>CM068835.1:107859578-108564578 GCA_028554795.2 Sinohyriopsis cumingii
AAAGATGCATGTGTTATTCGCGCTATTCAGCTTTAATGTATTAAATCAAGAACGTGTACATTACTCAGCAAAACATTTAATAATTGGATGCTTCTATTTACTTCATCTGACTTAAAAAATGAATAATATGATCGTGTTTAAGTATATAATCAAAAGGTTACTGAGTATTTAAAATATTGGGCCTTTGTTTATGTGGCGAAGAATGATCTTGCAAATTTGGGCATCCTGCGCCACATGGCATCAGGTGAAATAGTTTCAATACTCAGTTAAAAGCATGTATAGGTCCGCTCCGGTGGCCTAGAGGCTAGTGTATCCGCCTTGGATGCGAGAGGTTACAGGTTAGAACCCCTGCCAAGTCAAACCAAAGACTTATACAAATGGTAATAACAGCTCCTTTGCTAGGCGCTCATCATTAAGAGGTTAATGTTAGGACTGGTCGGCCTGGTGTCAAGAAAATGTGACTGGGTGGGACATCATGCTGTATGTCTGTAGCAAGATGCCCAAGTGCTAGACATCACTATAAACTGCCACACTGCAGACATGATAGCGATACGACCGAAAATTTTTTACGGCTACGTTTTAAATCCAAGGCACACACAATCACACACAAACAAACAGCATGTATATTATTAGACTTGTGAAACCTCTGACTTTCACGCGATACCGTCATATCTTTTCGTCGCATCATCGAATTGAAATGCAAGGTTTTATAAATTTAATAACATAATTATAAACCTTTGATCATATGCATATACAAAGCATCTTTCATGAGAGTTCATTTCAGTGCGTGATTTGGGATTTTAACATAGCTTTTAACAAGTTTTCAGGCATTTTGTTATCTGCAGTGTGGCAGTTTGTAGTAATGTCTAGCACTGGGGCATCATGCCGCAGACAGGTGGCATCCTGTTCCACCCAGTCACATTAACCTGATACCAGACCGACCAGTCCTAAGAGCAACCTCTTAATGCTGAGAACCAAGCGAGGCAGACCATTACTTAAAATACATCTTTGGTATGACTGATGAGGGAGTCACCTCATGAAATGATTCGATTAAATGTTGTCTTTTGCAAGTCTTGGCGTGCTAACTATTAAATTATGTACAATGTTCAAAACTTTTAATTGAAATGAACATACGTGCAAAATATCATTTTATTGGATTTTGTAAAAACAAAATGATTTTAATCGACCAAACTGCAGAATAAGGTGCAGAAATGTACAGAGGGTGGGGACTTGTTATAGTTACTACTGAGTAACGAGTTGGTATTCAGGAAGTTTAACATGAACTGAAATCAAAACTGATTAGAAGCCGAGAAATGTTCACCGATGTTTAAATTGTGCCTGATTAGAATAACGTGAACGTTTATATGCAATCACGCTGATCCAAAATGCATAGCCCCGTCTTCGATAGCAAAGTTTCGTCGACTCTTATATAGCATTATAGGGTAGAGTGTCAGAGTGAGTCATGGCAGTGATCTAAGAAAATAATTAAAAAAATATGTTGTTATTGCGCATGTTTTGGTTTAGCATTCTCTGTTTTTGCTTTCTACGCATTTCGATCTTTCAAAAGCAAAATCGTGCCATATTTTGAGATCCCTTGTTCTTCACGTGACACTGACTTTTAATAAAAGCTGGTGGAATATATTGTCGAAGCGAAATGCAATAATGTTTCTAACGTATATCAGCTTACTAAACCTGACATTCATTCCCCGTAGAAAGGAGTTAGTGGTGCAGTGCAGGAAAGACTGTGCGATTAAACTATTTTAACTTCCAATGGCCTATTTCAATAATAGTTTTGCAAATTTTAATCGAAATCACGGTATTGGGCGGGTGGCAAAGAAAAAGCTTCCATTAAAATAATCTGGAAAATATAGTTCGCAAAATTAATCTGTTTATAAAATTTTCATATAAGTATTACATGATCGTTTATTCATAATCAAATTTCACAAGATTCGATCAGTTCTAAACAAATGAAATTATAAAGGGATGGCTGGGTATGTATCGAAGCGTTAGTAGAAATGGGGTGCCTATTACTATTTGTGTCAATTTAAACTAATCATTCAAAAGTGAATGAAGAACAGTATCACGCGACAGATAAAATGCAACCATATTTCAGAAAAACCATTAAATACCTAATAGTTGGAATTATTAGTTCATAAAAATTTATCTAAATTTTAATAAAGGTCAGGGTATTAACTACTGCTACCAAAGACTAATTGTACTCTAGAGTGTTTGGATTTTATTTATTTGTATTTATACCTTTTTCTTTTGTTGGAATCCCAGCAGAAACTGGAGTCAAGCTTGAATAACATTTTGGTGTATAAACGCTTAATAGATCTCTCAAGTACATTTACAAAACGATAAAGGTTTTGTACTATTCTTATCATTGCATCCTCGGTCAGGAAGTTGGTGGAATATGTATGAACTACCCTCCCCACCTTACAAACTAACTAAACAATTCACTAAATATCCAGTTAAGTTATTAAATAATTAAGCAACTATCGTAGCACACAAGCAAATGGATAATGTACCTGTCCATGAGACCGGCATGAGTGGTATAAAGTTTACCCCCGGCGTTTGGATCAGGGTTGTAGAAAGCGTCGTTGTTCCATCTATGTTTGGGAATTTCTTTGACGTGGTTCTCTCCATTTTTGAGCAAGCGCCAAAACTCTTTTATGTTTTTGGCACCAGGGAACATACCTCCGATGCCGACGATGGCAATAGCGTCTTTGAGGTCCATCGTTCCATGAATCTGAATTAAAAACAGTACGTATTTATTATTGTCATTTCAATTAAAACAGTAGAGAATCGTGATATGTTCCTCATCGTCTAAATATTTAGGTGTGAACGACAGTAGTTTATCCCAACCCTTCGGAATCAGCACTAACACATAAATGCAACTTTGAAACATTATGACGTGTACTCCAAAAAGCGATTTCGGATGCATTATTTATAAAATTGACTATAAATAAGTTACAATAGGTTTCTAGACGGAAAACAGTGCCCTCCCATTCATAAATAGCTTCCCAGAAGAAATATAAACAACTATTGTTATAAATTGTTCGTGAAGCTTTTTGGCGAGACAGCAACGTTAGCACATTCCCTTGACATCATAATAAGATGGAGAAACTGAAAACTGAAACTAGCGTCAAAAGTGCGAACATAAAATGTGTTCACATAAAAGTAATTGCCCTTTTCCCGCTCACTGCACCAATTTGTAGTCGATTATACATGAGCAAACTGATCTAACGGCAAAACCTAACTAGACTGATTACAATTTCAAAACCCCATTTCCCGAAACTCAGCCCAACCACTTTCAGACTGTCCTATGGATCGAAATTAAAAATATGTTTGTATACGATGCTATGATTGAATATTTAATAATTGGTTAGACAATGTTTGAGAATGTCATAGTTATTGCACTTTCTATATTTAATCTTTAACCCATTTACAAGGCGTCTATTCGGTCGAGTAATGAATGACAATCTTCGTGCAAATGTTTATCAAGCAGAAAGACCATCTAATAGTTTATGTGATGCATCCCTGGACAGACAGATGGAGAAAAGACAGAAAAAGGGTATCACCGTATTCCGACGTTTCTTAAAAGTTGCGTGGATAATGAGATGCAGTCTGGCGTGCAATATAGGTTATAGTGACACGCTTTCGCCAAGGTGGATTTATACTTCTCAAGACGCGTTCATATGTCAAGTTAAGTTGTATGCTCCTCTGGATATTGATGCCTCAGAATTTGACCTAAACGCAAAACGATCAAAACTCTTGACACGCAAAATAAACGCAGTGATCCGATTATAATAAAATGGCTCTGCACCAAGGCAATCACGTGCATGCCTCTAGTGCCAATAATTCCTTGGAAACGGACCTAAACGCTAAACTGAACAGACGTGATTTCATCACGAAACGTGGATCACAGTGATCTATTTTGTTACGATATTAATTACCTGAATGTAATTATGGATGCCGAAGTTTATGTATCTAGTATAAAACATTACGGGGAATAGACCTAACGCAAACAGCAAAATAGTAATGCTGCATTTTATTAAACAGTCAGGTGATAATCATTGAAGAAAGTAAATTATATATTAGCTGATTTTAAGAAAGTTCTTAATAATAAATGCAGAACAAGTTTATGGAGCAAAGCTTTCAAAATCGACGTTTCGATGAAAGTATTTAATGTTTCGTATAACACGTATAAAAACATTAATTCAAGTATCGCAATCAATAGAAATGCTTTAATTCCCGAAGAAAAGGAACTGTGACGATGAAAATATACCACAACTAATACGTGCTGTACATTTAAATGACACTGGAAAATATCGTCAATGAGACATAGCAATTGCTTCAGACTGAGAGTCTAATATTCTTATCATGGTAATATCATACAAGATGTTAATTTTTTATATTTGCAATAATAAATGTTTCCTTGAGACTATTAAAGTTCTCCGAGGATGCAGATTTACTACAGAACTCATACAATCTCCAAGGAAGCAGCTCTCTAGAGATCCCTAAGGATACAGTTCTCCTAGAGATCAACAGTCATCGATAACTACTTTTAGCACGTATTGCAGTGATTGTAAGTTAAAAGTTAGTTAACGTGAACACGACAAAAGCACCAAACGTTGGGTGAAGATTATATGAATAAGGTAGAGTTTAAATATAAACGTGCGATCTTGGAATGAATTCCGTTCTCTTGAGATTTTTCTAATGCCAGAATATTTTTAGAAGCTATTAAGCAAACAATATCAGAAGTCACGATAAAACTATTTGTATTGAAGACCACATATATTGAATTGTAAACCTACCTATAGCTTGCTAGGTAATGGTATTCGATAGTACCAAGTACCTATTTTAATGTATGGATAAACAATTTGGGACTTTGAAAATTGATCAGTTATTGAGATAATTCATACAGACTTTCTGAGATGGGCTTGAAAGTGTAATGGTAGTAATTCGGTATGCATGCCGGATTGACAAAGTGTATGACAGCCACTTACCCATCGAGTGAAATGAAATGCCATCAAATGCTGTTATTATCGTATTCACAATGTCATATATCTGTTCTACTTTATATTTTGTGTTATATCAATTCTAAAAGAAAAAGGCTGTAATGTTCAAGGGTCTTTTTATAAGTTGAATGTTGTTGTAACAAACCAATTGACGTTATTTTCTACAGCACCTTACTTCCTTATTTATCATATTTACCAATTGGATCATTAATCTTCTGTGCAGATGCGATATACACGTCACGTGCACACAACTATCTATATATTTATCAATCTCTCCCTCTTTATATATATATATATATATATATATATATATATATATATATATATATATATATATATATATATGTGTGTGTGTGTGTGTGTGTGTGTGTGCGTGTGAAATTCGTAACCTGAGTGTAGATATCATTGTCTATGGCAAAGAAAACTGTTTTTCTTGTTTTTAAAATTTCATGTATAAGGGATTTCGTTTCTCATACACCATTTCATTAATCAAGGTTAATAATAGATGTCAGAAATTCGGGACGACAAATAGCCATTATTTACATAACAAAAGTGAATTAATGAAAGAAATATCATGTGCGTTTATTAATACAATGAACATAGCTTTGTAAGGCTTCTTTACTGGATATTTCACCTACGTTGTTTAAAATCAGGTCTGTTCTGCGAAGGCGTACTGCATGTGAATATAAACTAATTATATTAGCTCAAATGTTCACAATTAGACTTGCTCTACAATTACGCATTCCTTGTGTAGAGAGACTAATTATTTTGCATAAAAAATTAAGTCCATTCTATGACGGCTTTGTATATAAACTGATTATTTTAACGACGATGTTTAACATTAGATCTGTTATATGATGATACGTTCCCCGTGCATCAAAAGACCAATTCAGTGTTTTACTTTTCACGCCTTCGATAATGTTTAGAAAAAGATATTTAAAACAAAATTAATTTTAAAAGTCTAGGTAGACAAATGAAATTCATGCTGCACTTTACAAAGGGCGAATATAGGACTACATGATTCTTTGTTTTATTATATGTGGAATGCAACAGTGAAACTGCCCCATTATTCATATGAACAGCTTCTAAAAGTCGAAGTTACCTAAATTGATATTCTTATTTTAGAAAGATAAATAGGATACATGCATTGTAATGTACCTTACGGGAATACTTTCCATCTTTCAAACTAAAATGAATTTTTTTTTTCTTAAAAAGCAAGAGTAAATAACTTGAAAAAGAAAGTGGTGATAAAATTAAATTGTTATATAATAGTGACTAATACTAGGGATGTTTACAGATGTGGTATACAAAGCTGTGAAAAAGGTATACATCTTTATCTATTAAAGAGACCATTTTGAGAAGTACAAACAACTTAAATGTGTGTGTTAAACTTAAATGATGAGACAAATGGTAAATAGTTTGCTAAATTTATAGGATTGAATGTATTCGCATCTACGTTAAAACAATAAGTATATTAAAAGAGTAAAATGCATAACATACGTTGTAGTCAAATGGAATTTAAGACATGGGTCATATGAAAATAGTTTTGTTTGATTGAAAAGAGAAAACGCGCATAATCTCTTTGCGTAAGATGACAAACATATGAATTGGAGAGAGAGTGAGAAAGAGGGACAGAGACAGAGACAGAGAGCATCCGGACCCGTCGGGGAGGGTAAGGCAGAGCATCAGGACCCATCTTGTAAATAGATTTCATCCAGATATCTGGTCGTCCGGATTGTATCAGGAAGTATACCTTTGAATGGCTGTATCTGTATATTTTGGTCGTCCGGATGATTGAATTGTATCAGGGAGTAGAACTTTGTTTGACTGTCTGTATTTATTTTGGGTGATTCAATCGTTTCTCTATTTGAAGTGGGGGATATAATAATAGGCTTGATTGTATCTGTATCCCATGTGAGAGCTAATCATACATTCGAGTGTATCTGTATTAATAAGTATGTCAGTATCAACATTTGGAAACTTTGAACATATTTGAAAGGAGTTAACAAAGAAAAAGAAACGAAGAAAGATGCTATTTTTTAATTACTAATATATATATATATATATATATATATATATATATATATATATATATATATATATACAGAGAGAGAGAGAGAGAGAGAAAGATAGATAGATAGATAGATAGATAGATAGATAGATATAGCACGTGCAAATGCTGAAAAGTGAAAGTTCCTTACCTCTGGTCAAAATTGGAGAGGGAAATCTTAGACCGCATTTATTTGCACACAAATACTGCATTTTTCATGACTTCGGTTTTTTACTCCAGTGGCTGTGTGAGAAACGTACGACATGATCCTTTAAGAGCCACTAAAGCGATCCTATGCAGAGACTGGAGGTGCAGGTGTTATTTATAGCGATATGCAAATTACATTCTTAAACACCTCGTAAACTAATTGTGACCTTCTTGTTTGATTTATCGTTAAACATGTTGGGAAACAAAAACGCAACCAAATACCGTATTCGCTGATGTAAAAAACAGCCTTTAGCCAGAACAAGAAAACGCAGATTTGCCAGAATAGCACGTGCTTGTAGAGAATGATCTACGTTATTAATGTCCCATAATACAATGTCCTGCGCACTCTGCGATGCAGAGCTGGGTAATAACTATTGGTGGGATTAATATAGTAACGGGCAAGTAGACTAGGTATAACATGTAGCCAAACTAATTTGATGCTAAATGCTACAAGACCAGTTGACGATGCAATATTCATGCTACTCACACAGTAAAGTACCTAATCTCTTGTGGATTTAATATTTTGCAGCGCACGATAATCTTTACACTGGCAGCCAGACTATCTGATGGAGGAACACAACGCGCAAAACCCCGAGAAGATCAACCGTTCCATAGGACTGGCATGCATTCCCACATGCCGACATTACTCGAATTCGAAATTAGAAGAACCCACGCAGACAGAAGTGAGATGTCAGTACTCTGTAAAGATGAGCACCTACGTTCAGTCGGCCATTTGGGTGACATATACTCTACCATAAGAGCTGATGAAGAATGTTGGTGTTGTATATAAAGGGCCCATTACGAGTGACAATTTTAAATGAAATCGATTGAACTTATTCCACGAGTTTAAAAAATATAATTTGAAATCAACAAAATGTAAGATTATATCTTTTGCAGTGTGAAAACATTGGTTTTATTTGCTAAATTTCAAAATGTTGTAGTTAACTGACTGAGATGCATTCAGATTCTTTTCTAATAGGGTCGTTATTATTTTATCACCTGCTTGATTGGATAATTTTACTTTAACTTGTTCAGCTTTACTACGTAATAACCATTGTCCTTATATGACGTAATTTATATTTTATTCTGAGATACTGAAATTCATTTGTGGAAGAAAACTAATATAGCCACAATGTCGATGCTACTTTTGGAACTACCGTATTTTTCTGTTTAGTTCATATGTATGCCCTGTCGTAAGTGTTTGAAAACGTTATTTCCAAATTCGTGTCTGTTTCATTGTCTTCTGTTGCTGTTGCGCCTCTCTGTCTGTCTGTCTGTCTGTCTCCAATCCGCGTTAGTAAGGTTTTCCATGCAAACTGACCTATTGCTTAAAAATAAAAGAAAATAAAACTACCATTTCTGTGTGAGTAGCTCTGAAGAAGTAGTTCACACGTAAATGTACAATATTGTATAGTCTTGATGGTGATATCATATCTGGAACTACTTTATCCGCATTTCGAGAATATATCGTCCTTATGTATGTTCTTCGAACTTGTATTTCATATTTACGCCTGTTTCATATTCTTTACTGGTTCTCTCTCTCTCTCTCTCTCTGTCTCTCTCTGTCTCTGTCTCTCTCTCTCTCTCTCTCTCTCCCCTTCACTCTCTCTGTTTCGTAAAGATATCAATAAACTACCCCCTTTATCTCTTTCTCCCGTCCCATTAAGATGAACAGATCTGAAAATGTGTCAACTTCAATCTCTCTTGTATAAATCAGCGTATACATGTTACAAGCTACGGAGAACGATATGCATTTTAAAGACCCCAAACAAAATATTAAATAAATAGCTAATACCATTTATAAGTAAGGAATTTAAGTTTCCTTACAATCATGTTGGGAAGCGACGGAGACGTCGGACATTGAGGAATGATGATTTCAAAGTTAAGACAAAATAATAATCGAAATTTGGGTGCAAAGTCCACTGTCGAACTATACCACAAACTTGCCAAGGTCAAGGTTGTGCTCAAATGTAGAAAAATAACATAACGAACTCAAATCCGTACAAATAATCTCACAATCAACAAAATCGTCTGTTGAAAGTTATTATCCTCTAACGTCTGTCGGATAAAACTTCTCCCCTATGTCCTGCATTATCCCCACCCTCATAATATTTGTGAACCGTACCATAAATGAATTAACAAATAGTTATATATGTTCATTTTCTTATAAGCAAAAGTAAGTAAAGTAAACAATTATACAAACTTTTGAAACCTCGCTGAAACAAAATTATTACATCTGTTAGGAACTTTTCATCCAAGTAGACAATGCAAACTCCAACATTTTGCCTTTCATACACGTGCACACACACACACACACACACACACACACACACACATATATATATTTATATCGTGGGAGGCGCTAAGATAAATTGCTTGTTTTTCTTATTGATGCATGTATTGGTCTTATATCCACTAGATGCGGATTTGTTTCCATCTTTTCGTTCACATGCATGTTATGATATGTGGGAAGACAGACAAACACTTTGAGTTGGCATAGCTGAAGCAAGTTTTCATTTCAAGCATATATTTAGCACAAAGTGATGACAATAGTAGTATTGCAGAAAGATGGATTTACGAAAACTTATTTGGCATAAAGAGAACAGCATACATCTGCAGTATCCGATCAGTAATCAGTGTCTTTTTTTCTATGGTGGGTATTGTCTATATCTTAAATCTAAGAAAATCTTATGGCGATAAATAGTTGTGATTTAAAGTGTTATGATCTCTCTCTCTCTTTCTGTGGATCTCGCTCTGGCGAGCAAAGTTTTCCAATGATCACGCACACGAAAATGAATCCCGGTAATGGTCCTATTTGTCCTGCTGTGTAATTGCAAATTTGCTTAACATGCTAATCTTATTTATGTATATCTGACTGCGTTGAATAATGTCGTGGGGAAACCAGGTTACCATTGTCATGCCTTCATTTGATTTATGCAACATTATTCCGCATTAAGTGTGTCCTTCATTGTGTACCGTAGCTAACATTTCACATTGTTTAAGCAGAGACAATTATAACATATGTGATATATATATATATATATATATATATATATATATATATATATATATATATATATATATATATATATATATATATATATATATATATATATATCTGGTTGACAATGCCTTGAAGGCAGAAGCAGGTTCTTCGGCTGACAGTTCCTTTGACAACAGACACAGAACGTGACAAGGAAGAAATTACATTGGAATGCATAAAGACGAGCTTAATTTGAAACTAATTCACTTAGTTTGCATACGAATATTGAATATCACATAAACCATGACTGCTGCAAAGTCCATCGAGAATTTTAGAGTCATACCGAATGTCATGTCATTCACTCTTTCTAAAGAAATAAAACTTTGACGTCCGAGTAGGTAGTGAAATAGAGGATCAAGAAATCTAATTCACTGAATTATTTGCAAGTTTGAATGTTCTTCTGAAAGTACCACCATACCTGTGATCGTAGAAGCTTCCTACGAAAGTTTTGCTTAATCAATATTCAACAGTGAAAATAGGCCATCACATTATTATTATTTTTTGCATATGATCAACTTTGAGAATGATCACGTGCTTTACACTGCCTTTTCACAACCTCTGTATTATCTAATTGATCACATGATCTGCTCTGTACAAGACTTTGGTATCCTTTATATTAACTGATTTATCAATTTTACTCAACCTATCAAAATTTACAAAATGAAAGATCAGACTTAAATGTCATGCAAGATGTTGTTGAAACAGGCGTTTCATTTGTCTGGTGTTCGTCTATTAATACCGTAATACACCTGCGCCAAAAAGGATATGTTGAGAACCATCTTAGCTAACATGCCACCCCATCTGCAAAACGGCAAAAGGGTTTCTTCGAAGTATCCCATTTGTAACGAAAGTTATGTATGTTTGTTCATAATATTATTTCGCAATCTTTTTATTATGAGACGAACAAGATCATAAAATACAACTGACTCTATTTCCCAATTTTCACGATGGAATGAAGCTTTAATCAACAAGTACAGTATTGTTTATCTACATCCGATTAAAAACATGTATGCTATTATTCTTGCCGCCACAGTTATTTCAGTTTTCTTGAGTTTTAAGTTATAGTACTAGGTTCAGTATTGTCTCTTTACAGAATGTAAATTTAAATTTAGATACTTGCTGCTAACTATGTTATGTTTCGCATCTTTAAAAATAAAAACGCAGAAACATTTGTGGAACTTGTCTACCTAAAAGATAGGTGTACGTTCTTTCTCTTGTCAGCCTATCATCACACCACTATTTTCAAGCATAGAAGAAGGCCTTTTCCGCTTAACACGCAGGCTAGAATTATGAATTTTAAAACCAGTAGAAATAATACCCATATTTACCTTTCTGACTGCATCAGGAAAGTATTCAAGTCGTCAATGTAAGTAAAATACCAGTAAATTAATATTTAACATTCTGGTTAGCTCACACAAAATATATTTAAAATATTGACATGATCCTGACAAATATTTTCCCGAAAGAGAGATTGAACATTTAATTCAAAACTCCCAGGCTACTCAGTGTATATACTTCTGTGACACTCTTCCTAGTTTTGGGCAAATAAATGGATTTAATTGTGACACACTCTTCCTTCTTTTGAAGCTTGTAAATGTAGATAAATATGTGACATTATTCGCTCTCTTTGGACAACTTAGTGGGTATAATTATGTTGTACTCTTTCCTCTTTTGGGCTACTGAATGTATACAACTTGTAACACTCTTCCTTCTTTGCGAGGATTTAAACACTGTATCAACCAATGCCTACAGACTGATTAACATACTGATATTGTTGATTGTATTTAGAAATGGAATACTGAGTTAATTAGAAACGGATTACTGAGTTATGTTTAACGTCAATATAGTTGGATTTGTTCTTTTGCTGGAACATTCTCCAGATAAAAGCCATCGGGAGAAGACGTGTTAAAACTGAATGGCTAAATAGTACCGTTTGAGAGCTCTTTGTATCTGCAGAAATTAACATAGATGCCCAATTCTTATAATGCGTGATCCGTATGGGCTTCTTGAACAACTGTTTGGTCTAATTAAGTTTTCTGCTCTGGGAAATGATACAATTTTCGATTTAGACGCAAACACAAATTCTGACTTTGTGAATTTGTAATAAATATATGCCATCGTTATTTGGGTATGTAGGTCCAAGATGAGAACGACAGACATATGAAACAGTAAGGTGCATATCATGTACAGGCAAGCTTTGTAACAGTATGACATATGAAACAGTAAGGTGCATATCATGTACAGGCAAGCTTTGTAACAGTATGACATATGAAACAGTAAGGTGCATATCGTGTACAGGCAAGATTTGTAAAAGTATGACATATGAAACAGTAAGGTGCATATCGTGTACAGGCAAGCTTTGTAACAGTATGACATATGAAACAGTAAGGTGCATATCGTGTACTGGCAAGATTTGTAACAGTATGACATATGAAACAGTAAGGTGCATATCATGTACAGGCAAGCTTTGTAACAGTATGACATATGAAACAGTAAGGTGCATATCGTGTACAGGCAAGCTTTGTAACAGTATGACATATGAAACAGTAAGGTGCATATCATGTACAGGCAAGCTTTGTAACAGTATGACATATGAAACAGTAAGGTGCATATCGTGTACTGGCAAGATTTGTAACAGTATGACATATGAAACAGTAAGGTGCATATCATGTACAGGCAAGCTTTGTAACAGTATGACATATGAAACAGTAAGGTGCATATCGTGTACAGGCAAGCTTTGTAACAGTATGACATATGAAACAGTAAGGTGCATATCATGTACAGGAAAGCTTTGTAACAGTATGACATATGAAACAGTAAGGTGCATATCATGTACAGGCAAGCTTTGTAACAGTATGACATATGAAACAGTAAGGTGCATATCGTGTACTGGCAAGCTTTGTAACAGTATGACATATGAAACAGTAAGGTGCATATCATGTACAGGCAAGCTTTGTAACAGTATGACATATGAAACAGTAAGGTGCATATCGCGTACTGGCAAGCTTTGTAACAGTATGACATATGAAACAGTAAGGTGCATATCGTGTACAGGCAAGCTTTGTAACAGTATGACATATGAAACAGTAAGGTGCATATCATTTACTGGCAAGCTTTGTAACAATATGACATATGAAACAGTAAGGTGCTATCATTTACTGGCAAGCTTTGTAACAGTATGACATATGAAACAGTAAGGTGCATATCATGTACAGGCAAGCTTTGTAACAGTATGACATATGAAAAAGTAAGGTGATATCATTTACTGGCAAGCTTTGTAACAGCATGACATATGAAACAGTAAGGTGCATATCATGTACAGGCAAGCTTTGTAACAGTATGACAGATGAAACAGTAAGGTGCGTATCATGTACAGGCAAGCTTTGTGCCAGTATGAGCATGGATTAAATGAGCGAACATAGAACTTCTATGGAGCCAGCCTTGTTTTCTTCGAGAGTTCCCAACATGTCCATAGAGGTGTGGTTAAAACGCTCCAACATTATATTTCTTATGATATACACTTGCGTGCGCCTTTTTAACAAAAGCTGGGCTCGATACGATTTTTATGAGCGTTCTTCGTCCCTAGTCACCGTGTATTATCTATGGAATCCATTCTTCTAACAATCCTTTTGCAGTAAATGTGGCAGTCTGGTTTCAAATTGGCTCTTAATTTGCATATCTTTTATAATTGTCTGTCTTGACAGAAATTTTGATAACCCACCTTTAGACTTCGTATCTGAAAGGTAATCTAGACTTACCAATTCAATAAGATGGTTATTACGTATTGTGACCAGTTATGTAGTCGGTATTGGCAATTTCCTCCGTGTGACACAAAGACACACTTTAACCTTTTCAGGTGGCAAGGCAAGATAATATATGGTCTCTCCTTGAAAACTGGATAAATAAGTCTATTGAAATGTCCAATTTTTCCGGTTATCTGAAAATTTATTGAAAATGACACAATAACTACATCATATATTAAGCCTTTCGTGTAAGTATCAACAATTTAAATGCGTTATTGAAACCTTGAATTCCAAATATATAATTATTATATGCATACATCGGCTGAGTTTTCTGTAATGTTTTGAATATAAAGTTGAACGTGATACTGCTATAGAATTTGTACGCTTATATGCATTCTCTGTACTACCGTCAGTTTGCAGTCTTTAGGTAAAGTTTTGTCTACGTGCTGTTACAACTCTATGGTCACAAACTGTTAACAGAACAAAGCAAAATTAACACGTTTTATGAAAATTAACAAACAATTTAATAATCGGAGTTATCAGTGAAAACGTGAGAGGAACTAACAGTATTAAGACGTGAATCTAAACTAATTCTTATAAAAGTCTATGAAAGTTCTAAATGATTGAAAAGTTCCTGATACATTTCAAATCCGGAAATGTGTTTGTCTTTCAAAAACCGTGACGTTGTCAAGACGGTGTTGGATGAAAATTATTTCGAATAATTTATGGCAGTTCCAGGTTAATATTACACTCCAAATAATTTGCACTTTCCTAACAAATGTTTGTCCTCTCGAATAATATCTAAATACACCATAAACAGACTTACAACAGGAATACAAATATGATTCAATCAAAACTCGAATGAAACTGATTGCTTAATTCTCTCTTTATATTCACCGTCTATTGGGACCATATTTCTTAATAGAATCCACGTGACAGAATACACTACACATTTTGTCTCCAATTGGCTTATCCATGTGACCGAGACTAACCATTGGAATGTTATAGAATAATTCAAGAAAAGTGAAAACCCCATCATCCACTGAAAAATTAAGCCATAAACACCATTTAAGTCTTATTATTAAGATTATTATCAAATAAGCGTCAACATATATACGAAAGTGTCTATCAATACATCCCATGCAATAATACACTTTTACCATCAATATGTCCCATGCAATAATACACTTTTAACAGATTCAGGTTACGTAGACACAACTAAATAAATATATTCTATACACTTTACAGATATGAATGAACAAATATAAAAATGAGATAACATCATGTACTATGAGTTACAAACAATATAGATATGCATAACAATGAATAATAATATTAATAACAACAGTAAGTCCCCACTCCATGACTCCAGATTAGAAGTTGCAACTCCAGGAAAAATAGTGGACTATAATATCAGCTAATGCAATTTATCAATCATGTCTGCACTCACAGATTCATCTGTTGTTATGCATGTTTACCTTAGATTTACTCCGTTTGATTATTCACTGGAATTACAAGGTGCTGAATAATATTAATGTATTTTCCAATTTAATAATTTGGATTTTTAGCGACAATGACATTTCGAATTCTATTACAAGACAGCACTAAAGCGAATGCTATAGACATACCTTAATAACGAGAACAAATTACTTATAAAAGACAATACCTAACATATTATTACTGAGATTGAATGAATAAACAGTTCGACGTTATATTCTGTTTAGTTATATTTTCTTTTAAATTTGTCCGTGTTGAGAAATGCTTACTAATCTTTCGTATGTGGAAATTTGTCTTGCAGTGGAAATGAGTCTCTTTTACATTTTCCACATTAACATGTAAATAAGATTTGATTTTGTGGGTATTTCTTAAAATCCGTGTGTGATGAACAACGTTTGCCTATGCCTTTTTGAACGAATTGTTTTGAGGCGTTATAAACATTGTGACAGGACATACGAGCTCGGGGCTATTTTCATGCAATTATATTCTAAATGTTTCCTACATGGTTTGAATGGGTGAGTGATATGTAAAATGGTATAGTTCATACGTTTAATTGAGTTGTATACGATATATTAGCATTCGTACCGTTGATTGTTATCATTCTTACGGTTGATGAAAGTCTATGTAAAATGAGATGATTCATATGGTATGGTCAGATTCATGGAAATTATTACTCATACGGTTGATTCATAAAATGTTACTTCATAAATTGACCAATGATAAGTGTTTCTATCGTTGTTTGGCGTGAGTTTTGTTTTTGTTTTTTGATGAATCACTAAAATGTCCTTGCAACGTTAGAATAATTTCCTAATTGTCCTATAAACTTCGACTAATATAAATGATTTATTTGTTCACATGAAGTACGTATTTTGTCCTGGTTTCAACCGCACTATTTCATGTCTCGATGCTTACTAGTATATAGTCTGAAAATATTCATATTTTGTAAGATATATTTCTTGGTGTTCTAAGAGTCACTATTTTTGTATTCGCCCTTATTACATATTGACACTAGTAACTTATATACAACTTCAAGTTACCTTTTGACTCCGAGGCAGTTCCTATTATATAACACTCACACTATATTGCTTTCACCGGCCAATCCTTTTGTACTCTAATGAATGTTGAGTGAAAATTTTAATAGTTTGTCAAATAAGTAGAATATTTTGTTTTTGCTTAGATGTTTCAAGTGTGATTGCTCTTCATTTCAAATCACATGTGTTAATTTACATTTTAGAACATTTTTATAAGTGCGCTCGTTGTGTTCTGGTGGGTTTGTTTATAATATTCCTTTCTCGTTTATAATAATTGCCTACCTATACACGACACGAAGGTAATGTAAATGCTTTTATGTGAAATTTATCAAACACTGTTATCCCCTCTCAATTTTTGTTTACCTGAGTATGTGAAAAAGGTTTACAGTAGCTACCCGTGAGTCAGTACTTTTCGCTGGTTTTTTATGCGTATTCCTCCTCAACCCAAATATAATGGCCACCGTGTATAACCTATCAAGGAATTAAAAATGACGTTCCACCCATAACTACCAATTATATTTCTGCGCTGCAGAAATGTTCAGTGAAGATATAATTAGGTGGCCGAATACTGTTAAGTTTTAGCAGAGTTTGCTTACTATTTACTGCCAAATAGCATTTTTGTTTATATTTTTAGAACTCTTGACAAGTGTGCTTGTTTTATTTTTTCTTTAAAACAAACGTTCCTCATTCATGACATTTTCCTTGCCTTAATCGAGATGGTGGTATTTTGTGGAAATGTTGAAAAATGCTCATTATCTTGTGCTTTTGTTTAAAAAGAAAAACTTACGTTTGCCAAATCATTATAGTCATTTAAAAGATTATAATCAACATTTGTATAAAATATTACATGGTTAACTTTATGTTTTATGTTATCCAAGATCGTAATGCAGACTTTAGATGGACTTGTTCTCTTTAGCAACTTTGTGACAATATGTAACAACATCTGTATCGGACGTTATAATGTTTAAGAAGCGAGTCATACCTTCAGGGTACTGATTCTAATGTTATGTAAGAGTTCAGTGACGACAGCGACGACAATTCAAACAAGTTCTGAATTATTTAATCAAATTGGATGCACAGCTTAAATGAAGAATTACTCGTCAAAGTGTAACAAATGGCTCTGTTCCCTGACGATCGGTTTCTACCATCCCTATCAGATACAACATGGTCAATACCAAATACCTTGCTTGTAAGGTGGAAAGATGGTTCCAAGTAGGCTGTTTAGTATCTGGTCTAGTGCCATAATGCACACAGATGTACCACAGTACCTAGTTAATATATGATATTATAGGGTGAAACAGTTCTACAGATCCGATATAAGTTCAAAGCCATGGTCATCAAGGCTCGATGAGCATTAAAGCATCGACAAGGGGATCGTTCCATTCCTAATACTCTTCAGTGCTATGATATAGATCTATAAGGTTCCAGTTATCGAACCATTTAGCAGAATAATGGTAGCTTGTGTTGGTCACTTATCAAAGACAAAGTCAGGTACCAAATACTTGTGGACCATAATGTGTGCGTGAACAAAATTCCCAGATGTAATTCATGTGAGGAATATTAAAACTAAAGCAACAGTAAAAGCTTTAATAAAGTTTATTCAGACAATTTGGCCTTCCAAACCTGTAAGATCTGATCAAGGGTCAACTTTTATGTCTGGAATTTTTCAGCAAGTTATACTTGAAGTTGTCATTCAGCTATTCAAGTAAAAATAAAAATTAAGGAATGACAGAGCTACAATGGAAATAAGTTTCAGTTTGGTGCTAGAGTTCTGTCTCTCTTGCTCATTCTTCACAATTTTCTTCAAATTAAGTATTATGGCCCTTCCAAAGTTAAGAAGAAAATAATTGAGTTAAATTACAATAATGATACTCCTGGGATGTAAAAATAATAAAGGAATACCAGCAGGTGGATAGATATAGCCATGTTAATCATGCAATTAATTTTGTTGTACCCGTCTCACGCACTGAGGAATTAAGCAATGGAATGGAATCGGGATGTATTGACTTTGGAGTAACAATACTTTGAATTAAGAAATTATGAATAATCTGGACCAGAAACTTTCACGTTTGAAACAACAAGAAAAGAATCAACGAAAACATTTATTACTTGAATATGAACACTTATTTGTTGATATTCCTACAGGAACCAACAAAATCTACCATGACGTTAAAATGATGAATTCGGCACCTGTGAAACGACACCCTTACAGGATGCACCCTCTCAAACAGGAATGTATGAAAAAAGAAAGTGAGTATTTGTTGGAGAATGATTTCATAGAGACGAGTAAAAGTGACTCGAGTTACCCATGTATGATTCTTTTGAAATCAGATAATACTTTCCGCATGTGCACTGATTATAGAAAGGTGAACAGTGTGGCTAAAATATATTCTTTTTTATTAGCAAGAATCGGTGACTGCATTGAAAAAATTGGAAATACAAAGTATGTCACCAATTTTGTCCTTTTGAAAGGATTTTGGCAATTCCAATGACGGAAAGAGCAAGGAAATTTTGGCATGTGTGACTCCAGATGGACATTATGAATATAAAGTAATTCCGTTTGGGATGAAAGGCTAGCCTAGCACATTTCAATATTTAATGAACATGATTACATAAGGTCTAGATAATCGTAATACTTATATCGATGACGTCATCATCTACAATGACACCTTGAAATATCATTTAGCGACAATTCTGAAATTCTTTGACAGACTCACTGATGCAAATTTGACAATTAATTTATCTAAAAGTGAGTTTTGCCGTGCTTGTGAAATATTTCTAGGAGATATCGTGGGGCATGAACAAGTTAAACGTATAGATGCTAAGGCCAAGGCTATATCTGAATTTCTTGTGTCTATCAGTAAAACACCCTTACCTTATGAAAACTGATGCAATGTTTGGGTATTGCTGGATACCATTGGAAATTTTCTTCCAATTTTTCCATAATTGCTGAACCCCTGACAAATTTATTGAGCAAGAAAACCAAGTTCAATTTTTCTGAAAAATGTCAGGAGGCTTTTGACAAGTTAAAGGCCATACTTAAGAGTGCACTTACGGCTCCAATTTTCAATCAATCATTTAAACTGCCTGTTGATGCAAGTGATGGTAGGGATGGAGCAATATTGATTCAAGAAATCAAAAATGGTATAGATCATCCAGTGTGCTATTTTTCTAATACAATAAATAAGCATCAGATAAATTATTAAACAATCGAGAAAGAATGCGAGAATTTGATATTGTCATTACAACACTTTGAGGTCTACAATACTTCAGCTCCTAAGAATATTGTTTTTAGTGATCACATCCCCTTACTTATATCGGCAAGATGGAAAACAAATTTCAGAGATTATTAAGATAAAGCTTGATGTTGCAGGAATAGAATATTGACATCAGGCACGTCAAGAGAAAAGACAATTTAATAGCAGATGCACTTTAACGGGTACAGAAATATATTGTATCGCATATACATTGTGTCCTTCATAAGATTTCATCCTATGTATTTTTTTTTTACTAATTGTATATTTGACTAATAGGAAAAAGACTCATTGAACAAATCATTGATTTTCTTTATGAGGGGAAGGGTTATGTATATTTAATTTGTTCGATAGTTAAAAATATTATTTCATTACATGATATTGTAATGTAACATTTATGTTGGACATGACCTTGTCCGAAACTGAGTTCATTTCCTGCTTAGCCTGATTGAACCTTTTATTTCATTTTATGTATACAACTAAATTCTCCATGTGTGTGGGCTTACAATCAGATCTTTATTAACAGAAGAAGTAAACATGTTTATTTGGGTCCGTGTTTCGACGTTCCTAAGTGAATTTTACAGGTTATGGTTTTGATTTTGTAAACATCAGGGTCATTCTAGAAGGTTATTTTCCGTTAGGTATTTTTTCTTCAGAAAATGCTAATTGTGCCCAGAGGTCAAGTAGAGGTCTATTTAATATTTAATTGTGAGGACCTGGTGATTGCTGCTTGAACATCTTGCACTTTCATGGTATATATATTATATGTCGTGACCAAACGTTTTGGGATGGAATCGGTTTTGTTTAAATTATTGAATGCAAGTGAGCATTTTCTATGGAAATAAAAAAGTGCTGTGCTAAAATTATTGGATAAAGACATTTACTGGAATTTATAATCTAATCAAACCTGTTATAATATTTCTGTGATTCAACAAAAGACTGTTGCCACATCAATACTTTAATCAGTACCACAGACACGTCATCGACTTCAGTTTTGGTTTTTTTTTTCTGGAATATTACTTAATTGTATTCAGGACGTTAAATTATTAGGACTTTTGTCTGTAATTCTTGGATTATTTTGGGATTTTATTCGCAATACCGTAAGTTCTTTTTTTCTTTTCACTTCTTTTCAAGAGAAAAGCTTTTTGTTAAATTTTATAAAGCTTGTTGTCTTTATTCTTTTCTGTTACTTATTTTAAGAGTCTAGACTCGTAACAATATGGATCACTCTTCAGAACAGGAAATGATGGGTGTGTTTCATCAATACTGTTTTATATTATGATACGGCCTATTCGTGCACCTAATGCACGGGCGACAAGGATCCAAAGTCCGGCAACATAATATGGTTATCACAACGGAATCGCATGGTCTCTACTAAGTACTGGACCCATGCTGGGCGATCGTCAGTATATGACCATTTTTTCTAAGTGCCTATCGACGTTCGCTCCAATTCTTTCCAAAATCATAATACAACCGGAATGGTCGCTTAAACATTCCTTGATCACTCGCATATGTTCTAGCTCAGATGGTTAACTGGCCCATCTATTGGCGCCAATTGAAAATGTAAAATTCCTAACCTTCGTCGCCGCAATAGCTGGGATGCTTGCCGTATTTCCTTGGATAGGTATATCTTGAACGTATACGCTAACCCTCTATCACTCCGATTAAGAAAGTGATACAGAAAACATGAAGGTTGCTCGCCTCATCGTGATTGGTCCACTGAGGTGGGAAAGATATCATTCTAATGGTGGAAATCCCATTCACAATATAGACATTTCCTCATCTGCCAACGAAACCACAACAGCAAGCTTTCCATATCAATGCGAAAATGTCTAACTGGCAAGTCAAAAACACATTAGACAAACCTTCAAGAATTAACAGCTGCCTCATCAAGTGGTTAAGAGAATGTCTTGAGCGAGACGGAACTCCACTTTGAAAGTTTTTGAGAGAAATGCAAAATGATTCCACACTGGTGTGAGCTCGAAAACACTGCACCGCTGAACACTTCCATACCTGAAATATTCAGCTTCATACATTATTTCGGAAGACAAGCAGTTAGCATCAATCACGAATCCTGCTTTCTTTTCCACCAACAGGCTCCCAATCATGGGAAGTGAAACCTTTGTGGTTTTAACCCTGTCGATTCTGGACACTTCATCTCAAATACGTCTATAGGATCTAGTGAGAGCAATGCCGTCAGACAAGATCAGAGTCTGTACATCTTTGGAAATCTCGCCTCTTCTCAGCTCTCAGTAGGACAGGGCATTTTTGCTCAGACATTATCGTCTTGAATAAAATGGATTATCCGCTCCGCATGTCAGTAAATAACCCCAAACCACAACAAAGGTGCTACGTGTCCAGGCTCATGAAGTTAATTTAATAACAACAAGCATTGCATTCAACCAAAATTGTTCCCTTGCTGAACTATTGCAAACCGTGGGATGTAGAAATATTCGACGTCCTCCAGCTTATATCTGCAAGGTCTTTCAAGCAAAAACGCATCAGCTCGATTTAGTGAAGCGAATCGCAGCTGTGCTATGAGTCATCATCTCTGATCGTTCAGCACTTTCCTACCTCTCCTCATCTCTTGCGTCTTCTCATAAAGCATATGACCGGGTATGTATTTAATGAAGAAATCAAACAAAATAGTGAATTGAGGAAGGCTGGTCAATTAGAATGTGCATTAGTCAGTAACCATTTTTATGCATTGTTCTTTCGGAGCCTGTTAGTAACCATCTAGCCTTTACAATCCAACTTTGCCAACAAATACCCACAAATACAAGTAAACTCGTAGTGAAGTAAGGATTAATTTGTGTGTGCGTTATTGATGTTCACCAATAAAAATATATTTCTACGATATTTGCTTCATAACTGAGGTATCAATATATAATTGTTTAAAATTCTCAAAGGCTTAATTTCTGACCTAATTACTATTGCTATTATTAGGATCTATTTTCATTCCTTTGGTTGATATGAAATAGCCTAGACATATTAAATATCAATAAAATGGACGGAAATAGCATAGCAAATAGACTCTCTGTCTCTAAAATGTATAACTTGGCGTTATAGGAAGTAGAATTATATCGATAACATGTATCAGAGTAGGAGTTATAGTAAATAAAATGTTTATCGATAACATCCACTAGGCTTAGGGTCATAGTCAATAGAATGTTTATCAAAAACATCCACTAGACTTAGGGTCATAGTCAATTTAATGTTTATCGATAACATCGACTAGGCTTAGAGTCATCGTCAATATAAAGTTTATCGATAGCATTGGCTAGGCTTAGAGTTATGGTCAATATAATGTGTATCGATAACATCGACAAGGCTTAGAGCAATCGTCAATAGAATGTTTATCGATAACATCGACTAGGCACTGCGGTGGGAGAATAGTGTAAATGGAACAACCCACATGGATTATCATAAATTGTATACGAACCTTTAGACCTACAAAGAAAAGAACGGACAATGTAAAGAGTGATAACAATGGTTCATATGTACTTTTAAATACTGAGAATTCAGATTATTCAGCAAGTAATATAGGCTCATGGTAGTCCATATTTGAAAGCATATTGCAGTATTGATTTTACCTCCAACACCCTAAACTATACACAGAGACATTGATTTGAAAATTGACGATAGATCAGAAAGATAAATTTGGAACCATGCAGTGGAGAGTCCAATAAAGAAACACAATTATTATATTTGAGTAAAATTATATTCAAGTCGAAGATACGAATATACAACAATCATCACGTACATATAATATATAGCAAGAACTACATCGTCGACGTTACTCGCATTCATAGCATACTTTCTTCCTAATATATATATATATATATATATATATATATATATATATATATATATATATGTATGTATGTATGTATGTATATATATATATATATATATATATATATATATATATATATATATATATATATATATATATATATATATATATATATATATATATATACACATATATATATATATGTGTGTGTGTGTGTGTGTGTGTGGGCACAGCAACAAGGTTAAAAAGATGGCTTGGTGCACGCAGTCTTTCTAAGAAGGTTAGAATTGTATATAGAGTAATATGTATTTGAGATGACAGAAAAGTAATACAAATCGTCTGTAATTTGAGCAAAAGGATACATGTTTTACAACTCGTGCATCTTTCGAGGATAAGCTATGGTTTGCTAATATCTGATTATCATGCAATATTTTTATGCAGTTAAGTCTTATTACATAATCCCTGCATACATATAGGTCTTATTACTAAATTCTGCCATGCACTTCAGTCCTATTGCGAAATCATTCATGGAATTAAGTCTTATTTTGAAAAGAGGTATATTAAAGTCAAGTTGACTATTTATTCTGAAATTTAAATTGGTTAAATAAAACTGAAATGGACACAATTTAATAGAAAAACAATTCCATAAGATGAATAATTACTCAATAAAAAAAATAATTAATTGGAAATGAATAAAACGGAATAATCAAATAAAAATCTGTACAATTGCTGAGTGTAAATAATTGGCATTTCATATGCAAATATGAATTTATAATTTTTTAATTCTTTTTCTTCGCATGTCATCCATATATAATAAGTCTGTTCTAATTTAAGGAGAATAAATGTAATGCAATATGATTCAAGGTGCTTCTAAAGAGTATTTTAGGGTACAATAATTAGAAACAGATGTATCAGATTCCATCTACTAACTCATGAACATTAGTTACATTAGATTAGTGGGTACATTTTTATGAAAGCATCGGTTATTACTAGAATGGAATTGCATCTTAATGACTTGGACGTCACTCAGATTTGATTTCCATGCTTATTCCAGTTACATGCTAATTATAGAGTTTAGTCTTGTAAAATTTACTATTTTTATCCGTGTGAATGCATATGTGATCATTTGCTGTACTTCACATGTTTGGATTCATAATATGTTAAGTCAGAAAGTATTATTCGTACCTACGGCAAAGAAATGCTTTTTCATCATAGCAAAACCAGTTATGATAAAACAGATTATAAATCTTGATATGCCCATCGTTTATATAAGCAGAACCTGGTCGTCAAGCTCCTATGGACGATATGAAGATCATCGGTCGTTCCACCAATTCCAGCCTCCGTTATAATATATATCGCGAACTCCAATCCATACACCGGCTTTGTATTCAGCTGCAAACAGATAGTAGAGAACAACTGTGTAAAATTTACATGTATCTTAAATCTTACACTCTAATGCATTAAAAAATATTGAATAAAATATGACGACCCTTATTATAATTTCCTCTGTAGTCAAACTATGTATTGAAGGTAATTATTCCACACCTTATGACCAACAAAATAATGATAATGTATTTGTCCTGGTAACATGGGATATATTTTTCTGACCCATCCGACAGAGAAATATATCTGTTTTGCTGACCTTACTTTTCCTAACTCAGTCTAGTTATCTCCGACCAGTCGTCTAAGTCATGGTATCCACGCGCTAGGGACTACTTTATCAAGGGACGCAAACATTGACGTATTCCACTAGACCAAATGGAGTTGTTTACCGATCCAACGAGAGCAGACACTTTGGGAAAATTGTCAAAATGGGTTTTGGAGGAGACAAACAAATAACTTACGAAATTAAGTTTTAAAAGAAAACAACGAATAAAATAAGACAGGATAGGAGAACAAAAATCGTAAATGTTTACCTCCACTTGGTACCTATTCCATGTATACAGTATGTTTTTGGACGATGGAAGTTTCCAAAATTTAGCTCAACATAAACTAGTATTTCCTGAAAATTCACCAAAGCATGAGACAGAAGGTCTTTTCTTTCTTCTTGATGACTGGGAAAGAAACGAAATATCTGTGTCTCTGACTCCCGAAGAACTTTTCGTCAGAGAAAATAACACAATCTGGAGTGGAAGTAAATAACAATCTCTGAAACGGTCTAAGAGAGCAGTTGTACAGAAGTAAGGTTAGAATTTGTCACAAACTTTGTTTTAGAGCATGAAAATGTGAATATCAAATAATTAAACATTGGAACACATACGACCACTAGAATAATATCTGAAGAAAAACAATGGGACTCGCCCTATACATGAAGTACCAGCATCTGACCTATACAACATGCGCTCAAGAATTTTCCATATAATTCGTCAGAATGATGGAAACGAATAGGAGTCAACACCAATGAGAGGTGAAAATGGAATTCGTATTAGAACAGAAAATATGAGTTAAAGAATAATGTATCAGTAAATAGAATGATGCATAGAGCCATTGAGATAATTTTAGTTTGTTGAAAGAAAAATGAATTTGCGAATGAGTACACGAATAAATAACTAATTATCTCAAATAAATATTATGTAATAAACAAGAGTAATCAGAGTTCTGAAACGTAAATTACCATATCAATTAAAGAATTTGACACAAAGCAATTTAAGTTCTCAGCAATGTGGAAGACAAATGACAACCGAGAGGTAGAGATTTGGTTCCCTAGTTACAAGGCCTTTTATATTTATTTATTATAGGCATGATGGGAAGTTTTGAGCGATATCTGTGACGACAAAGATATAATTGCAGCTTGGTCTATGACCCTGGATATTAAAAAGTAAATAGGAAGATATGGAGAACAAAGGATAAAGAAACAAACCAAAAACTTTTGTTTATGTCGTTAGTGATGATGACATCAATAAACTGTTTGAATACTCTCGTTTTATGCCATGGGTACCGTCAAGTTTACTAAACACTTTATGGTTTAACAATACATTGCAATTTTGGGCCTGGGAAGGGGTTAAAGAACACAGAAGCATAAGGTGGGGAGACATATCATTAAGCAAAATTGCGAACTTAAACTAGATTAGTTAGAGCTTAATGAGAGACAGATCAAAATGAGGACAGGGGAGGACATACGAAACACAAGAAATGAACGACAAAGGATGGCTCTATTTCCATATAGATGACCTGTAACTATCTATAAATATTTTCTGTACAAAGGGCAAAGTGATTTTGTGACATTGACCATTATTTTTACCTGGCCCGGTAACTCACCTTGCATGTAACTTGGCCAAATGAGCAATGTCCTTTACGGGCACTGGTTGGGGCACTAAAGCTTAACTAGCGTATGAAAAAATTGCTATGAAATTTAGTTTGCCTGATTTGGTTTCAGAACGCATTGCAGTCTCAGGCATGAGAAAATATCTATGTCAAAAATGTTCCAGACACACAGGGAATACACATCACTGGCCACAAACATCGTAACTCTTTCAGCAACTACAGAAAACGTAGTAACAGCCACGAATTTGTTATGTTAAACCTGCTTTCTTCTAAATTTGTTGAACATCCCCGTTTAGCTCCATTTGAATCAAACATGTATCTGCAATCATTAATGCCAAATAATATACTTACCAGTCAGAAGGAATCATGTATCCATCCATACATTAGTCATAAAGTAGATTTTCCTGTAGCACACCATTCCACTACTAATATCAACACTTGCCATATTTCCAAGAATCCAATACAGAAAATATAAATGTTTGAAGAAACCGTGAACTTGAAAGTTCAGTGCAAGGTTATCCGCTAGAGTTTGTATTTCAAGGGTCTTTCATACAATGCAGTAAGTTTACAAGCAATATTAATTACAACAGCAGTATGTCGTAAAGAGTTTTACCACCTTCAAAAAACGCGTAAGTATTTAGGATAGTGACATAGATCTCTAATTGCCCATGAATAACCCAAGCACGGTCATTCATGCTACATGGTACTCTTCGTTAATGCTATATAAAGCTGTGTACCCAGTATCGTTTCGTTATTTACAATGTAACTTGTCTAAATTGGAAATGACGAAAGTGGAACATTTTTTGTAACAAATATGAATTACGTATTTATTAAATTTATATAAGATCCATATATTAAATGTGGTAATGCCTAAATGCTATCAAACCTTTCATGTTATTTTTTGCTCACACGTACAGTTTGTGTACTTCGGAGGGAATGGTCACGCCACAGCCTTCATTAACATATCCGTATTAATGCGCAGTATGTAAACACTATTTACGCGTGAAATATATCGCAAACGTGAAGAATTCGTTTTATTTTAAACGCAAATATTGGGTGCGAAAATAACCTATGCTGGGATTTGCATAGGGGCAAGGAAATTCCATTCGCGGGTAACATTATATGTCTCCCCACGAGGCTTGCATCGTGGTGAGACCAAAAATGTAACCCCCTTGACTGAGATTCCCTTGCCCCGGTGCAAACTCGAGCATAGATTATATTAGTATGCTATGTCATTCAATTATTTCATTTTGTCTCCTGGGATACATGGATCAAAGTTTAAAGAATATTTTATAGTTAACGCAGTATGTAGACCGCAAGTGATAGCAGTACTACTTTAAGTTGATTTAATTATGTAGTTGACGCGTTATCCAGACAACCAGTGATAGTAATATTACTTTGGCCATTATTAGTTCAGTTGTACTACTGTGAGTTATTTAATTCAGAAAGGTACGGAAATTTAGAATAAGTAGGAGTTTTCAGGAACGTAGTCATGCCTTAAATGTATTGCTGAATACATTCAATACAACTATAATGAGTCAAATCTGACATCATTATTTCATAATTTGCAACAAAATGTTTTAGTTCAAAGTGCGTTTAAATTGTTTAATTTACGGAAGACGATGCTGTAAACGGTCCACTGATTGCATATTACAAAAGAAGTTTTATTTGAAGCCGCTCTTTAATCACTTCATAACAACAAATAAAGAAATTGTCAGTCTGATTTTTCAGTTTGTCAAACTATTGTGCATCTGATATGTTGAGTTTATCACACTATGGAACATTTGACGCGTTGACTGTGTCACACTCTAATAAAAAGTCTGATTTCTTTAGTTTGTCACGGTATTCTTATCTTATTTTTAGTTTGACAACCACTGTACATCTGATTTTCTGTGCTTGAGAACCACTGCACATCTGATTTTCTAATTGTGTCTCACTGTTATGCGACTGTGTTAAGTTTGGCACGTAGTGCACATGAGATTATTCTCGGCAGTCAATTTTAATGTTGCATATTTTCCCCCAAATTATATAATTGATTACACGTTACAACTTGTGCATACATTATACTTTTGAGGGAACAACTTATGCAAGCAAAAAACAATGTCTTTCCCGCTTATTATGCTCCAGATGATATATAGCGAAGTTATTTATAAATTACAAGTGGTTTTGAACGAGGGTTAATATGACCAGTATCACGTGACAACTGCCACTGGTAAAAATCGGTCTTGTTGACTGACATATCCCATTAAAAACAAATTTAGATAGCTACATTTGCGCACATTGAAAATAACTGAAAGCGTTGAAATTGAGTTAGGTCCTTGATGATTATCAACTTAGCCAGTTCTGTTTCACATGCAGCTCAGCCAGTTATATTTCACATGCAGCTTAGTCAGTTATGTTTCACATGCAGCTTGGCCAGTTCTGTTTCACATGCAGCTTAGTCAGTTATGTTTCACACACAGCTTGGCCAGCTCTGTTTCACATGCAGCTTAGCCAGTTGTGTTTCACATGTAGCTTAGCCAGTTCTGGTTCACATGCAGCTATAGCTTCTGTAAAGTTTCTCTTTTCGTAGTGAATGTTGTAGAACAGACCAAAAAACTGGTTGTTGATATAACTTCCATCGCATCGTTGCGGTTCTGCAAAACAATAAATTACTTTCGAATTTATATGAAATGAATTCAATAGTTTCCGTGCGCTGTTATGGCATCTCCTTGATAGCATCACTATTTTAATGATGTGTGCATGGTCGAAGGAATAAAACTGTGGTGCGTCCAGGAAAGGCGACGGGTGACGTTACCCGCAGGTCCGGATATAAATTTCCGTAGAGTACGAGTTCTCCTGTATGCCCATTAAATTTTTCCGCACTGATTGATAGATGTAATTAGTATTTTTTCTCTATCAAAACGAACGTTACTTTAAATCAAACTTGTCTCATGTCTTCGAAGCAATGTGATAAAACATATTTGGTATTGTTTTGCAGTTGCTACTCGACAGAATGAAAGAGATGTTGTAATTGTCGTCTGCGAGTCTTCCTCTGTTTGTTTGGTTCTTTTTAAAAGAAGGGATGTGTGGAATATTAATTTCAATTCAAATAAAAACAAAACCACTGCAAGCTTTCCACACAAAGCAGTTACGTAAAAGTAGATCGCCAAAAAAAAACAAAACCAACGCAATCAAGAGAGTAAAATCAAACTTCTTATATGTGGTTATATAAACCTGTATTTTGTTTTAATGCCCAATGTAGACATGTTTATTGGGTAAGCGTGTTCACATCAAATACCAAACATAGCTTTCAGAAAAATGTGGTCTGTGGCACATGAGGGAATGTCATAATTATAAGGACAGCGCGCAGATTAGCCTGCAGTGGACACTTGGGGGTCATACGCGAAATCCTATATTAAATGGTCAATATGTCTAACATTGGATTGTGCAATGGGTCAAAAGTAGTTACGGGGCAAATGTGGTTATAGAGTGAAACGGGTACAAAAATGTTAAAGTTTTTATTATTCTAACACAAAACCCTAAAATTCAGCACTTGGTTTTATTACTAATCAAACACACCACAATATACCACGTTTTGCTATCCTAATACACACCACTTATACAATTCATTGTCAGCTTTATAGTTCTTATCAAAACACAAATCTACACCATCCAGCAAAAAGTGCAGGTTGTTAATGCTTTTAGATATGCGATGGCAGTGATCGATAAAAGCAATCGCTTTAGACCATTCATACCCCCGGGATCTCATAAAGGGGGACGGAACTATTGATACAATAATTTTCACAAAACCCAAATGCATACCATCACACAAGGAAGGAAAGAAGATTGTATAGACACACAACTATACTCTTACATACAAATACGCACTATCACAAAGAAGAGAGAAGGGGTAAATGGCTTTTTAATTTCAGTTGTCAACAATGGAGAGTTACATACATAAATAGATACATACATATATACATACGTACGTTCGTGCGTATCCACGAACGCACGCAAGTACGTACACACACACACATGCATGCATGCATGCATACATACATACATACATACATACATACATACATACATACATACATACATACATACAACACAAATTATTTTGTTAACTATGATTAGTAGTTCCCTTATCTACAGATTTGTGTCGCCTAGAAAAGGGCCGTTGGGGTTTGATAACCGAAGGAGTTCAGCAAACGTGGCATAGCTTCACTAATCTTCTTCGTCTCAATCTTTGTCGCACGGTGGCTTCATAATTTAGGATCAGCTTTAGGCGCGACAATGCCAAGATAATTCAGACCGGACCCGATTGTCAAGACTTCGAACTGATGAGGATCTAAATCGCGCAGGTTGGTATTTATGATATTAACTAGACAGGCAAAAGCAAGCAGGTGGAAACGGAATGATTCTTGAAGCCGTTTACAATTAGGTTAAAGGGTGGCACTGAAATGCCGAAGTCATTTACTAGAACTACATCCAACTAAGATCCTAAGAAGAGTTGTATTGCACAACAAGTGGGTGCAAAGATGGGAAACCACTCAGTAGAAAATACATAACCTCAGACCCGCACCACGGTCACTAATTTATAAACAGCTGGACACTAGTCGATACGAAACCTTTTATGATTTTAAAATGACCATACCTTTAACCTTTTTAATGGCGCTAAATAGCCTAACAGTGCTGGTGCGCCGTAAAAACACAATCAATCGATCGATCGATCAATCAATCAACCAATCAACCAACAAATCAATCAATCAATCAATCAATCAATCAATCGCGCAATCAATCAGTCAGCTAATTAATCAATCAATCAATCAATCAATCAACATATCGTGGGGTTTGTCAGCACCGGCAACAGGGCGATTGGAGTCATTAATCACGCCACATAAATATGTCAGCGGTTGCTTCTCAACGACATCATGGACATATGAACGTTTCACATATTGAACCAGGTTCAACTCATTGAAGACATCAGTGATGCATATAATACGAATTATGAGTCCTGGGGAACTTCTAGTGTTCCGTGGAGATTCAGCGTGTCGTTGCAAATCCAACCACGAGCAGTACCTCAATTATCACGATATTGTCAACAAGGCCAGAATAAATGCGTAGTTTTCCGACGCCAATTAACACGAGGAGATCTTGTACACTCGAGATCCTCGTTCTTGTGTCTTTATTGATCGCAACCGTTTTTTTGGCTTCAGCGTGAGTACCTCTAATAAGTTTTCTGCAGAGGTACCTGTAATATTATTGGACTGACCACAGGTGAATACGAGATTGAACTGATTAAAGATGAGATTGGACGAAAGGTCACAATGGTGATCACTCAAGACTCTAATCAAGTAGACGCGTGCACGAACCCACACTGAGTTCTGCCATAATGTTCGAAGTTCTAATGTACAATTGTAATATGGGACAGTAACCTCTGAAAACTATTCTAAGTTGGCCTGAAAATCTCTTAATGCGACTTGTTACGGATATGGCCTCAGAGTTGTTGAATATTGGTTGTTTAGAGAAACCTCACAGGTTCTCGTTGACTTGTCCTTGCGCGCTGCACCGATCCCTAAAGATGTTGTAATGTAAATCGTTGACAGCATCAAAAGTGCCGCAGCAGATCGGTTGAAAAATCTAGTGCAACGATTAGTGACTCTACAAAGTTTGAATTTAGAGTTGTTCTGCTTCCATGGACAATAATAATGCCAGCTCCATTGTGCAAAATTATTAGTGAAGCCGTTTAACAACGTCTTGCCACTTGCCAATGCACATTAAATGTTTATAAATCTGGTAATAGGGAGCACATTGCGATCGTCTCGCAAAAGGTAATAGACGAAAGTATAATGTCCAAGCAGGGACTCAATACCAACATATCCTGTCTTCCATTTGATATGGACGCGCCGTGTGACGAGATTGAGACGTATGAGATTTTCAGTAATATTCGCACCAAGTTAGGGACCGTGATGAATGTGGACGAATATAATTAGAAATGCATGACATGAGAAGAACTTTTTCTGCAGATTAAGGCTCTTTTGGAAAGCGAGTAAAAAATTTGTGGAGGCCGAAAATGCATATTATATCGACAATACCATGTTTGGGTTTGTCAGCAACGAAATAATCGCACAATGACATGATGGTGTTGTTCAACAGCTAACGACATCTTATCAACGGTAAAGAAATTGAAACCTTTCTGGACAGTGTCAGCATTGCGACAACAATTCTCTGACTCACCAGATACAGTGATCATTGTAGTGTATGATCTGGTCCTTCTACAATGCCGAACAAGGACGCAAACAAAAATGAACAGTACAAATGTCGGAAACGTTGGAGGAAATCGTCCAGTGCTTTCTGAAACTGCCATTAACTGACATTTGATCTGTGGATGTTTTCAGCATCTTGGACCCTGTTCTTGTTTTCGTGACCTATTCCTCTCAGTTACGAATGTGGGTTTTGTTCGCAAGCAAGCAAACAGTGTGCTAACCAAACATGACCACGAAAACTATGGAGCTTGGTTTTATGTTAATACCCCTGCTAGTAACGTTGTGTTCTCGCAATTAAAACTGTGAATGTCTGTGATAACCCCTTCGCTGATCACAGAAGTGCGTTTTCTTTTTGTTGTTTAAAGCATCTGGATATGTCTCAGATTTATCATTTTTCGCGCTCAATCAGGAGCTGGGAGATAAGTGCACTTACGAAGAATACACTGACGCAGCAGACGGAGGCTGATCTGGGAGGATATCACACCCGCGATCCCTGGATTTAAATTTCAATAGCATTCGAACAGAGCGTCCTCGGCTCCTCCCATTTGAGTTAAATAAGCTTTACTGACGGCAGTCATATGTTTGTCATACTTGTCTCGCAAGTACCCACAAAATAAGCCAGACATTACAATATTTTATTTCCAAAATTAAGGGTGATCTTAAAGTTAACTATTTTCTAATATTGGATTTTTGTTGTCTATTTTCTTTTCATTTCCAGCCCAACAAATTACAATGTAACCAAATACTTAATCTCAGGTGACGTTTCTTCCATTCCTAACTACCATGCAAGAACAGTTGCTGCTACAAAATAAGGAGTCTCTGGGAGGCTGAGAGGACTAAAGAACTCTATATTACCGATCATTGCTAGCAAACATCTGTCCGCGTTAGTTCTAGTCTCCACATCGGCCTATATAAGTGTGTGAGAAAGCTTCCCAGTAGCTTTCCGTGGGTCGCTAATTCTTTCCCGGGTTTTTCCGTGTTCTGCCTCCATCAGTTATATTGGCCAGCATGTGTAGCCTATTTTCTGATGGAACATGATGTTAAACCCATAGCAGCAACCACAACAATAGCAACTAGTAAAAAAAAAGCTTTCCACATTCTTGAGACAATGATACCTGACCAGGAAGAATAATTAAAGCACTACATTTTTAACTATATTCCCTTCTTCTGATTGTTTAAATGTTAAATTCTACTTTCTACAAGAGAGAAACCAAACTTGATTTTGAATAATCTAATTAGTTCGCTCAAAATAAACGCAAATGATATTTATTTATCATCGTCACGACAAAAGACCAAGCACGGATTTGAAGAAATAAATACATATGACCGGCTCCCTACATTATAATCAAACAGGAATAATTTATGTTCTAAGCAATGTGAAAGTGGTGTGATGCAATTATGCATATAGTCATCATGCAATGCAAAGCTTTTATCAGTAAAGTAACTCTTAGTTCACCTACTGATAACAGCATCCGTTAAAAGAAAATAAAATCAACCTTTTGTCATTTAAGAGGAACAGACAATTCAGGACGAATGGTGTCAGTTATGACAGTGGCTGTGTTTTGTGCGTTCAATGTTACTGGCAGCTACCGACACCTTTTCTCACTTGCATTAGTTAATGTATCCAAGACCCGATCCCACACGGATGTGAGATGAAATTGTTTTCATATTGCAGAACTCCACACAACACAGCCTAAGTGAAGTGAGCAATAAAAGTGTATCAATTATTGATATTGTGGGCAAGACTAAACTAAACAAAGGTGAAGGATGCAAACATAATGCGTAATAGTTACCTTTATAATGGATGTGACATAAAGATATATCACGGCTTTCTTACAACCTTTAATGTAGATTATAACTATATATATACATATCAGAACAATACGCAGTGGAAAAAGCGGTGACTTCATATAAAGTTAGATACACAATGACTAATTACAGTTTTACTTTGTCATAAAACAATTATAAAAAATGTAACAATATCAAAATTGTACTTTGTCATGAACAATTGTAAACAATTGTAACAAAATGTTACAATATCACAGCAGGCGTTGTTTCTGTAGCTGAGTGCTAATAAAATACGAGCTGCATAGTGTAAAATGTTTTAGTTAACTTGACGATCGATCAGACTTTATTTGTTGACTTGATTCCTTGGACTCTGCGCCAATGCCTTATCTGTTCCGGTGCGCAGCTCAGGTTATTGTTAGAAGAGTAATGTTAAAATGATCTAAAAAGTTGTTAATGAGACGAAGACTAAACAAATGTTAATAATGATATCTTAGTAACTGAGCAAATATGGAGTTTCACAAACTGTCAGTTGAACTCATGAGTCCAATATGTGCCAACAATTTGTTCTGATAAGTGAGTTTGGAGTGCCATTATATTGTATGCCATGTTATATGTTTGTGCTAAAAAGAGATGGTACACAGAAACGAGAACTCAAGAAGTTCCGAGTTTATAGTGAGTTGCAAGAGCAAAACGGACATGCACATTTCCATTGAGCGGTATATTATCGGAAAAGAGTAAAGTAGTGGAACACTTGGTTGAAATATAACTTGCTCAAAACAAAACATCATATGAAAAAAATAGACATGGGTTATTTTTCGTATATACTTTGTTTACATATATGAGGTCGCGCTTTTCCTGCTGCTATTAATTAAAAAAGTATTGTTATAATAAAATGGTAGATCCTGAATCGTGTACTGCAAGAATAGCTCGAGAACGATTAGAAGCAATTAAGAAATTTCTGCCTGTTAGAGATTCGCTGAGAAAAAAACTTACAAGCGCAGCATGAAGCACAAGTTGAGTACAAAATAAGACACTAAAAAGTTATTTAAACCCGTAACTGCAGCTACTGAGAAGGTTACAACTGTCATCAGCGAAGATCTTCTTCCAGTATCGAAACAAACGGCAGAACAAACTGAAAAAAGGATTTACGAGATCTTCCAGCTGATATAGCTACAGCTCAATCTCAAACTGTTAGTGAAGAAATATCCGCAGATAGCACAGAAACAGAACAAGCCAGGGCTAAGGTTGATGTGAACGAAAAATTTACCGAAAATGGTATTAAAACCATAAGGACAATTAAAACCGTAGATAATTTAGGTGAGTTTGCCGTGCGGACCTTTAATGACGGAGGGATTCTTTTAAAATCAGCATATGCAGATGATAGTGCCAGTCGTAATAATTGGTACAGGTGACATCTTGGATATTGGTGTTTACCGAGAACTTATCGATGAACTTGTTGATGATTACAGTGACTAGTTGTTATATAAATGGTAAATAAAATTTAAATGATCATGTACAATAGATATTATAGACCCGTACAGGTCAGAGCGGTAAATTCATGATTACCAATCTACAGAACAACTTACGGAATTGGACGTGGTGATGTTGTTCAAGGGTTATTTAGAAGATTAGCTCCAAAAGTAGCACCTTTTGCAAAACAATTATCTATGAAAGCTATTGATGTCGTCCGTGAAAAAGCTCCTGGTGCCATTGCTAATGTTGCTGGTAAGGCGTTCTCGGCGACCAAAGATAGACTAGCACGATTAATGCGACGAAAAATATCCAAGCACTACAGATATGTCCGCAGACGTCAGTAAAATAATAAATCAAGCAGCAAATAAAAAACTAGCAGCTTTGATGGATCAAGAATCTGATGAAGTACAAATAAATATTACTGCTGATTTGATAGCAGGAAGTGGGCTTCGTGTTCGCCGATAATTGATTTAAATTGAAGATATATAATATAATGTTTAAACGTATATCCGACTCAGCATTTCTAATGGATGAAGCGGTCCTCAAAGATGAATCGGTACCTGATTATCAGTTTTATTCCTATGATGCAAGACAACGAAATCAACGGGGGCGTATCGAACTTCAAGTTCAGGATACAAGTAGATATTTCTTACTCGCTAAGGCGTTTATTGAAGTATAAGGTGAACTTGTAAAGGCGGATGGTACTGCATACGATTCCAATGCACGAGTTGGTTTTGTTAACAACGGGATCATGACATTATTTGATAGCGCCACATACATGATTGATGGAAGAAATGTCGAATTGATTCAGAAGGATGTCGATGCTGCTACAACAATAATTGGTGTAGCAAGATATTCTGATGATTATACAAGATCAGCAGGTCCATCAATGATGCTTGCTAAAGATATTGCCAACTACGCCGATCATGTTCAATATATTAAAGTACAAACACCACGAGGTACTGCATCTGATCCACAACAAATTGATTTTGAACATGAAGATAGACTAGGTGATGCTTTTGATATTATAAAAGGTATTAATGAAAATTTCAACTTGGGTTTTGCAACACGCCGAGCAATATTTTTAGGAAATATATATTTTTCCTGTGCGATTCCGCTGTCTCTCACATCTTCGGATTTTGCAAAGATGTTAGAAAAGTCATCTTTGCAGTTAGACACACAGTTGTACTTGTAAGAAAAGGTGATTATAATGATGCGATCTGGAGAGGGGATTATGTTGCTGATGCTGGTAGAGTAAATATAACGAAACTGTCATTGTGGATGCGGGTATTAACTCCATCGGTTACAGAAGAACATAAATTATTGTCTTTTATGGATCAAAGCGGTAAATCATTACTATCAAGGTTAACAGTAACCACAGATGCTGTTCAAAATATCATTAAAGGTATATTTACATGGCATATAGCAGCACAGCAAGGTGTTTCTGCTCCACGACATATGTTTATTGCACTGCAAAATAATAATCGATTAAATAGTCAGGAACGTTCACATATGATACTTGACAATTTCGGTATTAGAGAGGTTTCTTTGAGGATAAACGGACAACAAGAACCATCAGAAGATATATCATTAAATTATACCATAAATCATGTGACACGCGCATATGATCGTTTGATGACATTTATGGGACGTGATCTAAACATGGACAAAGGGCTGCAAATATCACATTTAGATTTTACAAGTCTGTATCCGATTTATTACTGTTAGCTGGAGCATCTTGATTTATCCAAACAATCTGTCGTTGATATACACTTCCGAGCTCATGTTAATACCCCGCCAGTACTCGCGGCTGGTCTGCCAGTTGTTTAAGGTCCTAACAGAGCAATCGCGGTTATACTTAGTGACAAAACCATGTTACTTGAAGGTGGTAGTGGTCGAATGAGAATCGTTGATGCACCAGTGGAAAATCTATAATCATTATTTGTTAACACGAATAAATTTTAAGTTCACTGACCACCTCGTACGCTTAGTTGGCCTACGAGGAGAGGAATTAATTGTGAATCTGTATGTAAAGTCGTAAAACTAATATCGTAGATTTTTATCGTAATGATCTTTGATCAGAAATATTTTATTTTATCAGAATTATTTTATTTTATCAGAAATATTTTATTTTATCAGAAATATTTTATTATTATTATGACAATATTTTTCATAATTCTGAAATTGATGGGTAGTTAGGTAGTCAGAATTAACAAAATCAATCAATGTTATGATTCTGATGGGATGTTTGGTACTTAAAATTAAACAAATCGATCAATTTGTTAATTCTATGGTTAGTTAGGTAGTCAAAATTATACTAATCGATCAGTTTGTTAATTCTGATGGGCCGGTTGGTGCTTAGAATTATAGAAACCGATTAGTTTTGCAAAAAGTACTACAAAAATATCTTATTATTTTTCTGAAATATTTGTTTATTTTATCAGAAATATTTTATTTTATCAGAAATATCTTCTTATTATTCTGAAAATGATGGGGTGGTTGGTACTCAAAATTATACAAATGGATCAGTTTTGTAATTCTGATGGGGTGGTTGGTACTCAAAATTAACAAAATCGATCAGATTTTATGGAGAAAGAAAATATTTCAGAATGATAAAATACAAAATATTTCAGAATAAATAAAATATTTCAGAAAAATAAAAAAATTTCAGAAGAAAAATAATATTACAGAATAAATAAAATATATTTCAGAATAAATAAAATATTACACGTACTAAATAAATAATAAGTAATAAAATAAAAATATAGTTTCTTAAAAATATACTCTTCGGTAACGAAGTTACTTTGGATCGTTTCACGATCTAGCATAATTTTTCTTAATTGTCTTACACGAGCATTAATTGTTTTCTTTGCCTCGAATTCACGAGATAAACTAAATCTAATTATTTCTACTGCGGCAGAGAGAGGGACAAATTTACCTGATCATCTTTTACTGCAGCTAGTAACCGGAACATCGCCGCCTGAATTCGTTTTCTAAACTTGTATTCAGACGACAGTGTAAAACCACCATCAATTTTACGTTGTTCTAAAATAGCAAAATCACAAATAATCTTTTCAGGATTCAGTTCATCAGATATATTAATACCGTCTCTTTTTAATTTTTTAATAGCAACAATTACATTATTAATATTTTCATGGGTCATTGTTCAGTATATATATATATATATATATATATATATATATATATATATATATATATATATATACATACACACATTTATCTTTCAAATAAATGTCAACAAAATAAACAGTAGCATAATGAGCGGTTATCAATTTCATGGGTTTCTGCACTGGCTTGTGTGTCTCACCGAGGTCCTTTCAGACTTTAATCTTTTGTCTTGAGACTTTTGTTTTATTTCTTCAAGCCAACATTCTTTCTGAATGTTTATTTTGTGGGTACCCATGTAACTTAGAACTTATACATCCACGCCACTTTTATTTCGGGAACGTCACATTTCTTTAATAAACATATATCCAGCGAATTTTCTAACCGAAACAAAATGTTAGAATATTCAGAAGATTGTCTATGCACTTCATTCATGCACACCTCCCCCAGGAGAAACCCCGGGGTGAATGCAAAACAAGAGTCGGCTGCGCTAGCATTGCGCTAATGGTTCTAATCTGCTTGTATATGTTTCAGAAATCATTATATAGCTTAACCATTACTAAATAAATCAATATTTTCTCCTCAAATACAACTGAATTTTAGATCCAAACCACACAAATTCAGCAGAAATACATAATATTAACGTATTTCTGCTTAACAAGTCAGATTTATAAAATTAGTTATTTTTGGGATAATATATGTTCCCGAAAATAATTACAGTAGCGTTCTAGATACTTTTTGTTTGCTTTATTAATTATTATTGCAGAAAGAAATACAGATGCACCAAGAAATCAAAAGAATTGAATAAAATAAAAATATTGTTTCTTAAAAATATATTGTTTGTGCCTAATAAAATGATCACATGTACGATAATGATTCTTACTGATATAAAATAACGGAAAATATATGGAAGATAATTGATATTCTTCCTGCAAGCATAACTTATATTCTTCCTGCAAGCATAACTGATATTACACTGTAAGTCACTCTCGAGAAATGGAAACTTTCTCAGCTGACTTTAAAAACACAGAAAAAATATTATAAATATTTATGTACAACAATTATCTTCTAACACAGGGTGCTTTGCGAGTGTCTTGGTCAAGGGGAAGCAACTTTATTACAAAAATATACTCAACGGAGTTATCTCCATTAAATACACTGAAATTTATATTTCTAACATAGAATACAAAAAAGAACAATTTATCGAATTTATTATACAATATTACGGGTTTTCACCGAACATAACAAGGGTAATTAACGTAATATTTTAAAATTTATTTACAAGTCTGATATTTTATCGTAATTAGGTTTGCGGGTCTGTGACATGGTCAAAGAGAGGTGACTTAATTACATGAACATGCTCAACGGAGTTAGCTCCCTTAAATACACTGAAATTTATGGTTTTAACGATATAAAAAATTGAGTAAATAGTTAATAAATATAATTCGAGGTAATTACTTGCTAAAGATGATAGTTTATCTCCATTATTGATATTGGAAGATGATTCTTTGTTTATATTTTTTTGAGATGGCGGATTTGGTTATATTTTATGGGACGTATTTTACCGCACGCTGGTTAACATCAAAATATTTGCCAGCTGAATTGATTGATTGAAAAACTCTCTCTTCATCAGTCCTTACATTAAAAGATTTAGTCGATCTAGGAATATTTGCGAATTTACCGGTCCCTCTCCGTGCAGAGATTTTGCTTTGTGTAATAGCCTGAAGGTTGGATAAATTATTGTCAGTTTTCACGCCGTTGAATTGATCTATCACAAGACCATCTTTATCACTCCAAAGTAACACTCGTATGTGAAACGATGACTGAGATAATTTTTCTTCCCAATAGTAAACGTTAGTTAACCAGTATTAACAATAAAACAAACTGGTGTCTTCAACCTGCAATTTCTAATCAAACCATCACGATTTGATTCGTAGTTTGTTATTATAGGATGCTTCACAAACTCGTGGCTTATATAATGCTCCATTTATATAATAATATTATTTGTTTAAATCATAATTTGTCTGAAAACTTTGATAATTCTGCACGGATTTTATAGCGTTGTTACTGTCATTATTTTTTTTGCATAAAATATTTTAAGCTCGCGATATTTTTTACCAGCACCACTTGCGCTTCAACTGTGTTTTTCCTCGTACTCCAACACCACATCGCAGACACGGTATTGGTCCTAAACGACCTCTACGAACGCTCTGCAAGTGTTTTCCGCAGAATTCCTTTTTACAGGATTTATTAAAAGGAGTCAATGAACCCACCATGAGCCATTTGCATCGGGACATTGTATACATAATACTTTAATTTAAATATTTGTTTGAAATATAATATGATAGAATTCGATAGATTATCCCAAATAAAGCCTTGGAAAGCAGATATATTTAATCTCTACAGAATATCTCCTGACCTAGCGATGCGACATCTGGTTGATCCGAAAAATAAAAGTTTGATTAATAAAATTCACGAAAGAAAGAATTTCACACAGATGGTGCATCTCATGTCTGGTCAACGTTCAAGATTATACGCAACACAGATATCACCGACGCTACGATGAACGACGAACGAGCAGCAATTATCATTAACTATCTTGATAGTCGCAAATATCTTTCCAGAATAAAATTTGTCGTGCCAACAGACAAAAATGATTGGATTATCCATTCCAAATATGATCCTGTCCACAATAATTAAGAAAATTGTCGTACTCAGTAAAGATTCCAAACCAGGTCTATTAACTGGTATTGACAAACCGTATTATGAACGAGCATACCCTGTAACAGCAATTATTTATGGAATCTATCCGATGAATGAAAAACCTAGCGTTGATAAACTGAAGCCGATGAAATTTTCAAAAATAAATTGTGTAGCTGAACGAGTAACAGAACATTTTACCGTTTCGACTCGTGGAAACGGTTTAACGGATAAAAGACGTAAAATAATAAACGAGTGGGGGGAAATGGTTAAATATGCCGTAGCGGCTATCAAAGATGTCGCTGAATTAGGAAAAAAATTAAAATTCCCAATAACCGTAGCGACGATAACAGGAGAGATTTTGTATGAATCAAAATATAAATCAAAAGGAGCTTCGATTACAATTATTGATCATAACGCGCATGCGTGGACCAACGCATTAACAATATTTCCACGAGATCGAACTGTTAAATACTATCGCGAAGATATGTTTGATTTTATTAACAAAATAAGTTAAAACTATCCTGTGTCAGTATGGTTGTTTCAAAGTTCTGAAAACGACGAATCAGATATGAAAAAAAAAAGTAAATTTGATCAATTCGTAAGACCGAATGGTGTTAATTATCGAACATATCTTCTGCACGAGAAAATGAAAAATCTTGCGCTGCAATATACTGATGATGCTGACGAATTATTAAGTAACTGTTGCGGCTCATTTTGCTAGAAAGAAAAATTCGTGGAAACCAACTAGATTTCATTTTCTTGATGATATAATATCGAGTTGTGTTGAATACGGGCAAGGTGAATTATGGAATACTAAATACGATCATAAAGATGTTATTTCAGTTGATATGGTTGCATGCTATCCAGGAAGTTTTCTCGGATACGGAGATTGTTTTGTACATTTTAAAAGATTTGGTCATCCGACACAAGTAATGACGCGAGTATCGATAAATGGACCATTACCGGATTTTGACCTAACTCGATTTGCTTGTGTCGAATCATTCGAGTTTGCTAAAGATCTTCATACGATTTGTTATGTTTGGTTCGGTAGGCATTTTTCAGAAAAAAAAAAATGTGGGCATCAATAGTACTATTACGGTATATGCTTGATTGTGCGATATTAGAATTGCTGATTGTAAGTGAAGCAATTATATCGAAAACAAACCGAAGTTTGGTTACCACAGCCAAATGAATATTCCGATGATGAAAACCACGATTAAACAGATTACGAGAATAAAATCGCAAAAGATCTTGGCAGAAAATTAATTGGCAAGTTCACCCAAGGATGATCATATGATCATAAACGACATTGTACAAGATTGATCATGGACGATGCTGAGTTAGATTTTATAATCGCTGATACAACGAATTAAAACACGTTTATAAGTCGAGAATAAGCTTTCTTTCCAAATGGAAATACACTAGGTACAATTGTAAGCTATATGGACGGTGAGTCACCTCAATATACTCATTTAAGATCATCAATGTTAGCGTACGTTTCGATTAATTTATTATCGATGATAAATAAGGTTTCTGAGTTCGCTGTCAGAGTCGCTACATATTCGTTTTATATCAATACAAAATATTCAGAACTGATAGAAAAATTAAATATAGACACTTGTGCATCGTGGGGTTCGTGGAGAATAAAAAAAAAAGAAAATATACTTAATTATTCCGAATTTGCTGATGCTGCGGTTAAAGATATTTACCTGATAAAATCAGGCAGAAATAATACGATATCTTCTGCACCATCGGTATGCGATCCAATAACTAGACACAAGACAGTTTATCTAAACGGACCTGGATATTTTGGTAAAACCACTCGAGCGATCGAACTATTTCAGAATTCAGATATGATCGTGCTAACACCTACTCAAAGACTCGCACGAGAAATGAAACAACGAGGAGTACAATCATGTACTTATCACAGTTTTTTCGATACAAGGGTGACGCTTGGACTCCTGATTGAATGGGAGAAAAATATCCGACGATTATCGTTTGGGATGAAATATGTACTGTGTCGTTGGAAGTATTAAAACATTTCTCGATTGGTTATTAACACGAAATACTGCTGTGATAATGTGCGGCGATCACGGTCAACCACCACCTATAGACGGACTATCTCCACATAATTGGCTGAGAAATTTTGTTGATTATTACGAAGAAATAAATGATGATCATAGAGCACTTGATGCAGAATTAAAGGAATTTACAAAACTAATCAGACTACAACCGAATAAAATTCAATGTGAAGTAATGCGTGAAGTGGTCTCACAAACACCCATGGACGACTTTTTACAAACGTGGAGAACAAATGATTTAATAGTTGCAAGTAAAAAGATAGTTCATGATACACTTCAACGGGAGTTGTTTTAGTTATAACGAGATAAATTTCCAACGTTGCAAGTTCCGTTATGTTATCGACCAGTAGATACGCGACGGCAAAATATTGACGTTGATATATCAGGACAGGGGAAACAGAATCTTGTGTTGAATGATATTGTCGCAGTTGATATTGATTTCGTTGAAGATGCTCTACGCGCTGATAAATCCCCGTTGAATCATGGATACGCGATGACGGTTCATTCATCTCAAGGATTACCTATTACTAATACAGTTGTTTGGATCGTTGATGATCGTATCGAATGGTCGAGCTTAGTTTATCTTGCAGTGTCTCGAGTTAGAAAAATATCTCAACTGCGGAGAATCGTCATGGACTCGTCAGTGATCAATTATGACCTCGACGGTGATGCAATAAGGAAAGAATTGGCTGGTTATAAACAAAGTGACAAAAAAAAAACGCGATTTTGATCTTGATGTTGAACATATTAACAGGCTGAAACAACAACATAATAATCATTGTGCAAGTTGTAATTGAATAATGTTATGGCGGTATCTGAAAAAATGATCCAAGACAATTAACCGTAGATAGAAAAAATAACAATCTTGCTCATACACGAGAAAATACTATGTTGACCTGTCTTGAGTGTAATCGACGTAGAGGTGCTAGTTAAGTAATTTGTGTGGTAATTATGTGTCATCGGGAATTATTTGTAATTGTTCACGTACAAATCCACGTTGAGGAACAGTTGAATCCAGTCTGTAGATTGCGGGTCTACCAGTGACTCTTGTTACGCTAGATATCTTGTGCATCGTAATACTCCAAATAAGATCAGTCGCTCTTTTTTACCACCTTCTAGTTTACCGGTTCATATAAATACCTGACAGAGGTATTACCTAATATTGGTTGTGTTGAAAAATAACGTCGTTGTGTAGGTATATGCGCTGTTGTAATTGCATGAATAGTTTTCATATAGGTTGTTCGAGTAATCTCATTATTTAATGCAGTTATCACATTTGGTAATCTTGCCACCCATTCGCGAGATCTCGTATCCTGAATAAATTCCTTCGCATACTGATATCCAAATAACCGCTCAGCGGGTGTTCGATTAAATCGTTCAACAATTGCCTGATCACGATGAATTGCAGTATGTCTTCGTCGTATTTTGACATTATGTTTCTTCATCAACGATGATACTCGACCAATAAATTCCTTGCCAGGATCAGCCTGTAATAATTGCGGCCAACGTAAACCACCTCGCTGATAAATTCGTTCAAACGCATCGGCTACTTGAGATGCTGTTTTAGTTAATAGCGGTTTTGCATCTTTATATCTACTTGCAATATCAACAACAGCGCGTATTTGTATGTTATTTGACGTCGACCAATTTTAACGGTATCATGTGGTAAAAATATTATATCAGTCTGATGAACTTCATTAAGAACACTAACATCAGAATGTGCAAAGTGAATTTACTTAGGTGGCGGTAGATAAATTTGCCATATTGCTTGTTTGGATAACCACGCTTTAGCAGTATAATACTTGATTTTTGCTGCATTAGAGAGTGTATTAATTGCTGTTTTACCCCTCCAGTATCCAATTGGGGAATAATAAATCGATTCCATTTATACATTACCAGCCCCTAGAGCTTATTTACCTTTCATCTCGGATCTTACTAACGGATTAGCTAATGATTCTGTTATATATATTTTTTTTTACGGAATTTAATGAATGAATCAACTTCACATCTGCAATATGTCTGTCTTGTAGGTTTCTACTTTTATAAGCTACATCATAAACATGACACGCCTTATCAATACCGTTTATTGGTTCCTCGCTGGTTTTGGTTGATCCTGATTACCAAGCATGATATCAAGTCGGGTTCCAGGGCCACAGTAATTATATCCTGGTAGATGTTTTTCTCCAGAGTATTTAGCTCACGGAGTTCCTGGGAACTTTGACATTAATTTAGCAATATCATCACCATCTTTCTTAGGTAAAAAAGAAAAAAAAATTCTGTTGCATACTGCACATTTTCCACCATATGCTATTCTCGCATTTTTTGTTGTAACCGTGGATAGATCATTATTTGGGGTTTTAGTTCTACAGCGTAAACAATATAGATCCATATGTTTATATAATATGGATATAATTGATTTTTCAGGAACTCGAAAACGAGAACCTGTCAAACACCATCCTGCGTTACCGAACTCGATTAGGATGATAACACTAGGACCAACTCGAAGTGGAAAGACACACAGTTGTTACTTAATCTTATAATAAGATGACTAAAATGGGATAAGTTATATTTGGTAGCACCATAGTTGATGATCAACGAGGTTATGATGTGCTTACAGGTTTTAGTGAAAACGCAAGATTGTTTGATAAAGATAATGATGTTATCGAGTTAATAACCGATATTGATGAAGCACCATCAGTAGATTCCCTAGACTGATTTAATAATAATTTAGTTGTATACGATGATGTGATGCTGGACAAACAATCAAATCCTGCTAGGATTTTTTCTCGAGGTAGGCATAAAAATACTGATGTGATTTATGTTACTCAGCGATACATACAAATACCAAAAGTAATTAGAGACAACTGTAATATTTTAGTTGTGTTTAATTGATACGCGTACGTTGCGAACTATTCATCAAACTTGGTGTGGCGGTGACATGGATATAAATAAACTTAAAAACTTTTTTCACCAGCGCAAGTTACTCCGCATGGATTTATAACAATAAATGTACATGATCCTCGAACACGATATCGTGTAGGTCTCGATACAATATTTCGATAAATTATTAACAGCAGGAAGGGCGCGACCTCATATTGTAAACAAAGTACATACGAAAAGTAACCCATGACCTTATTTTTATTTCGTATGATGTTTTGTTTTAAGCAAATTATTTTTCAGCCAAGTGGTCTGTTCGCCCTTCCTGCTGCTATGTATGTATGTATGGATGTATGGATGCATGTATGTATGTATGTATGTATGTATGTATGTATGTATGTATGTATGTATGTATGTATGTATGTATGCATGCATGCATGTATGTATGTGTGTGTGTGTGACTGACTGACTGACTGACTTTATTTCCTCTTTAAAAAGAGATTACATCAGATTAAACAAATTCAGAATAATACAAGTTCATAAAATAGAACAGAAAAGTGACAAAGATACAGTAGTAATACAATTAGTAATACTGTGTCAGCTACCGTATTGACAAAACGAAATATCTCAATACCTGCAATTATGCAAATCTGCAATCATTTGGCGGAGCATGGCACTGATCTTTTAACAGTTGCTTGATGATGATAATATTTCGAAAAGTTAATACGTCTATAGTGTTATGTGCTTAACATTAAGTCCGAGATAGCAACGAAAATGAAATGTAAAACTTATAACAGTGTAATTCTATATGTAGTTTCTTTTCTTCATATGACGCATGTATTTATGCATATATATATTTGTTTGCGCGTATGCGTGCGTGCATATGACTGACTGTCTAAATGACTTAGTAACCTCTACAACAAAGAGTATATCAGGTTGCTAAGATACATATTATACATATCATAGAATTATGAGACACATCATAGACGAGAACGCAAGCATGATATATACATCGTCAACTAATGCGTTTACAAAATGAGATATATAAATATAGAAAACCATATAGAAATCTCTTGGAAATAAACATAAACAAATACATAAACAAATACATAAACGCACACACAAACAGCTGTCAGATAACAAAATTTGCGGATATGACAAGATGACTTTGGCCTTTAATTGTTTATATTTAATGTTAATTTACTACTTACTTTTAATATCATGTTAGGGCATGTTAGTTGATAGTAGGGCACACATTTTATTGTAGAATGAAGCTATGCTGTTTGCGGTCACCAACATGAGCCTATCTGATACGTCATCGTCAATAGACGACATGCAGTCAACCCTGCTTCCAAGAAGTGTCTCCAACAATATATCGTCTTCTTGATTGAATAAGTTAACCCCGTCTCTCACTTCTAAAGAGTCAATCACTCTCTCAAAGAAAACATTTCGTTCCTCAAGCAGCATTTCGCAGCCTAAAATAAGATGTTTCGCTCTGTCGTCAGTCTCTTTTCCACAGAGTTTGCATACCATAACTTTACCAACAGGCATGATATATAGTTTCATTACTTCAGAGAGAGGCCATAACATGGATGGATATTTACGCCCAAGAAACCATATATTACTTGGTTTTAAGTCCAAATGAATGTTTCTGAAGTGAATTAAATCATCCCTTCGTTCCATATTTGCTCTCCAGGTAGTTTCTTCATGGTTTTGAATAATATCAATAATATGTCGATTCCAGACGAGTTTTTCTTCAGTTTGTACTCTTTCTGCATAGTCTAAAAGAACATTTCCCATACCATATTTCTTAGTTATTCTGTCAATATCAGGTAGAAATCCCGTCTGTTTTAGCGGGTTGTTCAGATACTGACATAGGCGCATAATGAAAATCTTTTTCCAGATAAAAGTCCAATCGCCCTTACATAATCGGTTGAAAAGGAGCAATTTCATCCTATCTATGTATGCTTCCATTGACCAGAGTCCTAAGGTACTACTTGTTGCCTCCGTAGGCGAATATTTATCGAAAGCTTGCATACGTCGCGCTGCATATCTCTGGCATAACTCAAGTTCTTCTATATTTGAGTTTGTGATACCTGACCATAGTTCACATCCATATAGGACCGAGGGTAGAATAATTCTTTTCCAAATCTTCAGACTTGTTAGAGGGTTCATTCCTCCATCTCTGATACCAATAAAATATAAAGAGTTTAACAAGTGTTTGCCTTTATCACATGCTTCTTTTATCGCGTCGTTTGGTTTTAAGTTGTATTTTAGAGGTATGCCGGCATACTTCTTACTTTTGACTGCCGGAATTGGAGATTTGTCGAGCATAAAAGAAGGTATACCAGTCGTTCTTTTGTTAGTAAACAAGATGGTGCAACTTTTATCTGCATTATATCTTAATCTCCACCTTTTCGCATAGTCGGAAATTGTATCTAGCAGCTGTTGCATTGAATGACGCGAGTTAGACATTACAGTTGTGTCATCTGCTAATAAGACACAAGGCAGGTGGAGATCAACAAGATTTAGACCTCGCAAAGTGTGATCTAATTCCGTGATCAAATCATCTATCATTACAAGAAAGAACCAGGCAGACAAGATACGGCCCTGTCCTACACCCTGCATAATATCGAAGCGTTTGGACAGCTTGCCCGCATATAAAACAAAGCTTGTTACTCTCTCAAACGAATCTTTCATGATGCGCCAGGTCTTCCCTTTGATGCCAAGTCTGTACAACTTGTAGAATAACCCGTTATGCCAAACTGTGTTGAAGGCTTTAGCATTATCAAGAAATGTAGCATAGACAGGAGTATTTTTATCCAAATAGTAGCATATAGATTCTTTGATACAGAACGCTGCAGTGATACTACCGCAATTATTTCTAAAACCCTGTTGCAACGGATTTGGAAAAGAAATCTGTTTAGAAAATATAAGTAGTCTACTATATATAATTTGTTCTAGAACTTTCTGAAGCACTGGAATTATAGTTATATCGCGGTAATTATTCATATCTAATTTGTTCTTTCCCCCTCCTTTGAATATTGGTATAACCAAACCTTGTTTAAAGTGGCACGGGTACTTCTCGGCCTCGTACACTTTTGTGAATATAATTTCAAGTAATTGTACACTGCTTGGAGGGTCCGCAAACAGTAAATGCTCAGCAACAATACCGTCGTGGCCACATGCCTTATCTTTATTGAGAGAGCTAATTGCACTACTGATTTCGTCTCTAGTGGGGATTTTATCAACAAGTTCATCAAAGTGTGAATAGGTTTCTTTAGTTTGTTTTCTGACCTCTGCTAAGACCATCTGGTAATGATTTTCATCGTACAGATAAGTATTGTCAGGCAGTGATAAACTGGAGAAATGATTTGAAGCAAATTATTTTTCAGCCAAGTGGTCTGTTCGCCCTTCCTGCTGCTATGTATGTATGTATGGATGTATGGATGCATGTATGTATGTATGTATGTATGTATGTATGTATGTATGTATGTATGTATGTATGTATGTATGTATGTATGTATGTATGTATGCATGCATGCATGCATGTATGTATGTGTGTGTGTGTATGTATGTATGTATGTATGTATGTATGTACAAGTCATAGCTGTGGTTTTGCCATCATAAATATGCCATGAAAGACAACTTAATAGTGATTAAAACATAATTGAAGTCACTTCTTTCATTAGTGTCGCGGACTTTTTTAAATCCCTTTATTTGTTAAATACATGTACTCGAGTTTCGGTTTCTGTGAACAACGATACCAGAGGGTGATTTAAGTATATTGTACAATATTTCGAAACAGTAAGTTCAGTTCATCCTATGCCGCACGTGAGAAGTGGTTTCGATGAGAAAAACGGAATACTTCAAGCGCACATATGATGTATGACTGCATGGTATGTGTTTAAATGCCTAACCGTCATATTAAATCAATACGTCTTGTCAGTATGCGGTTTACTTAAGGGCTCGCACGTTTTCAGCTGTCTGTAGTGGCATGCGAGTTATTTATTATTTTTTGTGTATAAGTTATAACAATTGAACTACCACCTCTTCTATGTAGCTGCGGCTTACGTAGTATAATGCAATTATCATTTATTCTTGCTTGTGACTTAGCAAGTGATTTATATTAGCAATATAAAGTTGAATATTTAAGAAACATTTAGTACCGTATGATTCTTATCGGTCACCAGAGGGTAAACGTCTGAATCTGTTTATTGTTTTGTAATTATTATGCCGATAATGTAATATGTATAGCTTACCGTATGTAGCGTCATTACGTTTATCTTTTATGCCCTTGTCATGCATAGTGCACGGTGTTAGATATAGTTTAAGCTTATCGGAGTCGCAGCTGCTGAGCTGATAGGAGTCGACGTGGTACCAGCTATAGAGCTAACGATAGAAGTTGACCATATCAACTGTAAAGTGTAACGTTGTAGCCGTAGAGCAAAGTGAACAGTGTTGCCGATAGAGTAGCAGGTGATTGGGCGTTGCGGACCAATAAGTGGGCGCTAATTCCTTGATTAACCAAGGAAATGAATGGTGATCGTTGACTACCTGGAATACTGACCGCTTGATTAACCAGTGTAACTGGTAGCCAAGTGTGCCAGTAACAGAGTGTGTAACTTCATACATTTAATCTTTTAGCCGTGGGTTAATTTAGGGGTTTCTAATACCCTTTGCTTTGGGATTGTAAAGGAAATTTGAATGACATCTGTCCCTATGTTTTCATTATTTTACTATTTGAGTAAAATATCTAATTTTTCACTATTTGAGTGAATTCATTTTTACTATTTGAGTAAAATACATCATTCTTTTCGTCGTGTGAAATTACTGTGAATTATTCACTCTTATGTTTGTACTGTGTAATGTCTTTTATTTGTATTTTCATTTGTTGCATTATTAGGTTTGTGCGGATGATGTTAATTTGTCCAATATTAGGATCGTATTAATCCTGATTCGTTTCATTGAAGTCATTTATCATTAAACATTGTATTCGTATCACCATCAAGAAGTTCTTATAAATCCGAAATCCATCCGGGTTATCTCTTTAGAAATGGTGAAAGAAGTGGGACCTCTGACTTAACGGAGCACTACAATTATTGTTTCTTCATTCTTGTAAGATCTTTTGCGTGTTTCAGACAAGACAATGAGGTCAAGTGGACAAATAACATTACTTTATTTTTTGTACACATTTCATGTGTTTGTTTCCTTACGAAAAGGAAAATATGGTACTTTGAAATTGTAGTAATTACGCATATTTGCATAGTAGTGCACTGTAGGTTAGTTATATGAGATTTTTGAAATTTTGTTCGTAAAAAAGCAGGCTAGGAAAACGGATCAGACGTCAATGGAGAGGAAAAAAGAACGGGAGAAATTAGAGATGGAAACAAAACTCGAAGAAAGGAAGTAGGCGTTTAAGAAGGAGAAGATAGAATTAGAAAAGCAGGCCGAGAAGGAGGAAATACAATTAGAGAAGGAGAAAACAGAGTTAGAGAAACAGGCCGAAAAGCAAGGATGGGAAAGGGAAGCAGAAAGGGAGAAGATAGAGCTGCTGAAAGAAGTAGGGTATAGGAAGGTAGAAAGTGAAAAAGCTTTCAACATAGAATATAGAAATACGGAGAGGGGTTATCAAAAATATTCTGAGCTATTGCAAGCCAGAAAAGAGCGGGGAACATGCTTCTAATCTGAGAGGTCCAAAATTGCCCCCATTAGAAGACGACAAAGATAACATGGATAGTTACATAAACAGGTTTGAGAGGTACGCCACTGTACACAAATAGAAAAAAGACGCTTGGTTGTTTCATCTTAGCGCTTTGTTGAAGGGTTGAGCATTATACGTGGATTCTTGTTTACCCGCGCCTGATTCGCTTAATTCCCTCGCGTTGAAAGAATCACTTCTGAAGAAACACGAGCTAACCGAGAAATAGTTTCACAAGTAGTTTCGTCAGTAGGAGGTGGTAAAATACTCAAGATATTTTGAGGGTCTTATCAATTTCTTGCTTCGGAACAACTATTGACAAGCTGTGGCAAGGAGTTATATTTATTCTCGAGGAAAAGGACTTTCACGAATATGGCCATACATGCGGATTTATTCACTGAAGCTCGGGGAGGTTCTCAGAATGTCATCTCGCGAGACAGCAAAGGTGGGAATCATGTCAAGGACCAAAAACCCAGGGAATCTGAACAACCTGATAGGGATAATGAGGAAAGGCATAAAGACAAGCCGTGTTTCACGTGCAAGCAGTGTTATAATATATCCCACCCCCAATTGTCATAAACGGAAGGGATCAGTCCAAAGAGTCACCGGTGGCAATTGAAGGCAGACTGTCAGTAGATTAAAAACAATGTTTCACAGCAGGCTAAGCGGGAAACAGTGTACGAGCCAGTGTTGCGTGCAGAAATAAGTGGCGATGCTATCAAATCATAGCAATGTGTATTTTACCCGAGGCAAGGGTACCGACGGCAAATGGCAGGGTCAACTGACAAGAAGTGACCGTTTCATGTGACTCAAGTGCACTAGTCTTGTCGTGAAAAGGAGCCTTGTTCAGGATAACCAATTGATTGGGTTTACATCGAATGGACCAAATAATCGAACCGTTGAAGTGTTGTGCATAGCCAATCTGATTTATGAACTTACGATTGGCAATGTACAGGAATCTAGACTCCCAACCATGTCTGACTTCTGATTCCCGATCATCCAAGATTTCCAACCATTATTACTCAGGTGAAGGAAGATAACATACCTCTACGTAAATTAAAAGTACCAAAGCCATTACTAATATATCCCGCATAGTATTTCTGCGAGAGCAAGAACGTGATACGTCTTTACTCACAACTGCGGATTACATTTTATCCAGTACCGTGAAGAACTATAAGAACGGGGGTCCTCTCGATTTCTATATCGTAATGGTTTCATGCATAGAGAGTATACTACGCCTGATGATATGAAATTCTTGCAGCTAGTTGTTTCCCCGAAATTTATGTCACACGTACTAATGATGGCGCACGAGATGAGTACACCAGACCATTTACGTATCAATAAAGCAACGGTTACGGTATTACGATAATGTTATTGGGCCAAGGTTAACAGTGATTTTCCACGATTTTGTCAGAAGAGGATCTCAAAGGAAATGGACTACGTCATTGACATGGAAGTTACGTCCAATATGCAGAAACATTACGTATAAGGACCTAAATAAACAATGTTAATGAAGGGGTCTTTAACGTAGTATGTATAACGGTGATAGACGATAGGTCGTGTGACGAATCGGAATTCGTCTCCAGTACCGAAATGCCCTTTGAATACACCACAGACGTAGGGAAAGAAGGTATAGACCAGATCAATGTATGCCCGAATTTATCCGAGGGTCAGCGTACGAAGATCTTGGAGGTTTTTCCCAATACCTAGACCTGTTTGCTGACACACCAGGATTGATTTCACACGAGATCAAGTTGAATACCTCATAGACGATCAGGATTTAAAGATATCAAATACCCTTTAATTCGCGGAAGTGGGCAAACTATTAGCCCAGTGAGTGATCGAATCTTCCAGTTCCCTGTACTCCCGTTGTGTTAGTAAGAAAGAAAGGCGGGACAAACCGTGCAATCAGAGATGCACCTAGACCAGTATCTAAAAAACATCTAATATCTTGCCTAGGTTGAACTGGGTTTTACAGGAAATTTTGCGGCTATTGCTAGCCCACTAACGGACTTGACTAGGAAAGGGCAGCCTAATAAAGTTCCATGGGGCGTGTGCCAGGAAAAAGCGTTCAACGCATTAAAACAGAAACTGGTAAGTGCGCCAGTATTAAAGCTGTCAGAATTGAACAAACCATTTGTGCTGAGGACTGATGCGTCTTAGAGGGGTCTTGGGGCTAATTTGCTACAAGAGCAAGAGGGGATGAAATTGTCCATAGCTTATGCAAGTAGGAAATTTGGCTCTGGGGAGCAAAACTACTCCGTTATTTAGGAGTTCCTAGCCTTAATATGGGGGATAGGAATATTCCATACATATCTTTTCTGGAGGATGTTTACCTTACAAACGAACCATCAGCCGCTTTTTTTATTGACCAAAACAAAAGGTTTCCAACACAAGATTGGCGTTGTCTTTGCAAACTTATAGTTTCCTAATCGAGGCGATTCGAGTTTCGGAAAATATGTGTGCTGGTGTTTTAAGTAGGGTGTATTTAACAGCTCATATTCGTTTAGTGTTCAAAGTTGAATGCTTTAATAATTGTTTATGTTCACAATCTGTGATTTTTCTAAATGTTTTACCACCATTTTAAAAGAGGAGGTATAGTCACGGAAATGAATAAAGGTCTTGATTTATTAAATACATGCACTCGGTTTCGTTTTGTGCGTACAACGATACCCGAGGGTGATCTATGTACATTGCGCAATATTTTGAAACAGTGAGTTCGGTTCATCATATGCCGCACGTGCGAGGTGTTTTCGATGGGAAAGACGGAATATTTACAGCGCACAGATGATGTATGTCTGTATCGTCTATGTATAAATATCAGTGTGCGGAATTAGTAAGGACTTGCACTTCTTCAGCTGTAGATGTATGTGAGTTATTTCTAAACATTTTGTGCATTGTACTACCACGTTTATGTTTGTGTATTGTCTCTGTAGATTCGGCTTACGAATTATAATGCAATTATTTGTATTCTTGTTTGTAACTTAGCAATAGAGTTATCTTAGCAATATAAAAGTTACATTTGTAAGAAACGTTTAGTACCGTAGGATTCTTATCGGGCACGGGTACGTTCACTTCTGAACCTTTTTATTGTTTTCTAATTGTTGTGCCGATAATGTAATCTATAGAGCTTACCGTATATAATGTCATTACGTGTATCGTATATACCCATGTCATGCATATTACACAGTGTTAGATATATTTTCCGTTGATCAGAGTCGCAGCTGCTGAGCTGATCGGACTCCAGGTGATACCAGCTGTAGAGCTAACCATATAAGTTGAAGATAGGGTTTGTAATACCCAGTGTTTTGGGATTGTAAATATATTTTGTATATCTTGCATTATGTTTTGATGATTTTACTATTTGAGTAAAATACCACATTATTCATTATTTGAATTCATTCATTTTTATTTTGTCCAGTAAAACTCATCATATTTTGTGTGTGAAATTAGTGAATAATTTCATTCTTGTACTCTGTAAGGCTATTTACTTGCATTTTCATTTGTTGCATTATTAATGAAGATTACGTTAGTTTGTCCTATATTTGGATCTTATACACGAATGTATTGATCATAATGTTTTCCTCATTCAAGTCATTTATCATTAAACATTGTATTTGTATCACCATCAAAAGTATTGTTATAAATCCGAAATCCAGCCGGTTATCTTATTACAATTGGGAATCGTTAAGTATTTGATTTCACTTTTTAACCGTCTTTTGGGTATCGAATATCAATTTGCTGTCTGCATATATGTTTACGTAAATGATACAAACGTATACTTATACTAACTTTTTCACTTACTAATTTCTTTACTAAACTAACTTCATTAGTAATTCACTGATGACATTAACTACTAAATTCGCTTACTAACTTCATTAATATCATACTAAATTGCAGTGATCTTACGCTTTATTAATTCGTTTACTAACCTGCTATCGTGTGCATCCATTTCAACATTCATACAGTGAGAACCATCAGGTTGCGACAATTTGCATCAGCCTGTAAGTGTTCCAGGTGATAACTATTTGTATTACCTACCCATTAATATGATATGATTGTTATGGCCTTTGATACATTTGTTCAGTTCGAAATACTTGGCTTTCCTTATTTGACGTCCTCTCGTAGATATTTTACAGCATGGTCACAATTTACATAAAACAGCATTGTATTTCGTACTGAGTTAGGTGAAAGAAGTCCCTTCATATGGTATCCGCCAGATCAAACTAGTTCGTTCCGCCGACTGAGAACAAAACGTATATGCTGTTAGTCAAATCGGACGTGATGTTTGAACCGTGTGTCTTAGTACTCGTTATGATTACATTTTAATATTTGGTAATTGGCAGTTCTTGAATACCATCGAGTTCAGACGTATTGTTGTGTAAATTGTGATAATAATCTCTATTCAGTGCTAATAAAGTGTTCATTAGTGCAATGAATCTATATGTTAGTCTGTTATTTTCTCTGTCTGTTTTTCTTTGTATCTAAAAGCTCCTTTTTTATCTACCTGACGGGGAAATCGAGCGGTGAACTGGTATAAAGTTAGATACACAATAACTAATAAGAGTTGTACTTTGTGATAACACAATTGCGAAAAATTACAAAGATCACACCAAGCTTTGTCTTTGTAGTTCAATTTTAACAAATTCTGACGGCCTAGTGTTAAATATTGATTTGACTTGGCGATGGTCGCATGTTAACAGCTGCATAAGTTTCTCACATATATTATTTATTCTCACCGCTCCGGTGGCATAGTGGTTAGAATGTCCGCCTCGGATGCGGGAGGTCGTGGGTTTGATCCCCGGCCGAGTCATACCAAAGACTTATAAAAATGGTACTAACAGCTGCCTCGCTTGGCGCTCACATTAAGAGGTTAGTGTTAGAACTGGCCGGCCCGGTCTCTGGATAATGTGACCGGGTGGGACATCATGCTACATGTCTGCGGCATGATGCCCCAGTGCTAGACGTCACTATAAACTGCCACATTGCAGACATAGTAGCGTTATGACTGAAATTATATTAAAGCTACGTTAAAAATCAAAATCAAAATCACATATTATTTGTTCTAATAAGCGTGATGATTATCTATTTTGATATCCAATTACTCCATGGCAGTTACTACAAAAGAGGTACTTAACTACGATATATAAACGCAAACAGACAATGCAGTGATTGAGCAGCAAGATATATATGGTATACAAAACAATCCGATATTCTTTGACATCAGATAAGTGTGATGATTAGAAATACCGATATCAAATATTATGACCTTTTTCAGATAATGATTTTTTTTTGTCAGAAAAACTTTAGACGTTTAGAAAACATCTGTAATAAATACGAAACAGCATTGTGTTCTGAACTGAGTCCGGTGAAATAAATTATGTTTCATATTGATTGCGCCATATGAAACTGGTTCATTCCGTCGGCTAAGAATAAAACATGCGACTGAATCCAAATATTTTCTACATGTTTGTATTTTATGTTCCGCATTTCCTAAGCTGGTAGGAAATAGACTTTATTCATCATTACGGCTGTGAATTTGCCTTTCGTACTGGCTGAGGGTTACGTACGATTAGTGACATTTTACTAAAGGAATTGTTTGAGACCCACAGTGGCTTTGCTTATTCAGTAATTAGACGGGTCAGTCCGCCAATCGCTTTAAAGAAATGTTACTTTTTGTGTCGCTACGAAGGCCAGATTTCTGCGTTGACAGGCACGGATCATCAACATCTTTATTTCATTCCACTGACGATTACATGACATAAGGAAATACAAAATAAAAAATTATTTTATTGTATTAGAATAAAAATTATTATGCAATATCAGTCAACAAAGTGTTCGTCAACTGCATAAGTTGCAAGTTTCAGTACCTTATTTGCAAAAGATAGCTGCACACAGCATGACAAAGTATGCTGCATACAGGACAACTAGCTTGGCGTTTTATTTGTCGATTACACTTGATGGTAACCTTTAACCTAGAAGATATTGTAGTTGCCGCTCATCTTCTGCATTAAATAACGTAATGTGCAGGCTCAGTGGTAATTTATCAGTATGGAAATCCCAGAACGAGTTTCTCAAATTCGACATATAAGGACAAATAGCACAACAATGAAGTCTGTATAAAAATTCCCATATCTAATACACATTTCAAGCAGTGTTTGAGGAACAGCTGCCCATAGTTTAGTACATATGTAAATACCTTAGTGTGTTGTCTGGTTTTAGCCGACTGCCACACTGAGGCAGGTCGTACGAATTTGTGTATCGAACATAATCTATCAAAATCTGCTTGATTAAACATACGAACACTCCAGAGGCTATTTTCAAGACCAACAATGTTTGACCTTACAATTGTTTTCCAATTTTGTTTATCTGGATTTCAGAATGATGCAAATAATCAATTAAATATCCGGGCAAGTCAACCTTCTTTGAGTTATAATATAAATTTGAAATTAACCCGTAGAGTGACATGCATCCGCTCAAAATGAAGTGAAACAACGCAATGTTAAACACACGTTTAGTATGTACATTGTTAGGCATCAAACACAATCTGTGTAAAAAGCATAATTTTGTTCTATCAATTTCGGACTGCGCTGTTGTTAATCCTATCATATCGCAGGGCCATGTCTGATCTTGTATGTGTAGGAAAACATTGTGAATGTTTGGCAAAATACCTCAAGTTTTATCCAATAAAGCGAGGTCACTTATTGAAATGTTACAATATAATTCACTTCCATAAAACATTGAAGGGAAAATTACCTTTTTAATTACATTTGCAGCAACCAAAGGATTTAAACCATTCGGTTTAATGCCAATACGAAACAGACAAATAAAAGATTTTTTACTTTGTTGAATTCATCGAGTATTGCGTCATGCGACGTCAGCTTTGAGTTAATCCGGTGACCCGAGTGTGTTGCCGAATCAGTAACCGGCAAACAAGACAGGACAAGATACTATTTCATATTGATATATAATTCTTATATTGGGGACCAAAAATGATAATGTATGACTTTGTGACACTAAACTCGAATCGCCACGTATTACTGTAGTCGTATGCTATATCTAACAGCTTTTGTAGATTGCTAGGATATATAGCCAAAAGTGAAATATCATCAGCTAGGGTTGGATTTCCCACATCTTTGGATCCAATCTTTGCTCCAAATCCACTCTTTTCTAACTGTAGCAGAAAGTCATTTATAAATATTGTGTACATCAAGGTTGACAAAACACCTCCTTTTCTCACTCCTTGGCCAATTGAGAATCAATCTGAAAATTGCCCATTGACAAGAACTTTACTCTGTACATTTTTATAAATCTTAACAAATATTAAAATGGATTTACCCGTAATTCCCAACATGAATAATTTAAAAAGCTGTCAGTTGTGCCACAATGTATCAAATGCCTTTTTTGTACCAAGAAAAGCAGCGAAAACCCGTGAACTCATGTTTACATTATATTGTACTGATTGCTACAGCAGAAAACTCGCTGGTGTGCAGCCTAAACCTTTTTGGTATAGCGAATTCTGCGTACAATTCCAATCCTGTCTGTCGCGAAAGTGTGTGTACATTATGTAATTGCATTAAATATGAACCAAAATGCACTCTGGTTTCGTTGCCACGCAAACCATTACCCTAGGTGTTTGGTGATTTAGCAGTGGCAATGTCACAATACTGAATTATGTTTGCCTACTGATCACGCGCAAACTTACATCAATTTCTATATCCCTTTTAATGGTATAGTTACATCTTTTAAGAACCGTAGACAACGTCGTTTGATATTGAAACGATTACAAGAGGAATATGGGTTTAAATGACAAACATTCTGCACTCCAGGAAGTTCCCGAAAGTCTAGTTTGGTTTTCTTTAGGGCTATAATATGGCTATATTTGTTTCTGTTCCAAATAGCGTAAATCTCCGAATTCAAAAGAAACAGACACTAAAATGGGTGTCTCTATATCCATTATTGGGTTTAAGGCTAGATACATTCGCTGCTATTCTATACTATTCTACATATTGTTTTATGTATGTATTTCGGCGAATTCACTGTCAGAGAAAATTAAGAATAATATTGTGCCAAGAATTGGGTGAATTTAAAAGATACCAGTGATAGTACACGCAGCATGGAACGAATTAAACAGAAATACTAAAAAGACCACAATACTTTAAAACGTATATTTTTCTTTAATTCAGAAATTGGTACATTAATTTCATGTTATGAAATATCTTAAGAGACAAAATTAGGAATTAATATTGATATAAGTAGTTTAATATATTCTGGTTCTGCGTTATCAAAGATACATCTAGACCTTCCGCTTGATCTTTAATTCAAATGAAATAAGCAGCTTGCACACAATTTGCTTTTCGCATGCTGTACCTTTCCTTTGATAAATTGGTATTTATCTATCACGTATCTTGCAAAGCATGAATCCAGTCTGCTGCGATTTTAGGCTGAGATTAAAAGGTTGTACCTTTCATTTGATATATGGATATTCATCGATCACATTAAGTATACGTTTAAAATTCAGTTATGTTCGAAGCTGGATTCAAAGATAAATAATATGACTTTGTGGTTCTGGAAAAATATGATGTCCAGGCTACTGCGATTTTAGGCTGAGACTAAATTGTAAAGTCAGATTGTTTGCTTCTTATTTCCCGCAAATTGAATACGATTAACAAATTCAAACGGATCTTGGCGAAACTTATTATGCAAATACGTGTCATTTACAGACAAGTTTAAAAATATTGACCTAAGGTGTTAAATTATAATGATATAAAATACGATTACGTAACTAAAAAGAAATGGATTTTGAACAAATATGGCTTGGCCATTTATCATGGCAAAGTTACAGATGAGTTTCGTTTTAAAAACTTGAGTTTAAGGTCAATTGTCAAAAATTACGATTTTGCATTACTCATAGATCAAATGGAAATTGACATAACTCTGTCAATGTGTACATGTCATTTACATCTCAGTTGACGAAGTGGCTGTTGTTACGTTCTTAAAACGTTGAAAATGTGTTTCCAGACACGAACCATTGCTACCATCGCATTTAACGTCAAGAGTGTAGCCTTTTCTATGTGTTTCTGTGACCTAAAATACAGCACCAAGTCTCAGTGTGGCCTTGCATTGAAAGTCAAATATGATATTTATGTTGTAACTGTACAGAGTATTTAACACAGTAATTTGAACTAATATGAATACGTTATAACGAAACTCTAGTCCTTAGTATATCCTACATTTACCTTTGATTATCAAGGCGTAAGACCAGTGTTTAAATTATCACCTCCACAGAATATAGTATATATAATATGTAGTGTACATAAGTACAATGGCACCATGCGAATAGCATGCAATTGAGAAAAGCTAAATCAAGAAATAAAACTAAATATATTATTATCGGACATTATATACCACAGGAATTAACTACTCTATAGAAACATTATCTGAAAACAACCACTGGTATTTCGTTAATGTGCGACCAATATAGGAAACCAAAATTATGGCTCAGTAAAAAGCAGGTTACAGTGATATACTTCTTTTGTACTGATAACTCATGCAAACATTGAGCAGCAGCTCCATTTGAGAAATCGTATATTTTGTATAGATCTATATATTAATGTTATTGTGCGCTGAGCAATTCTTTTGCCTCAGTGCGAAATTAGATTTATGTGATACGTTTTAGTATCGCGTTGAAAATAGATGTGTATCTTGATCACAGTACATCCGCTTAGTTGCATAATACGATGAACCACGTGAGTTTGAAACGAAACCTTGTTGACCTATATGTTAAGTTATATGTTAGTTCACCGGTATGTACGGAGTGTTTTAACCGACATGAACGATAAATCGTCTGGCAAAGATTTCATTGTTAGTGCATGTCAAGAACTCGTTTTTGTTAGCGAGGCACACTATATCTATCCGCTCCATTTTAAATATTATCTCTCCCGGGCTAAACAAATTTAAGCGAACTGTGGTGAATAACTGGCGAACGTGCACTTGTTTTATTTAATATATAGGTCCCTGCTATGCCTAATAACGTATTCATAAATTTGGTTTATAAATTAAATGATTGCATTTCAACCTTTGAAGGAAATGTTGCAGTTCTTTCGTTTTTCTCACTTGTGTATTAGAAATAGTCATGTGACACTGAATGCCCATAAATAAGTTATACGTATTAGCTATCATCTCTTTGTACTTTACACCTGGAACAGAGTGCAGAAAGAGAGGCCTGCTTTGATTAGATGAAAAATATCCGATGAAGTGTTTGTTCTCTATGAGTTATCGTTCAATTCAATTTTTAAACTATTCAACCTGTCTATCGGAAGAAATATGCTAATTTATGATGTTACGGTGATTCCAAATAATAAAAATGACAATGATTTGGAAAGTGAACAGTTTTAGAGTATACAAAGTTTTCATTCGTCATCTTAATTATTTTCTTGGTCATGATTTTGAACTCCGTTTGAGTACTATTTAAAGGGGTAACCTCCTTTGTTTCTTCCATCGGGAATACCTATGTTCAGTTCCTATTTGCACTCTGTCAGTTCATATAAAGACAAATTTTTTACTCCGCTGTTACCTATCCACTTGTTCGTCTATTTAAATACTGGAATAAATTCCAGGCACAATAAACAAAAGCTCGTTGTGCTCTAAATTTTGGTAGGTGTTTCAGATCACGGGCTATAATTCCAAATTAATTTTGTAGTCAAAGCATATTATTGAACAATTTATAATTCCAAATACAGTGCTTTATTTCAAGCTGGAAACTCTGAATGATTCATAACTTGTTAATGTCTATAACGTACGGTTTACCAGTCGTTGCTTTTTCCAGATAGTAGACTCGCTTCTTTCAATAAATGTATTCTTTTTTCGTTTCATCTTTCTCTAACTAACAGAATAGATTTTGATGTAAAGACGTAGTTTTCGTCCAGGCTAGTGCAAGTCATTTACCGTGATTCATATAAATGTTACATTTCAGCACTAATTTAAATATTGAATACACTGGGTTTCACTGGCCTATGAAATACAAATTACGACCGTAACTGTATTGAATGGTATGCCACAAATAATCTTCTCTCCTCCCACTGTATAAAAACAATGATTATGTAACGAAACATAGGGCAAAAGTGTTTTTAATACGACAAATTTAAGAGCAATATGCAAAATGTAAGAATGTGCAACTATTGGGACTCAAATGATTTTCTAAAGGGAAAATGGCGGAAAATGTTATGGGGTCAAATGGGAATTTAACATGAGTGACGTCTTTTGGACTGTACACTTTGGAAAATGGTAACAAGGTGACAATTGCCTGACCTCAGTCGAGCGAAACAGTTAGCGACATTGTTGCAAGTGGCTTTCCTGAATATAGGCTACGATAGGTAGGTAGGTGCAACGGATTGATAGAGACAAATTGAGTGTTATAGGGAAAACACACAACATAGACATATCCATGCATATAGAGATACAAATACACATAACATGGTAAGCCTGTCAAGATTCAAAGGAATACAACATGGTGGGTCTGTCTAGCCTCAGAGGGGAATTTAACATGATGGGTCTGTCTAACCTCATACGGAAGTTTAACATGGCAATGGTACTTGGGGATAATGGGAATTTATTATAGGTGATGTGATGGGGTTTAATAGGGAGAAATGATTTTATAGGGAGAGAAAAGCGTTCTGGGGACTATCAAAGATTTACACAAACAAACCCACAATCATAAGAGGAAAAAAAAACAAAAACAAACATTTTGACAATTATTATACGTTATTTGTTTCCAGGGAACTGACAAATGGTATCATGCGTATAAATATTTTCAGCCTTTTTTGGTGGTACAATCCTATGGAAAAACCTAGTATCTATTTTGAGACTGAACTTGTTGAAAATCCTATCTAAAACTCATTATATATCGATAGCTAGAACTTGTGGAAATACCTTTGGAAAAACCTAGTATATATTTTAGCCATAATTTGCAGGAAACTCCTATGGAAAAACCAAGTATCTACTTTTGCCTCAACCTGTTTTAAAATGCTACTGAAAACCCCATTATATATTTATAACTACAACTTTTTAAATCTATTGATAGCCACATCTTGTAGGAAAGTATTAGTGATAAACCCTATTATATGTTTATAGCTACAACTTATAGCCACAAACAATATTATATATTCATAGCCTCAACTTGTGGAAGATCATATGGAAAAAGCCTTAGGCCTCAAAACACAAACTTTATATTTAAGAGCTCCGTTTCGTCTAATATTTAGTCATTGGCAAGTTTGCAATCATGATGGAACGATTGCACTATTTTATTGATAAAGGAGAAGAAGGTAAGAGGACACGAAATGACATGTCGCCTCATACATTAGCTGAAGTAGTCGCTCAAATCCATACCAACGACTTTGGAGACGAAATAAGTGATCCTGAATCAATACCTTGTACGCATGCACCCAAATCCAGAGAGTACATCCATAGAAAGTGAACAAGTAGCACACAACAAGCATTTTCACATTCGAAAGACGGGAAAACGCTCCTCCAGAAAACTTAGAACTAAAGCGTAAACTTGCACGGTAAATTGTTAAGAATTCTGGGTTTCTTGTTAACCACACTGAAACTAAAATATGATGCTAAAAGACGATTTATTACGACTTTCCTTCTGGATCGCCTTTAATCTACAATATTAAAAAAGTTTAGCAGTCAAACTTTCACAATATGGACGGAAACGCTACACATTACATGACACACACTGCTACTCCTAAACGAAACGGACAACATAGAAAAGTGTTGCTGGTGGACTAACTTCGCAGCACTAGACAGAGCATCGTCTGAATTAACAACGCTCAGGACAAATGGAAACTTGTTTCTAAAGGAATTTCTCCTTCCGCAACGACCTCGACAATCTCTTCATCGTCTTCATTTTCTTTAAAGAGATCTTGAATGTTATAAACTTTACTTGATTTATCCAAGCAAGATCTGTCCCTATTTAATCCGTTGCTAACCCCTCATCGTTGAGGATATCTGGCATGAATATGATCCGGCGAACCGACAATCAATAGAGACGTAGTCCGGTATAAAAAGAACTCGTGACAGAATACATCAATCTTCTGTCAGAACACGAAACAGAATAGAACTACCTCTTCGTTTAGCCCAAAAATTGAGACTTGTCGGTCGAATAGATATCCTCCCATGCGAAAAAAACTTTTTCAAGCAACAACCAAATATACGATTGATACTTTGTGTGAATGTTGCTTGAATGTCTTGAAAGGAGCAACACATTTCTCCACAAACCAAGATTGCTTAGCTAAACATGAACACGTTCTTCGCCAAATGGTCAAAAAGAAAAAGGTGTTGGTGCCCCAATCTTAATCTAAAACAGATGTCACAGTTACAACACGAATTGATGGATCGCACCGATTTGTCAGGTACGGTAAATCGCAAAGATGGGAACAAGTTGTGCAAAGTATTCAACCATTTCATTATGAAGCTCTAGACGAAACAGCTAAACCGACTCTGACAGAATTCAAGGCCCTGATTAAAAACCAATTGCTACCATCACTACCACCACCTCCAGTGACCGAAACATACACTGCTACACGGACGACAGATAACGAACACGCACACACACAATTCATCTCTCAAACGACGTCAACACCGCATATCTCAAGTAAGTTTTCAGCGTTCTTGTTGACCCATTTCCCCAATTGATACGGTGAACTCAAAGCGTGGGATAACATGTTCTGTCCACTCCTACTTAGACAGAAGTGAACAAGAAAGAACGGAACCAAAAGCGAAAACAGAAATCAAGCAACTATTCGCCGATTGTACCATGTTCTGTAGATGGAATCCATCTTGCGGATTATTCATTCACCATTCTTGAAAGGAAAACTGTTTAGGGTCTCAGTCATGGCCAAGCAATGCAACAAATATGGAATTATTTCACAAGTGTGTAAAATATAGACAAATAAAATAAAAAAGTAATCCTTTCTTTGCTAATAACAGTTGTCAAAACACGTCATGTGTTTTCGAATAGTCATTGTACTATACCTCTCTTTTTTGATATGAGCATATAAATGATTACATTTTAAATGAAACATACAAAGCCATCACCACAAATCATTTATGTATTCATTATTATGAGGGCTAAACGTTTAGGATCTTCTCAACCATGACATTTTGAAAATTATTATACACATCCAGCAAGTTCTTAAATACCAGTATCATTTTTAATCCTTATCGTTGTAATAGCCCAGGCAGATGGTTGAATTAGTGAGGTAATGAACCATGTTGGCTTTGTTTTCCTTCTGCTACGTAATTTAAAACATAAGTCGTAACATGCAATCTGCGCTCATCCCAGAATTTACAGTATATATTTAAACATTTTATAGATATTTTAATTGCTTTTAAACTTTTGATTATGCATTGATCAAAATCTTTATTGTCCCTTCAAAAGATTTTAGGTTCACAAATTCGAGACATCTTTCTTAAATATAGCAAGCACCCCAAAATGTCATCTAATGTAGTGAACTTTGCAGCAAGTACCCATCGATACTGAGAGCCTTTGAAAAGGACAGAAGCAAAATGTCGAGTAGTTAGAGGTAGTTTCTTGTGACAAGAAAACTATTCACATTAACGATCTTTGAGTGAGATAAGTTTCCAGTACAAGTCTTTAACAGAGAACAAGGAAAAAATCTTTCCAATAACAGAGAACAATACAATAATCTCTCCGATCAGTAAAATATGTTATCTTTTATTTAAGCGCTCATCAAATCGCAAGAAACAATGCCATATATTTGCAAGCGATTAGTTCGATGATAGTTTCATTCGATTAACTCATTTTCTCAGCCGCTACTGCTAGTAGATTTATATGGCTATCTATGTATCTTTTTGATGAAGAATCTTGTACGAAACAGTTCTTTTCTCTCACCATTATGCAATATTTACTTCTCCATATAAGCCGAAATATAAACATCACGTGAGGACTTGATTAACACTTTTAACAGTCGATAATTTCAAAAATGTTAGCAAACATTATATATACCGCTCAATGGTGTTCTAGAATATCGGTATTTTTAAACACCATGTTTGAATTTTGTCTTTATTCACTCAAACAAAATATTATACCCAATATATTGCATTGTGCATTATAATCATTTCTTTTAGTCGAATCGAACACATCGCAAGCCATGTCAATATTTATTATTCTATAATCACCACATTTAAAACAAAATAGAGATTATATGTTTGTTTGAGATACATATAAGGAAGTTTAAGACACATGTTGCATTTATATTACAGTAAATGTTCATTCTTTTCAGGTTTAGGAAATGTTATTTTACGTTGTACATTCTTATATGCATCGGTCCGTACAACTAAAGACTTTATCTTAGTTATATATCTGGGAAAGGCGTTTCTGTGTATGATTGACAGCTAATCTGATTTGTAATCCTTCAGCTTCTATATACAGTATACACAGTCAAGCCAAAATAAAATCACAGTGTCGGGGGGTTTCTAAAAACGCTGATTTTCCCAATTACATTCGCGATTATCTATTAATTATACATTTCAACGTTATAGTTGCTCATTGGTTGTTTGAGGGCTCTGTGCATGAATAAACGACATGCCATTTCACATAAGGTTTTAATCGAATACCTTTCAAAGATACGATATTTATCTAGCCATTTATTAAAAGCATTGACCTACACCTGAACTTGTTTTGGAGGAATACAAATACGATATCTATTCTCACCCTGCGAATTCAACATGATTCCTTGCTTCGTCATGTCAAGAACCTTCGGCTTACCGGTCAGCGTCTTCTCCCTGATAGCATGCTTTCTTCCTGCCGGTAAGTATCTCGCTACTTCACATTCTATCTGTCTTATGAAAACTGAATTACATTAAACGAATCTTCTGTTCAACTAGTTGCCATTAATGAATTTTGCATTCAAAGTGCAGTTTTCTTTTTCAACACAAAGTATTTCAGTATTTGAATACAGTACTTAATGCACCAAAAACTAAGTAAAATATCAGCCTGACAAAAAAGAACAGAAGCGAAAGACAAGGAAGAATAAGTATGATGGCAAAAGAGGTAAATATTTCCTCTGATATAAAAATTGTAAGGCATATAAATGTAACGAAATGTATATCCATGAATTCGATGCGTTAGTGTCAATACTGCTACCTGTCCGGGAAAGGCATGTGCATGAGCGTTCTCGTAATATATTTATTCCTTGCCAGATGTTTATTATTTGATATGTTTCCCCATATTGGACAAGAAAATACATGCATGTTCTTTGCTACCAGACATCTTTTATTTATGATGTTATTCAGACTTAAGAACGCTTTTCTGGCTAGTATGGTCTACTGCAACTGCTACTAGGAATTTATTATTGAAAAATAATTTTATAGTAATACTAAACATTATATTAATGTCAGAATCATCTTAATAAAATATCTTCGAATTTATAATACCTGTGGATGATGAGGTCTCAGTGTAACATATGGGTTGTTTTCACCGACGTCACGATTGAGTACGCAAATATCCACAATGCAACGCGATCGTACTTGCGCCGCCATTATGAGTCCCAAACAAACCTTTGTCAATATTAGTCATCATGTATATTCAAGATAATAATCCGATTTGACTGTCGATATGGACATTTACTTCATTGAAACAATACATATGTTAAACTTGAAATTAAGTGCCTTATAGAACAAAAATAAAACTAAGGCCTGAAGTTCCCTTGCTTTTATTGAAAGACATAATAGTGAAGCTGAACAGTAATCATGTATATTGCTATCAAATAGAAATGCATTCTTATTTTACAAACAGGCAATATTTACATTTTTAAAAGGTGTGTCGGATCATATCCCTAAGCTTGACATTTTGAAAGAGTATTTCCGGACAATGAATTTCAGGATACAATATCAGTTATGAATTAAAATTTTACAGCATGTGTTTTATGCCAGAACTTTTATCTACAAATACTTTTCGCGACAACAGGTGTTTTTACCAAAGACAGTTGACAAGCCAGTTTAATTAGACTGGTCAAATATTGTGTTTGTTGTGGAGATGATGGACGTAGGATGATACTGAATAAAAGTGATAACCGTTCAAAAAGACTTACATCTTCACTGTTTTCAAACGAAATACATGCAAAACGGAACATGTCTTTGTGTCGAATGTCAAAACGAAGTATTCCTGAAATGCTTCAAGAAATATTAAATTATATATTAACAATTAGCTTTTAAACTTGAAAGATAACCAAATGATTGATTTCATCCCATGAAAATTATAAAATGTGTCTGCTTGTTTGTGTGTCCATTTGTTTATGCGTTTGTTTATCAATCGATCTTTTTGCTATGATTGTTGAAATTTAAACGTTTTACTTGAAGAAAACAAGTAGAAAAGTCATGCATTCAGTCTCGTGCGTTTGACATGCACAACAGAATATGATGTATTATTATATTCTTATGCACAAAATGAGACGTGCTTTCGTAATTATGCGGGAAGAACAACGTTATTAGGTGCCGATTTGAGGGGATAAGGGCTCAAAATGGCGGATATGGAAGTACACAAGTTTTGTGACCTCACATGAAAACAAAGTATTGCAATCTTCCTTATCAAGAGCAGAGATTATCTTGCTTAGCTTGATGCACATATAGATTTTGGCTCTACAAAACTCCCTAATTCTTTCAAAAGCTATTTCAGGTACTAAATGGAAGCTGGACAATGACTTCGAGAACAACCTTGACACATCTGAATTGCTATGGGAAAAGGTCGGAATTTCCATGATGACCTGTGATAATCTATGCACGCAGAAACAGTCTTGCCTTTCCTTCTTTTACAATCCGTCTCTGAATAAATGTTTGGGTTCCAAGTCATTTAAATGCGGGCTCCCTGCTGGTCACGGAACGCAACAAGAAATGAAGTACTACACAATTATGTATAAGGTCGACAAATGAACAAACCAATTGCCTCCTTGCTTGACTGATAACTTTGAAAATATACTGTATGATTTATAAACGCCTCATCGTAGCAAATTGAATTTATATCGGATTAAAAGTATAACTGTTTGAATAAGACATAGCGAATAGTTAGTATAGAACCATTAACATAATTCCTTTCTATCAAGCTATTCCTGGAGTTTTGTTTGCAGGTGAAAGATGAAACTTATTTAGAGGATTTTTTCTTCTGAATGTACTGGTTCGTTTTTATTGTGAAAATGATTGCCAAGTATTATAAACCTGAAGCCAACACGTTGTATGCCATGACATTTAACGTGTTGCAATACCTATATTTGACATAACAAATTGGTGACGCTCATGTTGTATGAAAAAGCAAACGGTAAAAGACTAATATTCTATTTTTTTAAAATAAACTAAATATGATACACAATGTCATCGAAATCCACGCTGCTCTCTGTTTCTCTCTCTCTCTCTCTCTCTCTCTCTCTCTCTCGCTGATGCCATATGTGGCAAAATGCGCTGATATCTGTGGAGTGAGAGACAAAAGAAGTTGACTTCGAGGAAATACTTGAACTTGAACCTGCATCTAGTGACTTAGTTGAACCCGATTCGTTTTAATGGTACGCGTTCGCTTTCCATAGAATTTTACTACAGTGTTACCACTTTTATAACATCACAATTGAAACTAGATATAAAAGGAGGTACTTATAACCTCCTTGGCTAGGCGGAACACAAGTCCTGTAATGTGTTTGATGTTTGATTTTCTTTCCTTTTTTAACTTTAAATCTGTATTCAAAATATACATTTAAAATAAAAAAATGTGTCAAAGCCCCGATATCTCTTTATTCCCTTCACACTGTGTCGGCTGGTCAGTAAGAATGTCAGTTTTACCTCCATTGATCCAGATTATTCCCTTGTCAGCGTTTCTTTATGTTTGTGTAAAAAAATGGTAAAACTGATAGAAAAGTCGATAATTAAATATTTATATTGTCAGTCATCATCATTCCCTCATTCGCTTTGTGTTGGTTATTCAGTCACTGCGGCTTTATTCAGTTTCTTCTTTATTTCGTTTAGATTATATTTACTCCTCGTTTAAGTGTACTCGGTGGTTGTTGAATGGCTGTGCGTTCAATGATGGTAAAACTAGCCATACAATGTTTGTAGTGGTCTATATGTTCATCCAACCATAATTTATTTTTAAATAGTAATTGCTTGGTTTTCACTTATTTAAATCAACATGCATGCGATTAGAAGGAATAAAAAGAAATCAAATCTTCAATTTCTGAATGGAAATTGAATATCTGCATTAGATGAGCAACTACCATTTGTAATAGACACGGCGTATAAGTGTTTTTGAACAACAATCCAGCGAGAGTTAAATTCTATGAAAAGGTCGAGTTGCTTGAACTCGGCAGATATTATGCTCTTCTGGGCCTAAGCCTCTATAACAAGGAAGAAAAAAGGAGCACTTCGTTGAATATTTGGTGGGACGGAAATATTTAGATGAGATTATTAACGGCATGTATCTTGAAGGGTTATGAATCGGTAGCTGAGACCTATTGACTTACTTTTAGGAATTGTAGCAAAGAAGAAAGGGAAATCCATTCATAATTTGGAAGGAAAAAGAACTTGCATTCAAAAGGTGGTGGTCAGCGAAGAATTTTGATAAAGATGACGATAATCTCAGAGAACTCATACTAATTGAAGATTTTCAGAAATGCATCCATATTGATATCAAGACCTATTGCTACAACTCTATGGCTAGAAATTAAGTAAGATAAAGTAGCAAAACCAATTAGGTTATATAAAGAATTTAATTATCAAAGTTACAAATTAAAATGTGAGAAAGTCTTACAATATCAAGAAGTGAATCCAGAACAATCCTTATAAAGTTTTAAGAAAGTATTAAAGGAATTAAAAATTCTGAATATGTTTAAAAACAGAAAATGTGCTGGTCCGATAAGAATCGTGACATTGTTCAGTGTTCCAAAATCATATTATAGTCCAAATAATAAGCACTTTCTATATCTAATGAACAGTCCAAAGAAACAGTTTTCCTCACGACTAATGTCTAAGTATACTATATGTCTGCAGATTTACGACAGGAACACGAAAATGAAGATGATTGTGAATCGGATTGTTCAGTTCATTCCTGATGTACAATCCTTAATGCTACTATATTCCACAATACCTCACTTGACGGATGTTACTACTAAATTTACCTCGGCATTGCCTATTCTTACGACAAAGCCCTGCCAATGAGAAGCTGCTGATTTCCTCTAGAATCGCGTAAACACTATCAACCAATGAAACATACGCGAAAGATTTCTTTATGTCTGATCATTATGATTTACGTTAGTAATTGTCAACACACACACACACACACACACACACACACACACACACACACACGCACACACAGAGACACACATATTTATCCATTCCATGCAGTATTATGCTTTATAGACTCGGGGCAAAATCTAACTAAAAAAAAACATTCTGTACAAATTACAACCATATATATTACGAAAATCAAAATAAAGTCATGTACCTAGAGTTTCCAAAAATATAGATCTATATATCACTATTTTAATGGGCGAAAGGTGTCAACTTTGGAAAATGCTCCTCGCACAGATAATAATTATTAAATGAATCACCAAGTTTCATTTGTCAGAAAGTCTTTCTCTCAGCAACGTTGGGGCAAATTATCAGACGAATACTCCGATAGCTTAATCTTGCGCTAGTTTTAAAAATCAAACATCTGACAAGATTGGTCGGAATTCCTGATCTATTCCTGCTTCCGATAATTTTACCAAATTTTTTTCTCATTGCTAGAAGTTGAAAACTAAGCAAGGGAATAATAAGAGTGTTATTGTGAATGCTTTGGGAGGTTAAAAAATATTTCTCATTCTATTTTGGAGAATTATGAACCATTCGTGTAAAAAATGTTTTATATCACTTTTTGGTGATTGTGCCAAGCCTGTCCCTATTAAAATATTAAAGGACACATGAGCGCCTCAGAGTATTTTGTTATGAGGTACTTTGTCGTTATCTGAGAAGTCATACTTGTAGTGAAAGTATTTATATTAATAGAGTCGAGTGCAAATTAGCTAATGTTCCTCTCCTTTGCATGAATGTGTCAGCAGACGTAGTCTCATGATCAGAAATTATATGCGCGATAACTTCTTTACTTCTTCCCGTTATCCATTTATTAATACGCAATAACTTTTTTGGCGATTAGGTTAATCCACTTGCAACTGAGCATCCTTGTTTGGATGAAAAGGTTTATCCCACTGAGAGCAAATATATGACTTGTATCCTGCTTCCACAGTTAACAGTGCTTTGTCTAAATAGCTCCCAGAGAATGATGATGATCAGGAAATTAATCATTTAGCATTATTTTATAATTTTTCTGACGAGTATAATTTTTTATCCTAATATTAATAACTCAATCGATATGGATAACAGCAAGCCTCTTTATGCTTCTGGTTCACACTGTTATAATCGGCTTAAAAAAGTCATCACTCTTTGTCGAACAGGATGAAGAACGTATGATTTTATGCTTGTTTGTAAAAGCTATTAGCGAAACTGAAGCCACAAAAGTACCAATTTGTTATTTTCTGAAATAATATGAAAAATGGATATCACATTAGGTATTCAGGAGCTATCAAATCGTCGTTCGATGTTATATTGACAGGAAATATTTAGTCTAATCATGAAATTAGTTGGATATTTAAGATCAATATTACAAGAGTATTTATATCGACCAAAACTTAAAGGTTTTGTAAAAATAAAAATTTGGTCTGAAAATAAGGTTGCATGTAACTACTGTAGATGATCTTGTCCCAAATGTCAATTGGTAGGAACACCCTCTCGGAAGATACATATGGCACTTCTGCGACCGATTCCTTCATTGACGTACCATTTAGTAGAATAATTTTACATTTTGCCGTTCCTATATCTAACACCAAACCATCCAATCGTACTTATTTACCATATTTTGTGCGTCCCTAAGTTTTCCAAAAATCTTTCATTTGAGAAATAGTACAACTAAAATTAAATTAAAAGCGCTGATATAGTTGTCATACTTGTCGGCATTTCCAAATATGCATTGGTACAGGAAATAATTCAGATGAGGTTGTTCATTTGGTTTTGTTTGCTTTTAGGGAATCAGTTCTAGAACCATTAGGTTTTATTCATTTTGAATTGCTTTTGGTGCAAACTGCCGCAGGACACTGAAGTTATTAAAAGAGACAGTTCTTTCAATTGAAGTTTCCTAAATCAATTTTCTTGACTATGTCTCTGATTTGAATTATAGGTTGTCAAAAGCTTGTGAGTAGCAACAACTAATCATCACTCTTCAAAACTGAAATCAAGATATGGGAAATAAATTTCTGCTTTGGGATAGAATTCTAGCTCTTCCAATTGTGACTAGTGATTAGAAATCGTTTTGACAAATTTAGGAAATTGATAAAGAATATCTAACTTGGTTTTGCAACATTTTGAAGTGTAAAATACTTCAGCTGCTTCGCTGATAATAGTATCCAGTGATCACAGTCCACTTACTTTCATTAACAAAATGAAAGCTAACCATTATAGACTACTAAGTTGGAACTTGATGCTAAAAGAATACGATATTGATCTTAGGAGCACCAAATGAAACGATAATGTGATTGTTGAACAATTTTGGTTTATTTTGTTTTTTTTTTTTGTTTCCTGCATAATACACCATCCTATGTAGTTTACGTTAATGTATATTTGGCTAATATTTAAAAAAAAGCTTTATTGTTTAAAATCTTTTTTGGAGGACGTGTGTTCTGTGCACCAAATGAAAAAATAATGTTTTTGTAGGTGAATTTGTAGAGAAGAACAATTTTGGTTTATTTTGGGTTCTTTGTTTGCGTCCTGCATAATACATCATTATATGTAATTTACGTTACTGTATATTTGACTAATACTTAAAAGAAAGCTTTATTATTTAACATCTTTATTTTTGTAGGACGTGTGTTATGTACATCTAGTTGATCTTGTGTGCTTGAGACTTTTCTATGATTCAGGGTAGAATTTTTGCCTACGTGTTTAGTTTCTGGTTTTGCAGAACCGCAGCAATGCGATAGAAACCATATATACAGTGAAACCCTTGGATTGTGTTACAAGATTTACACCAAAAAAACACAAACCGTTTGGACGCCATGGCTGCATGTGAGGCAGAAGAAGCAAAGTTGATAATCATCGAGAATGTGATTGAATTCGGACACATTAGCAACAGCTTAGGTATCTATCTACTATACCTATATAAGTTACTAGTCCTCTACTGGAACATATTCTATTGTAAAGTTTTGTTTTTACAACTTCATAAATTTATTCAGTGTGGTATAATGACCTTTACATCGATGATACGCCTGTTCATGACATCATTTTGTGCACAGTAAATATGTTATTAATAAGTGACCATATTAGTCTTAATTTCGTGTCTATATCTATATTAAATAGACTTTAGTGTGATCATGGCTATCTAACCGTCGAGTAAATCTGCTGGAAATATGTGAAACTGTCGCTCATTTTTTATTGGAAATGAAACAGAGTATATTTTTCATCCATATTTGTTTAGTAAAAAAAAAATAAGCACACGCTGTAAAGTATAATAAATTTCCATAAATTAGATACGAATGACAGTTGACTGCAGCTTCCGCTTCGTATTTGCTTAAGTGTGGCAACTTGGAAATTGGCTGCGCAATTTCATTACTTGTTTCCATAAAGTAATTAAACAACAATATTACATATTATATGAAAACAAAAACGTTACAACGATAGTTTGATTGAGACTAAACGTTTTAAACTAAGCATTTCATAAATACTATAAATTAAACATTTTGTTTACAAATTAGGATCAAAATGAAGCTAACTATTTATAGGTCCACCTTCATCGTTAATATGTCAGGCCCATGTCAAATATCAGAATATGAATTTGAGGGCGTTGCTCACTTACTTTGTAATAGTCATTATAATCGTGTTCCATTTAATTATCTGTTTGCCTCTGATTATTGTTGTAAAATATTACATGAAAATGAAAGATAGGTATATCATAGCGGAATTCCTAGCAAATTATAGCATACATCTATGAACACTATAGAGTTTCTCTGTTTTCTCTGACATAGCCAGTAAACGCTATCGTTCCTTGTCATTAGTCGTTTAATTTTAATTTAACTAAAGACCTAATCTAAGAATTTTAAAGGTTTCAACATCAAGTAAAGAGTTTACTTAGATGCATGTGCACATACTAAAAACTAATAGACGAATGTGAAGTGATCCAGCAAACAGCCAAAATAATGCTAAGAGGTATACAAGTTAGAATCATTAAGGCAGAGCAAAACCTGTAAAACCGACAAAAACTGCCTATGACAATAGACACCTTCATGAGTGTATTATGATTGATAATTCTGGTAAAGTTTTCAGCGTGACCTGTGTTATTCATGGCAACTATACAACATACAGAAGAGAAACTAGGTTATTGATTTTGCTTAACTGCAGTGCAAGCATCACACAGGGTGGCAGGAAAATTATACTGGCATGGATATATTAAAATATAGCAGAGAATATATTTCATATTGAAATATTGCAGCGCAATATATATATACTATATGCACATTCTCAGATCGACATTAATAATATTGTTGACGGCATTATGGAGATCTTTAAAATGTGTTATTCTACCAGATGTGCAAAATATCTCGAAGAAAAACTTAAATCACTCTTTTGTTTATGTGTTAACGATTGGATTTGTTATTACATAGGGACAAAGGATTCTGACCGTGGTTATAAGGGTATGAAGGACTGTTTGATTGATTGACATTGGATGCTTGTCGACAAATATCTACCTCAGATTGGTGTTTCCTAATTCTAGTATATATATTTAAACACAATGCTGTTAAGAGTCAAATAAAAATTAATAGTTGGAATCACACTAATATGCCAATACCGACTCGATGTCAGCTTATTGTAATATCATTAGAACGTCAAACTTCCCAATTATCGGGGTCACCACTAGGTTCGAAAACAGTCAGGGATTGTTTCCACAATATCGAATTGGAATTCAAATCTGTATCTACACTTTTTATATTCACTCACCAAGATGTTACACCAATATTAACTCAGCTCAGAAAAGGAAGAGTTCAATGTTATTCAGCAAGGACACAATTGTTCTTGCAACAGTTATTCGACAAAGACGACCATAAGAGGTAAAATATATGGACTCGAATTTTGTGGTTTTTCTAAATGTACGTGTTCTAAATAGCATATTACGGTATTGATTTAGATATAAACTTTGCCGGCGAAGATAGGTTATATGAATGTGTGACAATTGTCCCAGTAAAAAATTAATTGGTTTGAAGTGTATGTGTGAATTGCACCTGTACGTGCTAAATCCGGACAAGGTCAGCCATTTTATTAAGGAATTGTGTTATTAATATGAGGGATCATCAAGATTACCAACGTGAAAAATAATCGAAGTGGAACAGATTATATTTGTGGTCTGGCTGCTAAAGCATCTGTTGATCTTGGTGTGACAGCAATCCAGACTATGACAACCACCATAGGCGTACCAATTGGAAGTGTTTTAAAGGCTATATGTATAGTGAGTGGTGTGTCTAGCTAAGGTTACAAATTAATTTTGACACGATTGCATTTACGAGTAGATGCCTATTCAGATGAGCTAACAGCGGCACAAAGTAGTCTCAGCACAGTTAGTAAGCTGCATTCGGTGGCTATCTAGAATAAAGTAAATGGCATTGCAGAGTTCAAGACTGTGCTGGCTTATGTAAAAGAAGCCGACATATACTGAACCGATCGTTTACTGATGAACAGACAATACTAGCTGAGTAAAAACTAATATCAAAACAATAAGCAAACTTATATATATATATATATATATATATATATATATATATATATATATATATATATATATATATATATATATATATATATGATATTGGCGGTTATACTGGTTTTGCATGTTAATTCTCTGCGTCATATCGTTTAGTTTGTATGATTCTAGTCATTGTTTGACTGTTTATTTTGCGACTTCACATTCGGGGAGTATTAAAGATACAAAGGTTGCAAATACTAAGTGGCTTGCTTGCTAAAAGAAGTGCATTTCATGGTTTACAAAAGCCTTGACCTATATGTGGAATAAAATGGAAAGCATGCACACTGATCCTACTGGTTCGATAAGTACTTTGTCAACAGCAAACTATTAATTTGACATCTAAAACTGCCACGTCAGCTGCAAGCTATTCGTTGACATTGTTTTGATAAGCAGTATGTGAACTCCAAATTATTCATCGAACTTCTATAATTCCTATGTCATCTACAAATTGTTCATTGGGCTTTGGTCAGTAAATGCAATCATGCAGTTTTAGTACTAGACAGGTCAAGCAGCCTCATATATCATATAGTTCCTTTAACAACCAAACTGTAACGATCTAAGTGCATACAAACCGTGGGTGATATTCGATGCATGTCTAGGTAATTTAGATGGACTGATCGGACTTCAGGCCGTTGGGGCAGGCAGAGAATGGAAATGGTGGAACGGCAAAACGACAGATTTTGTCTCCTGGTACCCTAACCAACCAGATAATTACAATGGACCACAGACATACGTGACCATTTATGATGGAGGGTTTTGGGACTATTACTGTGATATGATAACCAGCTTTGTTTGTCAGAAGTACACTTAGTGTTTCAGATAAAATAGATTTCAACAACTTTGAAGAACTATTGTCAGTAACATTTTTAATATGCAATAATAAAAAGCGAATTCAATAAAGTAAACAGCTGGATGAGCTCATAATTGAAATTTTAGTTAAATGGAAATTGGACTGACTTCACATTAATTGCAAATTAATGACAATCCTTTTGTACTGTAGTTGTTCTCTCACACTGACGACCCGTTTTAATATTTTAATCATTGACTTAATTGTTTTTAACAAGTGGAAATGTCCTTTGCGTCTTAACAAATCAATCATGCTAGCAGGCAAGTACTTCCGACAATGTTCACAATTGCGATATATAGTTCAGCTCTAAAAGTTCTTAATTAAGATATTTACCTCCTGCGTGGTTTGTAAACAAGCTAGCTAGTAAAGAGCAGGTACAAAGGTTGATGTTTCTTTTATACATTTCATAGCATTTCTGGTATGATTCTATCCAGTTACTTAATTTATTTTTTGAATCTACAACATGTTATTGAAAATCTCCAAATAAACCATCAGGTATTAAGTGATGTCTATACATAAATAATTTGAAATAGTCTTTAAATTCTGAATCTCATCTTTACAAATTATATAATCAATAAGGTGGGTGAATACGTTTGTAGTTTTTATCTTCATTACAATGTCCTTCGCTAAGAATAATATTTCACCAAGTAATACATTTCCGAATAGACTTAATAGTAATTTCAATTTTCAAGATGGTTGCTTGTTTACCCACTATTGATGTATGAATAGGTATTACTGATCGCTGCAATGTATGCTTTATAACCATGCTTTCTTGTTGTTCTTGTTGTCATTTGTGTTGCTTTTGTGGATCTTGCAACAACATTGTGTAAGAGAAGTAGGAGAGAAAAGAGATATACGAGGTTTGAGAGCTTTAAGCAATCATCGAGCTTCAAAGAGCCGACCTGTTTCGTCCAACCATAATAATACACCAAGGATTCGTGAGTAAAACATTATTTGTCCAATGTTATGTATTGTTTACATGGCGGTACATGTAGCAAACAATATGTAGATCTTGTACAGCGGTTCTCAATATATGACATCAAATATCACATGTTTATTATGAAACGAGTGCAAATAACATCACTGAAATACTTGCCGTTATATGTTAGACATGCTAGCACATACACTCATGACACACTCTTATATATATATATATATATATATATATATATATATATATATATATATATATATATATATATATATATATATATATATATATATATATATATGTGTATATATATATATATATAATAATAATAATAATAATAATAATAAAATATAATTTATCAAAACGCATTACAATCATCGATAACTGTATGCAACCGGTTTAGCATTTACTGTTTCTTCAGTCACAAAACGTTTTGAAAGAAACGGATAACATTTTTATATTTTAAAATAACACGTACTTGACTATACGTTATAAATGATATGCATCGTCATAACCATTTTATATCTATAGCAGAATCAGAAGGATACACTAGTCTCTAATGAAAACTGAATCAGTGAAATAATAACACAAACAATCAGACATGTAATTATACGCTTATGAAGGATATAAAAAATGTTAATATAAAAAAATACGTTTTGAAATTGCTTTGGGGTAACACCAGTGGAATACAAAGTATCTAACCTACGAATACAGTAACTTTTCTTAATCAGTCTTTTTATCGCCATGCACAAAAATATCGATTGGCGTAGAATAAATATCACTCAAAGAGTGATTGTTATATTAAACTTTATTGAAACACTAAAAGAGAACAATGGATATTGTAACTTCATACCAAGGCGTTATATTAAAGTGTACACAAATTTATTCAAAGAATTAATATGTTGCCTATCCTTTATACATATATAATTGTGTTTAAGAGTATGACTCAAATCCTCTTCAGTTTGCCTGCTAATGTATAGCCTCATTATAGGCCATTTTTCATTTCAGGAAATGAAATACTGTTAAAGTGTTTGGGCATATTATTGGTATTTCTCTATCCTACTACATTACGAGGTTAATTCTCAAACTCTTTTTGTTCAGTACATTAAAATATGATAGATTAAATGATTAAAGGTTTCTTCTACCGGAAAATCCTACTGGTACATTTCATGTCCTACTGGTACATTTCAGGTTCATCATGCTGATTTACAAAGTTTTAGATTTGGCACTATAAATGAGATTGCCACAGAACGAACTGTTTAAAGAAACATCGATGTCATCTGAAGTTCAATGTAAACGTGTATTGCAAAATTTGGTTATTTCCGTAATGTATTTTCATTTTGTTGCTGCTTTTATAATAGTGATCTATAATCTTATACAGTTTAATATAAATAAATACAAAATATGCGTCTATTCAATATTTGTTCCTCTTCCCCGACACAAACACACGTATACTAAGAATGTTTCCATATAATGATCAGCCATCCAGTTTTAAACGCACCTTCTCTATATGCAGATGAGGGTGGAGAAGGAGAGTTATTTCATCGACCTATGGTATGAAAGAAAATGTAATAGTGATGAAAACAATCCTTAAATCAGCCCTTTGCTTGTGAACCATTAACTGTTTCATTTCACATTTTAGATGTCCTCCAAATGTGCAAATGTATACTGACTTTAACTCAGACTAACTTTATTACTAAGTTTGTTAATAGATTAATAGCTTACTGCGTTGAAGTTAACGCATTATGTCTCCAGAATACAAAATAAATTGTCCAGTATATATCCATCTAAACATTACATGCAGTTAAAAGCGTCGGGATTCGACAAATTGTACCGGTCAATAAGTGTTCCCGGTGATAAATATATTTACTACAAACCCATTAATCACCTACGAATGATCTGGCGCTCGATACGTCTGTTCAGTCCATACTTCCGTATCACAAATCCATATTCGAGCTACTTGGTTCATTGTTGTGACTTCCTCACGTATATATTTTTTATGCGCCATGAATCGAACTCTTATAAATCCCAGTTCATTTTAAGTTGCAATTGATAAATTAAAGTTAAAAAAAAACAATTTAGCCTACAAAATGTGCTACATGATAAATAAAAAACTTTTTGTACCGAGTCGGGAGGAAGTGCTCGTTTGATATGGTACAACCCATATCAGACTCAACAAATCCGCCATCTCAGAAAGAAAGAAAAAAACATGTTTTCAGTTGTGTGGATTTATTCAAATCAGAAGTTAAGATTGAACCCGGTGTGGTACTTATTTTAACTACATTTTCTGATTTAATAATTCAGTGTAATGGAATACATTGCATATCTGATAAAAGATGCATGGTTTTGTAAATTACAACATGGATCTCTTTCCAATGCGGTTAAAGTGCTCATTCTATCTATATATCTGTCTATCTATCTATCTGTTTATCTATCTATCTGTTTATCTATCTATCTATCTATCTATCTATCTATCTATCTATCTATATATATATATATATAATAGCCCAGTGGTCTAAAGCGCTCTCCATTACGGATCACTGCCATCTCACCTCTGTCTACGTCGGTTCGAGTCTAGGATTCGGCCAAGATGGGCATGTGAGAAAGCTTGCCAGTTTCTTCTCGTGGGTCGTCGGTTCTTCCTGGGGTTTTACCGGGTTCTTCCTCCACCATTCAATGAGAAATATAGTTATAAGGGGAGAATCACGCAGTCAGAATCCTTCCAATTTAGGAGCCATTGTTACTTTTTGTTCATGTTTTAAGTTTAAAGACTTGTTTTATTTTGCTCTTAGAAATTATTTGTTTGGACTGTTGATTGAAATATAAAACGCTCATTGTTTGAAATATAATATTATTATTTAACTGTTGTTAATATTTAAAAGTAGTTCTGATCGACGCCATATTGATAACGTCACGATTCTTGGCGGACAAAGTTTATACTGAACTTTTCATTCACTTAGGACTTGAATATAACTTGGAGAGGAATATTTTTATAAAGATGCTCGAGACCGACGCTATATTAAACATCCCAAACTGAACTGGTATTTAGATGGGAATAACAAAGATCCGGATGCACGCACGCACGCACACACCTATGCATATATATATATATATATATATATATATATATATATATATATATATATATATATATATATATATATATATATATATATATATGTATGCACACACACACACACACATATATATATATATATATATATATATATATATATATATATATATATATATATATATATATATATATATATATATATATATATATATATATATATATATATATATATATATATATATTAATTTCACGTCGTAAATTAAGTGATATATTTACTTACTTGATTACTCAATTCACCTGCTGCATTCATTACAGAATAGCAACAATTTAAGACTAGTTTCTTGCAAGGTAATTCATACACGTGTCGTAGCCTTTATTGTAACATTAAATCCAACTAAAACATCAGGTAAAAAAAATTGCACCAGTCAGTTAGCGCCCCATGTAAAAAATATATTTGTTTGAAACGCCGTGTGTGGTTGATTATGACTATATTTTATTATTTGGCAATTTAAAGTGCTACTCCTTAAATGATATCGATTTCGATCCAATACTGCTACACTGCATCGTACTAGGAATCAAACAATGAATCTATCTATCTATCGACCGATCCATCCATCCAAATATCCATCCATCCATCCATCTTTCTTTGTTTATATCTAACTGTATTTTATCTTTAATATTGTTCTCTTTATGCTAGTGTCCATGGTCCTAAGGATCAATCAGTGAATCTTTTTATTTATTTATCGATCTATGAATATATACATCCATCCATCCATTCATCCATCCATCTAGTCATTCATCCACCTACATACCTATCTGCACATCAATCTATCGATTTATTTCTTTTAGTCTTGTCACATTTCTATCTCTCGATAGCGAATTAGAGTAGTAAATTCATAATGTAGTAATAAATGGATAAACAAAAAGCAATTTAAGATGAACTCTCACAAAATCTAATTGTCAAAATTATAATGGCAAGCGTCGCCTCTATATGCAAGCCATTTTAATCACTAATAGCATGATATAAAATGTTTATTTAACTTGATAGATGTTACTTCCCTTCTCTGCTTGAACGACTGGATTTAAAGTAGCATACTTAAACCTTCTCAAATGCTGATCAGGTTGTAATTACGACAGTGCTATTTTATTAATGCAAAACAAAGTAAATGTAAATGATGACTAAATATAATAATCAGTATATCAAACTAAACCTAGCTTTGTATAAACCGAATATCAGTGAATTCAATGAACCAAATATATGCAGCCACAAATAAAGCTGATGATGATAAGGCTGAACCAAGTGTCTTTTATTTGATGCCAATAGGTGCCTTATTATAGAAACAAAAATAAAGGATTGTAATGTATGTATGTATGTATGTCTGTATGTATGTATGTATGTATGTATGTATGTATGTATGTATGTATATGCATGCATGTATGTATGTATGTATGTATGTATGCATGCATGTATGTATGTACGTATGTATGTTTGTATGTATGTATGTACGTACGTACTTACGTATGAATGTATGTATGTATGTATATGTATGTATGTATGTATGTATGTATGTATGTATGTATGTATTTATGTATGTATGTATGTATGTATGCATGTATGTGTGTGTATGTATGTATGTGTGTATGTAAGTATGTTATATATGTATGTATATAGGTATGTATGTTATGTATGTATGTATTTATGTATGTAGGTATGTAGGTATGTATTTAGGTATGTATGTATGTATGTATGCATGTATGTAATTATAGATTGTAAAAATGTCTTCCAATGCACATCCAATCAACATTTATGAAACCAATAAGTCATTCATACTACTGTAATATGATTTATTCTCGTCGGGCTAAATTTTCTTTGCTTGTGAAATGTGGACATTTTTCTTGATGTGTAAACGATCGAGGTGTTGCTTTTCGAAGTTGTTTGCCTATAAGAAGGTATTTTTATTTCGTGTTGCAACCTCTTCACACATCCAACATGATAAAAACTATAAAAAATATATTTACGTAAACGGACGTCACTATGTTCACACGTATCATCACAAACCAAACACTGACAAGTACAATTCTTACACGGTGTTTTCCTCTGCACGAATAACATAACTGAATAACCACATACCCAACAACTCTAAGGATCTTAAAACTTCTATTAGCACACATAAAATTGTTGTCAAAATAATTTTTACGCCGTGTTTAACGTGGTTGCTTACCATTAAAGGAGCCAACGCCACCAGAAGAGGTAAACTAAAGACAATTACTCCTTGTTTCTGTCTTCCTCATGTACGGGCCATGGTCAAACACTAGAATTAAGAATAAATAAAGAGTAACGGAAGAATTTAAATAACACTTCCAGAACCGTTCTTTTAAAACAGGTAATTGGGGTAGTAACAGAAAATTTGGATATTACTTGTGACGATTAGTGAATATTGCAATCCAATAATCAAGCCAGTTCATATCGAAAGGAAAATTACAATTCACGCGATAATGATTGCAAGATCGGATCTAACTTATAGCGACTTTAAGAAACCTGGACCGTGTTTTATATATATAACAATTTCGGGATTATTAGCCTGACATGAATTTGTTTGAACTATGAAGCATGATGGTCAACAGTGCCATTGTTCGAAAATTAGTGACTCTTGAGCTTTAATACTGTACTGTAATTACTCAATCGATGCATCAGTAATAGCCTATCATGTAATGGTACTAATATTGTACAGTTCAATTTTTATTCAAAATTCATTGCTAACATGAAATCTGCTATTAAGGAGGAATTAAGTTAATTTATTCCCAACAGCTGAATCAAATGCTGGATCTATTTGAATGAATATTAAATGTAATGTTATGTACCAGTATTTTGTATTATTATTTTCCTTTCACCTTCACTTGTGCCTGAATATATTAAGCCTTTTTTAGATCTCCCCTAACTTTATTTACCTCACATATCGATCTAGAAAAGTGAGAGGAAATTAGGCTATATGTCTTGTCGCAAGCTCGGTCACCCCTTGCCACATCCACTAGAGATGAATATTTCTCAATACTCAGTGAACATCCTATACTTATTGAAACGCGTGCATTCCAGCGAGATAAAATCATGGATAGTTCATCATTCGAAGGGTTCAAACATAAACAATCAACGAGTAAAAGATAATATGGTAATATCAGATTGCAATATTATAGTCTATTTATCAAATCAAAGGAACTTTGTTGATTTCTTTGAACAAAAAAACAGTTAGAAAACGGGTGTGATTTATTATACGTGGTTCATTTTTCGATGGGTCTTTAAATTTGTAATTCGGAGCAACAACAAAAGCTACAGATTGCCCCACCTGATGTACATTAATCATGCTACATATAACTCGCATTTTCTAGGCCTTTTTTAGTGATTGCTTCTATATACGAAATAGTATAGACCTTTAAAGTTAAGGCACTTACATGAAATATTCGATAAAATATATTAAACAATATGATATATTCGATAAAATATTTCACGAGTTGGACCGAAGATGAAAGCAGACATGCAGAGATCTCTAACGAATCAGACCATATCATGAGTATGAGTAGTTAAGTGGGCCACCATAGGGACAATGGGAATTAGCATTACAAACCCCCCTGGGCCACTATAGGGACAATGGAAATTTAACATGGAGAAAAACGCTGGGCCACTCTAGGGACAATGGGAATTTAACATAGAGTTTGGGCTTGTCTAGGGACAAGGGAAATTAACATGAGGAATAGAGTTTGGGCTTGTCTAGGGACAAGGGGAATGGAACAGGCGACTATAGTGTGGGTCTGTCTAGGGACAATGGGAATTTAACATGGGGAATAGATCGTGGGACTGTCTAGGGACAATGGGAAATTTAACATGGGGAATAGATCGTGGGACTGTCTAGGGACAATGGGAAATTTAACATTACGGAAACCCCTGGGGGATATAGCCTCAAGGGAATTTAACATATGGAAATTGAACATGGTGGATCTGTATAGCGTCAAGGGGAATTGAACATGGTGGGACTATCTAGGGACAATGATGGTAGAGGATCAAACACAACAGAGACAGAAACATACATACACTAGTACAAGCGTGGGATTTATATATAAAGCATTACGAAGACCTGAAATCTTGCTGGGGTGTTCAAAAATTTGCATAATTGTAATGATGCTATAAATAGCTATAATCAAGGAAATGCTCAACGACAAAATGGATGTGACTAAAAGTAACGCTAAAATGACGAAATTGTCCCAGAATTTAAAGGAAAATAAACATATCCCCGAAAATTAAGTTACAATGGTTTAGACTAAAATGGATAAAATTAGTAACTACTTACAATATCAACTTCTGTGACGATCGTGAATAAATATCTATGTATCTATAATCAGCTGAAATTCCTATGAAATCCCACTATCTATTTATAGCTCCAACTTGTGGGTTTTTCCTTTGGAAAATCCCACTATCTTTTTATAGCCTCAGCTTGAGTGACGTTCCTGTTTATGAATTCTAGTATATATGTATAGCTACAAAATGTGGAAATCCCCAAGTCGATATTTATAGTCTCAAAATTTCCAGCGTCAGTGACGTCACTGTACTGAACACTAGGGGATAAATGTCAACAGTGTTGCAGGTGGCTGACCTGAATACACGCTACTGCAGGTAGGTAGGTAGAGTGTATCTGATAGCGATAAAGTGAGTTTTTATAGGGACAAACAGAGACCAATACACACACACACACACACACACACACACACACACACAAAGTACGCGCGCAGACATACACACACACACACACACACACACGCACACACAGAGGGAAGAGGAAAAAACAAACCCCTAATATACTATCAACACAGAAGGGAGATAATACAAACCCAAATAAACTATCCACACAAACGTACGCGAACGCATACAAACCACAAATATACTATCAACACAGAAGGGAGATAATACAAACCCCAAATAAACTATCCACACAAACGTACGCGAACGCATCCAAACCCCAAATATGCTATCCACACTCGGGAGGAAGAAGAAAAAAAAACCAACCAAATATACGATCTACACAACGTACGCGAAAACACACACACACACACACACACACACATACACACACACACAGAGGGAAGAGTCAAAAACAAACCCCAAATATACTATCAACACAGAAGGGAGATAATACAAACCCCAAATAAACTATCCACACAAACGTACGCGAACGCATACAAACCCCAAATATACTATTCACACAACGTCGCTAACGCATACAAACCCCAAATATGCTATCCACACTCGGAAGGAAGAAGATAAAAACAACCAAATATACGATCTACACAACGTACGCGAACAAACACACACACACACACACACACACACACACACACACACACACACACACAGACACGCACACACAGAGGGAAGAGGAAAAAACAAATCCCAAATATACTATCAACACAGAAGGGAGATAATACAAACCCCAAATAAACTATCCACACAAACGTACTCGAACATATACAAACCCCAAATATACTATCAACACAGAAGGGAGATAAAACAAACCCCAAATAAACTATCCACACAAACGTACGCGAACGCATACAAACCCCAAATATACCATTCACACAACGTCGCTAACGCATACAAACCCCAAATATGCTATCCACACTCGGAAGGAAGAAGAAAAAACAACCAAATATACGATCTACACAACGTACGCGAACACACACACACACACACACACACACACACACACACACACAAATACACACACGCACACACAGAGGGAAGAGAAAAAAGCAAATCCCAAATATACTATCAACACAGAAGGGAGATAATACAAACCCCAAATAAACTATCCACGCAAACGTACGCGAACGCATACAAACCCCAAATATACTATCAACACAGAAGGGAGATAATACAAACCCCAAATAAACTATGCACACAAACGTACGCGAACGCATACAAACCCCAAATATGCTATCCACACTCGGAAGGAAGAAGAAAAAAACAACCAAATATACGATCTACACAACGTACGCGAAAAAACACACACACACACATACACACACACACAGAGGGAAGAGTCAAAAACAAACCCCAAATATACTATCAACACAGAAGGGAGATAATACAAACCCCAAATAAACTATCCACACAAACGTACGCGAACGCATACAAACCCCAAATATACTATTCACACAACGTCGCTAACGCATACAAACCCCAAATATGCTATCCACACTCGGAAGGAAGAAGATAAAAACAACCAAATATACGATCTACACAACGTACGCGAACAAACACACACACACACAGACACGCACACACAGAGGGAAGAGGAAAAAACAAATCCCAAATATACTATCAACACAGAAGGGAGATAATACAAACCCCAAATAAACTATCCACGCAAACCTACGCGAACGCATACAAACCCCAAATATACTATCAACACAGAAGGGAGATAATACAAACCCCAAATAAACTATCCACATAAACGTACTCGAACATATACAAACCCCAAATATACTATCAACACAGAAGGGAGATAAAACAAACCCCAAATAAACTATCCACACAAACGTACGCGAACGCATACAAACCCCAAATATACCATTCACACAACGTCGCTAACGCATACAAACCCCAAATATGCTATCCACACTCGGAAGGAAGAAGAAAAAACAACCAAATATACGATCTACACAAAGTACGCGAACACACACACACACACACACACACACACACACACACACACACACAAATACACACACGCACACACAAAGGGAAGAGGAAAAAACAAATCCCAAATATACTATCAACACAGAAGGGAGATAATACAAACCCCAAATAAACTATCCACGCAAACGTACGCGAACGCATACAAACCCCAAATATACTATCAACACAGAAGGGAGATAATACAAACCCCAAATAAACTATGCACACAAACGTACGCGAACGCATACAAACCCCAAATATGCTATCCACACCCGGGAGGAAGAAGAAAAAAAACAACCAAATATACGATCTACACAACGTACGCGAACACACACACACACACACACACACACACACACACACACACACACACACACACACATATACACACAGAGGGAAGAGGAAAAAACAAACCCCAAATATACTATCAACACAGAAGGGAGATAATACAAACCCCAAATAAACTATCCACACAAACGTACGCGAACGCATACAAACCCCAAATATACTATTCACACAACGTCGCTAACGCATACAAACCCCAAATATGCTATCCACACTCGGGAGGAAGAAGAAAAAAACAACCAAATATACGATCTACACAACGTACGCGAACAAACACACACACACACATACACACACACACAGAGGGAAGAGGCAAAAACAAACCCCAAATATACTATCAACACAGAAGGGAGATAATACAAACCCCAAATAAACTATCCACACAAACGTACGCGAACGCATACAAACCCGAAATATACTATCAACACAGAGTGAAGAAGAAAAAGTTTTTTGAGAGCACCTAAGCCCTCACCTGCAATGACCAACTCTGCCAAACACCTACACCCCACTCCCAACACTACAAAACCCATTTAACCCGTTATTTTATGGCATCAGTGTGTGATTTAGGAAACATCAAGACACAAAATAATGGATGAATAGACTGACTATTGTTTACCGACTTGCATGCCTAAAGAGCGTGCGTGAAGGAAAACATCCTTCCATTTCAATTCTAACTAAAACATGATCCAGAGGGATAGAGAGAGGTGAAAGAGCACAATTTCATAAAGTGTGAGCAAAAACAAAACACGCCATCCTTATTATACAATGTCAAGACCAAGAGACACCTACGTTTTCTTTCTGGTCTATTCTCTTTTAGAAGGTAGTATGAAATTTCACATCAGGGCCAACGCATCGGCTCACATTGTCAATTTTTCCATTTCCATGTCTTTACTGGCACAAGTTCTTCATCATCTTCAATTTCTTCTTCTTCTGAATCCCTCTTCTCTGTTTCGTCTTGTTTTTGTTTCTTCTCTTTTCTCGTAGGGTACTCTGAATTCCAGTGTCCTTTCTCCTGATAACGATATTAGGTATCTTGACTTTTGTCTCTCTTTCTTAGACGAAGCAGGTATTCTGGAGACAAATACCCATTTACCTTTGCAGATATAGCAAACTTCATTAGCACTTACACACTTTCGTATGACTCATCAAATCAACGATCAAAAGAGTAAGTTTTGTTGCCACTTTCGCATGTGAATTATGCTTTCGTATGACTTTTAGCAAATATTTGACTAGCAGGTCGATCTGTGCTGACTCTTCCATCTTCTTGATCGTTTGAGAGCGGAATGAATACTCTGACGCTAAGACACTCTCCTTATATACAGGGACCTGCTGCGTATGAAACCTAGTCAAATGTAATTTTGCAATAAGATGAAACGATTTCATTGAGGAAGTAAAAAGCAATGATGTACCGTATCGCCTCACACAAAACCTGAAGTGTTAGTTCAAATCCGTGTCAGCGATTTCGAAGACGACGTAACTGAGCTTTAATCAATGCTCGCCAATTATGCCACAAAACCACGAGTCCTGATTCACGCCAAAAGAAATTTCGTTCGGTCCATAAAAAATAGTATCATATCTGAGAAACGCAAAAAGGAACTTCCAGAAAACTGAGAAAGACGGCTTACACCTACAACGTAAATGTATGAGTTCAAGTAGTGCGTAAAACTTAGTCAAATTAAATTTTTATAGTCAAGACGAAACGATCTCTTTTCAAACAAGAAAGCACACACCAAGCGACAATGGCGATCCGTGTCACACAACACTTTTCAAAATGTATATTATCAGAGGTTTGTTCTAGCGATCTGCACGGTTAAATTAAATGTTGATGTATTTTGCAATAAGACGGACACAATTTCCATGGGATCGCCCATGGTACGAATGTTCGTGCATTAGTTTAATTTTTAAAAATATTTTTTTTATATAAATCGTCTATTGGATAGACCCAGTAAAGCATGGCCATTCTCGTCACTGTCTGAATAGCTACTCAAGTCAATTCGAAGCGAACGCGGTAAGAAAATAAGTATAGCCAATGAAATGGCTTACAACGGGTGATGCATTGTTTTGTTCTAGGACTGTGTGGCATAATAATCCCTATGTTCTTGCGTTGTTACCATTACAGTGCAGACAGACTGAAATGTGAACTTACAAGCCCTCTTTGTGTGTGTTGTACCATTTCCTCTTACCACATCAAAATACTGAGCGTCACAGTATTGGTTCGCGTTTTCAAACTGACCATTTTTTTTATATCTCACTTAAACATTTCGACATAAACACTCACACTCACATCGGTAGAGTCAGAACAGACGTGTTACAGTATTGAGGGGCATGTTATCTTTTCGTTTTCAAACTAATAAATTTGGGGCTTGTATGAAGTAAAGAACCGAAAGTACAGTGAAACTCAAGCATGATGACCCAATCTGTCTGTCTATTGATGCGTGTATTTACTTAAGAAGAAATATGACCTCTAAAACACAAAGAGATACGGCAAGCATGATTAGATCAAACACAACGATGTTTTCCTTCACGCCCGTGTAATTTAGAGTTTCAATCGTCTTTGAAGACAAACTTGGTCTCCTTTTGTAGGGCTTGAAATAATAAAAGAAACTGAAAAATCTTAAGCACTTTGCTATAGATAATTTCATCAACAGACTAAACAACATAAATACCGTTACAACAATAGAAAGCCTTAAATCTTCTATCAAAAAGAAATGCATGAAAAAAAATTAAAGATTAACGATAACTAACAAATGAAACCGAATTTAACAAAGGCAATGACATGTGAAGAAATGCCTCTCACTTTGGAAAGGTAGGCGAATGTACTCTGTCATGCACCATCAACTTGAAAAAAATTATAAACAGAGAGAAACCTGAATTCAAAATTCAGTTGTTTCTTTTTCTTCAAAATTGTTTCGTTTCTTTTTTCTTTTTTTTGGAACAAATCTAAGCACTAATATAGAGTGGAAAAGGGAAAATGCACATACAAGCTTTGATATTTCTGAAAAAATGAGGGGATATTCCTAACGTTCATAACCACCTATATACGCTTGGACTTGTCTGTGACTTATCCACAAAACAAGATGTGCATATTTCTGGTCAAGCTGCAAGTGTGTGCGTGTTTTTGAAAATGGTAAAAATGGGATATACAATTTTCTCGTGACACTTATAAAGTGAAGAGTCTGTGCAAGTGTCAAAAGCCAAAGTCATATAAGTTTTGTATTTTGTACGGCTTGTAAAGATTTCCACTTTAGAAAATGTGAAGTACCACAAGTTATTATCACAAACAGAAGTGGAACATAGGGGCTTGCAAGAAAGAAAATAACCCAGACAGTTGGTGTCATCAAGAGTGCTAGAGACGGTACCCGAACTTGCTTGCTTGCTTACTTGAATTAAAGTGATTTTCGCTCTAATGGAGCATGTATCACTGGTTTAATAACGCACCGCGTGATTTTTAATTACTCCTGGGGAAGGAAAGAGAGCCTCATCCCCCCAGGCTTTAATGTACTCACAGACTACTTTTAAATTTAGCCACTCAGGTGTAGGACTAACTAGTCCTTAACAACCTGACTGAAAGACTTTAAACATGAGTGGGAATTGTCTCACCACACACTCATTTTTCTGTCCGAGCGTGGTAAAGGAGGAAAAAGGTGCTCAGCAAGACAGCCATGGATGTTAAGTACTCACCAAAACGCTAGCCCGTACTTATTTCAAATCAAGTCGTGTCACCAAAAAAGACGACGTGTACGACATCAAAGGCATTGTCAAACGCAGAATGCCTCAGTGCTATCTGGCTAGGTCTGCATTTCTTGCTCCCGCTGCTGTTGCGTATATTTCTTCCCTCCACACCGAGTTCTGGGCCTAATTCTTTAAATTTCGTTGTACCCGAACTTACATTATCCATATTATCACCAACAAAAAAAAAACAAAAAAAAACGCACAGACCTAAAAGAAACACTCACTCACTTTTTACAGAACATTACTATTTTTAAAATTTTGATAAGCGACGGAAACGAACAACTTAGAGTCACACTTTCTAACCAAGATAAAGAAATCATATGCTGATAGACTCACTTCTGTATTTTTTCTTCTAACTGACTAACATATCATTGGCAATGGAATGTTATTTCTTTTCGAGAGCATGGGGTAGCCCTGAATTTTTTTTTTGAACTTGAAGCTATGGCGGTTGCTTAGGTTATAAGATGGCGACCTTATCCTGTGAGAAAGCCTTTCGTCAGAGGAGGTCGCCATCTTATAACCTAAGCGACCGCCATAGCTTCAAGTTCAAAAAAAAAAATTCAGGGCTACCCCATGCTCTCGAAAAGAAATAACATTCCACTGCCAATGATATGTTAGTCAGTTAGAAGAAAAAATACAGAAGTGAGTCTATCAGCACATGATTTCTTTATCTTGGTTAGAAAGTGCGACTCTAAGTCCTTCGTTTCCGTCGCTTATCAAAATTTTAAAAATAGTAATGTTCTGTAAAAGGTGAGTGAGTGTTTCTTTTAGGTCTGTGCGTTTTTTGTTTTTTTTGTTGGTGATAATATGGATAATGTAAGTTCGGGTACAACGAAATTTAAAGAATTAGGCCCAGAACTCGGTGTGGAGGGAAGAAATATACGCAACAGCAGCGGGAGCAAGAAATGCAGACCTAGCCAGTTAGCACTGAGGCATTCTGCGTTTGACAATGCCTTTGATGTCGTACACGTCGTCTTTTTTGGTGACACGACTTATTTTGAAATAAGTACGGGCTAGCGTTTTGGTGAGTACTTAACATCCATGGCTGTCTTGCTTAGCACCATTTTCCTCCTTTACCACGCTCGGACAGAAAAATGAGTGTGTGGTGAGACAATTCCCACTCATGTTTAAAGTCTTTCAGTCAGGTTGTTAAGGACTAGTTAGTCCTACACCTGAGTGGCTAAATTTAAAAGTAGTCTGTGAGTACATAAAAGCCTGGGGGATGAGGCTCTCTTTCCTTCCCCAGGAGTAATTAAAAATCACGCGGTGCGTTATTAAACCAGTGATACATGCTCCATTAGAGCGAAAATCACTTTAATTCAAGTAAGCAAGCAAGCAAGTTCGGGTACCGTCTCTAGCACTCTTGATGACACCAACTGTCTGGGTTATTTTCTTTCTTGCAAGCCCCTATGTTCCACTTCTGTTTGTGATAATAACTTGTGATACTTCACATTTTCTAAAGTAGAAATCTTTACAAGCCGTACAAAATACAAAACTTATATGACTTTGGCTTTTGACACTTGCACAGACTCTTCACTTTATAAGTGTCACGAGAAAATTGTATATCCCATTTTTACCATTTTCAAAAACACGCACACACTTGCAGCTTGACCAGAAATATGTACATCTTGTTTTGTGGATAAGTCACAGACAAGTCCAAGCATATATAGGTGGTTATGAACGTTAGGAATATCCCCTCATTTTTTCAGAAATATCAAAGCTTGTATGTGCATTTTCCCTTTTCCACTCTATATTAGTGCTTAGATTTGTTCCAAAAAAAAGAAAAAAGAAACGAAACAATTTTGAAGAAAAAGAAACAACTGAATTTTGAATTCAGGTTTCTCTCTGTTTATAATTTTTTTCAAGTTGATGGTGCATGACAGAGTACATTCGCCTACCTTTCCAAAGTGAGAGGCATTTCTTCACATGTCATTGCCTTTGTTAAATTCGGTTTCATTTGTTAGTTATCGTTAATCTTTAATTTTTTTCATGCATTTCTTTTTGATAGAAGATTTAAGGCTTTCTATTGTTGTAACGGTATTTATGTTGTTTAGTCTGTTGATGAAATTATCTATAGCAAAGTGCTTAAGATTTTTCAGTTTCTTTTATTATTTCAAGCCCTACAAAAGGAGACCAAGTTTGTCTTCAAAGACGATTGAAACTCTAAATTACACGGGCGTGAAGGAAAACATCGTTGTGTTTGATCTAATCATGCTTGCCGTATCTCTTTGTGTTTTAGAGGTCATATTTCTTCTTAAGTAAATACACGCATCAATAGACAGACAGATTGGGTCATCATGCTTGAGTTTCACTGTACTTTCGGTTCTTTACTTCATACAAGCCCCAAATTTATTAGTTTGAAAACGAAAAGATAGCATGCCCCTCAATACTGTAACACGTCTGTTCTGACTCTACCGATGTGAGTGTGAGTGTTTATGTCGAAATGTTTAAGTGAGATATAAAAAAATGGTCAGTTTGAAAACGCGAACCAATACTGTGACGCTCAGTATTTTGATGTGGTAAGAGGAAATGGTACAACACAAACAAAGAGGGCTTGTAAGTTCACATTTCAGTCTGTCTGCACTGTAATGGTAACAACGCAAGAACATAGGGATTATTATGCCACACAGTCCTAGAACAAAACAATGCATCACCCGTTGTAAGCCATTTCATTGGCTATACTTATTTTCTTACCGCGTTCGCTTCGAATTGACTTGAGTAGCTATTCAGACAGTGACGAGAATGGCCATGCTTTACTGGGTCTATCCAATAGACGATTTATATAAAAAAAATATTTTTAAAAATTAAACTAATGCACGAACATTCGTATCATGGGCGATCCCATGGAAATTGTGTCCGTCTTATTGCAAAATACATCAACATTTAATTTAACCGTGCAGATCGCTAGAACAAACCTCTGATAATATACATTTTGAAAAGTGTTGTGTGACACGGATCGCCATTGTCGCTTGGTGTGTGCTTTCTTGTTTGAAAAGAGATCGTTTCGTCTTGACTATAAAAATTTAATTTGACTAAGTTTTACGCACTACTTGAACTCATACATTTACGTTGTAGGTGTAAGCCGTCTTTCTCAGTTTTCTGGAAGTTCCTTTTTGCGTTTCTCAGATATGATACTATTTTTTATGGACCGAACGAAATTTCTTTTGGCGTGAATCAGGACTCGTGGTTTTGTGGCATAATTGGCGAGCATTGATTAAAGCTCAGTTATGTCGTCTTCGAAACCGCTGACACGGATTTGCACTAACACTTCAGGTTTTGTGTGAGGCGATACGGTACATCATTGCTTTTTACTTCCTCGATGAAATCGTTTCATCTTATTGCAAAATTACATTTGACTAGGTTTCATACGCAGCAGGTCCCTGTATATAAGGAGAGTGTCTTAGCGTCAGAGTATTCATTCCGCTCTCAAACGATCAAGAAGATGGAAGAGTCAGCACAGATCGACCTGCTAGTCAAATATTTGCTAAAAGTCATACGAAAGCATAATTCACATGCGAAAGTGGCAACAAAACTTACTCTTTTGATCGTTGATTTGATGAGAGTCATACGAAAGTGTGTAAGTGCTAATGAAGTTTGCTATATCTGCAAAGGTAAATGGGTATTTGTCTCCAGAATACCTGCTTCGTCTAAGAAAGAGAGACAAAAGTCAAGATACCTAATATCGTTGTCAGGAGAAAGGACACTGGAATTCAGAGTGCCCTACGAGAAAAGAGAAGAAACAAAAACAAGACGAAACAGAGAAGAGGGATTCAGAAGAAGAAAAATTGAAGATGATGAAGAACTTGTGCCAGTAAAGACATGGAAATGGAAAAATTGACAATGTGAGCCGATGCGTTGGCCCTGATGTGAAATTTCATACTACCTTCTAAAAGAGAATAGACCAGAAAGAAAACGTAGGTGTCTCTTGGTCTTGACATTGTATAATAAGGATGGCGTGTTTTGTTTTTGCTCACACTTTATGAAATTGTGCTCTTTCACCTCTCTCTATCCCTCTGGATCATGTTTTAGTTAGAATTGAAATGGAAGGATGTTTTCCTTCACGCACGCTCTTTAGGCATGCAAGTCGGTAAACAATAGTCAGTCTATTCATCCATTATTTTGTGTCTTGATGTTTCCTAGATCACACACTGATGCCATAAAATAACGGGTTAAATGGGTTTTGTAGTGTTGGGAGTGGGGAGTGGGGTGTAGGTGTTTGGCAGAGTTGGTCATTGCAGGTGAGGGCTTAGGTGCTTTCAAAAAACTTTTTCTTCTTCACTCTGTGTTGATAGTATATTTCGGGTTTGTATGCGTTCGCGTACGTTTGTGTGGATAGTTTATTTGGGGTTTGTATTATCTCCCTTCTGTGTTGATAGTATATTTGGGGTTTGTTTTTGCCTCTTTCCTCTGTGTGTGTGTATGTGTGTGTGTGTGTTTGTTCGCGTACGCTGTGTAGATCGTATATTTGGTTGTTTTTTTCTTCTTCCTCCCGAGTGTGGATAGCATATTTGGGGTTTGTATGCGTTAGCGACGTTGTGTGAATAGTATATTTGGGGTTTGTATGCGTTCGCGTACGTTTGTGTGGATAGTTTATTTGGGGTTTGTATTATCTCCCTTCTGTGTTGATAGTATATTTGGGGTTTGTTTTTTCCTCTTCCCTCTGTGTGTATATGTGTGTGTGTGTGTGTGTGTGTTCGCGTACGTTGTGTAGATCGTATATTTGGTTGTTTTTTTTCTTCTTCCTCCCGGGTGTGGATAGCATATTTGGGGTTTGTATGCGTTCGCGTACGTTTGTGTGCATAGTTCATTTGGGGTTTGTATTATCTCCCTTCTGTGTTGATAGTATATTTGGGGTTTGTATGCGTTCGCGTACGTTTGCGTGGATAGTTTATTTGGGGTTTGTATTATCTCCCTTCTGTGTTGATAGTATATTTGGGATTTGTTTTTTCCTCTTCCCTCTGTGTGTGCGTGTGTGTGTGTGTGTGTGTGTGTGTGTGTGTGTGTGTGTGTGTGTGTGTGTGTGTGTTCGCGTACGTTGTGTAGATCGTATATTTGGTTGTTTTTTCTTCTTCCTCCCGAGTGTGGATAGCATATTTGGGGTTTGTATGCGTTAGCGACGTTGTGTGAATGGTATATTTGGGGTTTGTATGCGTTCGCGTACGTTTGTGTGGATAGTTTATTTGGGGTTTGTTTTATGTCCCTTCTGTGTTGATAGTATATTTTGGGGTTTGTATATGTTCGCGTACGTTTGTGTGGATAGTTTATTTGGGGTTTGTATTATCTCCCTTCTGTGTTGATAGTATATTTGGGGTTTGTATGCGTTCGCGTAGGTTTGCGTGGATAGTTTATTTGGGGTTTGTATTATCTCCCTTCTGTGTTGATAGTATATTTGGGATTTGTTTTTTCTTCTTCCCTCTGTGTGTGCGTGTGTGTGTGTGTGTGTGTGTGTGTGTGTGTGTGTTTGTTCGCGTACGTTGTGTAGATCGTATATTTGGTTTTTTTTTTCTTCTTCCTTCCGAGTGTGGATAGCATATTTGGGGTTTGTATGCGTTAGCGACGTTGTGTGAATAGTATATTTGGGGTTTGTATGCGTTCGCGTACGTTTGTGTGGATATTTTATTTTGGGTTTGTATTATCTCCCTTCTGTGTTGATAGTATATTTGGGGTTTGTTTTTGACTCTTCCCTCTGTGTGTGTGTATGTGTGTGTGTGTGTTTGTTCGCGTACGTTGTGTAGATCGTATATTTCGTTGTTTTTTTTCTTCTTCCTCCCGAATGTGGATAGCATATTTGGGGTTTGTATGCGTTCGCGTACGTTTTTGTGGATAGTTTATTTGGGGTTTGTATTATCTCCCTTCTGTGTTGATAGTATATTAGGGGTTTGTTTTTTCCTCTTCCCTCCGTGTGTGCGTGTGTGTGTGTGTGTGTGTATGTCTGTGCGCGTACGTTGTGTGTGTGTGTGTGTGTGTGTGTGTGTGTGTGTGTATTGGTCTCTGTTTGTCCCTATAAAAACTCACTTTATCGCTATCAGATACACTCTACCTACCTACCTGCAGTAGCGTGTATTCAGGTCAGCCACTTGCAACACTGTTGACATTTATCCCCTAGTGTTCAGTACAGTGACGTCACTGACGCTGGAAATTTTGAGACTATAAATATCGACTTGGGGATTTCCACATTTTGTAGCTATACATATATACTAGAATTCATAAACAGGAACGTCACTCAAGCTGAGGCTATAAAAAGATAGTGGGATTTTCCAAAGGAAAAACCCACAAGTTGGAGCTATAAATAGATAGTGGGATTTCATAGGAATTTCAGCTGATTATAGATACATAGGTATTTATTCACGATCGTCACAGAAGTTGATATTGTAAGTAGTTACTAATTTTATCCATTTTAGTCTAAACCATTGTAACTTAATTTTCGGGGATATGTTTATTTTCCTTTAAATTCTGGGACAATTTCGTCATTTTAGCGTTACTTTTAGTCACATCCATTTTGTCGTTGAGCATTTCCTTGATTATAGCTATTTATAGCATCATTACAATTATGCAAATTTTTGAACACCCAAGCAAGATTTCAGGTCTTCGTAATGCTTTATATATAAATCCCACGCTTGTACTAGTGTATGTATGTTTCTGTCTCTGTTGTGTTTGACCCTCTACCATCATTGTCCCTAGATAGTCCCACCATGTTCAATTCCCCTTGACGCTATACAGATCCACCATGTTCAATTTCCATATGTTAAATTCCCTTGAGGCTATATCCCCCAGGGGTTTCCGTAATGTTAAATTTCCCATTGTCCCTAGACAGTCCCACGATCTATTCCCCATGTTAAATTTCCCATTGTCCCTAGACAGTCCCACGATCTATTCCCCATGTTAAATTCCCATTGTCCCTAGACAGACCCACACTATAGTCCCCTGTTCCATTCCCCTTGTCCCTAGACAAGCCCAAACTCTATTCCTCATGTTAATTTCCCTTGTCCCTAGACAAGCCCAAACTCTATGTTAAATTCCCATTGTCCCTAGAGTGGCCCAGCGTTTTTCTCCATGTTAAATTTCCATTGTCCCTATAGTGGCCCAGGGGGGTCTGTAATGCTAATTCCCATTGTCCCTATGGTGGCCCACTTAACTACTAGTATGCAAGTGATGGGAAACATATATCACGGGTTAAATAAATTCCACGATTTTTTTAAAAGCAAAGTTGTGCTAGAAATAAGTTGTTCCTTTAAAAACAAAACACATCATCTAATTTTAGGTACAAACTTTTGATCCTTATCATCATAACAGAAAAATTCAGTTCTTGTGTTTTTTTGTTTTATATTTGCTGTTCGTTTTCAGTTCATCGCATCTATCTTAATCAATCCCTGACACACGTGATCCCTTGCTGGATATAGTGCACCTGCAATAACTGTTATTTGCTATATGATTTATATTCACATATATATAAAAGCAGCAAATATTTATATTTTGTCAAGTATGAAAATATCCTCAGCTATATTTTAGAACTTTGATTTCGTACATGTAGGAAATTGTCTTCTAAATCTTCAATGTATTAGGAACAAAGATGCAGTTCTACTTTACATCTAAAGTAAAATAATATTTGTTTGGTTGTTGTAATATTCCAACATAGATAAATATTGATTAATATACATTAAATGTATCATTTTGTTGTATTTTCATTGGCTATGTCTCCTTCTGCTAAAGTATAGCAAAGTTATATTAAATGCAGTAAAATAATCGCTAAAGAATAACAAGACTTTATGTTGAACTAATTTGGAATATGCCTTAATAGTAATATCGATAGAGACATCCGCACATATCATTAATGTTATCCCCATAGGATTCAATCACTCACTGTGACAAAATAAAATTAAAAAATTAATTCCAGTAGAAAATGACATGTAAAACATTGCAAACGCTACGGTTTTCGTGTTTTATTTGTTCGTCTTGTCTATGTTTTGCGTTTGCCTTATACATATAACAATATACACAGATACTGACACACGTACACACATACATACATACATACATATATATATATATATATATATATATATATATATATATATATATATATATATATATATATATATATATATATATATATATATATATATACGTGTACATGGTTACTGTAATATTGAAACATTTAAATATTGCTTAATAGGTATTGAATTTATCATTTTTGTTGTATTTTCATTGGCAATTCATGCTTCTGCTGAAGTAGAACATAGTTATATTAAATGTAATTAAATACTTGCTAAACATTATTAGGACTATATGTTGAACGAATTTAAAATATGCCTAAATAGCAATATTTTGTTCTACGCAATATCGACAGAGACATCTGCTCATGTCATTAATGGTATCCCTATAGGACTCCATCACTCACTGTAACCAGGATCTGGTACAAAAAAGAGCTGCCTAACCTGATGTAAAATGTTAATGCCTGAATCTTAATGGTGATTTTACTGCAAGTAATATAAGACATTGGTTTTGCAACGTCGTTTCACTATGTACTTCATAATTAAGGAAACTTAAAATTGCAAATTAGGAAACATTTGTTATAGTATGCAGCTTTTAACAAATATATATATATATATATATATATATATATATATATATATATATATATATATATATATATATATATATATATATATATATATATATATATATATATATATATATATAACTAAATTAAACAGTCCTTGCCGATGGAAAACAACACGCTTTCAGCTACGTTATGCATTATAAATTAAAGAAATACTATGCGGAGTAATTGCTTTACCAGAATAGATAAAATTTATACAATATGGACAATATGGAGAAAGAAGAAAACTTTACGTTCTGGTCAAGCAGTGATTATTGAGAATGTGCTCTCATGCCTATTCAACATTTACCACGGCAAAGCAAACAATAGAAAATAAAATGATCGAAAACAAATAAAGTGAGTTGAACTGAACTGCGAATTAGATGACCGGATGTTTATAGTACATTAATGTAAGGGTTGCTCTGAGAGTTGCAAAATGTCTTCTCGACCATCCACGTATTTTATCCTCAAATACTCAACCGGCGGTTCCTTTTATAGCTTAATGTAGGCGCACATATGACAGTCTGATTTTCAATATATTATTCCTAATCTACGTTGTCCAAAGTAACCAACCGTGAATTCAATTAGTTTTGCATGTTTTAATTATTTAGAATTTTATGTTGGTATTTAGATAGGTTTGTACTATTTCCATTGAAGGATCAATGCAAGTTGGATGTTCAATTTCATTGCTTGAAGCACTCAGGTAATCGAGAAAGATTAAATACCCCTCATAAAGCGAATTATTCGTAAGTTCCTTCCGTTTGGTTGATAGCTTTGGAATAGATCAGGCAGACTGTCCAATGTTACTTGCTTCGTTAGCAACTTGATAAGGAACTGAACGTTTAATTCCCAATTAACGGGGTGCCGAACTAATTAGGCAATATAACCAGCTTGGCATCTATTTTCTTAAACGTGATTATTTAATTAATAAAAATCTATCTTGCCACAAGACTCTCATATATATGTAATGAAACGGGAACTGGCCATTTGCTTTAAATGGTAGTCAGTTGTTAAGCAGATTTACTTAAATTGACCGATGGTTTGTTTCAAAATAACAATTTCTTTTCTTGCAATCTACATTTATTGATCAAGACAGGAATGTATTAATTTTCTGTTCATTTAGTAGGTGAAAATATGATTTCCATTGTCTCCATAATTCAACTTAACATTTTTGTAGTAGACAATATACGTTATTATTCATAGTAATTTCATAATAGGCTTATATTGATAGTTATTACACAGAGGCGAGACAGACGAACAGTTTGTGCAATTGTCAATATGGATGAAATGTTAAGTTACTGAGTGTACAATTCGATGAATTGTCTTGTCAAATTATAAGCATATGCAAATTTTAATTCTTTTTATTAATTATGACATTATGTTTTGGCTTATTCAATCCTTATTGCATATAGAAGAATCAAAGAGTTTATTTAGGAGTCTTTTTGTAGAGTATGTATATAATATAAATTGATAAAAAATATAGCAAATCTAATATTCTGTTATACATTTTCAACACATACGATGTTAGCATTTACATTTCTGTAAACAATAAAATAAGACATTTGTAACTGACGTAACGACCCACGCGTTAATTATGTCTGACTAGTAGATTCCAAAATAAGAAAGGTATGATGTACTTCATAAGGCGTCAATTGTTGCTCTAGCTTTAGAATTTTCCAACATATCGAAAGAGTAGAAAGTACCTGAAATTATATATTATCGTGCCGGGCTGAGTGAATAGAATGAGCATAACCCTTAATATTGTTCTTGAGAACATAATTAGCACACTCAAAATTATTCACCAAAAATATTCCACCATCTCGGGTAGGTCTATGAAAACATCTACAAAATGATAACGATTTGCAGACTACATTTGATGACGATAGCAGATAGATAAGTTTTTGATAGGAAGATCGTTGGAACAGTGCTGTAAGAGGAAGAAATAAACTAAAAATTTAATGTCAATAAATAAACAAATTCGTACAGGACAGCTTAAACAAATACGTTAAGTGTATGATGACATTCTGCAACGATTCAACAAAATCAGGAATGGACTTCACAGAAAATAAAAATTTATAAAACCTCTTTCAGACTTAGCATATAAAGTAATTGATTTCTTAGTACTCGACAGGACTGATCAAATCTGAAATAAATTTGAATCAATAATACGTATGACTAAAGAAACTGTGGAAATTGCAGAAATAAGCTACGTTTCATGGTGAAAATCCTATCTTTAACTCCGTAAGACAGTTTGTGCGGTGTAACACAAATAAACATAAATGAATGTTTTCAGCACAAACTCGATTTTTAAAAACACATAAACATAAAAAGTTAACTACATGACAATGTTGAGGGAAAAATAAAACAGACTAGATAAACTTGCACAAGAAAACCCAATTCGTTATACAATGAAACCCAGTTTAATAAAAGAAGGACAGGCGAACATTAACAATATATATAAATTTAAGAGAAATATAGATAATATAATAGAACACAAGCAGTTCATTGGTGATACACAAATTCCAAAATAAAATTAAAAATAGAAAATAGAAATATTGCAGAACCTGCTACTGCTTTGGAAATCATTATACCTATTTAAATATTGTATTTCATACTAAAAACGTTAATATATAAATATAATTACATGAACATGCAATATTCTGAAAATTAGTTTTTGAGCATAGTCTATTCGATAGATTTGATAACATCACGTTACAGCAAGACGGTAAGAAATGGTATATTTACTGAATACTTTACGATGGGTTTTATGGATTGCAACATTTAGTAATGCAAACTTTATACATGCGTTCAATAAAGTATACCGTCGTTTGTCGAATCAGCACATATATTTTATTTTTATTACCAGCCGCTAAAAGCGCTGCCTGAATGAAAAAGGCCTTGCAGCTGAGTTTTCACTAAAATCAATAATACTAGCGTTGCTTTGAAACAACTGATATCGATTTCCATCAATGTAATACTGCAGCTACATTATGGTTGCACATATGTGCAGGAGAAAAAGTAGCTAACAAAGTAGCTAAAAATTAATAATGCTAATTATTATGGAAGTCGAGTGTAACTGATGAAGCAAATGGTTATTTAGAAGACAAATAAGTTAGAGCTAGTTAAACGGAGAATGATAGTGTTTTATACTGTAAGTAAGTATTATTAGAATCAGTGTAAATTAAGCTACAGGTTGAAGCAAATTACACTACCAATAAAACTAGGTAATCTGCTGCTGTCTCTGACATAATCATCAACACATTTCAAGTCATTTTTAAGTTTAGGCAAAACAAAAACATCATTCAGCGGTAAATGGTGAAGATATGGTTGGAGTATGTTCAATATGATCACAACCAGTCACATAACCTGGTTCGAAATGTCCATCGTAATGCTATTGTGTTGGTCTTATATCATCACCACCATCTTCATATACAGGATATTAAAATTTAAAAAAAAATAATTGATTTGCATAATCATCACCACCGTATGTCATTTCTCTTTATTTTAAAAGTGAAGAAATGGAATAGTTACAGATATAACAGATTTTCAAGATTTCTAGAAGACAATATTAACTGTCTTGAATGCTTTTACTTTTTCCTCAAGATTACTATCACATGTAAAATTTCGTTGCTGCTCAATTTCAGATAAATCATTAGTTGAACATATTGAACATGACATAACATGATGCTGCATTACATGATATGATTAATATTGATAACATTATTTCGAATTACTTTCGGATTAGAGAACCTATTTACGATAAAAGCCAATTGAAGACATATATCGATTGATTGATTGATTGATTGTTTGTTTTTTAACGGCGCATCAGCACTTTTAGGCTATTTAGCGCCAAACAAAGTGTTACTTGTATAATCTTTTAAAACTTATAAAAGGTTCTATATCGACCAGCGATATAAAAGAACAAATGGTTGAATTTAAAAACGGTAAGATGGTAACGGTGCAAAATAAAGCTTCCCGATCAACGGGAGATGTAAAAAAGATGAATAGGTATTAAAATGGGACGGTATATATATTGCATAAAACTGCACAAGGTGATAGCATAAAAGTCAGAGTTTAGAGTAAATATTTACGGCTTTCAAGAACTCTATAATACGAGTGATGTTTATATTATCAAAAAGTTCTTTCATGTCATGCACAATGTAATAACGATCGCGCGTTGGTTGTAGGTCAAAGCACTCTATCATAAAGTGCTTGACAGTGAATGGTTCATTGCAAGAAACGCACTCTGGTGGGTCGTCACCTTTTAGTATGTGGGTGTGGGTGATAAAAGTATGACCAATTCGGATTCTTGCAATGACTACCTCCTCCCTACGAATGGTTCTGTAGGAAGGAGTCCATTCTCCTAGAGTCGGTTTGATTGCGTGAAGTTTGTTATTTACAGCATCATTCCATGATGCCTGCCACTTCTGACGTAAGAACTTTCTGATACAAGGTTTAAAATCAGCATATGGTATTTTAAAATCAGTTGGTTCTTGAGAAAGGGCCATTTTAGCAGCGCGATCTGCTTTTTCGTTACCTTTAATACCAATGTGGCTAGGTAACCAACAGTATATTATATTGTGGGAGACACTCAGCTCGGTATTTTTTACGAGTATGTTTTTCAATAATGGGTTCCCCAGTTTTCTATTGTGTAGTGACTGGAGTACTGATAGCGAGTCGGAGAAGATGATACAGTTTAAAATACGGTTCTTTTCTATATGTTGCAGAGCAAGGTCTATTGCTCTGATTTCGGCTGTAAAAATTGATGCTCCATTTGGTAAGCGAATTTGCGTTGTGTGATTTCCACAAACAAAGGCTGCAGCAGCCTTTTCCTCATCCTTTGATCCATCAGTGTAAATTCTGGTGTAGTTTTTAAATTCGGTGAGGAGTTCATGGTAAGAGTTGTGGAAGATAGAAGGGTTTGTTTCGGATTTTTTTCCATCGTGTAGCGTAAAACGTACTTTTGGTTGTTTAATTAGCCAGGGTGGTGTTTCAGAGATCGATGTTTTCTGAATTTTAGAAAGATCTATATTTGTAGTGTCAAGGCTGGATGATATTCTAATGCCAAAGGAAGGTATGGCGTTTGGTTTATTTTCGTATAAAGTTTTGTATTTGGGTTGAAAAACAGCCGAAAAAGCAGGATTCAGAGGGTTTGATTTTAATTTCAGAGCATACTGTGCGGAAAGCATTTCTCTACGATGCGATAACGGTGGTTCATTCGCCTCAGCTAGAAGGCTTTCACACGGGGATGTTTTAAATGCTCCCAGAGCCAGTCTTATTCCCTGATGATGAATTGGATCAAGCATTTTAAGATACGATTTTCTGGCTGAACCATACACAACGCAACCATAGTCCACTTTGGAGCGAATAAACGTTCTGTATAAATTTAGGATGACTTTTCTATCAGCACCCCAGTCAGTGTGCGCTACTACTTTAAGTAGGTTAAGTGCTTTTAAGCATTTAGCTTTTAAGTTCTTTAGGTGTGGAATAAAGGTCAGTTTTCTGTCAAAGATTATACCTAAAAATTTGGTTTCCTCAACAACTGGAATAGGTGTTCCATCCAGCGTGAGGTTCGGTTCATCGTGATGTTTTCGTAGTTGACAGAAATGCATGCATACCGTTTTTGATTTCGAGAATTTGAAACCGTTTGCACTGGCCCAATTTTGAATTTTGTTTATATTTTGCTGCAGTTGTCTTTCAATTGTATGCATGTGCTTTGACCGATAACATATTAGAAAATCATCAACGTATAACGAGCAATCCACACCAGGAGTCAAACACTTGGTGATGCTATTAATTTTGATGTTAAAGAGCGTCACAGATAAAATACTGCCCTGGGGCACACCCATCTCTTGTTCGTGCAGATCTGAGAGGGTAGAGCCCACTCGTACTTTGAATTCTCTGTCGGAGAGAAAGCTGGATATGAAAGAGGGCAGACGGCCTTTTAGACCTAGATCGTTCAGGTCATTTAGTATCCCGTACTTCCATGTCGTGTCATAGGCCTTTTCTAAATCAAAGAAAACCGCTACTAAATGTTCTTTCTTAATAAATGCATCGCGAATGAATGTTTCTAGTCTAACCAGATGATCATTGGTGCTCCGGCCATATCGAAAGCCACTTTGGAAAGGAGATATTAAATTGTTAGTTTCCAAATACCAGACAAGCCGAGAATTGATCATTCGTTCCATTGTTTTGCACACACAGCTTGTGAGTGCAATTGGTCGATAGCTGTTGGGGTCTTCGCTATCTTTACCGGGTTTGGGGACTGGTATTACAGTTGCTTCTTTCCAGATTTTTGGTACATTACCAGTAATCCATAAATCATTGAAGAGTTTCAAAAGAGATGTTAATGATGATTCTGGAAGGTGTTTCAGAAACTGGTAATGTATCTCGTCAGGCCCAGCGGATGTATCATGGGCCTTATCTAAAGCCTCCCTAAGCTCCGATAGTGAGAACAATTGATTATAACTTTCCGAGTTGTTGGATGTGAATTTTAAACGTGACTTTTCTTTTTGAGTTTTAAGTTTTCGGAAGGCTTCTGAATAATTAGATGATGAGGAATTTTTCGAGAAACTGTCAGCAAGAATATTTGCAATGTCACGTTTTGAACTAAAGTTGTTATTGTTCAGTGTCAGATGTCGGAGAGGGTTTTGCTTTCTCTTTCCGTTTATTTTGCGTATAGTGTCCCAAACTTTTTTAACAGAGGAACGAGAGTTTAAAGAAGAAACATACTTCTTCCATGATGCTCTTTTACTTTCTTTGATTATGCGGCGAGCTTTGGCCCGGGCAATACGATATATATTTAAGTTTTCGGGCGTCGGTTGATTATTAAATTTCCTTAATGCTTCTCGGCGTAGTTTAATGGCTTCCTTACATTCCTTAGTGACCCAAGGTTTTTGGGTTCTTTTACAATATGGCGAGGACTTGGGAATGGATTCTTCTGCAATCTCTATTAAAATAGATGTAAAATGCTGAATGGTGTCGTCAACATTGAAAACTGTATCCTCATTCAGCCTAGTTTTACAGAGTGTTTCAAACTTGGCCCAGTCGGCCTTCTTTAAATTCCATTGTGGAATTACTTCATCGACTGTAGAGTTAAGATTTACAAGAAAGATTGGGAAGTGATCGCTGCTATGAAGGTCATCAGCGACCTTCCATTCATAGTCCAAAAGCAGAGAAGGAGAACAAATTGTCAAATCGATGCTTGTGTATGTACCCGTGCCTGGGTGTAAATATGTAGGTGTTTTGGTATTATATAGACACAGATCGTGTCTAGAAATAAAGTCTTCAACTTTGTGACCTCTGTCACTTATATGATTCGATCCCCATAAAATGTTATGGGCATTAAAATCCCCGAGTAAAACAAAGGGTGCGGGAAGCTGTTGAACAAGATTGTCGAGTTCGTTTGGTACTAGGTTAGTGTTTGGTGGTAAATAAATAGAGCAAAATGTAATCACTCTATGTAGAGTGACGCTTACAGCAATGGCTTGTAAATTGGTGTTTAAATGAATGAAGCTATGAGGAGCTCTGTTGTTCACAATAACAGAAACTCCTCCTGATGCCCTATCAACATTATGAGAGTAGTTGTTAAACAGGGAGTAGTTTTTAAGTGTGATGTTATCTGTATCTTTCAAAAATGTTTCCTGAAGACATAGTACTGCAGGATCACGTTCGTTTAAGAGCAAAAGAATATCATTGTAGTTGGCTTTAAGTCCTCTACAGTTCCATTGTATGATGGTGTTCTTCATTACAAGTTAATATTGAAGATTCTGGAGCTAGATTAGTCCTTTCGCGGAGGCAATGTCTTTGGTTATTTATCTGGAGGAAGTACGGGGGTGAATTTTTTGTTGTTAGGTCTGGAGCCACCTTGAGGACATGGAGCAGATTCTTCTGCATCCATATCCTCAAAGTCTCCAAACCTATTGTGCAGTTTTATTGGGTCATCAGACCCTTTTTGCTGCCTATTTCCTGTCGACTTTTTCTTACTCTTTGGTGATTTTGATGGTGGAGGATTGTTGAACGTTGTTTGCGTCGATGTTGAGTTTTTTGGGGGTTTGTAATGCGATATGTTCGAGACGGAAGGGGATTCAGGTGGGTCTGTTTGGGTTTGGGCTTCTTTCGTTGCTTTTTGATTGCTTTTTACTATGGTTGAGAAGGATGGGCCGGGGAGTGATGTTCTATTTTGTACAAGCTTCCTGGCCTCTGGATACGGGATGTTGGATGTGTATTTGATCCTTTGGATTTCCTTCTCCTGTTTCCATATATCGCAATCTTTTGAATTTGCATGGTGTTCCTTGCCGCAGTTGACGCAATGCGGAGTGGCTTTGCACTCGGATTCCCGATGAGAAGGGTCTCCACATCGTCCACATACTTGGTTTCTGGAACAGCGGTCTTCATGATGACCGTATTTTTGACATTTGTAGCATCGGAGGGGATTTGGTATGTATACCTCAACCCTAACTTGTAAGAACCCAACTTTGACAACTTTAGGTACCGTTGGTCTGTTGAAGGTGAGTATAATGGTGTTGGTGTCTTGCAGATCGTTGTTTCGTTTGATACGAATCCTACGAACTGCAGTGACACCTTCACTTTTCATCCCCTCTACGATGTCTTTGTCGCTGACTCCAGCCAAGTCACGGCAACGAATGACGCCTTTTGATGTATTTAGAGATGTGTGTGCAAAACAAGTCACTGGGATGTCATGAAATACTTGAATTTTTTGAATGTTCTCAGTGTGTGCTTTACGTTCGCACTCCACAAGCAGACCACCTGATTTAATCTTTTTAACGCTTTTTGGTTTGCCGACTAATCCAAGTATAGTCTTTTCGATTATAAATGGCGATAGTGCGGCTAGGGGTTTGGTTTCATCTTTTGATTTGATGACCATGAAGCGAGGAAACGATTCCACACTAAATGGTTCATCATCTGAGTCAGTTCCCGTTTTGGTACGCTTATTTTGATTTTTTTGATTTTCCATTTTGGCTTGAATAAAAATTCAGCACCCGTGCTCCCCACCCACCAAGGAGCCCAACAAGGGGACACTTTTCAAGTGTCAGGGATACACAGATGCCATACTCAGTTGATAAAATTACCTTTGAATGACCCTGAAGTCGCCAATTTCTAAGGTCGGTAAAATTACCCCCCGATTGACCCGTTAAGCCACCGCCTTCTAGGAAGCCTTCTAAGACTTGGAAAAGTGAAATATAAAGGAAAAGAATATAGGGGCAACGGTGGTATCAAGAGAGATACAAGGAGAGAGAGAAAGAAGGTGAGAAAGTTAATAAAGACCTCCTAGGGCTCGGCGTGACCAGCCGATTTGTCGGAACCGGGCCCATCCCGACCACCCGTCTAAGAGAAGTAGAGGCCAAAGTAGTGTGTTGCAGGGAACTGCTCAACTACCAGGATCCTTTCCTCCCCCGACACGGGACGCAACCCACGGCAAACAGGTTGCCTCTACTTAGTCGCCTTTTACGACACGTAGCGAGGCACGTCGGGCCAATTCTACAACCCCGGACCCGCAGGGGGAGAAAACATATATCATATTTTGTAATGTCGTGCATCATTTAATGTGTTACATAAAAATGTGATGCAATACATTTTGCTTTATGTTTGACATATATGTCTTTATCTTCCCTACACTTTTAACATGTCGCAACATCCATCTTGTTTATCTGTTTAAATACATTTCAATTTATCTTTCGGCACTCACTCTTACTTTGCTGGTCATATTCAAACTAACTTTCCTAATATAATGAAGTCATGTCGGTTAAAGTTCCGGAGTTTCTTGTCAAATAAATGGACCGTAAAGATGATAAAAAGCATTATTAAAATAAGGCACACAAAGAAGCTGAACGGTAAACTTCTCAAAAGCACACAAATGTACTTAGAGCTTAACCTGCTTTTCAAGCCATTGCTAGTAATGGCCTCATGACCAATGATTAATGTATAACTGCGTCCGTCGTCAATTTTATAGAATACGCAATCAGAGATAACCCCATGTAATATAAAGACAAAATATTTAAATGTGTCAATTTTTAAAGCGTGATAAACAAAATTTGACCCTCTTTACATAAGGTATCCTGATGAAATGTCTTTTCTGGTTATGCAAGGTGTACCAATCAACTGCTACAAATGGCTGCTGATACGGAAAAAAAATGCAAATAGAATGAAATTTAAACAGAATTAATTCATGTATTAAAACGTGCTTAGCATGACTTTGTCGTACTTAACACAATTTCTCCTGGCATGATAATAATCTTTGCAAGTTCAAGCATGACTTAGTCGCCGTTCATATAGTTGTTTTTCGGGCCCCGAGTGGCCGAGTGGTCTAAAGCGCTCTTCGTTACGGATCACTGCCATCTCACCTCTGTCTGCGGCGGTTCGAGTCTAAGATTCAGCCAATGTGGGCATGTGAGAAAGCTTGCCAGTAGCTTCTCGTGGGTCGGTGGTTCTTTCCGGGGTTTTCCGGGTTCTTCCTCCACCATTAATACTTGCCGCCATGTATAGCCTATCGTGCTGAAAAATGGCGTTAAACCCCACAACAACAACATACATACATACATACATACATACATACATACATACATACATACATACATACATATTTTTTACCTCCATAGCCTATTTTATTATCAAATTAGATAGACGCATGGATAATTATTGCCTATATAAATTTTCTTCTACAACCTTTTACGAGCAGTAAATGGGTGCTGGATATTGATTTCGAGCACAACCAAGACACACCTGGATTGCTTTGGGAAAAGGACTGTATCTCCTTGGTCACCTGTGGCAACCTCTGCGACCGGAATCAGAAATGCCTTTCCTTCTTTTACCATCCCTATCAGAAGAAATGTTCGGTACCCCAGTCATATAAACGTGGTCTCCCTGCTGGTCAAGCAATGCTGCAGGATTGGAAGTATTACACAAGTATGTACAATTCAGACTAAAAAGGTAATCCAAATAGAATTCCTATCATCTGTTTTCTTAATTACGGTAATTGCAATTCCTAAAAACAGATAGAAGATATATTTTCTAGTAGATGTATGGAAATATTTTAACAGCGAAATGTAAACATTCTAGTGTCAGGAGTGGCTAAACCTCGAAACTGTCAGTGACAATATAAAATGTTTTCACGTCACAAGTGACATATTTCCTAGGTCCTACTACATAATATCGTTTTGTATATGAGGGTGATACAGCATAGTTTGACTTTCATACTATTACTTCTTTATTTATAAATGAAATGCATTATATAAGGTTCTAATGTTAAATAAGTAAGAGCACGCGACAAATATATTGATGTCATCAGTAATAAGATCCCACCGTTGACTGCGTGTTATTAATTTATAAAACGGAACTGTAAAATTGTTGTTATTGCATTGTAAATCTTTGAACAATTTAGAGAGAGAGAGATCTTTACTGCACGTAACAAAAATGCAGTCATCTTTGCAGTTCGTCCTGTCATTTTATTGGAACCTGATCAAATGTGAATTTCACTGGAAGCAAAGACCGTTGCAATATAAATTATACATTATTGCTCATAGCATTTAGCACAAGATGCGTTTTTCTACCTAACATGATTGATGCAAAGTTAGAATCCAAATGTCATACTGTCTTGCGTCGTACATTCTACACTTTTAAACATAATGTACTCGAGAACATTCGTCTTTACAGAATTTCACGACGACATAAAATCCTACGTATGATGGGTTGCTAATTTTTTATCAATTATATTCCGAAAATGAGAATAGGGATATTTTGGTTGTGAACGAAATAATCGATCACATGTCAATCCCATCTTAATTTGGCAGACAATTAATTACTCCTTACATGGTCGTGATGTCATGTAGCAACGAAAAGTAACTAGTAAAATAACTACTTTGGAATTACCATTCCTTATAGTATCCGTTGCTACAAAATAATTATCAGTTGATAACTTTTGAAAACACCGAGACAGATATATCAATCTTAATTATAGTAACCGAATTTTTCAGCGGTTTTTTTAATCTCGGATCTTGTTAATCATATGTTATAGTAACTGGGCTTTTCATTGGACTAACCTGAATTGTGATCCTTGTTTTGTTGAAATAATATACAAATAATGTTAATAAGAAAATGAATAATACGAGATTCGCAGAGATGCCAGTATACATAATTAATTGTTGGTCCAATAATTTACATGTGTGCTCCGGACTAGCTTCATGCAATAGATACAATTATATAATATTAATGGAGAGTGGCAGTTAATGGACACAAACATATCATCACTTCATTTACTTACACTTTTAGCATGATCTTTATCACAGACCATTGTGAGTGGAATGTGGTCACTATATTGTATCATTTATCTTTAATTGATATTGTTTACTCGCTCTTTCAGTGATTAATTGTTATGTATATTTATATTTTTATATGAACATTGTCCAAAATCAAGTGAGTAATTTACCTTACAAATGACATTTATTTTGCGATCAACATAATACATAGCTGATATGATTGTGGGTTAAATATTCAGATGATCATAAATTTTAAACATCAGTATGAGTTAAAGGATGCAGTCTTCATTTGGCCGTAGAAATTGTCAGAATGGAAATTTCCCATTAAGTTGATAACCAGCAAATGGTAATTGCTGCGTAGGTCTAGCGAAATGGTATAGAAACCTGTTTCCATTAGCTTTTTTATTCGTTCTTGTCTTAACATCCGAATCCGAATCAGCCTTATGGTTGTGATACTTTATAATTTGGGTGGAACTATTTATTGAAAGTATTACTAGTATGACAAACTTCCAAGTAATATTCTCGGACTCAAGCAATTATTTGGTTCGATAGATAGATAGATAGATAAATAGATAGACAGACAGACAGACATACAGATAGATAGATAGACAGATAGATAGATAGTTATATATATATATAGATGGAGAGATGGATGGAGAAATAGACGGATGGATGGATGGACTGACTTACGGACGCACGGATAGATAGATAGATATAGATAGATAAATAGTTGTATAGATAGATGGAGAGATAGATGGAGAGATAGATGGATGGATGGACGGACGGACAGATAGATAGATAGATATATATATAGATAGATAGATTATATTATTTCACGAAACTGCAAACGTGTGTTATTATCTGGCGGATTGATAAGGTCTGATATTAAGTATGCCATATCAAATAAGTGTTTCAAATTCAAATTTAAAACGAACTGGGATTTATAAAAATTCTAGTTACGAAGCATACAAATATTTACGTAAGAACGTCAAAGAAATCAAGCAAGTAGTTTAAATCTAGGTGTGTGGCAAAGAAGTATAGATTAAGTAGCTTGATCGGACACCTAATAAATCATACCAGCTTAATGGGTACCTAGAAAATATATTTACCAACTGCACACTTATCGATTGGTGCAAACTGTCGTTACCTGATGTTTTTAACTGCATGCAATTTTTACAAGGATACAAACTATACCATTTTTTGTGTTATCTGGAGACAAATTGAGTTAACTTCATCTTAGTAAATTATGAATCAAGTTAATGAACTTCATCATGACAGTGACTTTAGTAATAAACCTAGTATGTTTGTTTCGTAATAAAGTCCGTATGTGATCGAGCAAGTATAAATTTACGGTAGTGAGGCACACCAGTCATCAGAAAACTATTTAATATTTTCTACGCATAAAGTGGTTTAAATATTGAAATAAAACAGATAGAATAATTCCCAAAGAAAGAGATGACTTCTTAATTGTTTTCATCAATATTTCGTTTTCTTTCATACCATAGATTGATGGAATAAATCAGCTCCTACACCCACCTTCAGTATTAAGCGAAAGTGATTTCGAAAATGGACGGCTGATCAAGCAATTTCATCTGGAAACATCCTTAGTGTGTACGCTTGTGTTGCGGGGAGGAAGAAGATATACTTGAATGCAAAACATTTTGCTTTTATTTACAATACAATCTGTAACATTATAGATATATAATTAAAAGACGCAACAAAATACAAATCAATCATGCAAATAAACAAAATGAGCAACCTTCTTGTTCATTGATTTTCATATTACATCGGTGTTTCTTTAATCAGTTCTACAATGCATTGTTCTCTGGCAGTTTCATTTCGAGTGCAACATCTAAATATGAAAAAGTACACAGAATAAGCCAGAAAATTACCAGTAGTGTTTCCTTGCAGAAGAAAGTGTAATCATTTAATCTATCCTATTCTAAAGTATTGGCGAAACAGGTTTTGAGAATCAAAGTATAGAGAAACAGATAGTCTCCGTAAATAAACCACATTTCTTTCTATGGATACTTTTATCCAGTGAAAATATATTTTTAGCAGTCCATCTGGAGAGGATTCGATTCATAGTCATACTTACAGTTATATATTTATAAGGATATACACCATATCAATTATTTTATTAAAATTGTGTATGTTATTAAGGCCGTTAGGATATAAAATTATACTATTGATTATTATGTACATTACGTAATTGTTAATTTAAACTATAAAGACTTCATTAGTTTCTTTTAAAACAATTAGAACAATTGAATGCAAAACTAATTTTACATATTTTTTTTAGTTTCTTTCGCCTTTTGTTTCAATTGTATACCAGTTATAGATCTTATCAAAAGTCGTGCTCCAAGATCAACACAAACAACGAAAACTACAACAAGAACATTAAACAATATCGTTCCTGAACACGTGCGCTGCGGCCACAGTTAAATGCAAACATACATTACAGTATTAACATTAATCGCTCATCAATTGATAGCGGGTAATCTTGTACTTTTGCTGTTCGGTCTATCCTGAAATGTTTTATGCAGTAAAAATGATTCATAGCGAATGCAATGAATATAAAATTAAAAACGTATTGATTCATAGCATTGATGATAGAACTGTATGATAGATGGTTACTATTGACAACGTTAAATTGTAAAACGTCATATTGAGCGATACGATACAGAAGTGATAGACTATTGTTGAATCTTTTTTTAGATACATCGATTGATACCTACAGCTTAATTTGCACATTTTCAAGACACAGAAACACAAACACAAATTACAAGCGTGGATAGAATCATGCTCATGGTGCTCTAGAATATAACAAAATCATAAACTTTGTATTGAGCTTTTACGAGATAGGTTATTACCGAAATTCGCAGGATTTAAAACTATTGGCATGAGAGGAATGTTTGAATTAATAACATTAAAGGCGTATTACAAATCGCAATGGTGTTCATTCATGGTCGAGTATTTAACAAGAAAAGATTTTTCCACTTGTTCAGTACAGAAAACTGTATGATGCAAACATTACAAACAAAAATTGACAAAAACCGAAGTTTTGTTGGATTGTCTTTGTTTCGTTTTGTTTTATTAGTCTTCGTGATACCTTTTCAGTTCCAGATTTCCTTTTCCAACAGTTTTTTCATTTGTCAAAGCGACGATTTTTCAGGTTGGTGTGGGATAAATTCCTGCTAGCTGAATATGTGCTATAGCAGGTTGATAAATCATTTTAATCGTGTAGTCTTCATCTTTCAACATTTGGTCTTGTAAGATTGACAGAACGGTTTGTTTGTGTAATATGCGTTTATGTGTGTATGGGGATAGATATTGAGAAGGATAAAGCACACATAATTGATGTTCTCTGATTCTACACCAATGGCTGCACTAGCATTTGCTTTCTCTAATAATAAACGAGGTCCTGTATAATCAGTATCGATCATACGGTGAAGTATTGTGATATTTTGTTGTACATTGTTTGTTTTATACTTAAAATTCAAGAGCAAAACACTAATAAGAATATTAAAATCGGTGCATTAATGTAAAAGAAACAAAATCAGGTTTACATCAATTTGCAATTAATTTGATATCAGTCCAATTTACTTTAAGCAAAATTTCAATTATGAGCTCATCCATCTGTTTACTTTATTAGATTTGCCTTGTAGTATTACATATTAAAACAGTTTATTGCTAAATATCTTCGAAGTTTATGAAACATTTTATATCCGATGTTAAGTGTTCTTCTGACAAACGAAGTATCTTAGAATGGAACAGTCATCGTCCCAATACCCTCCGTTGTATATGGTCACACATGCCTCGCTTGGATACCGTGGTTGGTTAGGGTACCATAGGAAAAATGAAGCCGTACTGCCGTTCCACCATTTCCATGTTTGGTCGGCACTTATGTTTTGAAGTCCAATCCATACAGCGTAGGTACCTAGATCAACAATGATTGAATATTAGAGCAAGTAACAGTTTAGTGACATTGACACATTTTGATTTCGTGCATTAAAACAAAGTCTTAAACGTTTTCTAATATATTGCGGCAATAGTCATGATCTTTGATACAAGTAATAATCTCCAACTGTTTATATGCACTAAAAGCGTTACAATTTATTGTTAATGAACCATATGATATATGAGGCTGCTTGGCCTGTCCACTACTACTACCGCGTGCTTGCATGTACTGATCAAAGTCGAATGAATAGTTTGCTGCTGATGATATGGCAATTATAGAAGTCTAATGAATAGTTTGGAGTTCACACACTGCTTATCGAAGTCCAAACAATGAATAGTTTGCAGTTGAAGTAATACTTCTCAATGTCAACGAATAGCTTGTAGCTGACGTGGTCGTTTTGGATGTCAAATGAAACGTTTGTTATTGTCAAAGTACTTATCGGACCAGTATGATCATTTTTGGTGTATGCTTTCCATTTTATTCCTCATATAGGTCATGACCTTTGTAAACCATGATATTTACTTATTTTAGCAAGCAAGCCACTTAGTATTTGCAACCTTTGTATCATTAATAATCCACGAATGTGAAGTCGCCAAATAAACAAGCAAACAATGACCAGACTCATACAAACTAAACGCTATGACGCAGATCATTAACCTGCAAAACCAGTATAATCGCCAATAACAAATTGTTTTTTATATTTGGTTATTTTGTTGATATTTTGTACTCAGCTATTATTGTATGTTAATCAGTAAACGCACAGTTCAGTATCGGTCGGTTATTTTCATATATAGCCCTTAAGACACTTCCAATTGGTGCGACTACGGTGGTTGTCATTGTCTGGAAAGCAGTCACACCAATATCAACAGTTGCTTCCGCAACCTGACCACAAGTATCCTCTGCTACTAATCATTCGTTTTGCTTTTCACGACCAACGCTTTTATCTTGGTGATCTCATCTCGCAATTATTGTTCCGCTTCGATTATTTTTTCACGTTGGTAATCTTGATGATCACTCATAGTGTGTCTATTAACAACTCAATTCCATAGTAAATGACAGGATTGGCAGACCTTGTCCTGATTCATTACGTCCAGGTGCAACACGCACACACACATCACGCCAATTAAAAATGTTACGGGCACAATTGTCACACAATCATATAAACTATCTTCTAGTGCAAAGTTTAAATCTAAATCAGTCGCGTGATCTGTGATCTAGAACACTTACATTAAAACAACAGACACATCGAGCCTGTACCTTGTACCTCTTATCAAGGAGTAAATGATACCCATTGTGTTCTCCAGCCATAGCGGTAAGTGTCAAAATTATATATTTTTGATATGTGAACCTTCTTCAGGTTTTAACGTCATATCATGTAATGATGCATTTACTATTACGCAGATTTGAAACATTGTGACCTTTAATTTACAAGTTGTTATTAGAGATAAATGTATTAGCATGTATCTAACGATGTTTCAGAACCCATTACTATGACCAGTTTGGTTTTATTATAGCTGTTCAGGGCTGTGTAGAGCTGTCTGAATGTGTTCAGGGCTGTTCAGGGGTTTGTAGAGCTGTCTGAAGTTGTACAGGGCTGTTTAGAGCTGACTGAAGAAATGTAGGTCTGACGGAAGCTGTGTAGGGTTGACTGTAGCTGTTTAGTGCTGAGTGCTGTCTATACGCATGTGTATACGTGTCTCTGTACATGTGGTGGAGCCACGAAAGTAGACGTAGCCAATACAAGGGTGATGTATGCTGTGTGTACGTATGTGTATACGTTAGATTGTACATGTGGTGGGTCAGTGAAGGGTTTGAGCGGTCGATAAATGTGTGGGTCAACCCAAGGATTCGGTGAAGCCTCGTGGTTCATCAGTTTATGAATCATACGACTTTTCAAGTGTCAAGAGGCATATGTTTGTTCCAACTGATGTATCAATTGAGTACATTTTCAATTACTTGAGATTATTTTGATTCTTATTTTTATTCCAGGAGATTATGTCAATCTCACTTACAGTGCATAATATTATTTGAGAAATATTTGAAATCCTTGAGAATATTTGAATCTTAATCGTATTCCATAAGTGAGATAATGTAAATCTGTCTTACATTGCATACTATTATTTGAAACGTATTAGTAGTCCATGTGGTTATTTGAATCTCACTGTATATACGTAAGATTACATGAATCATATATATTCGTTTTTCAATTCGTGAATGTTTGTGTAGGGTGATTCGATCAATTGTATGTTGAGAGCGTGAGTGTTTTTCTTTATTTGAGTTATTCATTTAATCCAAAACCCACTCGGTTTCTAATCTGCTACACTAATGCTTTTACAATAAACTGACATCAGTTGGTATTGGCATATTAGTGTGATTCCAATTATTAATTTTTATTTGACTCTTAGGAATATTACATATATATATATATATATATATATATATATATATATATACAAGATTTAGGAAACATCAATCTGACATAGATATTGGTCGACATGCTTTCAATGTCTATCAATCAAACATTCCTTCATAGCCCCATAACCACGGTCAGAATCATTTGTCCATATATAATGATAAATCCAATCTTTAACACATATACCAAAGATGGTTTTGTACCTGATTTTAAAGACGGGGAAGTGTTTCAAACTGAATTTCGTTTTATGATACTGATGTCGTATGTGTGAAAGGTTTAGTTTACCTGTACTGAGTTCGTTACATATTGTTATTCCTTCACCAGATTGATTATTTATCAATAAACCCCAGGTATTTATAATAACCGGACATAATAATATGTAATAGTTATCTTTATAAAAACCGTTCACATTATCAAAAACAATTCCACTTTGCATTTTTTTTGTTCTGTGAAAGGCTCGAAGCCCACGATCAATGATATTCCTGGATTCAAATGCCGGGTCAGCATTGATGCTTGGAAGCTTGTTTTGTTCGCTAGCACGGACAAGGTTTCTGACAGCAATACATTCCAAGTCATTCGCGGTGGTGAGAAGATATGTGCAGGATGGAGCTTTCGTCCGTGCATGGCAGTCTTAGGAAATCTCTAATACATCTGTGAGCAACAACAAAACAGTGCTCAGATATAGCTAGTAATTGTCATCCTTGATTTAGCATTCGGCATAATTTTTAACATTTTTTGTTGGAGATTACGCGTATAGATGTTTTTGACGCTTTTGCCACTGCTTGCATAATTAAGTGGCCATACTACCCACCCATGTTATTAAAGTGATACAGGGGTTAATTTGCAATGTTACTTTTGTTGTGCGCAGCTCCTCTGTACGAGACAGTGATCTGACAATCGTCACAAACTTTGAAACCGGAATTAATGCTGCTTTACATATATAAGAAAACGTAGGCTTCGGAAAAATGACGAATGTTATCACCGGTCATACTCAAGTTTGGTGGTGAAATCGATCTCGCAGTTATTTCAGTGGATCCAATAAAAACGTAAAATCAATTCCGGGCACGGTAGAAGGTTTGCTCGTTGAATCACAATGTAGCATGAATCTTGCTCAGCAACTTGTGTTTTATTTATTTGGTTTTCGGACGCCTTCGTATCTTCCTCTTCAAAGTTGTGACACTTAAAATCCGCACTAAAATATGGAACTTTGACCTTTATTTGTAGCGCAGTAAATCTGAGAATGAACTTGAATTTTGTGGCATTTTAGTCCGCTGCGAATTTTCACTGACACATCCACAGCAAAAGTCAAGGTGAGTTAGCTTCTGTTAGGCTGTTATATACATACATGCAGCGTCTGCATGAAAACGTTTTACTTGTGTGATTATTATGTCGGTTAATAAACCTAGCAGGATTTTTTCATCCATAAATAGAGCGATAGTGATTCTGAAACAATATAATCTGTGAACATTAAGACATCAATCTGGATTCCTCCATATTGTCCACATAGAGATGACGAGAGTGTATAAAAGCCTTCATCCCAAGGGAACACAGTATCAGTGATACCTGTCCACTGTGTTTCAACTTTAATCAGTGTGGCTTTAGTAAGCTACACAGGAACTTTTATATTGACAAATTTATGTTCACCAAGGGGTATTTTCAAGACCGTCATTGATTATCAACAGCTGGAAATAACGAGAATAAAATAGCGCATTCAAGACATCTGTTGTCAGAATTATTTGCATTGCATTTATCACTGACCGTGACGGAACCAACGCTGGCATTTGCATCCAAATGGATCCATGAAACGAGCAATATTTTACTCCACATGGGCTAGAGCTCTGTGACTCCAATATGATTCCAGGAATGATAATACATAACAGTTGTTTAGCATACGTTCCTGCTTTCTATGTGTATGGGATAACTGCCACGTACTTTTCTAATTCACCACTGCTTGTATCAAACGTTAATTCAGCTACTTATGGTTGTTGTACTTTTTACATCAACATTCTCGGCAAAATATCTAGCAACGGCAGAAACAGCACGTTAGTGTTCATTCCAAGGTCGGTTTTGGTTATCCTCAATAGCAATACGATGACGATTTTGTTCAGCTTCCAACTTATCTAACAACGCAAATATTTCAGTTTTCTATTCGTATATTACGCTGTCGAGCAAATTGTTTCCGCTGTTGTACCATTGCTGTCATAGCAATCGATGACAGATTATTTGGGACAACAAGTTTTTCTGGTGCAACCACTGGACTAAATAATTTAAGTATGTAAGATTTTCACATACTGCTTGATATTGCATTCCTTCATTACTTTTATCTGATGCATGGTCAGCACGCTTATAGAAGGGACGTCGTTCTCTAACTGTTGTTGTTCTTGTTGTTGTTGTGGGATTTAACACCATTTTTCAGCACACGATTAATGGTAAAACCCCGGGAAGAACCACAGACCCACGAGAAACTACTGGCAAGCTTTCTCACATACCAACATTGGCCGAATCCAAGACTCGAACCCACGCAGACAGAGGTGAGATGGCAGTGATCCGTAACGGAGAGTGCTTTAGACCACTCGGCCACTTGGAACCCATGTTCTCTAATTGAGAGGTCCGTCAAAAACGTGTTTTAACTTTTGTAATTGACCAATATCAGAAACTGTAATCGGTTGTTGTTGTTGTTGTTGTTGTTGCTGGGTTTAACGCCATTTTTCAGCACACGATAGGCTATACATGGCGGCCAGTATTAATGGTGGAGGAAGAACCCGGGAAAACCCCGGAAAGAACCACCGACCCACGAGAAGCTACTGGCAGGCTTTCTCACATACCCACATTGGCTGAATCCGAGACTCGAACAGCCGCAGACAGAGGTGAGATGGCAGTGATCCGTAACGAAGAGCGCTTTAGACCACTCGGCCACTCGGGGCCCCAACTGTAATCGGTAAAAAAAAAAGTGATTGTTTTATATATTTGTGCCTGCTTTGTTCATTTCTGTTTCTGTTACAGATGTATGTGCAATAACATCTTCCTATATAATTACAGGTTCGGCGACAATATTCACTTACAAATCAAAATTGCTTGCAATAGTTGATAATATGATTTTTCTCTTCCTTTGCCACATTTTTAGACAATGTCTAGCATCAGGGCCATTACGTAACACGAGCAACGGTTTCATATAATAATCCTAATGAAACGTTCAGCACCCAAGTTCATATTTTCTAAGGCATACGCGTTTGCAGTTGTTGCGCCCCAATGCAATTGAAGTTTTATATATGTAAGGAATATCTAATTGGTTTTACTGTTTAAGCTTGTTATAAGATTCCAATGGTATTTTATACATAAACGCATGTAGTCAACCAATAGTAACACCACACTGTGAATCAGCCCTTTTTAAATAATTGAGTATGCCTGTTTCAGGGTCCTCATAGAAAAATGTCCTTGCTGCATTAGATAAAGTATCTATCAGAAATGAGTCCGCTCAAGTAAACTCAAGTCAAACATTACTGATTATGACGCCAACATACATTTTGTCTGGCTGACCTTTATACACAAAATGTCAAACGTATTGTAAATTGCATCAGTTATTTTGGGATTGATTCTGTTCGATAATAGCCATTGCTAATTTTCTCTTGTGATCGCACAATTTCACTTCTACATCATCATATATTATCTTGTAAAAAAATAATGTTGCTTAGAAGATGCCATCGTCATATAATTAACAAAATATTTGTTCATTTGATTTGCTCTTGTATACCATTGTTACTGCTTCAATATTCGGTGCTAATATTACCCGAGTATTCATCTGTGTAATTCTTCTTGCTCACAATTGTGAACTATTGTAAACTATGTGATTTACTTAACGTTGCCGTTTTCGTTTCTTCATGCACAATTTACTATACATGTATAAACTGCTTCTTCTCAAAACCCAAGTTTACACCGTTCCTGTTCTAAAATCATTCTTAAGTTAATTAATTTAATTCAGTATGTATCCAAAGAGAAAATGATATCTATTGAGCCTCTTTGACAAATCGGTATGAAATTTTCAAACGAAAGAGTGATTTAAGTTTTTCTTTGACATTTTTCGATCATCTGGTAGAATAAACCCATTATAAAGATCTCCATAATGCCCTTTACAATATTATTAAGGTCGATCTGATAATGTTTCTGTATTATATATATTTTGCTGCATGAGTTCTATATGAAATATGTTCTCTGCTATATGTTCTACTATACTTTTAGTATATCAGTTCCAGCAGAATTGTCCTGCCACCCTGTGTGATGCTTGCACTGCAGTTAAACAAAATCAATAACCCGGTTTCTCTTCTGTCTGTTGTATAGTTTCCATGAATAATACAATTCAAGCTGAAAACTTACCAGAATTATTAATCATAATAAACTCATGAAGGTGTCTATTGTCATAGGCGGTTTTTGACGGTTTTACAGCTTTTGGTCTGCCTTAATGCTTATATCTTATATGCCTCTTAGCATTGTTTTGGTTGTTTGCTGGATCATTTCACATTCGTCGAATATTTTGTATTACGTGCGCACGCATCTAAGTAAATTCTTTATTTGATGTTGAAATCTTTAAAATTCTTAGATTTGGTCTTAGGTTAAATTTAAACTAGTCGAATAATATTTGTCTAATAACAAGGAACGATAGCGTTTACTGGCATTGTCAGAGAAAACAGAGAAACTATATAGTGTTCATAGATGTATACTATCATTTCCCAGGAATTCCGCTATGATGTACCTTTCTTTCATTTTCATGTAATATTTTACAACAATAATCAGAGGTAAACAGATAATTAAACGGAACACGATTATAATGAATATTACAAAGTACGTGAGCAACGCGCTCAAATTCATATTCTTATATTTGACTTGGGTCTGACATATTAACCATGAAGGTGGACCTTTAAAGAGTGAGCTTCATTTTGTTTCTTATTTGCAAGCAAAATGTTTAAATTCATAATATTTATAAAATGCTTAGTTTAAAACTCTTAATCTCAAGCAAATTATCGTTATGACATATGTGTTTCCATGTCATATGTAAAGTTGGAAACGTATGCAAATACGAAGAGAAAGCCGCAGTTAACTGTCATTCGTATCTAATTATTAGACATTTATTACACTTTACACCGTGTGCTTATTTATTTTTACTACACAAATATGGAGGAAAAATATACCAGCAGAAATACTCGACAGATAAATAGCAAGAATGAAATTAAAGTCTATTTAATATACATATGAAATTAAGACTAATATGGTCACATATTGAAAGCATATTTACTGTGCACAAAATGATGTCATGAACAGGCGTATCATCGATGTAAAGATCATTATAGCACACTGAATAAATTTATGAAGTTGTAAAACCAAAGCGTTACAATAGAATATGTTCCAGTAGAGGACTAGTAACTTATATAGGTATAGTAGATAGATACCTAAACTGTTGCTAATGTGTCCGAATTCAATCGCATTCTCGATGATTATCAACTTTGCTTCTTCTGCCTCACATGCAGCCATGGCGTCCAAACGGTTTGTTGATCTGGTGTAAATCTTGTAACACAATGCAAGGGTCTCATTGTATATATAGTTTCTATCGCATTGCTGCGGTTCTGCAAAACCAGAAACTAAACACGTAGGCAAAAATTCTACCCTGAATCATAGAAAAGTCTCAAGCACACAAGATCAACTAGATGTACATAACACATGTCCTACAAAAATAAAGATGTTAAATAATAAAGCTTTTTTTTAAGTATTAGTCAAATATACAGTAACGTAAATTACATATAATGATGTATTATGCAGGACGCAAACAAAGAACCCAAAATAAACCAAAATTGTTCTTCTCTACAAATTCACCTACAAAAACATTATTTTTTCATTTGGTACTCCTAAGATTGTATTATTTTAGCATTAAGTTCCAACTCAGTAGTCTATAACGGTTAGGTTTCATTTTGTTAATGAAAGTAAGTGGACTGTGATCACTGGATAATATTATCAGCGAAGCAGCTGAAATATTTTACACTTCAAAATGTTGCAAAACCAAGTTAGATATTCTTTCTCAATTTTTTAAATTTGTCAAAACGATTTCTGATCACTAGTCATTACTGGAAGAGCTAGAATTCTTTCCCAAAGCTGAAATTTAGTTTCCACTATATTTTTCATATCTTGATTTCAATTTTCAAAAGTGATGATTAGATGCTGCTACTCACGAGCTTTTGACAAATTATATTTAATATCAGAGAAATAGTCAAGAAAATTCATCTTGGAATCTTCATTTGAAAGAGATTTCTCTTTTAATAACTCAAATGTCCTGCAGACAGTTTGCTCAAAAAGCAATTCAAAATTAATAAAACCGAATGGTCCTTGAACTGATTCCCTAAAATCAAACAAAACCAAATGAACAACCAGATCTGAATTATTTCCTGTATGAATGCAGATTTGGAAAAGCCGAAAAGTTTGAAAACTTTATCAGCGCTTTTAATTTAATTTTAGTTGTAATATTTTTCAAATGAATGACCTCTGGAAAACTTTGGGACGTACACAATATGGTCAATAAGTATGACTGGATGATTTGGTGTTAGATAAGGGAACGACAAAAATGTAAAATTATTCTGCTAAATGGTACGTCAATGTAGGAATAGGTCGTAGAAGAGCCTTATGTATCTTCCGAGAGGGTTTTCCTACCATTAGACATTTGGGACAAGATCATCTACAGTATTTAGATACAAGGTTATTTTCATTAAAAAATTTATTACTTTTACAAAACTTTTAAGTTTTGGTCGATATGAATAATCTTGTAATATTGATCCTAAATATCCAACTGATTTCATTTATTAGACTAAGGTGATATCCATTTTCTAATAAAGAGATAATATTTCAGAAAACAACAAAGTGGTACCTTTATGGCTTCGGTTTCGCTTATAGCTTTTTCAAAAAAGTATAAAATCATACGTTCTTCTTCCTGTTCGACAATGAGTGCTGACATTTTGTTAAACCGATTAATATAGTGAGAGTGAGAAGTATAAAGAGGGTCGCTGTTATCCATATCGAGTGAGTGATCAATACTAGGATCAAAATTATACTCATCAGAAAAATTACCAATAAATGCTAAATTAATAATTTCCTCATCACCATCATTCTCTATGATCTATTTTGACATAGCGCTGTTAACTGCGGAAGCAGGATACAAATCATGGATTTGCTCTCAGTCGGATAAACCTTTTCATCCAAACAAGGATGTTCAGTTGCAAGTGGATTAACCTAATTGCCAAATAAGTTATTGTGTATTGATAAATGGATAACCTGAAGAAGTAAAGAAGTTATCGCGCATATAATTTCTGATCATGAGACTACGTCTGCTGACACATTAATGCAAAGGACAGGAACATTAGCTAATTCGCATTATGCTCTATTAATATGAATACATTCACTACAAGTACGACTTCTCAGATAACGACAAAGTACCTCATAACAAAATGCTCTCAGGCGCTCATGTATCCTTTAATATTTTTATAGGGATAGGCTTGGCAAAATCACCAAAAAGTGATATATAACAGTTTTACACGAATGGTTCATAATTCTCCAAAATAGAATGAGACAGATTTTTTAACCTCCCAATGTGTTGCTTTCAATACAAAATTGTGACCTTGGCTTCTTTGATATCAGAACATTCGCAATGACTCTCTTATTATTCACTTGCTTAGTTTTCAACTTCTAGCAATGAGAAAAAAAATTGGTAAAATTATCGGAAGCAGGAATAGATAAGGTTTTCCGATCAGTCTTGTCAGATGTTTGATTTTTGAAACTAGCGCAAGATTAAGCTATCGAAGTACTCGTGTAAAGATGAGATGATGTTTTGCCCAAACGTTGCTGACAGAAAGACTTTCTGACAAATGAACCTTGGTGATTCATTATAATAAATGTTATAGGGGCGAAGATCATTTTCCGAGGTTGACACATTTTGCCCATCAAGATAGTGCTATATATATCTATATTTTTGGAAATTCTTGGTACATGACTTTATTTAATTTCGTAATGTGAAGTCTATAAGAGCATACTATTGCATGGGATCTATATATGTGTGTGTGTGTGTGTGTGTTGACAATTACTAACGTAAATATTAATAATCAAACATAACGACATCTTTGGCTTATTTTTCATTTGGCTGATGGGGTTTAGGTGATTCTAGAGGAAATCATCAGCTTCTAATTGGCTGGGCTTTGTCGTAAGAATAGGCAATGCCGAGGTAAATTTAGTAGTAACATCCATCAAGTGAGGTATTGCGGAATATATTGGCATTAGGGATTGTACATCAGGAATGAACTGAACAATCCAATTCGCAGTCATCTTCATTTTCGTGTTCCTGTCGTAAATCTGCAGACATATAGCATCCTTAGACATTAGTCGTGAGGAAAAATGTTTGTTTCAACTGTTCAGTAGATATAGAAAGTGCTTATTATTTGGACTATAATATGATTTTGGAACACTTAACAATGTCACGATTCTTGTCGGACCAGCACATTTTCTGTTTTTAAACATCTTCAGAATTTTTGATTCCTTTAATACTTTCTTAGAACTTTATAAGGATTGCTCTGGATTCACTTCTTGATATTGTAAGATCTTTTCACATTTTAATTTGTAACTTTGATAATTAAATTCTTTATATAACCTAATTGGTTTTGCTACTTTCTCTTACTTAATTTCTAGCCATGGAGTTGTAGCAATAGATCTTGATATCACTATGGATGCATTTCTGAAAATCTTCAATTAGTATGAGTTCTCTGCGATTATCGTCATCTTTATCAAAATTCTTCGCTGACCACCACCTTTTGAGTGCAAGTTCTTTTTCCTTCCAAATTATGAATGGGTTACACTTTCTTTCTTCTTTGCTACAATTCCTAAAAGTAAGTCAATAGGTCTCAGCTACCGATTCATAACCCTTGAAGATACATGCCGTAAACAATCTCATCCAAATATTTTCGTCCCACCAAATACTCAGCGAAATGCTCCTCATTTCTTCCTTGTTATAGAGACTTCGGCTCAGAAGAGCATAATATCTACCAAGTTCAAGCAACTCGACCTTTTCATAGACTTTAACTCTCGCTGGATTGTTGTTCAAAAACACTTCTACGCCGTGTCTATTACAAATAGCAGTTGCTCATCTAAAGCAGATATTCAACTATCCATTCAGAAATTGAACATGTGATTTGTTTTTACCTTCTAACCGCATGCATATTGATTTAAATACGTGAAAACGAAGCAATTACTATTTAAAAATAAATTATTTTTCAATGAAAATGTAGACCACTACAAATATTGCATGGCTAGTTTTACCATCATTGAACGCTCAGCCATTCAACAACCATCAAGTACACTGAAACGAGGGGTAAATATAATCTAAACAAAATACAGAAGAAACTGAAAAAGCCGCAATGACTGAATAACCAACACTAAATGACAGAGGGAGTGATGACGACTGACATTATAAATATTTAATTATCGACTTTTCAATCAGTTTTACCATTTTTGACAGAAAGAGAAAGAAACGCTGACAAGAGAATAATATGTTATATACGTCATAACAATGTAGTAAATATCTATGGAAAATGAACGCATACTGTTAAAACGAATCGGGTTCAACTAAGTCACTAGGTGCAGGTTCAAGTTTAAGGTATTCCTCCAAGTCAAATTATTTTGTCTCTCACTCCACAGATATCAGCGCATTTTGCCACATATGGCATCAGCGAGAGATAGAGAGAGTGAGAGAAAGAGAAAATCAGACAGCAGCGTGGATTTCGATGACTGTGTATCATATTTAATTTATTTAAAAATGTGGAATATTACTCTTTTACCGTTTGCTTTTTGATAGAACGTGAGCGTTCCCAATTTGTGATGTCAGATAATGGTATTGCAACACGATAAATGTTATGGTTTATAATGTGTTGGGTTCGGGTTTATAATAATTGGCAATCATTTTCACAACTGAAACGAAACAGTACTTTTAGAAGAAAATAAAAACTCTAAATAAGTTTTATCTTTCACCCGCCAAACAAAAGTCCAGGCATAGCTTGATGACAAGAAATTATGTTAATGGTTCTATACTAACTAACTAACTAGTCTCTATGTCTTATTCAAACAGTTATACTTTTAATCCGATATAAATTAAATGTGCTACGATGAGGCGTTTATAAATCATACATTATATTTTCAAAGTTATCAGTCAAGCAAGGAGGCAATTGGTTTGTTCATTGGTCTACATTATACATACTTGTGTAGTACTTCCATTCTTGCTGCGTTCCGTGACCAGCAGGGAGCCCGCGTTTAAATGACTTGGATCCCAAACATTTCTTCAGAGACGGATTGTAAAAGAAGGAAAGGCAAGACTGTTTTTGGGTGCATAGACTACCACAGGTCAGCATGGAAATTCCGTCCTTTTCCCATAGCAATTCAGATGTGTCAAGGTTGTTCTCAAAGTCATTGTCCAGCTTCCATCTAGTGCTTGAAATAGCTTTTGAAAGAATATGTGAAATCTGTAGAGCCATTATCTATATGTGCATCAATCTAAGAAAGATAGTATCTGCTCTTGATAAGGAAGATTGCTATATGCTCATCATCCACAGATTTTATAAATTCAATGACATTTTATCGATATGATTCTGACGAAGATGAATAAATGAGAAGAGTAAAGAAGCAAATGTTTTTGTTTTATTAAGATATTGTTTAGTACTTTTATAACATTATGTTTCAAAAATAAGTTCCTAGTAGCACTCGAAGTAGATCCTAATTGCTAGAAAAGCGTTTTTACGTCTGAATAACATCACAAATAAAAGATAACTGGTATCGTCTGAGTGTTGCTATTGATTAAAACATTATACGTCACACTATGTAGAAAAGAACATGCATGCACTGCTTTCCCACTATGGACAATACATATCAAAGACTAAATATATAGCAAGGAATAAACATGACAAGAACGCACTAACAAATGCCTTTCCCAGAGAGCTAGCAGTATTGGCACTAATGCCCTTCGAATTCATGGATATACATTTCGTTACATTTATATGCCTTAAAATCTGTATATTAATGAAAACATTTACCTTTTGTTGTCATCAGAACCATTCTTCCTTCTCTTTCAATTGTTTTTCTCTTCTGTTCTTTTTTGTCACTCTAATATTTTATTTAATTTTTGGTGCATTGAATACTTTATTAAAATATTGAAATACTTTGTGTTGAAAAGAAAAAACTGCACTTTGAATGCACAAGACAATAAGGTGAACAAAATAGACGTTTGCATTTAGGTTTCATAAGACAGATAGAATGTGAAATAGCGAGATACGTACCGGCAGGAAGAATGCATGCTATCAAGAAGAAGACGCGGACCGGTAAGCTGAAGGTTGTTGACATGACCAGGCAAGGAATCATGTTGAATTCGCAGGGAGAGAATAGATAATATATTTGTATTCCTATACAAAGTTTTCAAGTGTAGGTCAACGCCTTTAATGAATGGCTAGATAAATAACATATCTGTGTAAGCTGGCGCACTCTTCGATTGCAAAATCTGTGTGAAATGGCCTGTCGTAACATAATATATTCATGCACAGCGCCCTAAAACAAACAATGAGCAACTAAAACGTTGAAATTTATAATTAATAGATTATCGCAAATGTTATTGATTGGCAAATAGGTGTACCTAGAAAGCTCCTGGACACTGTTTTTGTTTTGGCATGAATATTTGTGTATACTGTATATAGAAGTTGAAGGATTACTATTCAGATTAGCTGTCAATCGTACACAGAAACGCCTTTCACAGACAGCCTCTTTACGTACACAAATAACTAAGATAAAGTCTCTAGTTGTACGGACCAATGTATATAAGAATATACAACGTATAACAACATTTCATAAACCTGAAAAGAATGAACATTTCTGTAATATAAATGCAACATGTGTCTTAAACTTCCTTATATGTATCTCAAACAAACATATACTCTCTATTTTCTTTTAAAAATGGTCATGATAGAATAATAGATGTTGACACGGCTTCCGATGTGTTCTATTTGACTAAAAGAGATGATTGTAATGCACAAAAACAAATATATTGGGTGTAATATTTTGTTTGAGTGAATAAAGACAAAACTCAAACAAGTTATTTACAAATACCGACATTCTAGAAAACCCTTGAGCGGTACATACAATGTTTGCTAATACTTTTGAAATTATCGACTACTGAATGTGTTAATAAAGTCCTCACGTGATTTTTATATTTTGACATACATGGAGAAGTTAATATTCCATAATGGTGAGAAAAACCACTGTTTCATAGCTCATTTAATTGACTTTTATAAATGCTTTTAAATATTTTGAAATAGCAATATGAAACTAAAATATATTGTTTTTAATATCTCTGAAATGTTAAAACAATAATTTAAATTCTCGGATGAGGGCAGATTTCCTGTTACGACTTATGTTTTACATTATGTAGCAGAAGGAACACAAAGCCAACACGGTTTATTACCTCTCAAATCCCACCATCTGCCTGGGCTATAACAACGTTAGGATTAAAAATTATACTGTTATATGAGAAGTCGCTGGATAATAATTTTCAATACGTCATGGTCGAGAAGATCACAAACGTTTAGCCTTCATAATAATGAATACATAAATGATTTGTGGTGATGGATTTGTATGTTTCATTTACAATTTAATCATTTCTTTGTTCATATCGAAAAAGAGAGGGATTGTAAAATGACTATTTAGTAAACATATTATGTGTTTTGACAGCTGTCATTAGCAAATAAAGGATTCATTTTTTTTATTTCATTTGCCAACATTTTACACAGTTGTGAAAAACTTCCATATTTGCTGCATTGCTTGGCCATGACTGAGACCCTAAACAGTTTTCCTGTCAAGAATGGTGCATGAATAATCCGCAAGATGGATGCCATCCACAGAACATGGCACAATCGACAAACGGGCAGTATTTCTCGTAAAACAAGATAATGTATGTGTCGAATTTTGACTATATTATGATCTAACTGCTGGTCGGTACCACAACTGCTCATCGAGATCTCTATAGAAGAAATTAAAGCGTCATGAATACGGTAATGAAATGAGACATATGACAACTGAACTTCCATCCACAAATCATCTGCCACTCAGTGTATCTTTCTAGTTGGGATATAGCCACAAATCATTTGGAGCTAAATCAGAGATGTATAGAGGATGCAGCAAGGTTTAAATAACATGCCCCTTTCACAACAAACCATGTGCATGTATTGCAGACCGATAAACGTCAGTTACATTATAGTCCCTACAGCAAAGGTAATGCCAATCACATACCAGGACCATACTTTCACATCTCGGCCCTGCCGGGAGAACATATTCATAATATGTCATAATGCAATAAAGAGAAACATATTATATAGCACAGTGACGAGCACAAACTAAATGTGTATGGTCCAGGCAAAGCAGTGAGTGTACTTTATCTAAAACGCGTAAGATATGCAGCCATTTTTAGGTAGGACGAGGCGAAAGCTACCCTACGAAATCAACCTTTACAGATCATATTGAATACCAAAGGCGTTTGAAAGGAGACCAGTAGGCAGTACCCTGGCTATATTTGCAGTGCCATTAGACTACATACAATTGTTTACCAACCAAATTGAAATGGAATCTTAGTGGATACGATGCCTTAGAACACTAAAAACATGCGTTTGAAACAACAGGACTATATACGGCATCATCATGCAAAAAAAACAAAATAAAATCATCGATCATTTAATCTAGTATTCATTAACTTGGATCCGCGCACAGCTTTAGAATAAATGTTGTAGAAATAAGTAATAGTGTTGTGGTTATTATTCATAGTATCACCAACTGACTTAAAATGATTTACTTATTTTATTTATGAATTAAATAAGATCACATTTTCAATATAACTAGGATGTGAAAATGTATTTTCTGAATTTGACTGTGGTAGAAACGTATTATTCAAATGTGACTGTAATATTGGCGTAATGGTTCTAACAAAGCGAAACATTTGTGGACTTCGTGCTATCTAACCGAAAGATCTGTATAAAGCGACAGTAAGAAAGACGAATTGTTGGCATTTACATGTACAATTTACTATGGACCGTTTTGCATTCATAAAATGTCAGGTTTGCTTTAATTGAGTGCAGAAACAGATAAAAAAGTGATTGTAGGCTTGACATAAAGGGAGATAAAATCCGTAGGTGTGACAAAACGAGCACTTGTAGAAAAGCAGCACGAAGGCACTCTATGTAACATTGACTCGGTGTAATATACACATGTAACGTAAATAACTTTACAGTATCACTCAAAACGGCTTTAGTATTGTAGCAGCTTCCAATTGTATGCGAGTAAAGGCCGGTTTGAAAAAGTACTGAAATGTTTGTCCTAGCTAAGGAATTCTGCCACTAGGCTGAATAAACACGGAACATCGGGACATGGGAGCTCCAGTCACAGGAAGTGCGCTATAGTTCACTGTACTCTGAAGAAGCAATTGAAGATGGTATCTATACAGTGACGAAGCCGTTGGATGGCGTACGTATCCAGTGAATAAGTCAACAAAAGGCGTAAAAATACAGTGAGAAAGCCATTAAAAGGCACTCACATAAATGTTTAGAGAGCTATTAGAGAGCAATCTAAGGTAAGGGATCGTTTAGAATGAAACTAATTCAGTGCAAGAAGTATAATTCAACCAAAAATGTGATTTAAGAATTTTAAAACTGTGAACAATATAGAGAACGGTTTCACTTCTTAGATGTTTTACTATTATGAAGTCATTTTAGTAATCATATTCGTATAATTAAATTATAGACTTATGAGTAATGTCTCTATGTTTCTTCATAATTTGCATTTTAATAACGATTGAAGCTAAAATAGACGGTGCTTTGGGACTTCGTAGGTCACAATCATCCAGGTCGCCATTTTAGCATCATAGTTAACACAAATAAAGCGCGATATTCACAATTTTGAAATAATACTTCCATTAGAAACAGTCATGTAAAGCATTTTAATTTCAACGATTTCTTTTGTTTTTTTGTTTTTCTTGTTTGTTGTCTTGTGTAATTTTTCATTTGATAAGGACTCAATAGGAGTAGCAAGCGCTTAGATTAGTTCTAATATTATGTATATCTACATTACTAAATCAATTTCATGATAGCAGTATGCGATGTTCGTTTACTAATTAACATATGCAATGCTAATATTCTATATGATTGTAGCTTAAGATGAGGTTGACCTACTTCTTGATTGGCAAGCTGATGAAGTACAGACTCTTTCTACAAGCTTCAGTGCACTCTGTTTCTAAAACTATTTCTTAGCTTTGTCTTGAAAGACATTTGGTTGATGGTTTGGGGGATTCAGTTATTTCACCGATTCATTGGAATTGTGTGCTCGGACTATATTGGATTTATAGATGTAACTGAATTAATGTAAAGACATTTTTGAATTTATATCAGTGTGATTAATCAATATTGATACAATAGTACAATAGTGAACATCATTCGGAATACCACTGGAACTAATTTGGATTCCTCGATACTTTTGAGATTGCTGTAACATTCAGGGCTATTTAGGTTTTAATGCAACAAACAGTAAGGCATATCAAGTTTTCACTCTGTTTTTAAGGGAATAGATTATATCTTGACTATTTCAGACTTTGATGGTTATCGCTAAACTATGTTACTTAATTTAAAACCATAGAGACGTAAACATCCAACAGAAATATAAATTCATACCCCCATGTAATAGATACCTAGCTGTAAAAGCATGAAAGACGCTCAAATTCGTTGATAGTAACAGTATGCAGTAACATGCCTGAAAATAATGTTACACTAGTAATGTGGGGTGATAGAGACTCAAATGACTTTATATAGAGAAAATGGCGGATCAATTTATAGGGTCGATATAAATATATATATATATATATATATATATATATATATATATATATATATACACGCACATTGCCCCACACTCACTCACATAGTCACACAAACATACACACACTCCAAACGTCCAGTTTCGACTTAGAGTGTAAGAGAAGCAGATGCACTCTCACAAAAAGAATATCTCTTACAAAACAAAAGCACATCTATACATCCAATACCCACAAACTAGTCAAAAAAATTGTTTTGCGTCATACTGGAATGAAAGAGGAGATGGCATTTCACAAAATAGACTATCATTTACACAAAACTAAATGGCCATATTGACGTCATAATGCCCTCTTCGTCTATGCCTTTTTCTGTAAGTATCAAAGACATCCTTGTCTCCCATTTTTAGAGTCTCTATAGTCCACGGAGGAATACAACTATGCGATTGCTTTTAATAGTCTAGAATCGCTTCTCTTGAACTGTCGATTTCCAGTATATTGTTGAATTCGGCATACAAGATGACGTTCACCGTTTCGAGCAGAGCTAGTGCAAACTGAAGTTCCACACGAAGTTGTTCGAATTTTATAGGGTGAAAATGTCCCTTGTTGCTGCCATGGTCTGGAGTAAAATCAAAAGCACACAAAGCGTAATCTCCTGCATAATTCTTCAACGAAAATGGCTGGTGTTGGTACCTGTCTGGTGGCTTCGTGCAGGGACATGTACGACGATAAATAAGTTTTCTGCTGAATGTTCAGTTCAAATGGCCTGGTACACAAGGTACGATCGTTTGGATAAGATTGGTTCAGAAATTAGGTACATTTGTATGTTTGCCATCGGAGTGGGTGACGACTGCTTTGTTTCAACGGCAGTTTTAAGGCTTGCACTAACTCGGAGCTCGTTTTGGAAGTCAAAGGAATGACCAAAGCTAATTTGAAAAAGACCCAGATGACAAAACAAATATTTGAAGCCACGTTTGTAAGTGGTCAAATGAGATACCTTGGCTAAATAGGCTTGCCATTTATGATCGATACCCTCACTTTAGTGCGATTTTTGCAAAATGTTCGTCGAATCGGTTCGTGTAAAGTGCCTGTGACTTGTAAACATCGTTGTACCTGAGGTAAACAAACACTTTTTAGTAGGGTTGAAAGCAATATACAATTGTTGAACTCCGTAACCTGCAGGATGGACAGGATTGTAGTAAATGCTGGCTAAAAGATCCACCATGAGGACTCTTTTCAATTAGCCATCCACTGTTCACCGATGCTACTCTTACTTTTGAGAGGTTGTTTGGAAACTGAATGGCGTCTCCGACGTGACACAGGAGTAGACTTTAAAGGTAGTCGTATATGTAGCAATGGGATAACGTTTTGCTTCCTTTCTATTTTCGCTTCTGGTTCCCAATGTTTCTTTTTCACTTCTGTCGAAGTAGGAGTGGACATCATCTTTTTATCCAATGCTTTGAGTTCTCCTTATCGATTGGGGGAAGGGGTCAACAAGGACGCTGCAAATGAACTTGGGATTTGAGGTGCTGACGTCGTTTGAAAGACTTCTAGTGCGTCTTCTTCCTCCGCCATCCGTGTGTCAGTGTCTGTTTTGATCCCTGAATGTGGTTGTAGTGATGGTAGCAATTGGTTTTTCATCAGGGCCTTGAAATCTTTCAGAACCGGTTTAGCTGTTTCGTCTAGAGCTTACTGATCAAAGAGTTGAAGACATTGCGCAACTTGTTCGCATCGTTGCAATTTGCCGTTGATGACAAATCGGTGCGATCCATCAACGATTGCAGTTCGTGTTGTAACTGTGACATCTTGGTTAGATTAGGATTGGGAAGTACGATCCGGATCTGTTGTTCTTGCCAACGATGGAATTCCATCCATCGTTTGTAAAGCACTACAGACAGCATCCATCCTTCCATGAGACTCCAAAGTACGCCAATGAGATCTTTCCGCAAAAGAGGTCCTTTTTATGTGGGGAAAACACCTTCAACAATTCCTGCAAGTATCGCTCCAGTCATTCCTTTGATCAATGGTTTTACCACCATTAGCAAAACTCACCTCACTGCACCAACGCCTTTTTCTTTGACTGACGAATGTTTTTCTTTTGGCCATTTGGCGAAGAACCCGTTGATGTTTAGTAAGCGTTCTTGGTGCGTGGACAAATGTGTCGTTTCGTTCAAGACTTTCAAACAACAGTCACAAAAGTATCGATCATACCTTTGGTTCTTGTTTGCAAAAGTTGTTTTCGAATGGGCGGATGTGATTTCGACAAGACCGACAACACGTCCCAATTTTTGGCTAAACGAAGTGTTAGTCCTATTCTTTTTCGTTTTCTGACAGAAGAGTGATGGCTTCTTTGTGATGACATCTTTTATGGTTCATTAGCACAAACATGCATTGAAGTCCATCGTCTGGCACGAGTTCGTTTTAAACAAGAATACGTCTCTATTGATTGTCGGTTCGCCGTATCATCTTCATGACAGGTATCGCTGGACGATGAGGGTTTGGAATGGATTTAATGGGGACAGTTCTTGCTTGGATAAATCCAGTAAACTCTATAACACTCATCATCTCTTTAAAGAAAATGAAGACGATGAGGAGGTGGTCGTCGTCGTTGCGGAAGGAGAAATTCCTTTATAAAAGGATTTCCATTTGTCCTGAGTGTTGTTAATTCGGACGATGCTCTGTCTAGTGCTGCGAAGTTAGTCCACAACAACTCTTGTTTATGTTGTCCGTCCCGTTTAGGAGTAGCAACGTCGGTCATGTAATGTGTAGCTTTTCCGTCGATAATGTAAAACTTGTCGTTGGAAAGCTGAACGTTTTTAATCTTGTAGATGACTTTGGAAGGTGTCAGTTCTACCGGGCTACTAAACTCTATCCAGACGCGCAACTTCAAACTGTCGTGATAAATGGAGAGTCTCAAGAAATTGTCTTTTTTTAATCATAGTTTCGTTTCAATGTCGTTAACAAGAAACCCAGAAATATTTACAATTCACCGTATCAGTTTATGCCATAGTTCAAAATTTTCTGGAGGAGCGTTTTTCCGTCTTTCGAATGTATTAATACTTTTTGTGTGCTACTTGCTGGCTTTCTTTGGAGGTACTCTCTGGGTTTGGGTGCAGACGTAAAGGGTATTGATTCAGGATCACTCATTTCGTCTTCAAAGTCGTTGGTATGGATTTGAGCGACAACTTCAGCTACTGTACGAGGCGACATGTCATTTCGTGGCCTCTTACCTTCTTCTCCTTTCTCAATGAAATCGTGCAATCCTTTCATCTTGATTGCAAACTTGCAATTTACTAAATTTTAGACGAAAGGAAGTGCCTAAATATAAGGTTAGCGTTTTGCTGCTTAGGGCCTTTTCCATAGGATCTTCCACAAGTTGACGCTATCAGTAGATACTATTGTTTTTCAACAGAACCTTCCTACAAGTTGTGGCTATACGATGTGGCTATAAATAGATAATAGGGTTTCTCACTAGTATTTTCCTACAAGTTGTGGCTATAAATAGATTCAAATTTTTCCAAAAGGAATTTTAACAAGTTGTAGTTATACATACATACTGGGGTTTTCCGTAGCATTTTAATACAGGTTGAGGTAAAAATAGATAATTGGTTTCTCCATAGGATTTTCCTGCAAATTATTGCTTAAACATATACTAGGTTTTTCCAAAGGAATTTCCACAAATTGTAGCTATCGATAGATAGTATGTTTTAGATAGGATTTTCGACAAGTTCAATCTAAAAATAGATATACGTTTTCCATAGGATTTTACTACCAAAAAAGGCTAAATATAAATACTAGCATTATACCATTTGCATTTGCCTGGAAAGAAATAACTTACTAAAATTGACAAAATATTTGTTTTTTTTTCCTTTTTTCTTATAATTCTGTTTTTGTTTGTATAAATCTTTGTGAGACCCCAGAAACCCTTTTCTCTCACTATAAAATCCTTTGTCCGTATTAAACCCCATCACATCACCTATAATAAATTCCCATTGTCCCGAAGTACCATTGCCATGTTAAACTTCCGTATGAGGTTAGACAGGCCCACCATGTTAAATTTCCCTTTGAGGCTAGACAGACCCACCATGATACATTCCCCTTGAATCTTGACAGGCCTACCATGTTATGTGTATTTGTATAAGTATATGAAGGTATATGTCTATGTTGTGTTTTCCCTATAACACTCCATTTGTCTCTATCAATCCATTTCACCTACCTACCTAGCGTAGCGCATATTCAGGTCAGCCACTTGCAACACTGTTACTAAATATTTCGCTCGACTGAGGTCAGGCACTTGTAACAGTGTTACCATTGACATTGTACAGTAGAAAGATGTCACCCATGTCAAATTCCCACTTCACACTATAACATTTCCCGCCATTTTCCCTTTAGAAAGTCATTTGAGTCCCAATAGTCGCACATGCTTACATTCTACATATTGCTCTTAAATTGTCTTATTAAAAACACTTTTACCCTAAGTTTCGTCACTTAATCTTTGTTTTTATACAGTGGGAGGAGAGAGGATTATTTGTGGCATACCATTCAATATAGTTAAAGTCGTAATTTGTATTTCATTAGCCAGTGAAATCCAGTATATTGAATATTTAAATTAGTGCTGAAATATTACATTTATGTGAATCACGGTAAATGAGCTGCACTAGCTTGGACGAAAACCAGGTCTTTACATGAATTTATATTTTGTTTGCTAGAGAAAGATAAAACGAAAAAAAGAATACATTAATTGAAAGAAGAGAGTCTACTATCTGGAAGAAAGCACAGACTGGTAAACCGTACATTATAGACATTAACAAGTTATGAATCATTCTGAGTTTCCAGCTTGAAATAAGGCACTGTATTTAGAATTATAAAGTGCTCACTAATCTTTGACTACAAAATTAATTTAGAATTATAGCTCATGATCTGTAAAACGCCTACCAAGATTTAGAGCATCATCAGCTTTCTCTTATTGTGCCTGGAATTTAATTGGGTATTTAAATAGACGAAAAAGTGGATAGGTAACAGCGGAGAAATAATTTTTCTTTAAATGAGATAAAAAGAAACATGACCCATTCTCCAGAACTGACAGAGTGCAAATAGGACATGAACATAGGTATTCCAGATGGAAGACACAAAGGAGATGACCCCTAGAAATATTACTCAAACGGAGTTCAAACTCATGACCAAGAAAACAATTAAGAAGACGCACTTAAACTTTGTAAATTCTAACTCTGTTTTAATTTCCAAATCATTGTCATATTTTATTATTTGGAATCACCGTAACATCACAAATTAGCATATTTCTTCCGATAGACAGCTTGGATAGTTTAGAAATTGAATTAAATGATGCCTTCTAGAGAACAAACACTTCATCAGATAATTGTCATCTAATCAGAGCAGGCCTCCCTCTGCACTCTGTTCCAGGTGTAATGCTTTCAAACATATCGATTGCAAAAGACTGACCGAAATGAATATTATATGTTCAAGACCGTGGAATGTTCAGGGAATCTTTCGAAATAGGCGTCTCAAAGTTTGATCTGAAGAGACGACGATGGATCATGGAACTCAACTGTTTCGTACCTGGATACAACGCTACATAGTGTGGATTAAAAGGGAATGTGCGATGTGGAAAAATTGGTAGCTAATGGGTGTTCGTCTAACTATGTACCGTTCAGTGAGTAACCAACGAGACAGGTGATCGATTAGGAATGGGCGAACAGTTGCAGAGCCTTGATCCTGAAGGTTCACTGGCATTTAAACTATTATGATCCATCGAGCTATGATCATATTATCACACTATTTGTGTGTTTGTAGCAGTACTTCAACATTACTTTATTCTGTCTTACAGATCCAACAAAGTAAATGGCAATGTCACCTGGAGCAGCTTGTAGTCCAGTCCATTCCACACTCCGTCATTTAAAAATACCTCTGGTCTGGATACTAATGCTAATTCTCATTAGATTTGTCCTTTCAAGCGTATTCCTTATACATGGACTTTACAAACATATATGATGATAGCAAAAGCGATAAATAATTTCCTAAACAAGGAGTAAGTGTACCACACAGAATCACTTCCGGCAACAACCTTCTTTGTAATATGATAAAGGGAAACTTTAAAGAAAAATATACATGTACAAACATCTCATCTTTTGGTCACGGAACATATAAGAAATAATCTATAATGTAATAATGTTCGTCCTCATAAACATGTGTGTTTCCTTTCTTTTTCCATAATCTAAGACACTGAAACTTCCATATTTAGAACAGGGTTTGAAGATCAGATATCAAACTTATGCCTAAACCTCAAAGAACAAGACCTGGTGTTTTGTTTTAATATCTGGCATCATCTTATGTCTGTAGTACAGTTCTTGTATTCGCCTGACATTTAAGTTAATGACATTCTAGCTTTCTACCATCATTTAAATAAAACGCTATAAAACCGCGATTTGTTTCCAAACATTTTTAATATATGCTGTTTCCAGCAGTAAATATCTTATTCGCTAAAATTCTTGCCTACTATTTTCTGCCATATTCTCTTCATATTATGGTTACCGAATTATTTGTATGGCATGGAATGATGTTCTAAATAGCGACCGTGGTGAATGTCTACCATGTCCACCATATAATACGGTTAAGCGAATCACATACATCTTTTACGTTGGGACACACTGCAAACACCTTTAAATAATTAAAGGATTATTCGAAATATGCTTTTACATTTTCCTTGTAAAGACTTGTTATTATACCTATAGTCCTATCGATTATTTGACTACATAATAATGCTGACATATTAATAATATGAGAACATTTATTTAATACCTCATCCGCTGTTTCGTTACGCATGTGTGAGCAAATTTAAGTTAAATATAGTAAAAGGGTCAGTATACATGCGACGTTGTTATACAGTCAGTCCGACATAAGAGGATAATGCTGCAGATATCTTTAATTTCACATGTCTATATCATGTATGTTTGGTATGAGGCACAGTTAAAATAACTGTATCTTGTATTTGTGTCACTTTGTTAATCATTCAGAAAACTCAGCAATGACAACAAAATAAAATATTCCGGTACAAACATACTCTACAATAATACCAGGATGATTTTAATTACATTTGATAATGTCCTTCTCCATTGTACCACGACTACTTCACTGCCGCATACCACATATCAGTGTCTCGTCATTTTCGCATCAAGTTTATCTTCGTATTAGAGTTAAAGACGAAACCTATTGGACCATTAGTTTACGGCTAAAATACACCCACCTTCTCCTTTCTCGTGGTATTACCTGTCTGAATGGGCCTTTGCTAATCATGCGGTATAAGAAGAATAACGCATGTTAGACCTCCCGATTTCCCATGAGACGGGTCTTTCATAAAATTCCAAACTGGGATCTTGTTAATATTTCATAAACGTAACTTAACAGGAATGCGTAACAATATGCAACATGACAAATGGTATCGACTATTTCCTTTAGGTTTCCTCCCATGCATCCAACAATTTGTTGAAAAACGTCCACCATGTCTGCTAGACTCTGTCTTCACGAGTCAAAATATAAATGAAGCATGTGACTATTTTGAACCCTGCTTTATATAAGTTAGAAATGGTTAATACTTTAGATTTAATTAACACGTTGTCTTAATTCAAAAACACATACATCATGCATATTATTTCTTACTAACCATCGACTTTCATCTTTCTTTGATTTGTTTGTAAGGCAAATGTCTCATCAATTATCAAAAGTCAAAGTTCGAAGACTTATGAGATTCTTATCGACACTTTCTTACGATGAGTCTTCATGTTTTACGCACAGTTTCAACATTGACTCAATTTTTCCTGTTTCATCGGGTTCTCTAGACAGTGTTTGACGCGGGCTTTTTTTAATCCAAGAAATGGTTTACTTCTGTCACTTGTTCTCCGGAGGTGGAAGTTTGAATGGTCATAAAACGTACTTCATAATCTCAGGATTTGAGAACATGTTTCGTCAGTTAAAAAGATATAAAATTCAGTTTTTCTGTTACAAATATTTTTCTAGTTGAGTTTAGAAACTACAAACCGGTGATAGCTAATACTTGTAACTTATCTGCGGGCATTTAATGTCAAATGACTATTTTCAATACACAACTGAGAAAAACGAAAGCACTATAAGATTTACTTCAAAGGTTAAAATGTAAGTATCTAATTTATAATCCAAATGTATGAATACGTCATTAGGAATAGCAGGGAGCTATATTTTATTTTATGCAAAAACATGCAGGTTCGCCATGTATTCAGCACAGTCTGCTTTTATATTTAGCCCAGGAGAGGTAATTTCTAAAATGGAGCGGATAGATATAGTCTGCCTTGCTAACGACACGGGTTCGTGATATAAACTAACAATGAAATCTTGGCCAGACGATTCATCGCGTATAGAGTTCATGGCGGTTAAAACACTCCATACACACCGGTAAACTAACATATAACTTAACATGTAGGTCGACACGGTTTCGCTTGAGCTCACATGCTTCATCGTAGTGTACAGCTAAGGGGGTGTAATGGGATCAAGATACACAGCTATTTTCAACGCGATACTAAAAAGGATTACAGAAATCTAATTTTGCACTGCGGCGAAAGAATTGCTCAGCGCACAAAAACATTAATAAATAGATCTATAAAGATATACGATTTATCAAACGGAACGCTGCTCGATATTTGCCTGAGTTATCAGTACAATAGAGGTATATCACTGTAACCTGCTTTTTACTGAGCCCTAATTTTGGTTTCCTATATTAGTCCTACATTTACGAAATACCAGTGGTTGTTTTCAGATAATGTTTCTATAGAGTGGTTAATTCCTGTGGTAGAAAATGTCCAATAATAATATATTTAGTTTTATTTCTTGATTTAGGTTTTCCCAATGCAAGTTATTCGCATGGTGACATAGTAATTATGTACACTACAAATTAAATACCTTATTCTGTGGAGGTCATGACCTAAACAGTGGTCTTATGCCTTGATAATCAAAGGTAAATGTAAGATATACTAAGGACTAGAGTTTCGTTATAACCCATTCATATTTGTTCAAGTTACTGTGTTAAAAACTCTTTACACTTGCAACATAAATATCATCTTTGATTTTCAATGCAAGCCACATAGAGACTTGGTGCTGTGTTTTAAGTCACAAAAACACATTGACAAGGCTACACTCCTGAAGTTAAATGCAATGATAGCAATGGTTCGTGCAATTTTCTGGTCACACATTTTCAACGTCCTACGCACCGAACAACATCAGTCTCGTCGTCTGCGATGGAAATGACATGTACAGATTCACAATTTTATGTCAATTTCCATTTGATATATGAGTAATGCAAGATTTTCATTTTTGACAATTGACCTAAAACTCAAGTTTGTAAAATTTAAATCATCTGAGACGTTGCCAAGATAAATTGACAAGCCATATTTGTTCAAAATCCATTTCGTTTTATTTGCATACTCGTTTTAAATATCATCATAATTTAACACCTTAGTTCAATATTTTTAAACTTGAGCAACAATTTGCACAACACTGATGATCAAACCTGTCTGTAAATGATACGTATTACTTAAAGACCTAATAATGTTTCCTACCTGAAATTATCTCAGCACGTTTTTTATTTTATGTTTTTATAATTTCATGGTGTTTGTTTTTGTAATAATATTATTATATGTTTTTTTATCTTGTAGATATTGTCTAATATTGTAAAGCGCTTAGAGCTTCTAAGATTAGGCGCTATACAAAGTCCTCATTATTATTATTATTTACATACTAAGCTTCGTCAAGATCCGTTTCAATTTGTTAATCGTGTTCATTTTGCGGGCAATATGTAGCAAACAATCTCACTTTACCTTTTAGTCTCAGCCTAAAATAGCAGTATCCTGGACATCACGTTTTTCCGGAACCACATACAAACCACGTTAGAACTAGCTCCATTCGAGTTTCTTCAAATAAAACTGATTTAGTAATGCGTAACTGCTATCTGTAACATCAATAAGACATTATTCAATCCATCTGAACTTGCTCATTCTGATAATAAATTAATGGTACTGTCATCAATGATCCTCTACAAATGAAGACAGATTTCATTGTATTTTTCAGCGCCTATTTAATATTCTGTAACACATCTGAAGTTTGTCATTATATTCATAATCTATTAAACTAATATATTTTTGCCTACATTCACTGAAATAGTCTTACTCTATCTCTTACAACTTGGTTTTGTACAAAATACAGATAATTTGCAATGCACCCTATAATATATGAAAAATTCAAAATCATATCTAAAATAATTTTGAGAGCACTGGTCGATACCGTTATAGTCCGGACATGATACAATTCGGAGCGTTACAGATGTATGATCTATATTAGTACGACGAACATACAATGATAGTCGAAATGCTTGTATAACAAGAAAATGTCATTTAGGCTTGTTCTAATCCTTTTTGACAGCTTTATGACAGCCTGAATCAAGCTATGTTGTTAAACAAGGCTAAAATAACTCCCACAAAATGACTGGATTCCGACTTTGCAAGATACTCCCGCATGCTGGTTTTTGAACAGTGCATCGGTAATGGGAAAATTATTTGCATTTGTGATACTAAACTTTGTATTGTCTAAGAGTTTAGAGCTTTTCATGTTTTGCGTATATACGCAAATACGCAGCTTATATGTGACACAGCAAAGTCATAATATTTTTCTTTGAACCCAGCTTCGAACATACCTGAATTTTAAACGTATACTTAACGTGATTGATAATTACCCATATATCAAATGAAAGGTACAACATGCGAGAAAGGAAAATCGTGTGCAAGCTGTTTATTTCAGTTGAATTAAAGATCAAGCAGAAGGTCTGGATGTATCTTAGATAATGCAGAATCACACGATATTAAACTAGTTATATCAATATTAATTCCTAATTTTGTCTCTTTAATCATGCTTAAGATACTTCATAACATTAAATGAATGTACCAATCTCTAAATTAAAGCGAAACATACGTTTGAAAGTATTGTGTTTTTTTATTGTATTTTTATTTAATTCGTTCCCTGCTGTAAATAGTATCACTGTGTATCATTTAAATTCAGCCAATCCTTTGGACATTATTATTCTTAAATTGCTTCTACCAATTAATTCGCCGAAATATACCCATAAAAAGATATGTAGAATGGTATAGAATAGCAGCGAATGCATCTATCCTTATGCCCAATAATGAAGATAGCGACACCCAATATGGTGTCTGTTTCTACTGAAATTGGAGATTTACGCTATATGGAATAGAAACAAATAGAGACACATTTTAGCCCTAAAGAAAACCAAACAAGACTTTCGGGAACTTCAAAGAGAGGATAATTTTTGTCATTTAAAAACATATTCCTCTTGTAATCATTTCCATATCAAATGATGTTGTCTACGGTTCTTAAAAGATGTAAAAATACTATGAAAAGAGATATGGAATTTGATGTCATTTTGCGCGTGAAGCAGTAGGTGAACATAATTCAGTCTTGTGACATAGCCACTGCTAAATCACCAGGCACCTAGGTTAACGAAACCAAGTACATTTTGTTTCATATTCAATGCAATGACATAATGTATACAGAATTTGGCGACAGACAGGATTTGAATTGTACACATTATTCGCTATCCTTGATATACGCTTGAAGGTTGAGTCTCTTCAATTTACAACACCTCAGCTTTGTTCCGAATCCATTTCATGTTCGAACTAGGTCATTGCAACGAAGAATCTCTCACATTTTCAAACTAACTCTCTTCCATGTTCAAATTAAGTCAGTTGAGTACTGAATCTCTTCCACTCATCTTGGTAATGAATCTTGTACATTTTGGAATTACGTCATCTTGGTGAATACATGCCATTCATTATGCTTTTAGCGTGATCCTTACGCCTCTTTCACCCAGTTACCGTCTTCCACTTGCGTTTACCTGTGTATCCAGTTATTGTTGATTTGGATTTAGCACCATTCTTCAGCGCAATATGGGCTACACGTCGCGACCATATATTTGATGGAGGAAGAACCCGGGGAAACCCCGGTAAGAACAACCGACCTACGGGACGCTACTAGTTTAACTAGTAGCTTTCTCAAATACTTACATTGACCGAGCACGCGCCTGTATATGAATTATGCTTTTCAGATACATTATAAACAAATTTGAAGTAAATCAATAAAACGTTTTGTTTTTCTTTCATAGTATCATTTCTTTAATTTCAATCGATACAAACATTATGATAATACTTTAAAAAGAAGAGTGCATAATAGCAGCATAAGAGCGAATTTGCTCATCATTGACCTATATGTAATTTCATAATTTTCTATTTATAGCAACTGTACATAACCCATTTCCAGAGAAGCAGATGGGTCTTTCCACACTTGTACAAATGTCCTATTACAGAAAGGACAAATCAACACCACTTTACAGATTAGTGAGAGAGAAAATATGAGAGTGACACTATACTGTGCTCGAACTGAGTACTACGTCATGTTCATTGCATAATGTATGGACTTAAAGTTAAGTAGACTAGTTAAAGTGAGTGTTGAGAATAAGCATTTTTTTAGTATGTTCTGTATTTGTTTGCCAATTTATTCCAAGTCGTTTGACCAACCGATCCAAGTTAATAGTAAATATAAATGAACATTTTTCATGCAGTGTACTGTAATCATGGCGTGTAATTTATTAGCTACTATGTCTTAGCCTCATCAGTAGTTGTACCTTATTAGTACTAGAAATATATATAATTACACCTTGTATGCTCAGATTACTTATACGCTTATTCCTATTGAATCTCTTGGTTTTTTACATTACGTCAGACTTGTACTGACTTACATTTCAAACAACGTCAGCATGGGACTGAATTAATAATAATTTCAAATATGACACTTTTGTACTGAATATCTTATATTTTCCAACTAATTCACCTCTAAACGTACCCCTTTCTATTTGCAAAGTAAATCAGCTAGGCGCAGAATCTTGAGCATCTTAAATTAAGACAGAAAAACTACATTAATATCATCTAATTTAGCTCAGCGTGTGGTTGAATTGTGTACAGTTTCAAACCACGTAAGAAAGTCTGAATCAAACTGGATCAACACTAGCTGAATATCTCGTATTTTAATATGGATCAACCCTAGATGAATATCTTGCATTGTCTAACTAAGGCAACACAGATCTGGGTCTTTAGCATTTCAAACTACGCCAGAATGGATCTAAATCTCACCCATTCTCAGAGAAGGTAATTTGTGTGACTTTAGAACTAAGTCACCAACTCATGGATTCCCAAATGATTTCAAATTCTTCTTGGGCCTAACTTTCTCGCATTTTCAACATATTTAATCTTGGAAGTGAAGCCATGTCTTTTCAAGCTAAGTCAGTTTTGAGTCGTATCTCTTCCAGTTCAAGCTATGTCAGTTTTGTGTATGAATTCCTTCCATTTTCAAACTACGGCAACACCGAACTGAATCATTTCCATTTGAAACAGTGGTGACGACGGGAATGAATATCTCTTTCAAACGAACGAAGGACTGAATCTCTTGCATTTCAATCTAAGTCAGTGCAAAAAATAAAACATACATTTTCAGATTAAGAAAGAACAAAGATAAATCTCTAACATTTGAAACGACATTGTCAAAGTAGATCAGCATGGAATTGAATTTCTTACATTTTTAAAATGCGTCAGCTTCTTACTAAGTCTCTTACATTTTTAAAATAAAACAAAACATGACTGACTCTGATACATTTTCATCACTGAGTACCCATATGCCGTGTCAAAGCTCCCAACGAGAGAAAACACAATTAAAAGTAAACTTTTATTTTAAATTACATGAAGATTGAACGGAAAGTCAATAATTGTAGTGCATTAAATTAACTGCCATCAAATAAAAAATGGTAATGTTTTCACAATTTTACTTCTCATGATTACAGTTAACACCATAACTAGTAAATATAATGGAAACCCCAGTAAGTTTTTTTATGTTTTGCTAATATTTTTTGTTTCATTCGTACATCTAAATGACACAAAATCTATAAAAAATTTGGGAGTTTGTGATTTCAGGGTTATAAATGTAAATGGGTCCAGAGATTCAATAACGCTATTCGGAGTAACATGCGTATGTATTGTTAGTAGATCGCCATGTGAAACACTTTAGACTAAAATGGCGAGAGAAACAAACGAAGAAACAACTTGAGAAAATTATTATAATCAGTATTGTTAGCATGGCGCAACGACAAACTTTAAAGAGAAAAATGACCATTAGAATAAGATGTTCTCATTTAGCGGTTGACAGTGTAACACACTCGAACGATCACAATGTGTAGGTCTTGAAAACACACATGAGAAATTCAGCGACACTTTTCATGAATATAACCAAATTTCAATCGGTCGTTTCTTTGTCTTTCCTATTCTGATTATTACAAGACTACGAGTGTTGAAACAAACTCGGTTCACGCGTCCATTCCCACAGGTATGAAACATTCTTGTTATCTTGACCTTCCTTGTTTAAGAATAATGCTTGATATTTAATTCGCCACACCAATTTTACTTATGCTTATTATAAAATTAATGAGCTCCGTTGTGAAAATGACCTACATCGGCCTGCTTATACAATATTAGTATTATGACTAATATTTTCGGCAAACCATAAGTTCGTCTCACAATCAATCGTGTCCTCATTCGCAAGAATATATTTTTCATTTCAAAACACTTAAATGTTATACTTGATCTACGAATGTCGGACTTTAAAAAAGCACACACGAGAAATTTATTCAAGACAGTGATCTTTTCTCCTAGATTACATTTGACGTTTCTTGTATTCTTCGCTCTCCTCAAAGGTCAGTTGAATTTTACCCAAGTACTGACTGGATGTTTCATTGTCCTTTTTTCTCTCTAAGACATTAGCTAATCCTGATACTATGTTTTTAAATTTCTTTTATTCCGATTAGATGGTACTCCTAGTTTGATGTTCGCGGTGTATGACACAGCCTTTACATCCGTGCCGGTCAATGCGGAAATCTGGCCTTCGTAGCAACACAAAAAAAGTTTTATCCCTTTGAAGCCACTGGCAGACTGACCGGACTAATTACAGAATAAACACAGCCACTTTGGATCTCAAGCAAATCTTTCTGTAAACTGTCATAAATCGTACGTAACCCCAGCCAGCAAGAAAGTTAAAATCACAGCGGTAATGATGAATACAGTCTATTTCCTCACAGCTTGCATGTACAAAAGATTTGGATTCAGTCGCATGTTTAAGCCGACGGAATGAATGAGTTTGATATGGCGAATACCATATGAAAAAGACTTCTTTCACCGGACTCAGTTCAGAACACAGTGCTGTTTCCTATTTATTACAGCTGTCTTCTAAACGTATAAAGTTTTTTATGAAAAAAAAGAAACTCATTATCTGAATAAGCGTCATAATAGTTGATATCGGTATTTCTAACGATCACACTTATCTGATGTCAAAGAATAGCGGACTGTCCCGTGTACCATGGATATCTTGCAGTTCAGTAACTTCATTGTCTGTTTGCGTTTATAGATCAAAATCAAGTACCTCCTTTGTAGCAACTGTCACGAGGTAATTGGATAGCAAAATAGATAATCATAACGCTTATTAGAATAAATAATATACGTGATAAATTTATGCAGCTGTTAACATGCGACCATGGCCAAGTCAAATCAACATATTACGCTATGCCGTCAGTATTTATAAGCATCGAACTACAGAGACAATTCTTGGTCTGATATTTGTAATTTTTCACAATTGTTTTAAGACAAAGTACAACTTTAATTAGTTATTGAGAATCTAATTTTATATCAGTTCACCGCTCGATTTCCGCGTCAGGTAGATAGAAAAAGAGATTAAAGATACAAAGAAAAACACCCAGACAAAATGACAGACTTGTCAGATAGATTGATTGCACTAATGAACACTTTATTAGCGCTGGATAGAGATGATTATCACCATTTACACAAAAATACTTCTAACCTCGATGCTATTCAAGAACACATAATTCCCAAGTAGTAAAATGTAGTCATAACGAGTACCACGACACACGGCTCAATCACATCCGATCTGAATAACTACTCCAAAACAGCATACATGTTTTCTTCTGAGTCGGCGGAATGGACTAGTTTGATATGGCGCATACCATATAAAATGGACTTCGTTTACCTCACTCAGTACAAAACAAAATGTTGTTTTCTGTAAATTGTGACCATGCTGTAAAATATCTACGAGAGGACGTCAAATAAAGAAGCCCAAGTATTTCGACTTGAACAGCTGTATCGAAAGCGAAATCAATCATATCATATTGATGGGTATGTAATAAAGATATTTATCACCTGGAACACTTACAGACTGATGCAAATTGTCGTAACCTGATGGTTTTAACTGTATGTAATGTTGAAATGGAAGCACACTATAGTAGGTTAGTAAGCGAAATAACAAAGTGTAAGTTAATTACAATATAGTAAGATACTAAAGAAGTTTGTAAGCAAATTTAGTAATTATTTTCATCAATGAATTACTAATGAAGTTAGTTTAGTAATAACATTAGTAAGTGAACAAGTTAGTATATGTTTGTATCATTTAAGTAAACATATCTGCAGACAGCATATTGATATTCGATGCGCAAAAGACGGTTTAAAAAGTGAAATGAACTACTTAACGATTCCCAGTTGTAATAAGATAACTGGGTTGGATATCGGATTTATAAAAGAACACTTTTGATGGCGCACAATTACAATGTTTAATGATGAATGACTTCAATGAGGAACGAATTATGATTAATACGTGCGTGTATAGCAAAAATATGCATCAAGTCTAGTGCAAAATAAAAACTTAAGAAAATCAAACATATGTAATATGTCAATTCATCTATTAAAATTAAACAAATGTGATCTCTAAAAATGTAGGTTGATACCAAATCAACACAAATGTCATAAGTCAGTTTGGGAAATCTGCGCTTAACTCATTATATGACAATATATCACAACAAAAGTTTAAATATTAGGCAGAATAATAGGGGAATTTAAGGAAATTGCGTTTAAGGAAATTGCGTTCCATCCGTTGTACAGTTAATTTTTATTTTGTTTATTCTTATATATATATATATATATATATATATATATATATATATATATATATATATATATGCATGTGTACATACATATATAAATATATTGAGATTTTGAAATATTTAAAATTGAGAGAATATAGATAGAAAGGGGAGGTAGGTATAATACATTTAACTGAAACATTAAATATCTTTTCTCCTAAACGTTTCATCTGATTTGCATTTGGAACCGTAATTAAATTCACTTTTCTACGCCTAGATATGCTACCAGATCAACATGTACTGTAATGAGAGCTAGACTTTATGGAATAATATTTCGTTCTTAAAACTAAATGATTTGAGAAACACTGGCTTATACATTTGCTTAACAATAATCATCAAGTCACCATGAAGTCAGCGACATGCATTTAAACTCCCTCTGACGAGCTGACGTTTGAGAAGGAGATAAGTACACTTATTTTAATTCGCTTACCTCTTTTTTAAACATTAGCGAGTTATCAGCCTTCTGTAACGTTCATGTAAACAATCATACAATATATTATAGACACCGATTGGGTTGCTAGTGTTCAGGTTGGTTGATTAAGCATTTAAAGAAATAGAAATGCCTATAATAATTAGGGATACGTGCTTTACTAAGCATGACTGTAAAATAAATTTCACACGAGTTACATTATTAACATGTACAAGTATTACCTAATTACTACTAATTAGGCGACAAGCATCAAAATAATCTTTGAGAAGCCGATTGTTTAGGGACTGGAATTTCCTCATATAATGCAGTCCCCAAACTTTCCATGGTTATGCTAGGGATTGGAGTCCACGTACCACGAGATTTATACATTTTTCATTAAACTAAAAAGAGGCTTGTCGAACATCTTTTTAATGCACATTTTATACGAGTGGTATATAGTTGATGCAGCATACATACTGTACATATATTATATTTATATCACATGCAAATACATATTTTTGCACTTTCAATGGAGTTTAAGACTGACTATAGGTAACTGTGTATTGACCGAGTGAATGAACTACTTACATCCCTACCGAGTGTCTCCACTCCAAAATGCAGTATGTGCCTTTTGTTGCTATTTAAAGTCACCTTCGCACTTTTATAAGTTGATTGTTTTCTGTTTGAGTTTCTACTTTTTACATTGATAAAACAAATATACGACACATTTATCATTTAAAATTGAAGATGGCATTAATGAAGAAAGTAGAGCACTACAAACACATGATTAGCTCAATCACTGACATGAACGCTCTGTACCTTTTTTGTCGGCCTTTAAATCACTGTAAAGTTTAAGTCAGATTTGCACAATATGTACAGTTTCTATCCTTCATCAATATATAAGCAGATGCTTAGCATAAGACAAGGCCAGAGCAGTACCTCAATTGTATTTTCGGTGCTGTTTGTTCTACACAGCATCATGAATGTTGCATAAATTTGCAGATCAGCACCATCAAATATGACTAAAAGTATCAAATTTGTTTCACACAAAATATTTTCAATCCAATTGGCTACGTTTAGATACAGATGACCTGACTAATGCTTCAGTTACAGATAGGATAACATTAGCAATACTGTGTGAAATGCACTTTAGCAACTTTTATTTTCAAAAATATTAATGGTATGTATTTCATGCTGTTTTTGTACATTACTGCCCTGTTTATCTGAAACTTGTGAAAGATAAACATTAATAAACTAAATAGTAAATGTAGAAACAATTACATACCATAGTCCTTCAGTTTCAAAGTTAAATATTCACAATATTTATATCCATATAGACTCCATATATGTAAAATCCCGAAAATGACAATTGAATCATATTGTTTAATTTTCCTTGTATGCACAATGACCTCTCATTTCCCAACAAATAGGAGTATGTTCATATACACTTCCTGTTGTTATGTTGCATGTGGTTTTCAACTTTGCTCAGGCTAGTTGTTAGTCTGAATGAAATTTCTGACTGCTAGTACAAAATATGTCAGTGGTTCAGAAACGTGCACAAGTAAACACCTGGCATTGCATGGTACTGTATTCATTATACCCTGTGAGTAGTCTCATTTCCCGATTTGACCTGGTCTGCAGAACATTAACCTCAAATAGGTTTTAACCGGAACGACTAGACTCAGTCATTAGTGTATTTAATTAGCATGTAAATAACAATGCAAAGCGATTTTGTTCCTGAGACAATGGATATAAAGAATTGTTGATAGTGTGGTATCAATTGATAGTGGAATGTGGCATTGCCTTTGTACATGAATATCACTATTGTCAACTAACTTAACTATACAGATTTCAATTGTCCACAAACCTCTCTCATGTCAGGGCATATTTTATTTGATCATGGGTGCAAGAAGAAAAATGCGATGAAATACATGTCTTTGTCATGATCAGTCATTATCTAATGCACATATATGTATTCAAATTAAAACAACATATATAACTAGTACATACTGTTTAGCGCAATTACATATGATGCACATGAATTTAATATAGAAAATCATGTTGATATTTTAGAATCCTTCTCAATGTCAGCTCCTAATTTTTTAGTATGCGATCTCTTTCCTAAATGATAATTATTTGACACATTATTTTCCATATATATTTATTTACGAAACATAAAATTACACAATGAACGATAACACGATTAGAATTAGATATTCCATATACATGTTGATTTGGAGTATAAATCAAAGCCAAGACTTTCTTTTCCAAACGTACCAACATATAGGCCAGCAAATATTTGTCATCTGTTTGAATTTTGCCGGTAAAGGTTTTAATTTTGTAGCTTTAACATAGCTTTAGATTTTCATTTTTTAATAGACTTTATTCTGGCTATATGGACTCCTTGTCATAATAAGTTCCTTCTTCTTTGCCTCTTCATATGTTGCTTTCCTAGTAGTGAATCAGTTCTTCTAAACTGTCCCAGTTGTCTTTCTACAGCTGCTTCTCCTCAATAGACCATGGTATTCTAGTCATTTTCTTCCTTATTGCGTTCACATTTGACTTGCAGTTTTTATCTAAAACAAAATATTCCTTTTTACTTTCAGATGTTATATTCCACAAACATTGATACCATTTGAAAAAGCAATTGTACAACTGTTTACCATGTAAGGGCTGTTCCATTAAAACATACATGGAACCCAGGGAAGGCACTTTTAAAGTGGTTACTCACCCAAAGATACAATTTTGACATTTCTTATCATTTTAATATGCACTCTATGAAATCAAAGTACCGTGTCATATAGTTTTATCACTCTGACTTCCCTGGGTACTATGTATGTTTGAATGGAACAACTCTAAGCAATGTAAAGAAACCAATACTGACAATAGGAAACATTAACATTAGGGTCTTGAGTGCACACTCACAAATATATTATTGTAGCATACTATTAATTTATTTTAACCGCAACAGCTACGCGTGAATATCATCTACAAGGACAGTAAATGTTTTAACCTCATTATCACATACCTAAAGATTATGAGATGTTGCCAGTAAAAGAAAGTAAAGAAGTTTAATTGTTAACATCTCTGGCAGCATAACAAATCAAAAATAGAATAAGGCGCCATTAACTAAATATGATATACTGGAACAATTAGTTTAGACATAAGATGATCTCAGTTTAATATTGTGAGATATAGTTATCACCAATTGTTGTTAAACGATCATGAAAGTACAAATGTTAGCATTGACAGTGATTTCTTTATTTTCATATGAAAGCTTGTAGTTTGTAATAAATATATTTCTGATGGTGTTATAATGTTCTGAAATATAATTATTTTGATACAACAAAAGGTCCAAGCAATCTAGTATGATACATTTAAATAACATGTCATAAGCATGTAATTTCAACTTATCTATATATATATATATATATATATATATATATATATATATATATATATATATATATATATATATATATGTATGTATGTCACAGAATAGGCGAGAAATAACTTGGTTTTGCCTTAAAACTATTTGACCATTGTTCGTTGTACAAGCGTACAACGTTACCTAGGGTGAATAATTGTTTTTCTAGGTAAGCGACTGCACTAGCACGTATCTCGTCGAAAATTACTTGCGACGAGAGACATGAAAAACACAATATCCACGGGTATTTTACCCTGACTATTACTCACTCTCCTATGAATTTAAGGTAGATTTTATTTCTAAACGACACACTGATTATTTGGGATCTTGTCAATGAGTGGACGTTCTCCAGTGTGTTCTACAGCCATACGGGTAAGTGTTAAATTTATATTTTATTTGATATGAGAAGCTTATTCAGGTTTTAATGACATATCGTGTAATGATGCATTTACTATTACGCAGATTTGAAACGTTGTGAACTTTGAATTACAAGTTGCTATTAAAGTTTAATTTATTATCATATCTCTAACGACTTTCCAGACCCATTATTATGACCAGTTTGGTTTTATTGTAGCTCTTCAGGTCTGACGGTAGCTGTTTAGGGCAGGCTATAGCTGTTTAATGCTGCGTGCTGTCTATACCTGTGTATATATAATAACGGCCCATCATTGGCAATTCGTTGGATATATTATGAATTGTCAGGGGATATATTGTATAACTAAATTGAGTCCCCCGGGAACAGATTGCGATTGATATCGGTTAGCTTATTTTTTGTGTGCTTGATACACCTTCGTTTGACTTTCATTATATAACCTCTTTATATATTCATGAAATTCAATCTATAATGTTCTAGTGTTAAATAAGTAAGGGGACACGACAAACATGTCGATGTCATCAGTGATAAATTTCCCTCGGTGGACTGCGTGTCATTAACTTATACAATGGAAGTGTAAAATTATTGTTATTGCATTGTGAATATCTGAACAATTTTGAAACTGATATCTTTTATTGCACGTAAAGAAATTGTAGTCGTCCTGTTAGTTCGTCCTCTCACTTTATTGGAACTTGATCATTTGTGAATTTCCATGGAAGCAAAGACCGATGCAAAATAAATTATACATTAATACTCATAGCATTTAGTACAAAATGTGTTTTCCTACCTGACATCATTATGGCAAAGTTAGTATCCAAAACTAATATTGTCTTGCGTCGAACATTCTACACTTTTAAACATAATGTACTGGAAAACATATGTATTATTATAGAATGTCACGACGACATAAAATCCTATTTATGATGGAATGCAAAATTTTCATAAATTATGTTCCGAAAATGAGAATATGGATATTTGGGTTGTGAAAGAAATCTTATTAATCATATATTATGGTAACTTGGATTTTCATTTTAGCTTCATTTACGATTATTATCTTGGATCTTGTCAATCTTATAACACAGTAATTGATATTGTCAGTTGCAACCGTTACCTTGGAGCATGTAAATTTTATATTCTAGTGATTAAGAGTATCAATGGCAGAGGTAGATATTATAGTGTACAGAGATTGACAACTACACACACGGTAATCATCTTATACACAACACCAGGTTATGCCATTAGGCGAGTGAGTGAAATGTCCGGGTATGGCATTAAGGGACTGAGCTTTGTGCCAATAATAAGGTGTCGTGTTGGTTGTGTTTCAAGCCCGAAACAGATTGTTCAAAAGCTAGGGAAATATGTTTATCAATGATATACGCTTTCGATCTGTACCACACTCTAACCATTGTCTGATTCGTTAGATCTCTCGTTCTCCGTGCTTTCATCTTTGGTTCAAGCCTTAAACAGTTTGCACCGATTTCTCCGATAGTGTAAGTGCTTTTAATTGCAAACGTGAATAGATACGATTTTGGAATTTCATAAAGTGCGGATGAATTTTGTGCTGTATTTACTGTACACAACACAGATGAGTCTTGTCAGGAAACTGTCCACTTTACGGAAGTAATCTTCGGTTGTAGAACTATGTGAAACGTGATATTGTATTATATCTTGCAGTCATTTAATTGTCTATTATCCCTATTTGAGACGGATTAACCCAAGTGTCTGGTTGTTTCAGTAAGAATCTGCTACAGTTCAATGCCTAGGGAAGGAGGAAGTTCATATGCACACATGAGTAATCTAGATCACTGTAATTTCTATCAAAAGTGATAAATGATAGTGAGACGTTGAACTCTGGGTTAAATAACCCAAATACTAGGGTCAGTGGTGAACTTTATTCGAGGAACACCTTGGATAACTCGGTATGAGAGCCCAAAGGTTTAGAACGAACGACTCTGCTCGTGATGGAGATTCTTGAAACTTTGGGCAAGCTGGAAGTAGCGGAATCAACGAAGTCTATGTTTAGCCGTTTGTCGAAATCTATGGATTATACAAGTCTCCTTACTCTTATCCTTTTTTGTGTGCATATGATTGGGAGGGTTGAAGTTGGATGGAGAAGATAAGTCACAGTACGTAATTAGTCGAGTCTTTCGTCATCTGATCATATTATTGGTCAAACCCTATTAAAATTTCGATATACTGCTACTCCAGACCATAATCCTAAATGTCTATATTGATTGAATATTTTTATGGAAACAGGATATGAGATCCTTGCCACATATCTCTGTGCGTGAATGTGATATGTTGAACATTTGCCAGAAGTGAATGTTTCCATTATATTACTCACTTTTTGCCTATATATAATTCGTTGGAGATTTTATGAATTGTCAGGGGAAATATTTTGTACGCAGTCGATACAGATTAGCATAACAAAAAGTATTCCGGGAACAAATTGGGATTGATGTCGGTCATACGTAAACCAGTATCGTTTGTTGACATTCATAACATAACCTCTTTACACTTTCATGAAATTCGATTGGCAATTTACTAATGTTAAATATGTAAGAACATACCATAAACATGGTCGATGCCATGAAAGATAAGATCCTTCGAGGAATTGAAATAAATACCCAAAGTGTCATTAACGTATGAAAATAAACTGTAAAATTGTGATTATTGCACAGTGAAAATCTGAACCATTTTTAGCATGAGATCGTTATTGCATGTACACAATTCGTAATTCGCATTCGTCCTGTCAATTTACTGCAATTTGATCCTTTGTGAATTTCACTGCATGTAAACACTTTTGCAATATAAATTATACTTTAATACTCATAGCATTTAACACAAGATGACAAGTTTTTCGGCCTAAAAGCTTTCTTCCCGGTTAAACATAATGTACTTAAAAACCTATGTCTCGTCAAAAATGCCACAATTACTCAAATTTCTACTTAAGATGGAATGTAAACTTTTCTGAAATTTTCATAAATTATGTTCCGAAATGGGAATAGGGATATTTGTGTTATGAAATCAATAATCAATCATATGTCGATCCCACCTAAATTCGGCAGACGATTAATTTTTCCTCAAATGGACATGATGTCATTTAGTAACGAAAAGCAATTAGTAAAATAACTTCAGTGAAATTACCGTTCCTAATAGCATCCGTTGGTAGAAAAGAAACATTAGGCCATATCATTTTACAATTACGAGACATTTGTGTCAGTCTTATAGTAACTTAGATACTCGTTCGTATTTTTGTCTTGGATCATTTCAGTCTTATATTATAGGAACTGGGAGCTTCATTGATGATTGTCGCCTTGGATCATGTCAATCTTATAGTCGTCCTGGTCTTCAGAGTCAAAATGTTTGCACCGATTTCTATCATCGATTTTGAAATTTTTGAAAGTGCGGATGAAGTTTATTATTCTGTTTACTGTACACAACGCTGGTGAGTCTTGTCAGAAAACTGTTCACTTTGCAATAGTAATTTTCGACTGTAGAACTGTGAAACGCAATAATTTATTATATCTCGCATTCAGTTACGTTTGCTATTATTCCTACTAGAACGAAATTCAAGCATGTGGATGGTTATTACAACAAGAATCTCGTACAGTTGAAAGAAGTCAGTTTATATGCACACATGTGTAATCACTGTATTTTCTTTCAAAAGTGTCATATGATCCAGTGAGTCTCTGAACTTCTGGGTTGAAGAACCCAGATACTAACGCAGATACTATAGTTAGTGAAGAACATGGATCAAGGAACACATCACATTGGATAATTCGGTATGAAGGCGCAGAGGTTCGGAACGAACGCCTCTGTGGGACAGAAAGATTCTCAAGAGATTCTTGGGCAAGCTAGGAGTAGCGGACTAAAAGAAGTACATGCCTAATCATGTGTCGGAAGCTATGGATCACACAAGTCCCTTACTTTTATGAGTTATGTTTTTATGTGATCGTAAGCGTTGGTGTTGGATGGCGAAGATACGACACTGGATGCAGTTAGTCTTATTGTTGGCCGTTTGATCATAGTATTGATCCAACACTGTTAAAATCTCAGCATAGTGCTATGTAAGGTCCTAAGCTTAAATGTCAGTGTAGATGTAATATCTGTATGGAACCAAATAGGAGACCATTGCCACTTAAATGGGCGTAAATGTGATACGTTGAATATTGTAAAGGAGTGATGATGACCATCACCTTTCTCCTTTTATCTGTCGTCTGTTTAGTTCGCAAATCTGCATTTTTAATAGTAAAAGTGGGTGATGATTGATATCACGTGTATTAAAACCTATTATCTAACACCATCATCTCATCTCAGCTTATTTTTATAAGGGTGCGTGTTGGATGGCCGAAATATGTATCGGCTATAATTCGACGTATTTGTCATTAAGGATGTGCGCCTGTAGAGCTATTACAAGGTAGGTATTAAATGAATTGTACTAATTTATAATTTTTGGGTGATTTGTTTAGCAAATTATTAAATTTGTAAACAGAAATAATCGCTTTGAAACTTTTATTTTTTTAATAGTTTACGTTTTAATATTTTAGTTTAAATTTCAGTAATTTCCCCATTTCTTACGATACCAGATTCGTATTTTGTAGCTCAACCACATACATTTCGGAAGTTTCAGCGTTAGTCTGGGTAATCTTAATAGAATATTCTGTTTCTCTAAATTCGGTCTCATTTTCGGATATTAAATATTACTCTCAGTCTGGGTCTAATGGTTCTTAGGTTAAATTTGAATTCACATGACCTTTAATTTTTTATAGCACGGCGGAATCGTGGTCAGTTAGAATGAGCGTTGGTCATTAAGGCTGCCTCTTGGTGATATCGGGTTTAGGTTAATAAGAATGGTTCTTGGACAGTAAATATATGTCAATCCATCTCATTAAATCTGTTTCAACCCCATATTTGCTCACAATGTTAAATTGTCATAGTCCTATTATGCCCCAATATATTTAACATGTGGACGTGCTTAACATTAAGTTTCCTCAGGCTCCCATACTGTTACAATCTAAGATGGCAGACGAGTGGATCTATGTATAGGGCATTACAGCATCCAAAGGTTCCCATGTGGTGGAACCATGGACTAATCAGAATATTTTTAAAACAAAGCAATACAGTATAATGTTAGTGAAGCATTTAACATTAGACTGCGCGTGCACCTGCATTATTTATATCACCATTTCCTTTAAAGAAATGCATAAAGAACGCCCGTGGTACACTAAACCAACCAGTATCACTTTTAATATTTCTAGAGATTAATTATATATCTTTACCTACTTAGGTAATGAGATTTTGTAAAGAATTGCATAGGCGATGATTTATGTTTCTTTTGATATTTAATTCAATCCTGTTTTCCATGATTGTTTTTTGTCCTTAGCTTTATAAATCTGGTCAAATCTCATGAAAACAACATATAAACACTCACTCAGTAATCTAGTAATACATACATACATACATACATACATACATACATACATACATACATACATACATAAGTTGCACTCCTTTGCTCTTATTCAATAATATTCCTGCATGCCTGTTTTGTTCTGAGTCAGGGAAGTGAACGAATTTAATATGCATTTTACCAAAATAGTTCTTTCACGCAATTCAGTACTAATCACAAATGTGGTTTATGTTTATTACATAGAACATTTTTAAGATTTATAAATACTGTGGCTTTACTGTATAAATGCAAATTCAAAACGAACTAATATAATGAAATTCGATTCACAGCATATGATAATATCTGCGCGAAGGGGTCAAAGAAGACATTGTAGCAATGGAGAAACTGTAACCAAGAATCGCCGAGTAGACACTGAAGAAGAAATGAACTATGCACTTAAATTTAATATAATAATAGTATAAAAGAGTTTGCCTTTCATAATAAGTTTTATTCATATAACCCCTCTGTTGTTATTTTAAAGAATTACATAAACAGGAACGGTGAAAGATTATCCTGTAAAGCAGCCATAAACACACGAAAAGACATATGACTATATTTATGATTAAAACTCTGCTATCTATACAATACTCATAGACGTAAAATGTAAATACTTCAATATCTTGGAAACACTAGCCTATCAGTTGTTTTGATTGTAATGTGTGAATTCAGCGCATCAAAGTCCATAATAAATAGCACATTTTATCTTTGAATCTCTCGAAGTCTAAAAACTTGTAGACCAGTATTTTCGAACAATCACACTGTATCAAGATCGTGTCAATCACGTTTCATGGTACAAACAAATACATATCAGGTGAATAATCCCAAAATTGTAGAAAACAAATAATGGAATGAATTTTTTAACATTTTGACTGATTCCGAATTAATGCCAGATTTCTACCTAGGCATGATATAGCCTGTTCCACTTAAGATATTGTATAGCTGACCAAACAAATTGAATTCAGTTAAATGTTGAAAACATTAAGAGACAATTCCTCTTAACCTTTTAAATGTGTGTGGGGGGGACTTATGTCTTTAACGTAAATCATTATAATAAGACACCAAACGGCATCATATATAAAACACTTGGTGCAGCCTTATCATCATCAGCTGGATCTGTGCCAACGTATATTTGACTCACTTACTTCATTGAAACTCGGTTTATACAAAACCAATCTTCGCTTTGATGTCATTATTGATACGTTCAGTTTTCATCTTCATTTAAGATTTAACCTCCTAATTATAACCGGATCAGCATTGCTAAAATGCCACTAACGTCGTAATTATTACCTGATCTGCTTTGTTAAAATACCAATGATTGTAGCAAATATCACCAGATCAGCATTACTAAAATACAAATAACGTCGTAATTATAACCTGATTAGCATTAGAGAAGGTTTCAGTTCAGCACGTCAAGTCCAATCTTTAAAGTCCAGAAGTCAACTTACATAAGCTTCAAACGAATGAAACGTAAATAGAATATTAAACGGATACACACTTATATATATATATAAACTAAATGAACATTTCTGACAGTTATTCATGATTATACATCACCTGATATTAATGGAATACCTCAGCAAATATCTTTAGACCGTAAATATATAATCTTAATTTTATAGTATACTGTATACAATAAACATATCATGAAATTTTGTGCTGACTTTTAACAACTTTATATTTTTTGCAGAATTTGCATGATAAACAGATTTTTACATGAGAAGAATAGCTTTTATTTTTAAAAATGCCAAGAGTCATATTTAAACGCAATATTACACATTGTCGTCACTATTGTGTTCCATGGTGGATTTTTGTCACTTATTCAAAACATATGTCTAAGATGTGAAAATGGCAAATATGAATGGCTAGAATTCTAGTGCTGGTGGTGGTTTTTGTATTTTCTTCCAATTCGTCCTGGTAGTACCTTTCCATTTTTAATGTACTTCTTGCTATAAATTGTTCATGTGCAATACTGCAGATTTCGCGATTTGAGTTATACCAGAGACTTCTATCTAACTCCAAGTGTGATTGTGATATATTTAAAATCATTGCAGTCTTGTTGTCTTCCTCTTTCAACAGGGATTATTTTAACTTTTGCAGAACGATCTTAGGGCTGTATGGAGAGTGGGATGTTATGAAGGAATCAGAACAAAGAACTGATGTTTCCAAAACCATTACAAATCATCGGTACATTTTTCTGAATTAAGCTTTGCATTATCTCATGTAAGATCACGTATTCTCAGCATCACATATATATAAAGAGGATATACTTTTGTGTACACTACGATTATATGCTTATTCTGCAATTTAGTCTTCAAACATTTGATATCTCTACCCTGGACTAATACATATTAAACATGCGGCATTTGATATCTCTACCCTGGACTAATGCATATTAAACATGCGGCATTTGATATTTGTACCCTGGACTAATACATATTAAACATGCGGCATTTGTTATTTTCTGACCAAGTCAGAACAAAGCATTTCTTTTTTTCTGATGTTTTAAATGTACTTCTGACAAATAAAGGGTCTTAGAATATCGCAATTGTCGTCCCTATTTGTTCCGTCACAAATCGTCACGCATGTTTGCTTTCCATCAAAATTATCTGGGCTTCCAGGATCCCAATGGAAAGATGAGGCTGCTTGTGCGTTCCACCACTTCCATACGAAGCTTGTACCCATGCGTCGCAGTCCAATCCACACAACAGACGCTGCAATGAAGTTACTAAACTAAGTAGCAAGCATCTTAAGTAAATTATCTCATATATTCAAACATGTCAAAGAAACTCGAATAATAATTGGAGTAAAAGCATGATATTTCTCAAGCGTCATGATTATGGATATCTTGTCTTCACCAACATCGTGACAATTCTGATTATCCGGGGTATCACAAGGCTGTTTGGCAATTCCATCACTACAACCGTCTACCTGCATCTACTTATCAAATCTAGCAGCAGAGGGGGCGAATCCGACATTTTGTCCAAACGTCATTTGGCTTAATTAGTACTTTCTGCACTCAGCGGATCCGTTGTAGTCAGCGCTGGTAAAAAAAAAACGACGTCGGTCCATCTTACACGATGGTGACGTCATTTGGTTTAATTAATACCTTCTGCGCGTCGATCCCCAGCGTCGTCAGCGTCCGGTAAGCACATCGACGACCGCGTCGATGTCATCGCCCCCCTCTGCTGCTATGATCTTACAAACAGAGTAACCACTAACTCCTCCTCCTGTAGATCAATTAGGTTATTTGACTGATCGGTAAGTCTAAAATTAATTCTCGTTAAAAACCGATTATGGCATCTCATATAGACCGGATTAATTGGACTCTCAACGATTAAAAATCCGGGAGGGGTTGTTGGTGAAAACGAATAAAGGATATACCCCTGTTGAGCTTGATTTGATTGCTTGGTATCCACCTGGTAACTCTCTTCGATAACATCACACACTAGATTGATTGCTATCACTGATGCGATATTTACGTTGTACGGGGCAATATGCCTACCACCATCTCCGTTATCGTGTTTGAGGATATAAGTTGATGGACCGAGAAAATCATTAAGAGACTTTCTTAGTTCTGGCGCGTTGTATCCTGGAAACTTGAAATCGGGTAAATCGGCTTCTGTGATATTATACTCGGTTAGGAATCGTTGTTTATTATCATCGCTGTTATCGGATATTGTTTTAACGATTAGTTCATTGATATATTCCATGTCTGATATAAGTTGATTTAACACCTCAACGTGTTTTCGTGCTTTTGTCTCCCGTAGCTGTTCTAGTTGTGATTGGTAAATACGATTAATCTCGGCAAACGCATCAGTGATATCATTTAAATTAACTGTGACTACGGCGGATAATTCAGGAGTTTTCTTATACTGAAAATACCATTGCATGGTATTCCTGTCTCGAAATGTAAACCAACTGAATAATAATGCGCTCCTTATAACAGACCAATCATCTCGATACCCGGGATTAATCTCATGATACGATTGCTCATTCGTGTGCAAGTCTGCGGGTTTTTCCTTAGGCCATCCTAGTATGGTTCTTATTGAACTGTTATAAATATCAACCATATACCCCGGTGTGCTTATTTCAATCGTCGACGATAACGTCGGTTCATGAACCGTAATAGCGATTTTTGATTCTTTTCCTGTGATCGATTTTATCCTGCGTTGAAATTCTTTATTGATTTGCTCTATTTGGTATGACCCAGTTGGTATTGTAACCTCCTCCCAGTTTGGGGTCCCATCGGGTTTATTTGTCCGTGCAAAAACCAGCGAGTTATTAGGTTGTTGTCCGTTAAATGCGTTCGCTCGAATATTAGGCCAACTGTGATATATTCGCAATTTTGCCAGCGCTATTTCCTTCACTGGAACCGGCGACGGGAAGTTCACACTGAATTCGGGTTTCGTTGACGTTATCGATATCATATTTGTTTGTACCGGAGTGGTGTTCTCCGCGATCCGTTGAAGCAACTGAAACCCTTCGGGGTTCAGCGACATTATTATTATTCGTTGTCTTTAGTGTCTAATTTCAGCAACCAGGTGGTTCCGGCTTCCAGTTAAAAATCCTCGATTTTTGACATCGCGGAGCTATACAACTGGACCATCGTGGAGAATTCAACATCGGATACGAACAAATTATCAATCGATAATGAGATCAACCCGGATAATTTCGAGTATGCGTCGGATACTATTTGATGTTTTACTGTATACTCGTTGAGTTTTTTCTGAAAACACGATGATATCTTTCTAGTGATTGCGTTGGCGACTCCAGCAACTGTTGTCATCGCGGAGACAGCGATTGGAACAGCGATCGGGGCTATCGTGGTCACCGTGGATAAAATAACACCGGTGCCAGCTACTATACCCGACACCGAGTACACGACCGCGTCGATGGCGGTTATTTTACGACGGTATTTTTTTATTTTTGCACGGTATTGTTCGGAAAGCGTTTTTAAGTTCGCGGAGAATTCTTTTGCGGTATCGAATCGATATTGATGTGACGTCGGTGATACCTCTGATTCAATTACCCTGGTGGTCATTTTATTCTAAAAGAGCTAGTGTTTTTAATTACTTAGATTCGCTACAAATTCCACATACCATGTGATGTTTGCCCGGGCTAAATTTCCATCAACGGCATAAATTGTAAACTGTTCAGTTGCGTTCTTGTCTATAATTGTTGATATTGTATTGTTAAACCCGGATGAACTCGACGATAATATATTAAACTGCATCATTGAAACCAGTGTCAATCGATAAATGCCCTTAACAGTTGCGGTAGTATTTACTGTATTCTGTGTAGGAGTCCAATCGAATGATCCATGCCGAATTGTGTATACTGTGTTGATGATGTTCTCATGAGGAATTTTTATTTTTTCGAATTGCTCTGCTACTCTCGGTAGTCCGTCTTTAATCGCTTCAACATCAGTTCCGATTATTTCTATTCTCCGCAAATTCGCGTCTATATTATTCTTGTTCGCTGCAACCCTAGTAATGAGTATATCTATTTCCTGTATATGCGCGTCCACATTTTTTTTGTTCGCTGCAACCTTAGTAATGAGTGTATCTATTTCCCGTGTATGCGCGTCCACATTTTTTTTGTTCGCTGCAACCTTAGTAATGAGTGTATCTATTTCCCGTGTATGCGCGTCCACATCTTTTTTGTTCGCTGCAACCTTAGTAATGAGTGTATCTATTTCCCGTGTATGCGCGTCCACATCTTTTTTGTTCGCTGCAACATCAGTTTTGACTGTTTCTATTCTCCATTCATGCGCGTCTATATTATTCTTGTTCGCCACAATATCAGTTTTGATCGTTCCTATTCTCTGTTCATGCACGTCTATACCTTTTTTATTCGCTACAATATCAGTTTTGATCGTTTCTATTTCCCCTGTATGCGCGTCTACATTTCTTTTGTTCGCTGCAACATCAAGTTCGATTGTTTCTATTTTCCCTGTATGCGCGTCTATATTCCTTTTGTTCGATGCAACATCAGTTTTGATTGTTTTTATTTCCTGTCCATACACGTCTATATTTCTTTTGCTCGTTGCAACATCAGTTTTGATCGTTCCTATTTCCCCTCTATACACGTCTACACCCTTTTTGTTCGCTTCAGTATCAGCTCTGATTGTCATTATGTCCTGTGTATGCGCGTCTATATTCCTTTTGTTCGCTACAATATCAGTTTTGATTGTTTCTATTTTCCGTCCATGCGAGTCTACATTATTTATGATCGTTGCAACATTAGCGCCGATTATTTCTATTTCCCGTTCATGCGCGTCTACACTCCTTTTGTTTGTTGCAACATCAGTTTTGATTGTTTTTATTTCCTGTCCATTCGCAGTGATATCATTTATAGTTGTTGTAATCTCATCCAGCTTGGTATTTTTTTTACCAAAGAATTTATCAAAGTTGTCATCGATCCTGTTAACATTTTTTCGCAACATGTAAAATTGGCCCGACAGCGTTGCAAAATCCAAAATAGTATTCCTTATTGTTGTAATATTCGGTTCGGTTACCGTCGGGGTCCCGAAAAAACTAGCGGTAGTGAGCTGTATATCGGTGATAGATTTTTTCACCTCGGTGGCAGATTTTTTCACCTGCGCGTCGAGTTCGGTCACCGATCTATCCAACCTTATAAAACCGTCTTTGACTAATGTTACCGCCGATATATGTTCACCCGGTTTGAGTCGTCCGTCGCCGGTATACAACGCGATAGTGTCCCCGGCGGCATCACGCTGTCGTGTTAAAACATCATCCAGGGACACATTACTGGATTTCAATTTACCCTGGCGGTCTTGAAATACGACTATTTCACCTGGGTCAACACTGGTTAAATTCAACGTATCGGCGATTTCATCCTCGATTAGTTTTTTTATGTCATCGGTGGCGAGCGTTTCCGTGGATTCCTTCAGCGCCGAAACCGGTCGTCCCCAAATATCAATCATCGTTATTGTAAAAAAAAACGGCGTTTCTAATTAACCCGCCGGGCCTCTACGACCCCACTAGTGTATTCGTTTACAACTACATGAGGTGGTTTTCGCGATGATGAAATCGCCGCGAGTACGTTCAATGCCTCACGGCCACATATCGGTGGGTCACTTAATCGCTGTGTTGGCAACGTGGAATAAAATGCCCGGGCTGAACACGCCCGGATATACCGCATGAACTCGTTTGGCGGGGCTAACCCGTATGAATCAAAATAGACGATTGCACGCGGATCAATCGCGTATGCAACCCAATGAGTTCCCGCTCCGGAGGACCCATCGAGGTTAATTATGCCTGTTTCAATATTCCTTGGTGCCGCCGGTAATTGATCCCTCATAAAAACACCTCTGAAGTTTTTTATCGCTAGCGCGTTTGCGGCGTCTATTAAATCAAAATTAGACATGGGAGTCAATAAACGGTTCCCGGTAGTCTTAGACCCTTTCCCGAGTACCATGAATACGGGGTTCCCGGTAGTCTTAGACCCTTTCCGGCCACGGATCGTTTTTTTTTATAGCCTTTCCCGGTTGCCTTCTTCAATGCCATCCCCGCCGCGGTACCAACGGCTCCTAACGCCGCCGCCTTCGCCACTGCTGGTGCGGCCGCGGCAATCAACGCTGGAATCGCAGATAACAACGGAAATATCCCGCCGGTCTTTTCCATGTTTTTAATCGCTGCGGCCGAGAAATCTACCTGAACACCCTTTTTATTCTTCATCGCATCATTGAAATGTTTTATTTGACGCACCGTCAACGATATCTTATGATTACCACCCGCCATCTGTGACGGCTTCAGCGTTATTGTGGTCCCGCACTGTTTAGCCGACTTTGATCGTAATTTCTTGACTTGACCATCAGTCAACTCTACACTGACGACACTATACGACATTTTATTGTAAACGCGTTTGTGTTTTCAATTACATGTTTTCTACTGGTGCATCAATGATTCTCATTCGTCCACCAACACCTTCTAGCAGCATTGATTTATCGCTGAGAATGACAGCAACCGCTCTATAATTAACATTACCCGGGGCTATACGAGCTCGGAAGTGTATATCAACGACGGATTGTCTCGTTAAATCAAGATGTTCCAGCGAAAAATAATAAATCGGATACAGGTTTTTAAAATCAAGTTGTGATATTTGCAAACCGGTGTCGACGTTTTGATCACGACCCATATATGACAGCAATCGATGATACACACGTGCGATATGGTTGTCACCGTAATTAAGCTGTATATCCTCGGATGGTTCCTGTTGTCCGTTTATTCTCAGCGAAACATCCCTGACTCCTAATTGATCAAATATCATATGGCTGCGTTCTTGATTACCCAATCGATTCCTATTCTGTAGCGCTATGAATATATGACGCGGGGCTGAAACACCCTGTTTTGACGCCAAGTGCCATGTAAACGTATCGGCGACGTTATCCTCTTTAGCATCAGTTGTTACCGCTAGCCAACTCAACAACGATTTCCCTCCCTGTTCCATAAATGCTAACAATCGTGCTTCCGTGGTAACTGATGGAGTCAGCACCGGCATCCACAATGCCATTTTAGTTAAAATGACTTTACCGGCAGCGACGCCAGCAGCACGCCATATTGCATTGTTATCATCACCCCTTCGCGTCAGCGCGATTGTATGCTTAGCCCCATAAATAACCTTCCTGACATTTCTGCAGAATCCAAATATGTGATGGAGTGGAATCGCGCATGAAAACTTTCGGCGTGGTCCTTGCAACATTCCTACTCGTGTTGCGAATCCTAGATTGAAATCATTGTTGGTGCTTTTTATCACAGTGAAATTGTCACCTGGTTTTGCTCTGCGGTCTGGGTTAGCTGCTTCATCCTGGTCAGCTGCGGTATTTCGTGGTGTCAGCACGTTGATGTACTGAATGTGATCAGCATTATCGGCGGCGTCCTTCGCAAACATCATAGATGGGCCCGCCGATCTTGTATAATCATCCGAGTATCTCGCCAACCCAATTATCGTCGTTGCAACATCAACCTCGCGTTCTATTGATTCAATTTCTCGCCCGTCAATAAGATATCTGGCACTCTCAAATAACGCCATGATACCGTTGTTGACGAAACCAACTCGAACACGATGGTCATCTGCGTACGGTGCATTATCGGCAGCATTTGTCACGAGTTCTCCCTCAATTTCGATAAACGCTTCACACGGCAGAAAGTATTTACTGGTATCTTGGACTTGAAGTTCAATTCGCGATCGTAGGTCGGGTTGCGCTGCATAATAAGAATAATATTGATAATCACGGACAGAATCATCCCTGCGCACTGGGGCGTCCATATCAAACGCGGGATCAGCGGTACGCGCAAACATTCTATTATTTATCATGTTGATGTTTTCAATTGCGATTTTTTCGTCGTAGACCACTTCCCGCTATCGCGTTCATGAGCGCGTTGGTTGCCGCATCGGCGGATGGCGAAGTCGCCAACGACGGAGTCGTCGCCAACGACTGAGTCGTCGCCAACGACTCTAATTTTTCTTCCACGGCGTTATTTATTACTTTACTGACATTTGCAGGCATCACTGTCGTTGATGGCATTACCGGTGGTTTCTGTTTTTTTCTCCTGGATTTTACCAACGACATTAGTTTGTCTCGTGCGGCAGAAAACGCCCTTCCGGCAACATCTCCAATGGCACTAATACCCTTATCACGAATAACATCAATAGCCTTCATTCCTAATTGTTTGGCTAACGGCGCTACTTTTGGAGCCATTCTTGTAAATAACCCCGCAATGGTGCTACCGAGACCATCTCCATAGTACGCGCGGTAAATAGGCAATCGCGAGTTTACCACGTAGACGAGTACTGGTTTATCATGGTTGTAGTGTATGATCATCCTTATTAAAAACACCAGTTTTCCAATTAATCATCCACGAGTTCGTCTATGAGCGTTCGATATGTATTAATGTCTATGATACCGCCTGCAAATAACCGCTTGCAAATATCAGCAGCCTCATTGATTATTATCGTAGAGTTATTTCCGGCTCGTTTTCCTCCAATTAATACCTCTAGCCGTGATATATCACTGAGAACACTATTAGGGCAGGTAACACTAGCGTTTTCAACTAGACCACTACCACTTGGATACCCCTCTCCGCTTGTTTTTTTAGAACCAGCTTTTTTTTGACGTTTTTCTCGGACTTCTTCTTTTTGCTGTTGTAGTATTTCTTGTTGTTGTCGTATGTCATAATCATCAATTCCTTTTTTAAATTCTTTATATCCCAATTCTTTTGTATCCAAGCGATCAATCTCTTTATTCGTTTTATACAACCAATGAACCCAGTCATCTCGTTTTATATTACTGTTTTTATACTCGTCTTTTAAAAAGTTTTTTCTTGAATGATAGCTTTGAGCGGCAAAATTACCAAAAACCCTATACTCGTCGGATTTCAGTAATTGAGGTCGTTTTATTTGTGCTATAGCCCCTTCAGTGAGTTTATCTATAAAGGGGACTCCTTTTTGAGTGGAAATATTTTGAAGTTCACCAACATCACCCTGTTCAGAATCATCAATATCAGCTAATCGTTCATACTCTCGTTGGGTTTTTATATCACTGGAAAGTTGTTTTATCCGTTGCTGTGTTTGTTCTGTCTCTGCTGCTATCTTTTCAAGTACAGGAAGAAGAGGCGCCTCTTTCCGTTCGCCCTCCTTAGGAATATCCCCGTATATTGCTCGTTCTGTTGCAGCTGTAACATCCTTAGTCGCTTTAGTTACCGGGGCAAATAACTGTTCGCTTCCAACAGTAAAATCGGTTTGCATTTGTTGTCGCGTTTGAAGTTTCTCTCTCACTCTGTCTCGTAACGGTATGAACTTTTTAAGCGCTGCTAGCCGCTCTCTGGCTAGCCGAGTAGTAAGTGATTCACCTACCATTATTGTAAATTGATCCGCAATTTTCTAATTTTCCGCCGAGTGTACCATCGGGGGCTCCACGGAGTTTTCGTCTATAATCCTTCTAATGTTTTTGATCTTACTAGAAATCTCCCGGCGTCGTTCATAAACACGTCCGAGTTTTTTTCGTATTATTTCAACGGCAGTGAATAGTCCAATGAATGCATTTGCGTCATTGTGGTACAGGTTCTCATTAATCGTATGTTGTAATCGTTTTATAAAAAAGTACTCGCGGGCCAGGGTAAAACGCCCCCGTTTCGACTGTTCGTTAATAATCTCATAATCGGATAATATTTTTTCACTGTCGAGACCATCAGATAATTCAATTCCTTGATTTTTTAATTTTGAAATCTCAGTTAATATATTATTGATGTCTTCGATATTCATTATTCTTATAAAATATCTTATTTCTAATATCAAAAATTTTAATAAAATTTAATAAAATTATTGGGGGTCATTTTTGACCCCGTTTTTTGTATGGACAGTACAATGCCGTAAATCTCCACTCGAGTGTTGTGGCAGATTACAGGCATACATGGACAGTACAATGCCGTAAATCTCCACTCGAGTGTTGTGGCAGATTACAGGCATACATGGACAGTACAATGCCGTAAATCTCCACTCGAGTGTTGTGGCAGATTACAGGCATATACATATACTTAATTAAGGACATTCACATCTTGGAACCCCAAAGCATACATCTCCGGGAGGGAGGCCTAGGGTGACAAACGTCATCGTAGACCGCCCAGAAGATATGCTTGGGGGACATCACTACATGTACTTAATTAAGGATGAAATGATTGATGGATGATGGGACGGCACAAGACAGCACAAACATAAAACGGCGGGGCGGAACTCTACGGCCAATTCAACCAATCAAAAGCAACCCAATTAAATTAACCCGGTTGCATGATTGTGAACAAAAGACAACCACACGCCCGGGTCAAGAGCGTGGGTTAGTTTTGATTAGTTGAATTGGCTTTCGAAAGCCCCAGGCTTATAACGAGTCATCTTGTATATAAAGTGACTAATACAGCGGCGTCAGTCACAAGGTGTGTGTTAATTTGAATTCCCTTGAATCGTTAAACCCTTAAATACTTATTAATGGTGTTTCACGGCATTTAAATGAAACCAAATATTTGAATAAAACATTAAAAAAAAGAATACAGCTGTTAGATAATAGCGTGTATTTCATTAGTTTTCATCGTAAAATGATTAATTAATCGCAACATTAATGGACTTCAAGGGACATAACTCTTGTCATGCGACGCTATCACAAAACGAGTTATCTCCCTTTGATGTTATATATGAAAATCGAATTCTATGACCCATCTTTTTTGAGATCGCTGTTTGATATATTCGTTCTGCAACAAATTGTATTGAGGCGATACAAATGTAAAAATATTTTCCTGCCTCATTCATGGAGTGAAATATTTTTTCCTCGTAAGTTGTTGTATCAAATGACTTTACGGGTTTTGCTTTCTTTGAGTATTTACCAGTTTGGCCTTTTTTACTATTTTCACTCTGAGAGATGGCTTGCAGATTACACAGTCTGTTATTTTGATAATTAGAATCAATGTGATCAATAACGAGACTATCTTTGATCAATCCGTGGAAACATTCATAGATGATTCTGTGACAGAGATATTTTTTCCCTCCAGCAGTAAACATTAAATACCCGTGATTGTTTTTCCATCCAACCGGCTTCTTCAGTCTGCGGTTTCTAACAATACCGTCGCGAGATGCCTCGTAATTGACGAGCAGGGGGTGCGGCTGAAATTCTTGGTCCATTTGTATAATAATACTACTTGTCTAATTTATTATTTGGTTTAATTATGAATCTTTCAACGTAGTCTTGGGGGGTTTTGATGACGGAGTCAGCGGTGGGGTCAATGACGGCGTTTTTAATTCGTTTGTCATAATAGCGTTTTAGTTCCCTGTATCGCTTTCCGCCACAATTAATACACAACTGGGATTTTCCTCTTACACCGACGTGGCAAACCAAGCACGGTAGGGGGCCAAGAGAACCATTACGAACGCTTTGTAAATTATATCCGCAGAATTCACCTCTACATGATTTATTGCACGGGGTTGTCGACCCAATCATCAACCATTTGCAGTGATTCATTATACTATATTCTTTCATTTAAATACTTGTTTTAATTATATGGATGAGTTCGAGAGATTAGCAGCAATTAAGCCCCGGAAAAATATTAAGTTCAATCTCGATAGAGTCCTCAAGGACACACCAAAAGCGTTAATAAACGATAGAACCCTGTTAAATAAAATACGCGATTGTATCAATGAATTCAAACGTGATGGTGCATCTCATAGTTGGTCAACATTTCGAATTGATGGCGTTGTTGATGCTACCATGAACGACAACCGCGCAGCAACGATAATATCACAACTTGACGGTAAAAGATATTTCTTCAGAGTAAAATTCATTGTCCGGGTGAAATCAGGCGATTGGATCATACGTGATAAATTTGAACCAGTTCTCAGCGACAAGAAAACAGTCATTGTCAGCCGCGACTCCAAGCCGGGGTTGTTAACCGGAATTGACAGACCATACTATGAACGAGCGTATCCTGAAACATCAGTTGTTTATGGAATATACCCGTTAAATAAGAAACCTGATATCGGAAAACTGAAACCGATGAAACAGTCAACGGGGATAAATTGTGTAGCAGAACGAATAATAGAACATTTTACAAATGCATGTCGAGGAAACAAATTGACTGATTTACGACGTAGCAAAATCAACCAGTGGGAACTAACCGTAAAAGAGCGTGGAGCGACCATCAGCGACATAGCGAGATTAGAAACGTCGTTGAGATTTCCAATAACCGTTACAACGATAACCGGTGAAGTATTATACGAATCAAAGTACAAATCAAATGGGGCCCCAATCAAAATTATTGATCATAACGAACACGCATGGACGCCCGCGATCACAATATTTCCACGGGATAGAACAGTAAAGTATATCCCGGGGGAATTTTTAGGAGAGGACGGTTTTCTCGCGGAGAGGAAACTATTTGATGCTATTGCTTGCTTGTGTAAAAATGACCCTGTATCAGTGTGGTTACTTCGCAGCGCTGAAAACGACATGGATACCTTTGATCAGTTTGTAAGACCAAACGGCGAATTATATCGCACTGAAGCATTTCACAACAGGATGAAAAAAACCGCCATGGAATTTGAAGAGCATGATGAACAACTGCTAACAAATTGTTTTACGATTCCATCGGTTGTAGCTCATGTTGCAGCAAGGAAAAATGCGTGGAGACCAACGCGCAAGGAATTTCTACCGGATGTACAATCCAGTTGTTTGGAATACTATCACGGTGGACTATGGAACACTGAATACAACCGCGACGCTATGATTTCGGTTGATATGGTTGCCTGTTATCCAGCGAGTTTTCTCGGGTATGGATCCGCCGCTGAGTATTTCAAACGATTTGGACACCCCAGACATGAAATGACTCGTGTTGCTATTAATGGACCACTGCCTGATTTTGATTTAACCGGATTCGCTCGCATAGTATCATTTGAGTTCGCGGCAGGACTTCATCGCTGTTGCTATATTTGGATCGGTAGACACATGGCTGAAAAGAAGTGGTTGCCAATAGCGCTGCTACGGTATATGATTGATTGTAGCATGCTAGTTTAGTTGATTGTCAGTGACGCGATTATATCATACCGGGCGCAGACTGAAGTCTGGTTACCAGAACCGGAGCGTCTAGATAGCATAATTGAAGAGTCCAGAAAAAACATTGATGCCGACGAGGAATATATCATCGAATGGTCCAGGAGGATATTTAACCAACGAAACAGAGAGGCAAAAGATCTCGGTAGAAGAATAATTGGTAAGTTTACACAAGGTGGAAAAAACCACGACTACAAACGATATTGCTCACGGCTGATTATAGATGACGCAGAATATGATTTCGTAATCAAGGACGCAGTGGCAAAAAATAGATACGTGAACTGCAAAACAGCTTTCTTGTCCAATGGAACAAGGTTGGGTACAGTTGTTACCTACAGCGACGGAGACAGCCCGGCGTATCCACATTTGAGGGCGTCTATGCTGGGTTATGCCGCTATCAATTTATTCTCGATGATAAATAGATTCCCCGATACCGCGGTTAGAGTAGCCGTTGATTCGTTTTATGTTGACGTAGCGTATAAGGAAAACGTAGCCGAGTTTACTAGTCCGGACGAGAGTTGGGGTACATGGAGAATTAAAAATGAAATACGACGCGATTATTCCCCGTCAGCAGATGTCACCGTTGAGAACAACTACTTACGCGGTGATAAATTGTCAGAATGGTCTAATGCACCATCGTGTTCTGATCCAATTTGTAAACACAAGACGGTTTATTTAAGCGGCTGTGGCGGGTCAGGAAAGACGACTCGGGCAATTGAATTATTTCGAACGCGGGCAAGTATAATCGTGCTTACACCGACCCATAGACTAGCGCGAGAGATAAAACAACGAAATGTTGACGCCGTTACTTATCACAGCTTTTTTCGATACAGCGGCGGTGAGTGGACTCCTGATCGAATGGGTGAAAAATTTATTCCTGAGGTTATCATCTGGGACGAAATATGTACTGTTTCGTTAGATACTTTACAAATGTTTCTTGAGTGGCTGCTGCGCGCGAATACAGCGGTGATCATGTGTGGCGACCATGGCCAACCACCAACATTTGTCGGCGAGGGTCCACATGAGTGGTTGAGCGGGTTCGTAGACTATTATGAAGAAACCGATACTGATTACCGAGCACTTGATGAACAACTGCGCGAGGTTATAAAACTAATCAGATTACAGCCGGATAGAGTTCAGTGTGAAATAATCCGCGAGGTGATTCCGGAAACGCCGTTGAATGAATTCTGGGAAACATGGAGACCAAACGATTTGATTGTAGCGAGTAGAAAGATAGTCAGAGACACACTTCAGCGGAAGTTGTTTACGTTGCATAAGGAAAAGTTTCCAACGCGTCCAGTGCCGTTATGTTATAGACCCGCGGACACACGGCGGCAGAACATTGAAGTTGAAATTCCAGCCCCGACAGCGTCGGGGACAAAAAAACAAATTCTCGTGCTGAATGATATTGTGCTCGTTGATATCAGCGTCGTCGAGGACGCGCTACGTGCTGATAAATCCCCGTGGACGCTAGGATACGCAACAACAATACATTCCTCGCAGGGACTAACCATCACGGACACAATTGTTTGGATAGTTGATAATCGCATCGAATGGTCGAATCTAGTCTATCTTGCAGTGTCCAGAGTACGAAGGATAAATCAGCTTCGAAGAATTGTTATTGACGAAGCCACCGACGAAGCCGGCGACAAAGTCACCATCGATGCAAGCGTCATTGATAGAAAACTCTCGGGTTACCGCCAACAGGATAAAAAAAAACAGCGGCGTTTTGATATTGATGCCGAATTAATAATCTCGCTACGACAACAACAGAATAATCACTGCGCGAGTTGCAATTGTATAATGAGTTGGCGTTATTCGGATAAAGACACTCGCCAATTTACCGTGGATAGGATCGATAACAGTCTCGGTCATGTCAAAAACAATGTGAGGTTGACCTGTCTTGAGTGCAATAGACGCAACGGCGCTAGTTAAGACCACGTGGGGGCAATTGAGTATCGTTAGGTATCACTTGTAGTTGCTCGCGTGTAAATCCGCGCTGAGGAGCAGTTGAATCCAGTCTATAGATCGGTGGTCTACCAGTTGATCGTGTTATCGTTGATATGTTATGTGTGGTAACACTCCAAATAGGATCAGTAGCTCTTTTTTTACCGCCTTCAAGCTCTCCTGGTTCATACAGATATCTGACAGTGACATCGCCGAGAATTGGCTTGGAAACGCTATCTATTTTTGATCTTCCGGGTATATACTCGTATTTAATCGCGTCGCTGGGCTTCATGTTGATTGCTCGGGTAATCTCGTTATTTAACGCTGCAATTACACCTGGCAACCTTTTAACCCATTCACGAGATCGTTTTTCTTGGATGAATTCCTTCGCGTATTGATATCCAAATAACCGTTCAGCGAGAGTCCGATTGAATCGTTCAACAATTGCCTGATCACGATGTAGCGCAGTATGACCTCGTCGTATCGCGACGCTATGATGTTTCAGCGTTGATAAAACAGCGCCGCGAAATTCACTACCAGGATCAACTTGTAGTAGATTTGGCCAGCGCAGAGGACCTCTTCGATAAATTCTTTCAAACGCACCGGCTACTTCAGTTGCTGACTTTGTTTTTAACGGCTCCGCTTGTTTGTATCGACTCGCAACATCAACTACGGTTAGCGCGTATTTGTAACCGTTGTCATGCGGCAAAAATAGTATATCAGCCTGATGAACTTCATTAGGTACGCTGACATCAAAGCGCGAAAAGTTGATTTGTTTAGGCGGTGGTAGATAGATTTGCCATATAGCCTGTTTGGATAACCAATTAGCCGCAGTGGCTTTTGTTACCTTTGCAGCGCTTGCAAGCTTACCAATTGCGGCCTTCCCCTTCCAGTATCCTCTCGGAGAATAATAGATGGATTTCATGTTGTTATTAATTACCAGCGCCCATCATTAATTTACCTTTCATAGCCGATTTTACCAACCATGAGGCCAATTTTTCTTTGACGGATTTATCAGGAATAGCATTTAATGCGTGAATTAATTTTACATCCGCGATATGACGCTGTTGCAGATCGCTACTTTTGTAAGCAACATCATGAGCATGACACGCCTTATCGATAGCGTTTATTGGATACTCACCGGGTTTGGGCTGATTTTGATCATCGAGTCTAATATCTAATCGTGTTCCGGGGCCACAGTAGTTATATCCTGGGAGGTGTTTTTCTCCTGGATACTTTGCCCACGGTGTTCCGGGGAGTTTTGCCAATTTGGCTGCGATGTCACCTCCTCGCTTTTTTTTAAAACATCTCCGGGTCTAATAGAAATAAATCTAAATTTCTTTGTACCGCATTGTACACACTTGCCAGTAAGCGCCGATCTGTTATTTCTTGTTGTAGCGGTTGTCATATCATTTGTGCCAGTACGTACTCTACACTTCACACAATATAGATCCATAATTTATGTATAGAGATATGAATATAATTGATTTTTCGGCGACTAAAACAAGAGAACCAGTTAAGCATGTTGCAGCGTTACCAAACTCGATCCGGATGATTATCATCGGACCATCTGGATCCGGCAAGACGCAATTGTTACTCAATTTAATAATGAGATGGATGAAGTGGGATAAGTTGTATTTGGTTGCTCCTAGCGTGGATGATCAACGATGCTACGAGGTGTTGAAAGATTTCAACGAGAATGCATCAGCGATCGCTAAAAAAAATGTTATTGAGTTTATTACGGATATCAATGATGCACCGGGTATTGATGATATTGATGGCGACGTTAACAATCTAGTCGTGTACGATGATGTTATGTTAGATAATCAAAAAAACCCAGCTAGGATATTTTCCAGAGGCAGGCATAAAAACACTGACGTGATATATGTCACTCAACGATACACTCAGATTCCAAAAGTAATTAGAGACAACTGTAATATTCTTGCTGTGTTCAACGGCGTTGATACACACACGCTACGAAATATTTGGCAGACATGGTGCGGCGGTGACATGGACTTTAATGTTTTTCGAAACTTTTTTAGTCATGCTCAGTCGACCCCACATGGATTCGTAACGATAAATTTACATGATCCTCGCACACGATATCGTATCGGACTTGACCAAATATTCGGTTAGTTGTAAATAATTTTCATTGTAAATAACTTCTTAGCAGCAGAGGGGGGCGATGACATCGACGCGTTCGTCGATGTGCTTACCGGACGCTGACGACGCTGGGGATCGACGCGCAGAAGGTATTAATTAAACCAAATGACGTCACCATCGTGTAAGATGGACCGACGTCGTTTTTTTTTTACCAGCGCTGACTACAACGGATCCGCTGAGTGCAGAAAGTACTAATTAAGCCAAATGACGTTTGGACAAAATGTCGGATTCGCCCCCTCTGCTGCTAATCTCAATCTACAGTTTGCAGCTGATGCAGCACTTGCTGAAGTATAATGAATACTTTGCGGTTGATATACTACTTTTTAAAAAGTGAAATGATAGTTTGTGGTTGATATAGTACTTTTTAAAAAGTAAAATGAATAGTTTGTGGTTGATATAGTACTTTTTAACAAGTTAAATGAATAGTTTTTGGTTGATATAGTACTTTTTACAAAGTTAAATGAATAGTTTGTTGTTGATATAGTACTTTTTACAAAGTTAAATGAATAGTTTGTGGTTGATATAGTACTTTTTAAAAAGTGAAATGGATAGTTTGCAGATGACATAGCACTTATTAAAGTCTAATGAATTATTTTATGTTGACGTTGCACGCTGATTCACAGTGAAGGTATTAGGATTATCACATAGTCGAAACACTTTACATATAGAATATGCAGTTTTATATTTATGATATGACAACATGATAAATAGTATTGTATGCGGTTCTGATTGGTCCAAATCAGGCGATAAAAATCGTGTGCAGTATCACTTTCACAGATTGGTTGCGATCGTGGGAAAATATTATTAGCTCGCCTACTTGAACATTTTGCTTTTAATTTACTACCAGCATGTTTTGGCCACTTCTTAAAATCTACTGCCTAAAGGAATGGGCTGGTTACGCAATTTCTAGATTATTATTCGCTCAAGAAAGGCTACAAGCCCCAAACAAATACAACAAAATGCAACTAAACTAATGGAACCGGCCAAGGGATAGCGTGCGTGTGGAAATGGGTAGGGGATATACTTGTAATATTGAATCCACCTTATATACAAGAGTGGTTTAAATGTTAACTTAGATGTGTTAATAAACTCACTTCTGTTCACAAACAATGTGAGCATAAGCCGCTCTCCGAACTGGAAGAATATTATCCAACCACATCACATTTTCACCGTAACAAAGTTCTTATCATGTGATGCAATTCAGATTTGTCATGTCTACTATAGTCTATTCTTCCTAATCAAATAATGCAAATGTCCTGTCAAAATTACATTAACATCTCTGCATCCTTAATCATCCCTTCACAGATCCAACAATTGCAATACTTAGAAGTGAACTGATATAAACCCTCTCGCTGTTACACTTTTTTCCAAATGAACTTAAACTATGTGATATTATATTGAACGTACATAAGCGTTCTGTGTTGAAAATTTTAGTTGTTTGAATCAAATGTTATACTTATTTGGAAGAACAATTGCCCTTTTTCATAATAATTGTTAAAATATAACTATGAAAGTTTACAAGGTATAGAATAGCGCAAAACATTCCACAGACTATATTTCACTCGCAACGAATGAAAGATGCACAGTCTGAATCAGAATAAATTAAATTATTTCGTCTTCTTTCACTCCAATTTCTAATAAAACAAATATTATGTTATACTCAGAATCTCAGATTTAGGAAACTCGTTGAAAATAAATTCAGCTGTTGCTAGCCAAGGCTCTCAAAACTAGACATCATTCAAATCGTTTCATAAATTCAGTGTTAAGTCATTACGCTTCTATGATCCTCTATTACTCCGAGTACGTAATGCCTTCTTAAAGTAGACATGTTATGAAATTCATTAACATAGATAATATTTCCGAGTAATGTACAGTTATTTGAAATCCGTTTTACTGAAAATTAATGAGTTATTAAAGAAGCTATGACGGTCATTAATACCGCGCAATTCAAAAAAAATTTAATAAACCCTTTTTTAAAATAATATTGAATGCATCTTGGCGCAGCACAACAAGGAGTATGATTGTGATGGTGGTCATTACAATACAGTTTCTTTACTTGCGCTCTTTACCTCTATGATTTTTATTGGGGGGTTCTTTTTTCAAAGGTTCATATCCGTTCCTTTCTTGAAATTAAACCGACTCCTTTTTAACGAAAAATGAAACATTTGATGAAACATATTTATTGTTCCTTAAGGTGCGGTATGTTCCTTATCGTACAAGAAACGAGCGTTCGCTGTTGTTTACTAGCATCTACGGATAAACAGCTATGTCAGAGTATCTTCTATTTCTATGCAATATTTTAATCAGTGAAAAAAAATAAACCGAAAATATTATGCAGCATGATTCAGATAATAAAGTGGTATTTTAAGAACCCTGTAGAATTGATTTCCTGATAGCTGGATCTGATATAGTGACCGAAATTACTGATTCTTGTGACCCTTCAGCTTATAAAGTTTTGAGATAATTTTTCCTTATTTTTAAATTTTTAAATATAAATGTTTGGTAAATAATATTTCTGTTTACCAAACAACGTTCTATTATACACATATTCAAAGGAAACAATTTCTATAACGTGTATTTATTTGAACAATTTTAATGTGATATTTGTCCACATTCTGTAATCATGTGATGGAAATGTACAGTTCATTTTAAATGTGGTCACACAAATGCAAATACGAAGTGGAGGCTGCATTTAAATACTATCTGGCTTGAGATGCTAATTGATGGAATTTAGTATATTTTACAACGTGTCCTCATAGTTTTTAATAGCACAAAATATACAGACAAAATGTAACATATTTGATTTCCTGTTGAAAGTAGCAACTTCACTTTCCAAATTTGCTAAAATGTTAAAATAGCCAAAATGAGGCCGAAGACTCTTTGGAAAAATCAGGATTAATGTTATTAAAAAAACATAATATTGCCTAATATTTTCTAGTATTGATCATTTATTTGCTGCACATATTATAACGCCACAGTAAGAATGTTATCTATGTAACGATCATTCTATCAAAATGTATTAAACTTTTTGTAGCTGTAATTTAAAACAGTTGTGTTAGAATATGTTCCAAAAGATGAGGTGGATATTAATTCTATCTGAATCATGTGATTTTATTAGACTGACACATCACGTTTAATTAACTATTAATTACACGATTTTATTCGACTTTGTCGTTGTTTAGTTTATTTATAGTGGCGTGCGCACAAGTGTGCATGTGCCACTTTTTTCTGACTGCACCGCCGCCTGCTAGTTGTTCCTGGGGAAGGGAATGGTGCTACCTCCCCCATGTATTCATGGGCTCAAGGAACCCTGATAGTTTGACCTCAATTTGTGGGTCCATAAAGGTCCCTTACAAGTGAATGAGTGGCTGTCATTAGTGGGAAGGAGAGCTCGGGAACGATCCTGGTTGCTTCACATCGCTGGTATCTTGTTGCATTTGCATGGTGTTTCTTGCGTTTTTGTTTCTTTCAAAATGTTCTAAAAAGGGGGGGGGGTGTTCTATGCTGTTTATAGAGGTTATTAGCAGTAATCATGTATGAAGAGAGATTTTCAAGGTTATTATGGTATTACTAGTCAAGGTGTTTAGGGTGTGCTTCCTACAATATGTTATTTATAAGTTTTAGATATTGCCTCTTTAAGTTATTTATTTATTAATGTTTTAGAGATTAAATGTTATTTAGACATTATTTAGCAAGCGACCGGAGCCCTAGCCGATTACACGTTCATTAAGGACATCTAGGACCGGAGTCCTAGCTGATTATTCGGTTCGTTAAGGACATCTACGACATCCGACTTTGTGGTTTCCTTAGTTTTTGATAGGTGCTTCGTAAGTGAATTATTTATTCATATTTTTACAAAATTGAATGATATGTTACGGGTGTTTATGTGGAGGCTTCTAAATTTATTTAGCTAGTTACTGGGTCTTTTGGTTTTGTCGGCATAATAATTATATTTTGTTCCTACGTCCTGCTGAGCCGATGAATTTATTTATATTTTTATATGCTGATTGTTTATTTTTATATGAGTCCATAAAAACTTTGGGCATGTGTGTGGCGATCTAATCTCTTTTTTGTTTTTGATAACTATTTTCCTAACTGGTTGATATTTTGGGCATATATTGAATACGTGGTGTAGATCTTCGGTGGTGTCGCAGTTAAAGCAGTTAATGGTTGCTGGTCTGGGTCCTATAAACCTTCCAAAACTGCTTGCTAGGTTAGTTTTTCCAGTTAATATCCTATTTATGATTTTTTGTTCTAAATAGGTACCCTTAGGTAGCTGTATGTTCCTATCAATGATTATTTTCGGTTTCATGGTGCTTTTTACATTTTGTGGAGGAGTTCCAAACATCTTGCCATTTTTGGTCTATATATGTTTATGCGAAGCTTAGTGCTTCTGTACAGCTATAGTTAAGCTTGATAGAGTTTGGATCTCCTAGTTTTATTTCTGCAACTTTGTCTACTGTTTCGTTGCCAGAGATTCCAATGTTCGACGGTATCCACAAGACCTCGACATATTGATGTGCTGTGATTATATCGTCGATTAATTGGCATGCTCTGTCGAGGGATTGTTCCCTTGAGTGTGTATTGCGATTTTGGATTGATTTTATTACGCTCAGGGAATCGCTTATAATGACTGCTTTAGGTACTTAGCTGTCTTTTTTCCATTGTAGTGATTCAGGTATAGCCCAGACTTCAGTGGTGTAAATGGAGCAATAGTCCGGTAATCTGGATCCCGTTTGTATATTGAATTCAGGGAAGACTATTGATGCGGCTGTTCTTGGTGGGTTGTTTGTTTTTGATCATTGGTATATATTTTAACATAGTCCTGGTATTTTGGGTTGATTTCGCTTACGAGTACAAGTTTTAATAAGTTTTCTTTTCCTTCTTTATTGCCAAATTTGGTAGTTTCAATGTTAATCCTTGGTGGTGTTTGTAACTATGGTCATTTATTCTGGTCTATATTGTTTTTTACCTGGTTTTTAGTAGAGGTATATATTCTCTTAATTCAAGGATTACTTTGCCACTTGGTTTGGTGGGTATGATGTTGGGTTTGAAGCTAACTTTCCACTTGTTTATAGCTATTTTGATGGGATTGTTGTCTGGGTGGGTATCTAATCGAATGGAGTATCGGAGGAGGAGTTCGTGCTTACGCAATATTAAGGGTAGTTCTCCTGTTAGTGTTTGTAGTTCTTCTACTGATGTTGAGGGAAGTGTTCCTGTGCATAATCGTAAGGCTTTTCTACGGATAGTGTCAAGTTTTTGTAGTACAGGTTGCTTAGCCGAGTTATATACTTGGCAACCGTAATCCAGTTTTGATCTAATTAGGGTTTTATATATCGTGAGGAGGGTCTCCTTGTTAAATCGCAATCAGTCACTGTGATGTTTCTGAGTAAATTGAGATCTTTGTTACAATTCTGGGTGAGTAGTTCAATGTGCTGTTTCCATGTGAGGTGGTTGTCAAAGAATATTCCTAGGAATTTTACTACTGTTATGTATTTGATTAATTGATTTTGTAAGTTTCGATAGAATAAGTTGTTATTTCGTTTGGGAGTGAATATGGTTGCCACAATTTTTTCATGAGATATTTTGAAACCCTATTTAATCTCCCATTTGACTGACAATTCACTTTTAATTGGATATGAATTACATGATTTTATTGCACTGATGCGTAACATTTTAAAAGAAGAAAACGACGATGGTATATAAATACTTAGACTTTGAATGTGCTGGTATTCAATCTCATTCCTGATAATAATCAGCTTGGCTTCTTCCAATTCACATGCAGCCATAGCGTCCGAGTGGTTAATGGTTTCGTAGTGAACCTTGTAACACAATTCAAGCGTCTCGTTGTATGTATAGCCTCGATCGCATTGCTGCGCTTCTGCAAAACAAAAGAAAATCCAAATTAATACGGTACATTTTATATTAGTGCTCACTACATCTGATCAATATCAAACGAATTGTTTCTTTTTCCTGAATTCTGCTCACAAGCCACGGAAAAGCGTGATTCCTTTTTTCCTAGCATGTCTCTATGTATTCAAATATTTGAGGTTTATGCCACCATAGTTATTTAAGAGGTATTAATTTAACTGTACTTACGTCATATGCGACACCATGACAGATATTAGTGAGTGATGTAACAGAGTTAAAATACTATAAACGTGGAAAGGATTTGGTGTACAAGTAGGAAAATGGTGGGGACATACAGATTTCAGTCCTCTGAACTGATGGTAAACGACACGGTAAAGTTTCCAAAGAGTTTTGGCTCATCACAAAGGGAATAGGGAAAGTGCATCAAATTATCGATAGGTTTTAGGACGGGAGAACATAACTCGAAAAGCAAATATTGTCGCTAACAAATGTGACAGAAGACAATCAACAAAAACACACCAGCCATTGCCGGGGTTTTATTTCATTCAAAAGCAGGGATACAATTACGTTATTGCCAAAACCTTTCTTTTTCTCTCACTGTACTCATTCACTGGATAGGTGTTAGTGATGGTACATTTATGTGCGTCAGACCCTTTTCTCTCATTTCTCTGCATATTTTGGTTACGTATGACTGATTGTACGATTGTATGTGTCAAACATTTTCGCTCCTTCCACTCTATCGTTGGATACGTGTGAGTGAATGAGTGATGATGGCTTTATATACTTTTGTCCCCTGCACATGGTTTTATATACTTTTGTCCCTTGCACATGGGTGTAGGATCTTCGTGATTATGACCATGGCAGCGGTGGTAGTTCCATATTCTGGGATAGGGTGCCATGAAATTCTACTAATAGTCGTTAACAAATTGAAGACGTACGTGAAATAAATTTAATAGTTTCATTGTTTTGTGAGTTACATCGGAACACGAAATTAATGGATATTTTATACGAGGTATGTAAATGCACGTGGATAAATGCAGATGTAGGAAATTTGGTTTGCTCAATAATAATAATGTTAAACTACATAAAACTACACAACAGTGTACTTCTTTTTTAAAGTCACACATGCTCACACAAAAATTGATAAGGATACAAATGAATAACAACCTCCCAACATTCAGAGCTAAACAAGATATTTGTTATAAATTATCCACAAAAGAAACACTAAACCCAAAATTATTCTTGACTCCAGTATGTGTCATCATCAAAATCAGCATCATCCATCCTTGATTCATCTGTATTTTAGGGACTACACTGCAGCTCTGCATTAGTCACGGTCTATGGCGATTTGCTTTGCCTCCCTCCTTTACATGCTTTTTTCTCGGTTTCACGGTTTCTTCGCAACTCATGCCAGGTTGTTCTCTTCTGAGTTTATCTTGAGAATTCCAATCCAGAGCACCGCAATCAACGGTACACTTGTCAATCTGCAGGGTTTGTCCAATTGTGCTCTAATTGGGCCCCTAAATGTTGCCGAATATTTGATGCAAGTATGTCACCTTGCATAGAGCATGGCCGGGGAGTTTAACATGTGATCTGATGTGCATGATTAGGCAGACACAAGTATTAACGAAGACCTGTAGCACATGTTCTAGGTATGAATTCCTCCATCTTTCTGCCATATTGTGAAAACAGTTCTTTGACTTTGGTGTTAAACAGTCTAAGTTTTGTTCTCAGATTCTCAGGTGAATGTTATCATTCCTCAGGACTGGTCAGAGAGTGATCAAATGTTACAGTGACTATATATATATATATATATATATATATATATATATATATATATATATATATATATAATTTGTTTGCTTTTCTTAATGATTACATGTTATGCATATTTGAATTTCATAATTCACCAACAAAGCATTCACTGTATACATGACTAGATTTTGTAAACAAGTAATAACAATGGACATGAATTTATTTACATTTACGATCTTGAATGTCTTCAAATTGTACTTTCTATGTGCAACATAGAAATCAAAACAAAATCCATGTGCATTAGCTCATATTTTCGCTCTAAATTTCACTTGTAAGAAGACCAAAACCTCAATTATTTTTTTAAACTGATGTGGACTAAGTTGAAAGGTCGCTGGGCGGAGCTATGTGCTCATTAATAATGTTAATGTGTTTTGATGAAGCTACGGCTGCGAATTGATAATAATAATAATAATAATAATAATAATAATAATAATAATAATAATAATAACAATGAGGACTTTGTATAGCGCATAACTTTTAGAAGTCCTAAGAGCTTTGCAACATTAGACAACACTTATAAGAAAAAAGAAACATATATAATTATATGATTACAATACACAAACACAATGGAATTAGAAAACATAAAAAACATGCGGAAAATCTTTAAGGTAAGAAATATTATTAGACTTTAAGCTTGTTCTTGCAGTCGAAATAAGTAAGTTTTAATGACACTCTTGAATGGGATCACTCTTTCTTTGTGTCTAAGTTCAGTGGGCAATTCATTCCACGTTGCTGGACCCTGGTATGCAAAAGAACGTTGTCCGTATAACTTCGTTCTCATAGTGTAAATAATGAGTATACGATTGTCTGAAGAGGAGCGTAATTATCTTGCTGGTGTGTATACATGGGTGAGGTCAAATAGCTATGTTGGACTTGAGTCCGACAGTGAAACGTAGCACAGAGAACATATTTTGTTTTTGATTCTGGATCGAATGGATAACTAATGTAGGGTACAGAGTAGCGGGGAGGTATGCTCTGATTGTGGTACTCTAAGTATGATCCGAGCAGCCGTATTTTGAACTTTTTGAAGTTTCTAGAGTAGATATTGAGTTGAACCAGACATTTAGTTACAATAGTCCAGTCTTGAAAGCACTAATGAGCACACAAGTGTTTTGGTGGAATCAACTGAAACATATTTGCAAATGGAGCTGATGCGTCTGAGCTCAAGATATGTAGCCTCATATATGTTCATGACATGTTGCAGGAACGTGAGATTACTGTCCAGAGTAACATCTAGGTTTCGTACTGACAGTGCATTTAATGTTGATATTGTTGAATTTTATTGTTTGAGGTAAAGGATGTGAATGAGAAAGTCTTTGTGTTGTAATCAGAATGGCCGAGCTTTTATCTTCATTCATCTGCAGCTTGTTACATGTCATCCATGATTCCACATCAGAAATACACCTCTCTACACCTTGGATGGTAGCATCAACTATCGTTGGGTGGCTAGATTTGTATATTTGGGTGTAAACCATCAATTCAATTAGATTTTTTTAAATGTCTTTTGTTGTCAAGCGTTAAACCAGATGAGCATTTCATACAAAAATGTTACTGCATGTGTATGGAAAAATATGAAATATATATCTTTCAATAAATGTGTACATTTTGTCAAGAACTGGCACCAAACCTGACCAGCATCCTTTTAAGTTAATAATGTATATATAATTTATCACGCAAAGATATGCATATTTCAATGGAATTATGATTGACGGCAAGAAACTTTGCAGACAAGTAGGAAGTAAACTCGTCACATCTTTCTGGTCAGTTACTCATGTAGTGGAGAAATTCAAGGTTTCATTCGGAAATTGAAAATGTGATTATTTTCTTTAGCTTCCATTCAAATACATATTGATTAAGTAAATAGACGACAAGCAGTAATGATTTTAAAATTAAATGTTTCGATGAATGCAGAGATGACAATAATCATTGTATATATATTTGTATCATTCGTTAACGTACAAGCCATTCAAGCACCACCAAGTATATTGAAACGAGTGGTAAATATAACATAAGCGAAATGACGAAGAAACTGAAGACAAGCGGCCACTTTGATTGAGCAACCAAAATAATGTGGCAGAGAGAGGGGTGAGGATTGACAATATGAATAATTCATTATCCGTCCTTCCATTGGTCGATTGTTGTATTAATTTTACCATCAATGACAGACTAAGACTATGAGATGATAACAAGGCGATAATCTGGATCAATTGAAGTAAAAAATGACATGCTGACTAACTAGCAGATCCAGTGAAAAGGGAAGAAATAGGCAGAGGGACCTTGATAAATTTCAATCTTTCCAACTAATAGGTTATGAATTAAAAAGAAAACGAAATTAAACATTGAACACATAAGGTCTGGAGTTTAGAAGTACATCATTTTAGCATCTATATTCAATTGCGATGTTATATAAGCAGTATCACTGTAGGAAAATTCAATGGAAAGTGTACACATACCATTATAAAGAATCTTGCTCTACTAAGTTACTAGGTGTAAGTTAAAGTACAACGTTTTCCTCCCAAGTCAATATCTTTCTTCTCTCACTCCACAGATATCAGCGCATTTTGAACCATATGTCATCACAGATAGAGAGTGAGAAAGAGAGGGAGGAGGGAGGGATGGACAGAGCGGAGATTTAGATCTTGTATGCCTTGTTTAGTTTATTTAATTATTTACCTTTTACCTTCTGCTGCTTTTATTTCTGTAGAACATGAGCTTTCAAAATGTATTATGCCAAATTTAGTTATAACATCACTTTCTATCTCATGTTTTATAATGGATTGGGTTCGGCTTCAAAATATTGTCCAATCATTGTTAAAATAAAAACAAAGCATCACTTTCAGATAAGCATTCCCATCATTATATTTATTTAAATTTGTTTATGTTTATCACTTGCTTGCAAGTTGAAGAGTGAGATCGTGTTTAGCTGCAGGTAACACATATGAAGTATAATATAGCGATGATACATATTTCAAATTCATTAAAAAAATTGTATGTTTTAATTTGATTATACTTTATTACTTTAGTTTTAAAAAGTATTTTAAATGTTAGGAAACTTCTTATTGATAAATGGCTGTTTTCACAATAGGTTACAGTCTATACGGTGAAGGTATAACACAGATAAAATCGGTTTGAAATTTCAAGGACTAAACATTTATGTTAAGCGGTTTGGGAGGTTTGAATGGTTTGGGAGGTTTGAGAGGTTTGGGGTGTATACTGATACTTTCCACATGATAATGGTTATGCAATACGGAGAAAGTATATACTAAATAATTCCATGTCAGCACAATTTCCTACATCGAATTGTTTAAATAGCAAATACTAATTTCTGACACATTGCAAAAATAAACATTTATTCTTGAGTCATATTAAAATTTGCTCCAGATACTTCTAATTGAGTTTTACCTTTCAACCGTAAAGCAAAACTCCAAGAATAGCTTGAACATGAGGAAGTACGTTAATGGTCATATATTATTCGTTATGTCTTATTCAATCAGTAATAATTTAATCTGATATAAATTAGATGTTCTATGATGAGGCATTTTTAAATCAAAGTGTATTTTTAAAGCTATGAGCCAAGCAGGGATGCAATTGGTTTGTTCATTTGTCTACCTTATACATACTTGTGTAGTACTTCTATTATTGTTGTGTTCCGTGACCAGCAGGGAGCCCGCGTTTAAATGACTTGGAGCCCAAACATTTCTTCAGAGACGGGTTGTAAAAGAAGGAAATGCAAGACTGTTTCTGGGTGCATAGATTACCACAGGTCAGCATAGAAATTCCGTCCTTTTCCCATAGCAATTCAGATGTGTCAAGGTTGTTCTCGAAGTCATTGTCCAGCTTCCATTTAATGCTTGAAATAGCTTTTGAAAGAAAATGTGAGATTTGTAGAGACAATATCTATATGTAAAGCAAGATAATCTCTGCTCTTGATAAAGAAGATTGTAATGTGTTACACCGAGACCTCATCATCCACATAAATTATAAATTCGGTTACATTACATCAACATGACTCTGACGAACAAAAGTAAGTCAAAAGAAAAAACAAGCATATCTTTTGCTTTTTTAAAATAATGTTTAGTATTATTATAAAATTATTTTTCAATAATAAGTTCCTAGTAGCAGCTGCAGTAGACCATAATAGCTAGACAATTGTTCTTAAGTCTGAATAATATTACAGATAAATGACAGATGTTATCGTCGGAGTGCTGCAGTTGATTTTACAATTATACCTAAAACTAAATAGAAAGGAAATTACTTGCACTTTCCTATCCACTTTAGGAAATATATGTCAAGGAATAAATATATAACAAGGAATAAATATATAACAAAATAACACACTTCCAAATGCCCTTTCCTGACAGCTATCAGTATCGGTGGTGAAATAGAAAACTGCATCTAAAATGCATGTAAAATGCACCGAATACTAATGGCAACCGGTTGAACAAAAGAGTCGTTTAATTTTCATTTTAGATTTGATAAGAAAGGTATAATGTGAAGTATCGAGATACTTACCGGCAGGAAGAAAACATCCTATAAGGAAGAAGACACAGACCGGTAAGCCGAAGGTTCTTGACATGACCAGGCAAGGAATCATGTTGAATTCAAAGGGTGAGAATAGATAATGTATTTGCATACCTCTACAAAGTGTTCAAATGTATGTCAACGCTTTAAAATAAATTACTAGATAAATATCATATATCTCGGTAACATAGCGCACTCCGATTGAAAAACCGATGTGAAATGGAATGCCATAACATAATATATTTATGCAACTGCACTCCAACAACTAACTAGCAACTAAAAGGATGAAATGTATCATTGATATGTTATAGCGAATGGTATTGATTCGCAAATAGGTGTTTCTAGTAAACTCTGCAAAACTGTTTTTTTTTTCGCCTGAATCTCTGTGTATACTGTATATAGAAACTGAAGGATTGCTACTCAGATAAGTTTTCGACCATACACAGAAACGCCTTTCACAGATAGCCTGTCTATGTAGACCAATAACTAAGAAATAGTCTCTAGTTGTACGGACTAATGTATCGAAGAATATACAGCGTATAACAATATTTTCTTAACTTAAAAATAACGAACAAAAACTGTAATATAAATGCAAAATTTGTCTTGAAATTCCTTTTGTGTATCTGAGCCAAACATGTGATCTCTATTTTGTTTTATAAGAGGTGATCATACAATCAATAGATGTTGACGTGGCTTTTGACGTGTTCGATTCGACTAAAAGATATGATTGTAATGCAGAAAGTAAAATATTGGATATAATAAAAAAATACTCAAACATGATATCGACTGTTGAATGTGTTAATCAAGTCCTCACGTGATGTTTATATTTTGGTTTACACGGAGAAGTAAATATTGCATACTGGTGAGAAAAACAGTTTCATAGCTAATTCAATCAACTTTTATAAAATGAAGCATAACATATTAATGCGTTTAAACATTTTTAAATAGCAATATGAAAGCAAGTTATTGCTATTGCTATAAGATCTCCATGACAATTGTAATCTCAAATTACTTTTGTCAACTCAATTTTCTGTAATGAACTTGTTCATTTTTTTGTTATTAAATTGTTTACTAATTTATAGTGTACAAAAGATGTCAGAATATTCATTGAACATAGCTAAGCTTTGCGTGCGTGTGTTGTGTATATGAGTACAACAAGGCTGATCTACTGAAACGAAAAAACTTGAAATATTGGTCGCTGTGACCAAGTTTTACATATGATTCTATAATTCTATTTTCAAACATTGACATAGCTAGCCATGTAATTATTCTGGCAGTAGTATCTGAGAAAATGAACCGAAACAAAAATATAGCATAGAACAATGCGCTACGTATATAAGGCAAAGATTCTTGCGATTCGATGATCGTCGAAAAAAATAATATGGTTATACTGGTAAACTAGCATAATATGCATTTCAAACCACCATTCATAATATATAACAGCAAGTCAATATTAAATGCTCCTGTTCTAACACATGACATTGATCGGAGAGATTGGTTTCTTGTTGTCTGTTATGGAAAAGATTCTTTCCTTGTACTCTCTTAAATTCTTTTATTGGAAACTCTTTTCACTCAAATATTATTAATGTGAATAGTTTCTTTGTGACAAGAAACAAATATTATCTTTTCGACTTTGTGTTTTCTTTCTTTTACAAAGTCTCTCAATCCCGATGGGTAGTACTTGAAGCAAACTTCACTACATTCGATGACATTCTGGGTGATTGCTGAATCGATTAAAGACGTCTGAAATTTGTGAGACTAAAATCTTTTGAAGGGACAATACAGATTTCGAACAAAGCAAATTTATATTTTAAAAGTCACTGCAACATCTCTGAAATGTTTAAATGAATAATGTAAATTCCTGGATAAGCCCATATTTCATGTTACGACACTGTTTAAAATTATGTAGCAGAAGGAAAGAAAGCCACTCATTCGCTCTCAAATCTTACCGTCTGTGCGGTAAATAAAACATAGTACATATCAAACGAGTCATTCCCCCCGACTTGGTCTAGTACATGAATATGGGTATTTTATTTAACATGTAGCACATTTTGTACGTTTTCTAAAGTTTTAAACTTTACTGTATTAATTGAAATTTAAAATGAACTGGGATTTATAAACGTTTGATTAACCGCGAACAACAATATTAAAATATCCACGTGAGAACATTACAGAAAGCAATAAAGCAGTTCGAATCTGGTTTATGATAAGGAAGTACGGATTGAATAGATGCATCGAACGACAATTATTCATATGAGATTAAAGGGCATACAGTAAATATATGTATCTGCTGAACTCTTATGGACTGGTTCAAATTGTCGGTTCCTGAAGATTTTAACTGCATGCAATGTTTCGATGGATATAGTAAGATTTTGTGTAATCTAGTGTGGTACCTTCAGCGTAGTAAGTTATTGATAAAGTTAGTGAACTTCATCATGTTAGTGACTTAAGTAATAAACCTAGTAAGTTTGTTTCATAATAAAGTTCGTATGTGATCAATGGTAGTGATGAACACCAGTCAGCAGAAAACTATTTTATATTCTCTCCACAAAACTTTTGAAATGAAACAGATAAAATAACTCCCAAACAAAAGGCTGACTTCATGTTTGTTTTTATCAATATTACGTTTTCTTTCATACCATAGGTCGATGGAATAGCTCAGTCCATTCACCCACTGTCATTAAAAAGCGAAGGTGATTTCTAACATGGACGGCTGATCAAGCAATTTTGTCTGGAAAAAATCTTAGTGTATTTGTGTGTGTGTTTTGGGGGAAGACGAAGAAATACTTGAATAAACCCACATTTTGCTTTTATTTACAATACAATTTATAAAATTATAGATATGTATATATAAAAACAACAAAAAAGATACATGATACAAAAAAAACAAATTAAACAACCTGCCTGTTAACTGACCTTCGTATGTGATAGCTGTTTCATTAATCTGTTCGACCATGCTTTGTTCTATGGCAATTTCATGTAGGGCGGCACATCAAAATCTTTACAAATACACATAATGAACCAGAAAATTACCAGTAGTGTTTCCCGGCAGACTAAAAATGTAATCATTTAATCTATCTTATTCTAAAGTATTGGAGAAACCGTGTTCGAGAATCAGTGGATAGAGAAATTCCAACAACTTGTCTCAACACTTAAACCGCATTTCTTTTCTATAAATGGATAATTGTCTCCAATGGAAATATATTTTAGTAGGCCATCTGGAAAGGATTCGATTCATAGTCATACATACACTTATTTATTTATAAAGCCTCTCAATTCTTTTATTAAAATTGTATATAATTTTAAACAGTACCTTGCTATTAAAGCCATTAATATACAAAGTTTCAATATTGATTATTCTTCTCTAATGTTGCAATACATTTTAATACAAATAATCACTCTCTGAGTAATTTTTCTTCCATGCCAATCAATATTGTGCACGGAGAAAGAAATATATTGATTAAAGAAAGCTACTGGATTCATAGGTTACATATTTTGTATCCAACTGGCCTTATACCAGGGCACTGCATAAAATCATTGAAAATCGTATAAAGTTGTAATAAAAGAAGTCGTGGTTTATTATATCCTTTAAAAATGTATAATTGTATGCATGACATTTTGTCTCTAGTTTATTTTTTCACTGATTCATGTCTTCATTAGAGACTCGTGTATCCTTTTAATCCTGCTATACATATAAAATAGTTATGATGACGCATTATCATTTATGACGTATAGTCAATGACGTATTTTTTATTTTAAAATGTTTAGAAGTCATTCGTTTCTTTCAAAACATTTTTTACTTTTACCTGAAGAAACATTGAATGCAAAACTAATTGCACAGATTTATCGAAATTTGTTTCGTTTTATGTTTCTATTATATATCAGTTACAGATCTTATCAAAACTTGAGTTCCAAGATCAACACAAACAACGAAAACTACAACAATAACATTAAAACAAAATATGGTTCCTGAAGACGTGCGCGGCAACCACAGTTAAGCGCAAACATAAATTACATCAATTAACAACACTATTTGTTCATCAGTTGATAGTGGGTAATCTTGTACTTTGCTTGAAGACTGAAATTACTGCGAAATAGTAGTATTCATAGCGAAGTAGAAGCAATAGTATAAAATAATTAAAACATTATTCATATTTTTGATTATTTAACTGTATGATCCATGTTGCTATTGACAACGTTAAATTGTAGAACGTCATATCGAACGATAAGATACAGAACTGAAAGACTATTTCTAATTATACGCTTATCTATTTCTAATTATACGCTTAGATTCATCGATTGATACATAAAGGTTTCTTTGGAAATTTTCAATACAACTTGGTACATTACAAAAACAAATTACAAATGTGGATAGAACCATGCTTATGATGCTGTAGAATTACAAAACAATCATTAAACTTTGTACTGAGAATTTACGAGATAGCTTGTTTACAAAACGTGCAGGTTTTAAAACAATTGGCATGAGAGGAAAGTTTGAATTTAGTACTTTTAGAGGCGTACTACAAGTCGCAATGGTGGACATTCAAGGTCGAGTATTTAACAAAAAAAAAAGGATTTTTCTACTTGTTCAAAACAGAAAAATCTATTATGCAAATGTTTCGAACCAAAATGATATTAAACAACATTTTGGTGGATTTTCTTTGTTTCATTTTTCTCGTTTTCTTCCAGAAAGTCTTGGTTGGACCTTTTCTGTTTAAGATAACCGTTTCCAACAGTTTCTTCATAAGTCATAGCAAAAACTTTTAAGCTTGATTTATAGGAGAAAACTGCTGCTAGCTGCATGTGTGCTATAACAGGTTGATAATCATTGTAATCATGTCGGTATACTCAATATCGATCATTCGGGGATGAATTCTGATTGTTTGCTGTACATTGTTTGTTTTATGCTTAAAATTAAAAGACAATAAACTAAAAAAACAATGCATCAGTTTGAAAGAAACAATGCCATGACTGTCAATATTTTGCAATTAATTTGATGTCAGTCCAATTTACTTTAAGCAAAGTTTCAATTATGAGCTCATCCATCTTTTTTCTTTATTAGATTTACCTTGTATTACATATTAAAACTGTTTATTGCTAAATATCTTCGAAGTTTATGAAAAATTTAATGTCTGAAGTACCGAGTGTTCTTATGACAAACAAAGCCTCTTAGAACGGAACTGTCATCGTCCCAATACTCTCCGTTAAATACGGTCACACGTGTCTCTGTTAGATTAACTAGTTGGTTAGAGTACCATGGAATAAAGGACTCCGTTTTGCCGTTCCACCATTTCCATTCTCTGTCGGCATCAATGCATTGAAGTACAATCCAGCCAGAAAAGTTATCTAGATCCGCAATAATTGATTAGTAGAACAATTAAAAGTATTAAACGTTTTCAAGTATTCGCGGCAATAGTCACAAACTTTGATATAAGTAGTATCATCCACGGCTTCTGTGCACTAAAATCGTTAAAATTTGGTTTTTAAAGGAACCATATGATACATGAGGCTACTTGGCCTGTCCACTACTACTACCGCCTGCCTGCATCAACTGACCAAAGTCCAATGAATAGTTTGCAGTTCGTATAGTTTTTACGGAAGTCCAAACATTAAACAGTTTGCAGTTGAAGTAATACTTCTAGAAATCCTCTCAATAGCTTTTTGTTGACGTGGTACTTTCAAAATGAAACGAATAGTTTGCTGCTGACAAAGCACTAACCAGAGCCAGTAGTATCAATATTTTTGTTTTGCGTTTTATTCCTGATACAGAACCACGGTCTCTTTCCACCATGATATTTACTTATTTTAGCAAGCGAGCCACATACTACCTGCACCCCTTGGATTTTCGAAATTCCACAAAAGTGTAGTGGCTAAATAAACAGATAAACAATGACTCGTCTCATTGAAAATAGACCCTATGATGCTGAGCATTAACTTGCGACACCGGCATAAGTGCCCATGACAAATTGTTTTAGAAGATTCCTTATTTTGGTTGATATTGGTTCTTTATTCGACTATTATTGTCAAAAAATCCGCAATTACCCGATCCAGTGTCTATGCTCAGAGGTATCAGTTACTTTCCGTTTCCAACAGCACAGTTTTGAATTCGGCCATGCTATTTATTTTATCCTAGCCTACTACCGATTACAGCTTACTAATTGTGTTGAGACCACTTTCTGCCACTGCAAACACTTGTGAATAGACACGCACTATTGAATGTAATCCTAAATAAATTGAGTTCATAACTACCCAGAGACATCAGACCACAAATAACATCTCCTACCAAACACGCATTTTTGTATTTCACGATCACCGCAGTTCTGTTGGTGATTTCTTCTCGCATTGTTGTTCTCCTCCAATTACTTTCGTCACGTCGGCAACATTGATGATCCAGCATAGTTTTTTTTTTATTAATAACACGATCGCGTAGTACAATGAGACGAATGCCAGAGCTTTCCCGGACTCGCCATGTCCAGGTGCAATACGCATCGAACGTCTAGTCATTTACCCTTTTAAACTGGTATAATTGTCAAACAATCATAGAAAATATCTTCTCGTGGAATATTTAAATCTAGGGCAATTGGGCGTTTGAGAGCCTAGAATGTTTTTACTTAGAAACACACCGATTACAGCCATACTTTTTTTTTTACCTCTAATGATCGTTTTTGTGCAATAACTCTTACTCGAACAAATGCTTCTTTATGAAAAGCAGTCGAACTTCTCTTTTAGAAGCTGAGTCAAGGTTTATTTAGCATATTGGATAGTGAATGTAACCGTGTTGGATACAGCGGTGAAGTCAACTTCGCTATTGCCCTCAACAACTGGGTTTTTATACGTGCAAATCTATTACGCCAAGCTGATATCGTGATGGTTTTTGGCATATTGGGGTAATTCTAAATATTAATTTATATTTATCTCTTAGCAACATTATATTTGAGTGTATGCTTGAGTCTGGTGACACCAATCTGACGTAGATATTTGTCGACAAGTGTAACAAAATCATCATCGATGTTAGCATCGACTATCAATCGATCTAACACTCCGTCGGAAATTTCGCATTCTCATAACCACGGTCCTAATTATTTTCCTATATGTAATGGTAAATCTGATCGTAAACACTTATACTAAAGACTGGAAAGACGGGAAGCGTTTCAAACTGAATTTCATCTTTATGATATTGATGTTGTATATTTGAAATATTTTGGATTACACGTGATGAGTTCCTTACTTGTTATTATTCGTTCACCAAATTGAATATCTACCATCGCTGTTAACTGACCCCAGGTATTTTAATAACCAAATATAATAAGACTCACGAATAAAGTTTATCAAACTATTCATATTATAAAAAATGATCCAACCATTTCCTATATTAAATTCAACTTCTGCATCCCTTTCATTTCTTCAGCAGTTTAGGAATGCTGTAAACGAACTCAGTATGTATGGTGGTGGGAAAACAAGTTAGCCATTTGTTCATCCAAGTATTCTTTAGTAGAAATACAAGCAACATTATCAATATGATATTTTTATGAACAAACAGACAGGCCAGAGTTTTTTTTATTCTTTAGACTTCACTAATTACGGCAAAATTATTTGTTACATGATCTTATGACTTTAAAACAATATCTTAAATGAACACGCTTGAAGTTTGCAATTTACTAATTTCACCTTCAAAAATCACAGTCTCACCTGGCTCGAAAGCCAACAACAACACGACTAGTACACTGAGTTGAATTCCCCTTGTTGGGAAACTTGCTTAGATCTATGTCACCACCGTGTCGTCTAAATAATTAACATCGGGATAGCTTAACAGACATTTTGTATAATATCAAACGTATTTCAATGTGCATTGGGTTTTAGTGTTGATGCGCTTTTGCCTGCCGCCAGTGAGTGCAACGCCTTGACATTATGATGAAACATATTGGCCCATCCAACCGAGTTTGCAATCATATTGTTGAATAAAACAGTGGTAGACGATTCTGTCGTCCAGTCGGCAGCCATGGGTGAAAGTGTCCTTCGATAAATAATTTACAAATGATCACAAAGCCGGAATCGCTGCAAGGAATAGAAATATTCCACCAGATGTTAGCAGTTATATCACCTCAGATTCGATAGGTTTACCGCCGCTGAGGCGTTATTGTGTTTGGCCGCACTTAGCTGCTTGGATTGTGGATGGGTCAATGACACGGGGACATTATTGATCACCTTTTTGTAAAAAGTTTCAATGTGATCTCCCAGTTGGCTTTTTATGCCTTTAACTTTTCTCAGCTGATAATTACTAAGGCTGATCTTCATTTTGTGATAGGATATTATTATTTAAATGCCTAAGACGTACAATTTTGAATAGTCTATAGGCGCATCAAGGACCTTTGTTCGGCAACCCGAGTTCTTCAGCAGCAGAGTCTTGTAGGAACGAATCACAGAATAACATCGATAATCACCACCAACCGTACCAATACGAGCATGAAAAAACGTGTCGACAACGAATCGCCAAAACAATCCGAGTTGTTCCAATGAAAGAATATAAATTGGTTATAAAGGCACCTAATCTCGTTCAGCAATTTGTAGACCTCAATAAATGTTTTGATGCCGGTCAATATACGAACATAGATTGTGACATGCACGTGTAAATTCAGGAGTGGCCTCTACATAGTTAGGATTAATTTCGTTGGAGGTATAGTAGGTTCCTATTGACCGCAAAGAAACCTCAGTCACTTCTAAATTGTCAACTATCACTTTAGCATTGGCCTCACTATAATATTTTCACTGTAAGTTGAAACGACAAGAACTGCAGTTTGATGCTTTTGTGACCTAAGGCCATGTTGGGTACATATTTGCCAAGCAAATTGTCACGTAATAGCATTCGGTGGATTCGCATCCGTGGTTTGTGGAACAACTGAAAGTGTTGAAATGGTTCCATACTAAATAAATGAAATCAAAATAATAAATGTTAAAATCAGTGAATGATAACTCATGTATCCACAATGTTCATGTTCACACCTCAACTTTTTATTACGAACACTTTCTGTACGCCAAGTTGTATTCTTGGCGGTGTTTTTTTTTAAATGTGACTTCGCTACGCTCAGAAGATAATCTTACGAATATACCTACTTCAATTACATTGTCGCCTGAGAAAAGAGCACAAAAAATTACGAACCGCCAATGAGTTGTGATTAGGTCCAATTTAAGGTTATTAACTTTGGTTGGGACGGTATGAGCAGTAGAGTGTGGCTAAAAACAAATTATGAAGGGTTATGTACGGTCTATGATCTGCTTTAGTAGTTGCATCTTTGACAAACGGTTTTGTTCATCATCTGTTCTCGTGAAATCAGGACTGTATCGGACGAGTCATATCATCGTCGCGGCACATCAATGTTGTCAAGAATATACTCGGTGTCCTTTCTGTCAATTGAATATCTTGAACTGTGAACAATGCCATAATATCATTGTTGACAAACCCCACTTAGGCATAATAGGCATGATCATGCTATACAAATGCTTCCTCAGTTTCCAAGAAATCATCGCATAGAAGAAAAACCCTTGTTGTATCCTGCACTAGTAATTCTATTTTTAATTGATTGGGTCCCTATCAGGGTAAAGGTAATACTGAAAATCTATTTTGCTTCCACTAATACAGTAACGCTTATTAAAATTCTTATATGTCCTTGAAATGAGTCACTGGCAAATCATCTATACATTAATGATTTTGTATCATATCTCTTACCTGACGTATTTTACCTGAAGATTTGACAGTTCCGCAAGCACCTTTGATGCACATGTAAACAATCACGAAAAGCTCACATAGATCAGCTCTTTGATATGTCTGTGTGTGAGTATGATTTGGATGTTTAACATAGCTTTAACAATTTTACAGTTTATCCCTATGATAACTGCAGTGTGGCAGTTTATAGTGATGTCTAGAACTGAGGTATCATTCCGCAGACGTGTATCATCATGTTCCACAGAGTCACATTATCCTGACAGCAGGTTCACCAGTCCTAAGACTAACCTCTCAATGCTTAGCGCCTAGCAAGTCAGCTGCTGATACCATGTTTATAAGTTTTTGGTATGACTCGGCTGGGCTTTGATCCCGCGAACGCCCGCATTCGAGGCCGATTCATCCCGTGATGCGTCAAGTAAACGGGATTTCTCGCGTTAACATCAAGCGTGGATCTGACACGTCAACTTCATTATATTAAACATCAGATTGGTCTCAAATGTAGTTTTATTGTCAATATTTCACCGCAAAATATATAGTCTGACCGCCTTGATCTGCAAGGGTAAGATGAATGTATGTCAACCGATTATTATGACACGGAATATACACAGATGCCGACGACTGTCCAATGTAAAATAAATATTGCGGAGATTCGATTGCGATGATGGAACCAAGTGTGGGCTCGCGATTAGGTATATACGTTTTGTATTGTTTACTACTCAACATTTACATTCTTTATCAGACTTCAACATTGATTAGGGTTCAATATTGTATGCACCTGTAAGCCGTTTCAACTTAACCCAAGACTTTGAGCAGTCTGACATGCTCTTCTGGTGGTTTACCCGAAAACTCATCCTTTAACTCATGAACAACATTGTATTGGTGTTGCTAAATACCGTATGTTATTTCGGACAAATGTTTTTGTCACATTTCGTTCGCGAGTGTGCTTTATGTTATATCCGCATAAATGTCATCTGTTGTTACATCCATAAGCAGAGAATCATTGTCTGTGTGGAACTCGTGAAGTATTTTGATCTGGACACGGACAACCCAAAATCGATAGTTTTTTTAGCTTTAGCTTTAAATTTATTTTTCTGTGAACGGCATCAACCCCCCCCCCCCTCCAGCCCCCATGTCCCCATTAATGATTTGTTATGAATCACGTGCCTTGTCATATATGAGCCTTGGAAGCTTGTCTTGTTTACGTTCACGGACAAAGTTATTGACGACAATGCATTCCAGGTCATTCCCGGTGTTGAGAAGTAATGTGCAGGATCGAGCATATGCAGGTGTATGGCATGTTTAGGAAATTTGTTAAACACATCAGCGAGCAACAATGCAACAATAAAACAGTGCATAGCTACAACTAGTAAAAGTCACCCGTGTTTTTGCATTCAGGATTTATTTTCATGTTGTAGGGGATAACGCTTATCGATTCTTTAGTCGCTGATGCCACTGCTTGCATAATCAAATAATCTTCCTAACCACGCAGGTTATTGAAGCACTACAATGATTTTGTTTCCTTGGTGTATATTCGTAATTGCAGGTTACATGTGTTATGCGCAGCTCCTCCGTAAGCGTCAGTGATGTAATACTGGTCGCGAACATTGATACAGAACTTTACAGTCGCGGCAAAATCTTCTTCACAGGTACAACAATGCGTAAGCTTCCGAAAACTCACGAATGTTACTGGAGGTCATACTCATGTCTGGTGGTGAACATTGTTGTTGTGAAATATATTTCTCAGTCATTTCAGTTTATGCAAGAAAACTTCAAACGAGTCCCGACTTCAATCTATCATTTGCTCTTCGCATCTGACTGCAGCATGGGAATTGCACAGCAGCTGTGTTATATTTATTTCCTTGTCAGCTACTGGTCATCGGAAGCAAACGGATCTTCCTCCTTAAAGCTGCGATGTTCAAAATCCGCATATTTGATATACGGAAATTTCAGTTTTCCTTCTAGTGCATTTTGCTTCGTTGTGGCATTATTACGCTCTAAAATATTTATGTGATGCTGTCACAGTAAATGTCATGGTTTTCGAACATTCTTTTGCTGTTAAATATATACATGCTACGTCTGCATGGAAACGTTTTACATGTGCTTACTATCTCAGTAATGAAACCGAGCAACATTCTTTACACATGCGTAGAGTGATAGCGATTCCTAACCAATTATATCATTTAGTAATAAGAAATCAGTCTTGGATCGTCCATATTGTCTACATGGGAATAACGCAAGTGTATAAAAAGCATGTATCCCAAGGAAACACATTAACAGCGATACCTGAGTTAAGTGTTTCAACTTTGTTTAGTGTGGCCATAGTAACCTACACAGGAAACTTCTATATTGCCAAATTTAAGTTTACCCAGATGATGGCGGTATTTTCGATTATTGATTATCACTAGTTGAAAAGAACGCATATACAATTGCTTGTTCAATATATAAGTTTTCAGAATTCTTTGCATTTGTCGCTGCCTGGTGGAACCCACACTGGAGTTGTAACTGGATCCACTAAACGATTGATATAGAAAGATATGTAACTCGACTTACCCACAAGAGTCCATCCGGAACATTCACTGGTGTAGTTTTCCAACTTGTCCAAAATCTTTTCAATTCCTTTGTCGATTACATCATTAGTGGCTTTGGTGTCTGCAAGGGTAAGATGAATACACAACATAAAATATTTATTAGAAAGACTTCAATTTGTGGTGGCACGAATCGGACTCATAAGTTCAACTGATACTCAGTTTGTGCAAATCCAGATTTGCAGAGTTACTAAGATATCTTTATTAACATTTGTATTGAATTCGTCTCATTATCAATGTTTTCGATCATTTTAATGTTACTCTTTTAACAATAACCTGACCTGCGCACCGGAAAGGTTAAGTCATTGGCGTGGAGTCCAATGGATCGATTCAACAAATAAAGTCTGACCGGTCGTCAAGCCAAATCAACATTTTACTTAAACAACGCTTGATGTGAAATTGTTATGACAAAATAATAATAGATATTGGTATATTTTTTACAATTGTTTTATGACAGAGAAAAACTTTAATTAGTCATTGTGTATCTACCTATATATGAATTTTCTTCTCAATTTCGCTACTTATGGTGCTGATATGTATATGCAGTTGTAATTTGCATACGTCTATATGATACGTTGTAAGAAAGCCGTGATATATCTTTATGTTCCAACAATTAAAAAGGTACCTGTTGCATATTATGTTTGCATGATTCATCTTTGTTTAGAATTGTCTTGTCCAGAATATCAATAATTGATACACCTTTATGGTACAGTATACAGAGCCTGTGTTGTGCGGAGTTCTGCAATATAAAAAGAATTTCATCTCACATCCGCGTGGGATCAGGTCTTGGCTCCATTAAGTAGTGCACTTGTCAAAAGGTACCAGTAGCTGCCAGTAACACTAAACGCACAAAACTCAACCACTTTCATTATTGGCGCCATTTGTTTCTAATTTCGCGTTCTTCTTAAAAGACAAAACAATTGATATTTATTTTCTCTAATGGCTGATATTGTCAATAGGTGAACTAGAAGAATTTCAATCATCTGCGTTCTTACTACTTCCCCAAAACAGATCAAATATATATGTTTCTAGTAGATATATGGACATATTTCAACAGCGAAGTGTAACGATTATATTGTCATGAGTGGCTAAAACATCGAGACGTGCAGTGACAATACAAAATGTTTACACGTCACAAGTGACATATTTCCTCGTACAACTACATACTATCGTTTTGTTTATGAGGGTGAACGCTTGACCTAATAGGTTTGAGCGTTGGTTCATTAAGAATTGTTCTTGCAGCATGTTTGATTTCAGGTTAGATTGAATGACACTTATCCAAACTGCTTGATTTTATCGGTCACATTCCAAATAATAGTACCTTTCAGTACTCGTTTGTAAACGTATACAATAAATGCGGTTTATAATGTTTAGAATATATGTCTCTATATCTCCTCTCTTCATCACAGAATATATATATATATATATATATATATATATATATATATATATATATATATATATATATATATATATATATATATATATATATATATATATATATATATATATATAATAACGGCCATCATTGGCAATTCGTTGGATATATTATGAATTGTCAGGGGATATATTGTATAACTAAATGAATCCCCCGGGAACAGATTGCGATTGATATCGGTTAGAATATTTTTTTGTGTGCGTGATACATCTTCGTTTGACTTTCATTATATAACTTCTTTATTCATTCATGAAATTCAATCTATAATGTTATAATGTTAAATAAGTAAGGGGACACAACAAACATGTCGATGTCATCAGTGATAATATCCCTCTGTGGACTGCGTGTCATTAACTTCTACAATGGAAGTGTAAAATTGTTGTTATTGGATTGTGAATATCTGAACAATTGTGAAACTGATATATTTATTGCACGTAGAGAAATTGTAGTCGTCCTGTCAGTTCGTCCTCTCATTTTATTGGAATTTGATCATTTGTGAATTTCACTGGAAGCAAAGACCGTTGCAAAATAAATTATACATGAATACTCATAGCATTTAGTACAAGATGTGTTTTCCTACCAAACATCATTGTTGCAAAGTTAGTATCCAAAACTAATATTGTCTTGCGTCGAACATTCTACACTTTTAAACATAATGTACTGGAAAGCATTTGTCTTTTTATAGAATGTCACGAGGTCATAAAATCCTATTTATGCTGGAATGCAAAATTTTCATAAATTATGTTCCGAAAATGAGAATATGGATATTTTGGTTGTGAAAAAAATGATCTTATTAATCATATATTATGGTAATTGGGATTTTCATTTCAGCTTCATTTACGATTATATTGGATCATGTCAATCTTAAAACACAGTAATTGATATTGTCAGTTGCAACCGTTACCTTGGAACATGTAAATTGTATATTCTAGTGATTAAGAGTAGCAATGGCAGAGGTAGATATTATAGTGTACAGAGATTCACAACTACACACACGGTAATCATCTTAAACACAACACCAGGTTATGCCATTAGGCGAGTGAGTGAAATGTCTGTGTATGGCAATAAGGGTCTGAGTTTTGAGCCAATAATGAGATGTTGTGTTGGTTTTGTTTCAAGCCCAAAACAGATTGCTCAAAAGCTAGGGAAATATGTTTATCAGTGATATACGCTTCCGATCAGTACCACATTCTAACCATGGTCTGATTCGTTAGATCTCTCGTTTTCCGTGCTTTCATCTTTGGTTCAAGCCTTAAACAGCTTGCACCGATTTCTCCGATAGTGTAAGTGCTTTTAATTGCAAACTTGAATAGATACGATTTTGGAATTTCATAAAGTGCGGATGAATTGTGTGCTGTATATACTGTACACAACACAGATGAGTCTTGTCAGGAAACTGTCCACTTTACGGAAGTAATCTTCGGCTGTAGAACTATGTGAAACGTGATATTGTATTATATCTTGCAGTCATTTAATTGTCTATTATCCCTATTTGAGACGGATTAACGCAAGTGTCTGGTTGTTTCAATAAGAATCTGCTACAGTTCAATGCCTAGGGAAGAAGGAAGTTCATATGCACATATGAGTTATCTATATCACTGTAATTTCTATCAAAAGTGATAAACGATAGTGAGACGTTGAACTCTGGGTTAAATAACCCAAATACTAGGGTCAGTGGTGAACTTTATTCGAGGAACACATTGGATAACTCGGTATGAGAGCCCAAAGGTTTGGAACGAACGACTCTGCTCGTGACGGAGATTCTTGAAACTTTGGGAAAACTGGAAGTAGCGGAATCAACAAAGTCTATGTTGAGCCGTTTGTCGAAATTTATGGATTATACAAGTCTCCTTACTCTTATCTGTTTTTGTGTGCATATGATTGGGAGTGTTGGAGTTGGATGGAGAAGATAAGTCACAGTACGTAATTAGTCGAGTCTTTCACCATCTGATCATATTATTGGTCAAACCCTATTAAAATTTCGATATACTGCTACTCCAGATCATAATCCTAAATGTCTATATTGTTCGAATATCTTTATGGAAACAGGATATGAGATCCTTGCCACATATCTCTGGGCGTAAATGTGATATGTTGAACATTTGCCAGAATGAATGTTTCCATTATATTACTCATTTTTTCCCTATATAATTCGTTGGAGATTTTATGAATTGTCAGGGGAAATATTTTGTACGCAGTCGATACAGATTAGCATAACAAAAAGTATTCCAGGAACAGACTGGGATTGATATAGGTCATGCGTAAACCAGTATCGTTTGTTGACGTTCATAACCTAACCTCTTTACACTTTCATGAAATTTGATTGGCAATTTACTAATGTTAAATATGTAAGAGCATACGACAAACATGGTTGATGTCATGAAAGATAAGATCCTTCGAGGAACTGAAATAAATACCCAAAGTGTCATTAACGTATGAAAATAAACTGTAAAATTGTGATTATTGCACAGTGAAAATCTGAACCATTTTGAGCATGAGATCGTTATTGCATGTACACAATTCGTAAATCGCATTCGTCCTGTCAATTTACTGCAATTTGATCCTTTGTGAATTTCACTACATGTAAACACCTTTGCAATAAAAATTATGCTTTAATACTCATAGCATTAACACAAGATGACAAGTTTTTCGGCCTAAAAGCTTTCTTCCCGGTTAAACATAATGTACTTAAAAACCTATGTGTCGACAAAAAAATGCCACAATTATTCAAATTTCTACTTAAGATGGAATGTAAAATTTTCTGAAATTTTCATAAATTATGTTCCGAAAATGAGAATAGTTACATTTATGTTATGAAAAAAATAATCAATCATATGTCGATCCCACCTAAATTCGGCAGACGATTAATTTGTCCTCAAATGGACATGATGACATTTAGTAACGAAAAGCAATTAGTAAAATAACTTCAATAAAATTACCGTTCCTAATAGCATCCGTTGGTAGAAAAGAAACATTAGGTCATGTTCCAAGTACGCGACATTTGTGTCTGTCTTATAGTAACTTAGATACTCGTTCATATTTTTTTCTTTGATCATTTCAGTCTTATATTATAGGAACTGGGAGCTTCATTGACGATTGTCGCCTTGGATCATGTCAATCTTATAGTCGTCGCGGTTTTCAGAGTCAAAATGTTTGCACCGATTTCTATCATCGGTTTTAAAATTTTTGAAAGTGCGGATGAAGTTTATTATTCTGTTTACTGTACACAACGCAGGTGAGTCTTGTCAGAAAACTGTTCACTTTGCAGGAGTAATTTTCGGCTGTAGAACTGTGAAACGCAATAATTTATTATATCTCGCATTCAGTTACGTTTGCTATTATTCCTACTAGAAAGAAATTCGAGCATGTGGTTGGTTATTACAACAAGAATCTCGTACAGTTGTAAGAAGTCAGTTTATATGCACACATGTGTAATCACTGTATTTTCTCTCAAAAGTGTCATATGACCCAGTGAGTCTTTGAACTCTGGGTCGAATAACCCAGATACTAACGCAGATACTATAGTAAGTGAAGAACATGGATCAAGGAACACATCACATTGGATAATTCGGTATGAAGGCGCAGAGGTTCGGAACGAACGCCTCCGTGGGACAGAAAGATTCTCAAGAGATTCTTGGGCAAGCTGGGAGTAGCGGACTAAAATAAGTACATGCCTATTCATATGTCGGAAGCTATGGATCACACAAGTCCCTTACTTTTATGAGTTATGTTTTTATGTGATTGTAAGCGTTGGTGTTGGATGGCGAAGATAAGACACTGGATGCAGTTAGTCTTATTGTTGGCCGTCTGATCATAGCATTGATCCAACACTGTTAAAATCTCAGTATAGTGCTATGTAAGGTCATGAACTTAAATGTCAGTGAAGATGTAATATCTGTATGGAACCATATAGGAGACCATTGCCACTTAAATGGGCGTAAATGTGATCCGTTGAATATTTTGAAGGACTGATGATGACCATCAAATTACTCCTTTTATCCGTCGTCTGTTTAGCTCGCAAATGTGCATTTTAAATAGTAAAAGTGGGTGATGATTGATATCACGTGTATTAAAACCTGTTATCTAACCCCATCATCTCATCTCAGCTTATTTTATAAGGGTGCGTGTTGGATGGCCGAAATATGTATCGGCTATAATTCGACGTATATGTCATTATGGATGTGCGCCTGTAGAGCTATTACAAGGTAGGTATTAAATGAATTATACTAATTTATAATTTTTGGGTGATTTGTTTAGCAAATTATTAAATTTGTAAACAGAAATAATCGCTTTGAAACTGTATTTTTTTAATAGTTTACGTTTTAATATTTTAGTTTAAATTTCAGTAATTTCCCCATTTCTTACGATACCAGATTCGTATTTTGTAACCTCAACCACATACGTTTCGGAAGTTTCAGCGTTAGTCTGGGTAATCTTAATAGAATATTCTGTTTCTCTAAATTCGGTCTCATTTTCGGATATTAAATATTATTCTCAGTCTGAGTCTAATGGTTCTTAGGTTAAATTTGAATTCACATGACCTTTAATTTTTTATAGCACGGCGGAATCGTGGTCAGTTAGAATGAGCGTTGGTCATTAAGGCTGCCTCTTGGTGATATCGGGTTTAGGTTAATAAGAATGGTTCTTGGACAGTAAATATATGTCAATCCATCTCATTAAATCTGTTTCAACCCCATGTTTGCTCACAATGTTAAATTTTCATAGTCCTATTATGCCCCAATATGTTTAACATGTGGACGTGCTTAACATTAAGTTTCCTCAGGCTCCCATACTGTTACAATCTAAGATGGCAGACGAGTGGATCTATGTATAGGGCATTACAGCATCCAAAGGTTCCCATGTGGTGGAACCATGGACTAATCAGAATATTTTTAAAACAAAGCAATACAGTATAATGTTAGTGAAGCATTTAACATTAGACTGCGCGTGCACCTGCATTATTTATATCACCATTTCCTTTAAAGAAATGCATAAAGAACGCCTGTGGTACACTAAACCAACCAGTATCACTTTTAATATTTCTAGAGATTAATTATATATCTTTACCTACTTAGGTAATGAGATTTTGTAAAGATTTGCATAGGCGATCATTTATGTTTCTTTTGATATTTAATTCAATCCTGTTTTCCATGATTGTTTTTTGTCCTTAGCTTTATAAATCTGGTCAAATCTCATCAAAACAACATATAAACACTCACTCAGTAATCTAGTAATACATACATACATACATACATACATACATACATACATACATACATACATACATACATAAGTTGCACTCCTTTACTCTTATTCAATAATATTCCTGTATGCCTGTTTTGTTCTGAGTCAGGGAAGTGAACGAGTTTAATATGCATTTTACCAAAATAGTTCTTTCACGCAATTCAGTACTAATCACAAATGTGGTTTATGTTTATTACATAGAAAATTTTAAGATTTATAAATACTGTGGCTTTACTGTATAAATGCAAATTCAAAACGAACTAATATAATGAAATTCGATTCACAGCATATGATAATATCTACGCGAAGGGGTCAAAGAAGACATTGTAGCAATGGCGAAACTGTAACCAAGAATCGCCGAGTAGACACTGAAGAAGAAATGAACTATGCACTTAAATTTAATATAATAATAGTATAAAAGAGTTTGCCTTTCATAATAAGTTTTATTCATATAACCCCTCTGTTGTTATTTTAAAGAATTACATAAACAGGAACGGTGAAAGATTATCCTGTAAAGCAGCCATAAACACACGAAAAGACATATGACTATATTTATGATTAAAACTCTACTATCTATACAATACTCATAGACGTAAAATGTAAATACTTCAATATCTTGGAAACACTAGCCTATCAGTTGTTTTGATTGTAATGTGTGAATTCAGCGCATCAAAGTCCATAATAAATAGCACATTTTATCTTTGAATCTCTCGAAGTCTAAAAACTTGTAGACCAGTATTTTCGAACAATCACACTGTATCAAGATCGTGTCAATCACGTTTCATGGTACAAACAAATACATATCAGGTGAATAATCCCAAAATTGTAGAAAACAAATAATGGAGTGAATTTTTTAACATTTTGACTGATTCCGAATTAATGCCAGATTTCTACTTAGGCATGATATAGCCTGTTCCACTTCAGATATTGTATAGCTGACCAGACAAATTGAATTCAGTTAAATGTTGAAAACATTAAGAGACAATTCCTCTTAACCTTTTAAATGTGTGTGGGGGGACTTATGTCTTTAACGTAAACCATTATAATAAGACACCAAACGGCATCATATATAAAACACTTGGTGCAGGGTTATCATCATCAGCTGGATCTGTGCCAAAGTATATTTGACTCACTTACTTCATTGAAACTCGGTTTATACAAAACCAATCTTCGCTTTGATGTCATTATTGATATGTTCAGTTTTCATCTTCATTTAAGATTTAACCTCCTAATTATAACAGGATCAGCATTGCTAAAATGCCACTAACGTCGTAATTATTACCTGATCTGCTTTGTTAAAATACCAATGATTGTAGCAAATATCACCAGATCAGCATTACTAAAATACAAATAACGTCGTAATTATAACCTGATTAGCATTAGAGAAGGTTTCAGTTCAGCACGTCAAGTCCAATCTTTAAAGTCCAGAAGTCAAGTTACATAAGCTTCAAACGAATGAAACGTAAATAGAATATTGAACGGATACACACTTGCTATTAATATGAAATGACGTTGATGTCAGCCTTATTATATATATCACAATATTTCAATTATTCACTTTAATTGTCAGTTTAGCCTTGTATCATTTACTATCTCTGCCATGGAGGTATACATATTAAGTGTGTGGCGTCAACTATTTCATTAGGTGAAAAAGCGATTTATTTTGTCTGATGCGTTAAACGTACTTCTGACAAACAATGGAGTTTGTGATATTGCAGTCATCATCCACATATGTTCCAAGATGGAGACCTTAAGCCATTTTATAAAATGTATTCTATTTGCAGCTTGTGCTCATAAGTGTTGCACACAAATAGTAGATGCAAAATATAAAATATTTATCCCGTATGAAAATAAGGAAGGTCACTTTTTACAATTTGCATTAGATTTACTTCTGGGTTAAATTTGCAGACTCACTCAAATTCTCGAATGGAAAATAATGATTTATTTCTTTTAAAGTACCAAAATTGCCTTATAGTGTCCAATATTAATAACTTATTTACCGCACGCACAATGATGCTGTGGGCAAGTACATTATCTATGCAAAGATCTTTATATCAAAATTGAGTACAATCATGTCGCTGTAATTTAAAACGTTTCATTAGAATATCAGATGACATGGTCATTAATTGGTTATCAAATACTGACTTTATTCGACTAATACATCACATTACAATTAGAAACCTACAATAATAGACAGGTACCTAAACCTTGAACGTGCTGGTATTTAATCTCGTTCTTCATGATAATCATCTTTGCTACTTCTGTTTCACACGCACACATGGCGGGCGTATGAACCAGCCAGTATCAATTGTACATTTCTAAAGTTTAATTTTATGTTTTTACCTACTAAGATAATTAAATTTTGTAAAGATTAACATTGGCGGGCTTTTATGTTTGTTTTGATATTTCATTCTTTGCTGCCCAAAATGATTGTGTTTAGTCTTTTGTTTTATTACCTGACATAATCTATCGAAAACAACATATAGACACTCAGACATTTAGTAAGTCATACATACATACATACATACATACATACATACATACATACATACATACATGTATGCATATAATCATACATACATCCACACACACATACATACATACATACATACATACATACATACATACATACATACATACATTGTTCTTAGTCAGCGAAGTGAATGAGCTTAATATGGCTTATACCAAACTAGTTATTTCCCTCGATTATGTACTAAACACGAATTGCCCAACAGCATTTTCTATTTATTATGGGCTTTGCTGTATAAATTGAAATTCAAAACGAACTAGAATTTATAAACGTTTGATTCACAGTGTATGTAAATACTTCCGAGAAGAGGTCGAAGAAGGCAAAAACATCCGTCAAATCTGGATGTATCATACTCAAAAAATATTGAGCAACCGAATCTAACGCCATGTCAAGCACGCAAGATTAAACGGGTATGCAGAAAGATGTGTTTCACCTATTAAACTTCATGATTGGCGCAACTTGTCAGTACATAAAGCTCTTTCTTGTATGTAATTCTTAGATGATTGCAAAATATAGTGAGTTAGTATTCGTCCCAAACATAATGACTTCCAATTATATTAGATGCTAATAGACCTTTCTCGTGACGTGTTAATTATTTCCTTTTGTATTTGCAATTTTATTCCATGGGAGCCTATGAAGTCAGGGTGAAGAATGAGAGTCTATGTAGATGATTTTATACCAAATTAAGTCCGATTTTACTCTAACCAATCCCGTCAGCATACAAAGAATCATTTTGAAAATGGCATATCAAACCGTTTTTATTTAGAACCATCCTTAAAGCATGCCTGCATATGTGTTGAGGGAGCCTGAGACAAGAAAGGCTTGAATATACAGATTTTGTGTTTTTATTTGCAATATATAAAAAGCAGAAACAAAATAACCAACAACGCAAATTGAAAATAATTAAATTAACTTGTTCAATGACATTCATCACAGCTGTTTTTTACATCTGATCGACAATGCGTTGCTTTCTAGCATATTTCATTGAGAGCAACATATCTCAAACTTGAAATATCCACGCAATCAATCGGAAAAATATACCAGCAGTGTTTAACGGGTAAAGAAAAGTGCAATATGTTCAAACATTCTTTTTAAGCACTGGAGAAAGAGGGATATGAAATCAAGATCAGACAGCATAAGGATAGAAGAATACCAACAGTTTGTTTTAACACTCAAACAACATTTTCCTATCAATGGATAATTGTATATGATGGCAATATATTTCGAACAGGCGATCGGGGCAGGATTTGAGTTGCACAAACGTTGCCGGTGACCAAACTTCATGGTAGACATGTATATACAATCACTGTCCCTCTTTCTGCCTCTGTCTCTCTCTATGTATCTCTCTTTCTCTCTGTGTCTGTCTGTCCGTTTTTCACTCTCTGTCTCTCTTTGTCTGTCTCTATCTCTCTCTTTATATATATATATATATATATATATATATATATATATATATATATATATATATATATATATATATATATATATATATATATAACTAAATGAACATTTCTGACAGTTATTCATAGTTATTCATGATTATACATCACCTGATATTAATGGAATACCTCAGCAAATATCTTTAGACCGTAAATATATAATCTTAATTTTATAGCATACTGTATACAATAAACATATCATGAAACTTTGTGCTGACTTTTAACAACTTTATATTTTTTGCAGAATTTGCATGATAAACAGATTTTTACATGAGAAGAATAGCTTTTATTTTTAAAAATGCCAAGAGTCATATATAAACGCAATATTACACATTGTTGTCACTTATTCAAAACATATGTCTAAGATGTGAAAATGGCAAATATGAATGGCTAGTGCTGGTGGTGGTTTTTGTATTTTCTTCCAATTCGTCCTGGTAGTACCTTTCCATTTTTAATGTACTTCTTGCTATAAATTGTTCATGTGCAATACTGCAGATTTCGCGATTTGAGTTATACCAGAGACTTCTATCTAACTCCAAGTGTGATTGTGATATATTTAAAATCATTGCAGTCTTGTTGTCTTCCTCTTTCAACAGGGATTATTTTAACTTTTGCAGAAAGATCTTAGGGCTGTATGGAGAGTGGGATGTTATGAAGGAATCAGAACAAAGAACTGATGTTTCCAAAACCATTACAAATCATCAGTACATTTTTCTGAATTAAGCTTTGCATTATCTCATGTAAGATCACGTATTCTCAGCATCACATATATATAACGAGGATATACTTTTGTGTACACTACGATTATATGCTTATTCGGCCATTTAGTCTTCAAACATTTGATATCTCTACCCTGGACTAATACATATTAAACATGCGGCATTTGTTATTTTCTGACCAAGTCAGAACAAAGCATTTCTTTTTTTCTGATGTTTTAAATGTACTTCTGACAAATAAAGGGTCTTAGAATATCGCAATCGTCGTCCCTGTGTGTTCCGTAACAAATCGTCACGCATGTTTGCTTTCCACCAAAATTATCTGGGCTTCCAGGATCCCAATGGAAAGATGAGGCTGCTTGTGCGTTCCACCACTTCCATACGAAGCTTGTACCCATGCGTCGCAGTCCAATCCATACAACAGATGCTGCAATGAAGTTACTAAAATAAGTAGCAAGCATCTTAAGTTTATTATCTCATATTAAAATATGTCAAAGAAACTCGAATAATAATTGGAGTAAAAGCATGATATTTATCAAGCGCAATGATTATGGATATCTTATTTTCACCAACATCGTGACAATTCTGGTTATCCAAGGTATCACAAGGCTGTTTGGCAATTCCATCACTACTACCGTCTGCCTGCGTCTACTTATCAAAATTCAATCAACAGTTTGCAGCTGATACAGCACTTGCTGAAGCATAATCAGTAGCTTGCGGTTGATACAGCAATATCAAAAAAGTGAAATGATAGTTTGCAGTTGATATAGTACTTTTTAAAAAGTGAAATGATAGTTTGCAGTTGATATAGTACTTTTTAAAAAGTGAAATGATAGTTTGCAGTTGATATAGTACTTTTTAAAAAGTGAAATCATTGTTTGCAGTTGATATAGTGCTTTTTAAAAAGTGAAATGATAGTTTGCAGTTGATATAGTACTTTTTAAAAAGTGAAATGAATAGTTTGCAGATGACATATCACTTAGTAAAGTCTAATTAATTATTTTATGTTGACGTTACACGTTGATTCAAAGTGAAAGTATTAGGATTATCACATAGTCGGAACACTTTACATATAGAATATGCAGTTTTATATTTCTGATATGACAACATGGTATATATTATTGTATGCGGTTCTGATTGGTCCAAATAAGCAGATAAAGATCGTGTGCAGTATTACTTTTACAGATTGGTTGCGATCATGGGAAAATATTATTAGCTCGCCTACTTGAACATTTTGCTTTTAATTTACTACCAGCATGTTTTGGCCATTTCTTAAAATCTACTGCCTAAAGGAATGATTTGTTTACGCAATGTATAGATTATTAGTCGCTGAAGAAAGGCTACAAACCCTAAACAACAACAACAATAAAACTAAACTAATGGAACTGGTCAAGTGATAGCGTGCGTGTAGAAATGGGTAGGGGATATACTTGTAATATGGAATCCACCTTATATACAAGAGTGGTTTAAATGTTAACTTAGAGGTGTTAATAGACTCACCTCTTTTCACAAACCATGTGGGCATAAGCCGCTCTCCAAACTGCAAGAATATTATCCAACCACATCACATGTTCACCGTAACAAAATTCTTATCATGTGATACAATTCAGATTTGTCATGTCTACTATAGTCTATTCTTCCAAATCAAATAATGCAAATATCCTGCTACAATTACATTAACATCTCTGCATCCTTAATCATCCCTTCACCTATCCAACAATCTTAATACTTAGACGTGAACTGATATAAACCGCCTCGCTGTTACACGTTTCTCCAAATGAATTAAAACTATGTAATCCCATATTGAACATACATAAACGTTCTGTGTTGAAAATTTATGTTGTTTGAATCAAATGTTATACTTATTTGGAGGGTCAATTGTCCTTTTGCATAATAATTGTTAAAATATAACTATGAAATTTTACTAGTTATATAATAGAGCAAAGCATTCCATAGACTGTATTTCACTCGCAAAGCATGAAAGATGCAAAGTCTGAGTCAGAATAAATTAAATTAGTTCGTCTTCTTTCAGTCCAATTTCTAATAAAACAAATATTATGTGATACCCAGATTTAGGAAACTCGTTGAAAATATATTCAGCTGTTGCTAGCCAAGGCTCGCAAACCAGGACATAATTCAACTCGTTTCATAAATTCAATGTTAAGTCATTACATTATATGACTCTCTATTACTCCGAGTACGTAATACCTTCTTAAAGTAGACATATTATGAAATGCATTAACATAGATAATATTTCCGAGTAATGTACAGTTACTTTGAATATTTTTACTGAAAATTAAGGAGTAATTAAAGAAGCTATGACCGCCATTAATATATCGCGCAATTGAACAAATTAATAAACCCTTTTTTTAAAAAATATATTGAATGCATCTGGGCGCAGCACATCACGGAGTATGATTGCGATGGGGGTCATTACAATACAGTTTCTTTATTTGCGCTCTTTACTTCTATGATTTTTATTGGGGGTTGTTTTTTCAAAAGTTCATATCCGCTCATTACTTAAAATTAAACGAACTGACTCCTGTTTGACGAAAAATGAAACATTTGATGAAACATATTTATTGTTCCTTACGCTGCGGTATGTTTCTTATCGTACAAGAAATGAGTATTCACTGTTGTTTACTAGCATCTTCGACCAAACAGCTATGTTAGAGTATCTTCTATTTTTATGTAATATTTTAATCAGCGAAAAATATAAACCGAATGTATTATGCAGCATTATTCAGATAATAATGTGGTACTTTAAGAACCCTGTAGAAATAATTTTCTGATACCTGGATCTGATATAGTGACCAAAATGACAGATTCTTATGACCCTTCAGCTTATAGACTTTTGAGATAATTTTTCCTTATTTTTAAATATAAATATTTGGTAAATGATATTTTTGTTTACCAAACAACGTTCTATTATACACATATTCAAAGGAAACAATTTCCGTAGCATGTGTATTTATTTGAACTATTTTAATGGGACATTTGTCCACTTTCTGTAATCATTTGATGAAAATGTACAGTTCATTTTTTATCTGGTCACACAAATGCAAGTACGAAGTGGAAGCCGCATTTAAATACTATCTGGCATCAGATGCTAATTTATGGAATTTAGTATACTTTACATCGTGTCCTCATAATTTTTGATAGCACAAAATATACAGACAAAATGTAAAATATTTTATTTCCTGTTAAAAGTAGCAGCTTCACTTTCCAAAGTTGATAAAATGTTAAAATAGCCAGGATAAGACCAAAAACTCTTTGGAAAATTCAGGATTAATGTTATTTAAAAAACGTAATATTGCCTAATATTTTCTAGTATTGATCACTTATTTGCTGAACATAAAATAATGTCATGGTCAAGAATGTTATCTATTGTGTTAGAATATGTTCCAAAAGATGAGGTGGATATTAATTGTATCAGAATTATGTGGTTTTATTAGACTGACACATCACATTTAATTAATTATTAATTACATGATTTTATTTGACTTTGTTTTTATTGAGTTTAATTATAGTGGCGTGCGCACAATTGTGCATGTGCCACATTGTTCTGACTGCACCGCAGCCTGCTAGTTGTTCCTGGGCAAGGGAATGGTGCCACCTCCCCCAGGCATTTATGGTTCAAGGAACTCTGATAGTTTGGCCTCAATTTGTGGGTCTATAAAGGTCCCTTACAGTTGAATGGTTGGCTGTCAAGAGGAGGAAGGAGAGCTTGGGAACGGTCCTGGTTGCTTCACATCGCTGGTTTCTTGTTGCATTTGCCTGGCGTTTCTTGCGGCTTTTTTTCTTCTTTCAAAATGTTCCTAAAAGGTGGGGGGGTGTTCTCTGCTGTTTATAGAGGTTATTAGTAGAAATCATGTATGAAGAGAGATTTTCAAGGTTATATGGTATTGCTAGTCGAGGTGTTTAGGGTGTGCTTCCTACAATATGTTATTTATAAGTTTTTAGATATTGCCTCTTTAAGTTATTTATTTATTAATGTTTTTAAAGATTAAATGGTATTTATACTTTATTTAGCAAAAGACTGGAGTCCTAGCCGATTACACGGTTCGTTAAGGACATCTAGGACAGGAGTCCTAGCTTATTACTCGGTTCGTTAAGGACATCTAGGACATCCGATTTTGCGGTTTCCTTAGTTCTTGATTAGAGCTTCGTAGGTGAAATATGTATTAATATTTTATAAGATTGAATGATATGTTATGGGGTTTTATGTGGGGACTTCTAAATTTATTTAGCTAGTTACTGGCTCTTTTTTGTGGGGATAGTAATTATATTATATAGTCCCGCTGAGTCTATGAATTTATTTACATTTTTATATGCTGATTGTTTATTTGTATTAGAGTCCATAATAACTCTGGGTATGTGTATAGTGATCCAATCTCTTTTTGGCTTTTGATAAATATTTTCCTAGCGGGTTGATATATTGGGCATATATTGAATGCGTGGTGTATATCTTCGGTGGTGTGGTAGTTAAAGCAGTTAATGGTTGCTGGTCTCGGTCCTATAAGACTTCCAAAGCTGCTTGCTAGTTTAGTTTTTCCAGTTATTATCCTGTTTATGGTTTTCTGTTCTAAATAGGTACCCTTGGGTATCTGTATGTTGCTATCTACGGTTTTTTGGGTTTCATGGTACGTTTTACCTTTTGCGGATGAGTTCCAAAAATCTTGCCATTTTTGGTCTCTTTATGTTTGTGCGAAGCTTAGTGCTTCTGTAGAGCTGTAGTTAAGCTTAATAGAGTTTTGATCTCCTAGTTTGGTTTGTGCAACTTTGTCTGCCGTTTCGTTGCCAGAGATTTCAATGTGCGACGGTATCCACATGAGCTCGACTAATTGATGTGATGTGGTGATATTGTCGATTAATTGGCATGCTCTGTCGAGGAATTGTTCCCTAGAGTGTGTTTTGCGATTTTGGATGGATTTTATTACGCTTAGGGAATCGCTAATAATGACTGCTTTAGGTATTTGGTTGTCTTTGATCCATTGTAGTGATTCAAGTATAGCCCAGAATACAGTGGTGTAAATAGAGCAATAGTCAGGTAATCTGGATCCCGTTTGTTTATTGAATTCAGGGATGACTATTAATGCTGCTGTTCTTGGTGGGTTGTTTGTTTTTGATCCATCGGTATATATTTTAACATAGTCCGGGTATTTTTGGTTCATTTCGTTTACCAGTACAGATTTTGGTAAGTTCTCTTGTCTTTCTTTATTGCCTAATTTGGTAGCTTCAATGTTAATTCTTGGTGGTTTTTGTAACCATGGTGATTTATTCTGGTCTATATTGTTTGTTACCTGCTTTTTTTAGTAGAGGTATCTTTTCTCTTAGTTCAACGATTACTTTGCCACTTGGTGTGGTGGAAATGATTTTGAGTTTGAAGACAACTTTACACTTGTTTATAGCTATTTTGGTGTGATGGTTGTCTGGGTGCGTATCTAATCGAATGGATTATCGGAGGAGCAGTTCTAGTTTACGTAATTTTAAGGGTAGTTCTCCTGTTAGTGTTTGTAGTTCTTCTAATGATGACGAGGGGAGTATTCCTGTGCATAATAGTAAGGCTTTTCTCTGGATAGTGTCACGTTTTTGTAGTACCGGTTGCTTAACCGAGTTATATGCTTGGCAACCGTAATCCAGTTTTGATCTAATTAAGTTTTTAAATATCGTGAGGAGGGTTTCCTGGTTGGATCCCCAGTCAGTCCCTGTGATATTCCTGAGTAAATTGAGATCTTTGTTACAATTCTTGGTGAGTTGTTCAATCTGCTGTTTCCATGTGAGGTGGTTGTCAATGAACATTCCTAGGAATTTTACTACTGTTTCGTATTTGACTAATTGATTTTGTATATAGAAGTTTGGATAGACTAAGTTGTTATTTCGTTTGGGTGTGAATATGATTGCCACAGTTTTTTCATGAGATATTTTGAAACCCCATTTCTCCGCCCATTTGAAGGACAATTCACATTTAATTGGAAATGAATTACGTGATTGTATTGCACTGATGCGTAACATTTTAAAAGAAGTAAACGACGATGGTATATAAATAATTTGACTTTGAATGTGCTTCTATTCAGTCTCGTTCCTGATGATAATCAGCTTGGCTCCTTCCGCTTCACATGCAGCCATAGCATCCGAGTTGTTAATGGTTTCGGAGTGAACCTTGTAACACAATTTAAGCGTCTCGTTGAATGTATGGCGTCCATCGCATTGCTGAGGTTCTGCAAATCAAAAGAAAATCCAAATTAATACGTTATATATTTACATTAGTGCTCACTACACCTGATCGATATCAAAGGAATTGTTTCTTTTTTCCAGACCTTCTGCTCACAAGTCACGCAAAAGAGTGATTCATATTTTCTAGGATGTCTATATATGTATTCAAATATTTAAGGTTTGTGCCACCATAGTGTGTGCAATACAACATAGTTATTTAAGAGGTATTAATTTAACTGTACTTACGTCATATGCGACACTGTGACTAATATTAGTGAGTGATGAAACAGAATTAAAATACTAAAATCGTGGAAAGGATTTTGTGTACCAGTAGGAAAACGGTGGGAAGATACAGATTTCAGTCCTCGGAAGTAATGGTAAACGACACGGTAAAGTTTCAAAAGAGTTTTGGCTGGTGACAAAGGGAATATGAAACGTGCATCAAATTATCCAGAGGCTTTATGACGGGAGAACAGAACTCTGTAAGCAAAATATTGTCGCTAACAAATGTGACATAAGACAATCAACAAAAGCAGACCACGCCCTTCTCGGGGTTTTATTTCATTCAAAAACAGGGATACAATTGCGTTATTGCCGAAACCTTTCTTTTTCTGTCACTGTACTCTTTCACTGGATAGGTGTGAGTGATGGTACATTTGTGTGCGTCAGACCCTTTTCTATCATTTCACTGCATATTTTGGTTACGTGTGACTGATTGTACGATTGTATGTGTCAGACACTTTCGCTCCTTCCACTCTATCGTTGGATACGTGTGAGTGAATGAGTGATGATGGCTTTATATACTTTTGTCCCCTGCACATGGGTGTGGGATCTTTGTGATTATGACGATGGCAGCGGTGGTAGTTCCATATTCTGGGACAGAGTGCCATAACATTCTACTATTGGTATGTAACAAATTGAAGACGTACATGAAATAAATTTAATAGCTTCATTGTTTTGTGAGTTTACTTGAAAAACGAAATTAATAGCTATTATATACGAGGTATGTAAATGCACGTGGATAAATGACGATGTAGGGAATTTGGTATGCTCAATAATAATAATGTTAAAATACGTGAAACTACACAACAGTGTACTTGTTTTTCAAAGTCACACATGCTCACACAAAAATTGATAACGATACAAATAAATAACAACCTCCCAACATTTTGAGCTAAACAAGATATTTGTTATAAATTATCCACAAAAGAAACACTAAACCCAAAAATATTCTTGACTCCAGTATATGTCATCATCAAAATCATCATCATCCATCCTTGATTCATCTGTATTTTAGGGACTACACTGCAGCTCTGCATTAGTCACGGTCTATGGCGATATTATTTGTTGGCTTTTCTTAATGATTACATGTTATACATATTTGAATTTCATAATTCACCAACAAAGTATTCACTGAATACATTACTAGATTTTTTAAACACGTAATAACAATGGTAATGGATACATTTACATTTACGCATCTTGAAGGTCTTCAAATGGTAATTTCGTATGCCCTGCAAATCCTGATAGGCACAGACGTTGTACTGGAATTTCGAGTTGTCTGCATTTACAGCTGAAATACATTAAGGTTACGTCGTTGAAGTCACCACATAATCAAGCCCTTTATAATCAGATAAACTGAGGTGGATCAACATTGAAACAAAACAAAATCCATGTGCATTAGCTCATATTTTCGCTCTAAATTTCACTTGTAAGAAGACCAAAACCTCAATTATTTTTTAAACTGATGTAGGGCGTGCGACTAAGTTGAAAAATCGCTGGCCGGAGCTATGTGCTCATTAATACTGCTAATGTGTTTTGATGAATCTACGGCTGCGAATTGATAATAATAATAATAATAATAATAATAATAATAATGACAATAATAATAATAATGATATTAATAATAATAATAATAATAATAATAATAATAATAATGAGGACATTGTATAGCCCCTAACTTTTAGAAGCCCTAAGCGCTGCAACATTAGACAATACCTATAACATAAAAAAACATATATAATGATATGATTACAACACACAAACACAATGGAACTAGAAAACATAAAAGACATGCGGACAATGTTATTAGGTCTTTAAGTTTGTTCTTGCGTCGAAATAAGTGAGTTTTTAGAACACTCTTGAATGGGATCAATGTGTCTTTGTGTCAAAGTTCAGCTAAATAATTCCCTGTCAGCACAATTTCCTACATCTGATTGTTTAAATAGCAAATCCTAATTTCTGACATCTTGAAAATAAATATTTACTTCCTGAGTCATATTAGAGTTTGCTCCATATACCTCTAATTGAGTTTTACCTTTCACCCGAAAAACAAGAATAGCTTGAACGTGAGGAAGTACGTTAATGGTTATATACTAACTATTCGCTATGTCTTATTAAAGCAGTAATAATTTAATCTGATATGAATGAAATGTGATATGATGAGGCATTTGTAAACAATAGAGTGTATGTTTGAAGTTATCAGCCAAGCAATGAGGCTATTGGTTTGTTCATTTGTCTACCTTATACATACTTGTGTAGTACTTCCATTCTTGATGCGTTCCGTGACCAGCAGGGAGTCCGCATTTAAATGACTTAGGCCCAAACATTTCTTCAGAGACGGATTGTAAAAGAAGGAAAGGCAAGAATGTTTCTGGGTGCATAGACTACCACAGGTCAGCATAGAAACTCCGTCCTTTTCCCATAGCAATTCAGATGTGTCGAGGTTATTCTCAAAGTCATTGTCTAGCGCCCATTTAGTGCTCGAAAAAGCTTTGGAAAGAAAATGTGCAATTTATAGAGACTATATATATATATATATATATATATATATATATATATATATATATATATATATATATATATATATATATATATATATATATATATATATATATATGTGTGTGTGTGTGTGTGTGTGTGTGTGTGTGTGTGTATCAATCTAAGCATGACAATCTCTGCTCTTGATAAGGAAGATTGATCTATGTTATATGGAGATCTGATTATCCACAGGTTTATAAATTCGGTTACATTACATCAGCATAACTCTGACGAACAATATAAATCAGAAGAATAAAGAATCAAGAGTTTTGCTTCTTTTAAACTAATATTTAGTATTATTTTAACATTATTTTTCAATAATAAGTTCCTAGCAGCTGTCGCGGTATACCATACTAGCTAGACAATTGTTCTTAAGTCTGAATAGTATCACAAATAAAAGATAGCTGCTATCGTCTGAGTGCTGCAACTGATTATAAAATTATACCTCAAACTACATCGAAAGGAACGTACATGCACTTTCCTGCCCACTTTAGGAAATATATTTCAAAGAATAAATATATAACACTGAATAAATACATAAAAAGGAATAAATATATAACAAGGAACCTTTATTGCCTTTCCCGGACAGCTATCAGTATCGGTTGTGGAATAGACAACTGCATGTAAAATGCACCGAATACTAATGGCAACCAGTTGAACAAAAGAGTCGTTTAATTTTTTATTTTATTTTTATAAGAAAGATAAAATGTAATCTAGTGTGGTATCTTCAGCGTAATAAGCTATTAATAAAGTTAGTGAACAACATCATGTCAGTGACTTAAGTAATAAACCTAGTAAGTTTGTTTCACAATAAAGTTCGTATGTGATCAAGCAAGTATAAATTTACGGTAGTGATGAACACCAGTCAGCAGAAGACTACTTTATATTCTCTCCACAAAACTATTGAAATGAAACAGATAAAATAACTCCCAAACAAATGGCTGACTTCATGTTTGTTTTCATCAGTATTACGTTTTCTGTCATACCATAGGTTGATGGAATAGCTCAGCCCCTTCACCCACTGTCATTAAAACGCGAAGGTGATTTCCAAATTAGACTGCTGATCAAGCAATTTGGTCTGGAAAAATTCTTTGTGTGTTTCTAGGGAAGACGAAGAAATACTTGAATAAACACACATTTTGCTTTTATTTACAGTACAATTTATAAAATTATCGATAGATATATATATATATATAAAAACAAAAACAAAATACATCATCCAAATAAAGAAATTAAGCAACCAACCTGTTCACTGGCCTTCACATGTGATAGTTGTTTCATTAATCAGTTCGAAAATGCTTTGTTCTATGGCAATCTCATGTAGGGCGGCACATCTAAATCTGTAAAAGTTCACATAATGAAGCAGGAAATTACCAGTAGTGTTTCCCGGCAGAAGAAAAATGTAATCATTTAATCTATCTTATTCTAAAATGTTGGAGAAACCGGGTTGGAGAATCAAAGGATAGAGAACAGCTTGTCTCAACAGTTAAACCGCATTTCTTTTCCATAACTGGATAATTGTCCCCAATGAAAACATATTTTTAGCAGTCCATCTGGAAAGGATTTGATTCATAGTCATACCTACAATTATTTATTATGAAGGATATACAACTTATCAATTCTTTTATTAAAATAGTATATACTTTTAAACAGTACCTTACTATTGAGGCCATTAAGATACAAAGTTACAATATCGATTATTCTCCTCTAATGTTTCAATACATTTTAATACAAATAATCGCTCTCTGTTTAATTATTTTTACATGTCAATCATTATTGTTCCTGGAGAAAGGAATATATTGATTGAAGAAAGCTACTGGATTCATAGGTTAGATATTTTGTATCCGACTGGCCTAATAACAGGGCACTGCATAAACTTTTATAAACTTTTAATAAAAGAATACGTGGTTTTTTTATACCCTTTATAAATTACTAATTGTTGGCATGACTTTTTGTCTCTAGTTTATTATTTCACTGATTCAGTTTTCATTAGAGACTCGTGTATCCTTTTAATCATCTTATATATATAAAATAGTTATGATGACGCATTATCATTTATGACGTATAGTCAATGACGTAATTGTTATTTTAAAATATAAATAATTAATTCGTTTCTTTCAAAAAATGTTGTACCTGAAGTAACATTAAATGCAAAACCAATTGCACAGATTTATGGAAGTTTGTTTCGCTTTTTGTTTCTATTATATATCAATTATAGATCTTGTAAAAACTCGAGTTCCAAGATCAACACAAACAACGAAAACTACAATAAGAACATTAAAACAATATGGTTCCTGAAGAAGTGCTCTGCGGCCACAATTAAACGTAACATAAATTACAGCGATTAGCATTATCAATTTATCATTTGATAGCGGTTAAACTTGTACTTAGCTTAAAGACTGAAATTACTGCTCTGTCTATCAAGAAATGTTTTATGCGGTAAAATATTAGTATAGCGAAGCAGATGCAATGATTATAAAAAAAAATATTTTAAAAAGTTCATATTATTGATGATAGAACTGTATGATGCATGTTTACTATTGACAACGATAAGATACAGAACTGAAAGAATATTTCTAATTATTCGCTAATATACATCGATTGACACCTAAAGGTCTATTTGGAAATGTTCAATAAAACTTGGTACACCATAAAAACAAATTAAAAAATGTGGATAGAATCATGATTATAATGCTGTAGAATTACAAAATAATCATCAAACGTTGTATTAAGTTCTTACGAGATAGTTTGTTTACAAAACTTGCAGGATTTAAAACAATTGGCATGATAGGAATGTTTGAATTTAATCGTTTTAGCTTCGTACTACAAGCCGCAATGGTAGACATTCAAGGTCGAGTATTTAAAAACAAGTGGACTTTTCCACTTGTTCAAGACAGAAAAATATGTTATGCAAATATTTCAAAACAAAATTGATCAAAACAGAAGTTTTGGTGGATTTTTTTGTTTGTTTTGTTTTGTCTTTATCTTCTAGTATGTCTTGGTTGGACCTTTTCAGCTTTCGGTTACCTTTTCCAACAGTTTATTCGTATGTCAGAGCGAAAACATGTCAGGTTGATTTACAGGAGAAAACTACTGCTAGCTGCATGTGTGCTATAACAGGTTGATAATCATTGTAATCATGTCGGTATACTCAATATCGATCATTCGCGGATCTATTCTGATTGTTTCTTGTACATTGTTTGTTTTATACATAAAATTAAAAGACAGTAAACTAAAAGGAATATTGAAAACGGTGCATCAGTTTGAAAGAAACAAAGCCAGACTATCAATAATTTGCAATCAATTTGATCGCAGTCCAACTTATTTTAAAGCAAAATTTCAATTATAAGTTCATTCAGCTGTTTACTTTAATAGATTTGCCTTTTATTATTTTGTATTAAAACTGTTATTTGCTATATATTTTCCAAGTTTATGAAACATTTACTGTCTGAAGTACCAAGTGTTCTTATGACAAACAAAGCCTCTTAGAATGGAAATGTCATTATCCCAATACTCTCCGTTAAATATGGTCACGCGTGTCTCTGTTAGATTAACTGGTTGGTTAGGGCACCATGGAATAAAGGAGGCCTTTTTGCCATTCCACCATTTCCATTCTCTGTCGACACCAATGCATTGAAGTAAAATACATCCAGCAAAGTTATCTAGATCCGCAATTAGTGATTATTAGAACAATTAAAAGTTTTGAGATATAGACACAACCTAATTGTTATAATTTCGTGCATCAAAACGTGTTCTAGTATTCGCGGCAATAGTCATAATCTTTGATATAATTAGTATCATCCACGGCTTCTATGCACTAAAATCGTTAAAATTTGGTTGTTAAATAAACCATATGATACATGAGGCTACTTGGCCTGTCCACTACTACAACCGCCTGCTTGAATCAACTGACCAAAGTCCAATGAATAGTTTGCAGTTAATGTAGAACTTATAGAAGTCCACATAGTTCTTATAGAAGTCCAAAAGTTGAACAGTTTGCAGCTGAATACTTCTAGAAATCCAATAGTATCAATATGTTTGTTTTGCTTTTTTTTTCCTCATATAGACCACGGCTTCTTTCCACCATGACATTTACTTATTTTAGCACGCAAGCCACATACTATCTGTACCCTTTGGAGTTTCAAAAATCCACATAGGTGTAGTGGCTAAATAAACAGCCAAACAATGGCTCGTCTCAATCGAAATAGACCTTACGATGCTAATCATTAACTGGAAACACGGCATAACTGCCCATGACAAATTGTTTTAGATGATTGCTTTTTTTGTTGCTATTGGTCTTTTACTCGACTAGTATTGTCAGAAAATCCGCAATTACCCTGTCCAGTGTCTATGCTCAGAGGTATCAGTTACTTTCCGTTTCCAACAGCACAGTCTCGAATTCGGCCATGCTAATTATTTTATCCTAGCCTACCACCGAGTACAGCTTACTAATTGTGTTGAGACCACTTTCTGTCGCTGCAAACACTTGTGAATAGACGCGCACTATTGGATATAATCCTATAAAAATTAAGTTCATAACTCCCCAGAGACATCAGTCCACAAATAAATAACATCTCCTACCAAACACGCATTTTTGTATTTCACGATCAACGCAGTTCTCTTAGTGATTTCTTCTCGCAATTGTTGTTCTGCTCCGATTACTTTCGTCACGTCGGCATCATTGATGATCCAGCATAGTTTTTTTTATTAATAACACGATCGCGTAGTACAATGAGACGAATGCCAGAGCTTTCCCGGACTCCTCATGTCCAGGTGCAATACGCATCGAACGTCTAGTCATTTACCCTTTTAAACTGGTATAATTGTCAAACAATCATAGAAAATATCTTCTCGTAGAATGTTTAAATCTAGGGCAATTGCGCGTTTGAAGGCCTATAATATTTTTTCTTAGAAACACACCGATTACAACTATACTGTGTTTACCTCTAATGATCGTTTTTGTGCAATAACTCTTACTCGAACAAATGCTTCTTGCTGAAAAGCACTCGAACATTTCTTTGACTTAAGGTTTGTTTAACATATTGGATAGTGAATGTAACTGTTTTTGATACAGCGGTGAAGTCAAATTCGCTATTGCCACCAACAACTGGATTTTTAGACGTGCAAATATATTACGCCGAGCTGATATCATGTTGGTTTTTGGCATATTCGTGTGATTAAAAATATTAATTTATATTTATCTCTTAGCAACATTATATTTGAGTGTATACTCGAGTCTGGTGACATCAGTCTGATGTAGATATCCGTCGGCAAGTTGAACAAAATCATCTTCGATGTTAGCATCGACTATCAATCGATCTAACACCCCGTCGGAAATTCCGCATTCTCATAACCACGGTCCTAATTCTTTGCCTATATGTAATGGTAAATCTGATCTCAAACACTAATACCAAAGACTGGAAAGACGGGAAGCGTTTCAAACTGAATTTCGTCTTTATGATATCGAGGTTGTATATGTGAAAGATTTTGGATAATCTGTGTTGAGTTCCTTACTTGTAACTATTCGTTCACCAGATAGAATATCTACCATCGCTGTTAATTGACCCCAGGTATTTTAATAACCGAATATAATAAGATTCATGAATAAGGTTTATCAAACCATTCATATTATCAAAAATGTTTCAACCATTTGTTATATTAAATTCAGCTCCTGCATCCCTTTCATTTTATCAGCAGTTTAGGTATGCTGTAAACGAGCTCACTATGTATGGTGGTGGGGAAACATGCTAGCGATTTGTTCATCCAAGTACTCCTTAGTAGAAATACAATCAACATTATCAACATGATATTTTTATGAACAAACAGACAGGCCAGAGTTTTTATTCTTTAGTCTTCACTAATTACGGCAACATTATTTGTTACATCATCTTAAGACTTTAAAACAATATCTTAAATGAACACGCTTGACGTTTGCAATTTACTAATTTAATCTTCAAAATTCACAATCTCACCTGGCTCGAAAGCCGACAACAACACGACTAGTAAACTGAGTTAAATTCCCCTCATTGGGAAACTTGCTTCGATATATGTCAGCACCGTGTCGTCTAATTAAATAACATCGGGATAGCTTAACAGACATTTTGTATAATATCAAACGTATTTCAATGTGCATTGTATTTTGGTGTTGATGCGCTTTTGCCTGCCGCCAGTGAGCGCAACACCTTGACATTATAATGAAACATATTGGCCCATCCAACCGAGTTTGCAATCATATTGTTGAATAAAACAGTGGTAGACGATTCTATCGTCCAGTCGGCAGCCATAGCTGAAAGTGTCCTTCGATAAATAATTTACAAATGATCACAAAGCCGGAATTGCTGCAAGGAATGGAAATAATCCACCAGATGTTAGCAGTTATATCACCTCAGATTCGATAGTTTACCGCCGCTGAGGAGTTATTGTGTTTGGCTGCATTAAGCTGTTTGGATTGTGGATGGGTCAACGACACGGGGACATTATTGATCACTTTTGTTGTAGAAAGTTTTAATGTGATCTCCCAGTTGGCTTTTTACGCTTTTAACTTTTCCCAGCTGATATTTACTAAGGCTGATCTTCATTTTGTGATAGGATATTATTATTTAAATGTTTAATACGTTCAGTTTATTTTGAATAGTCTATAGGCGCATCAAGGACCTTCGCTCGGCAACCCGAGCTCTTCAGCAGCAGAGTCTTGTAGGAACGAATCACAGAATAAAATCAATAATCACCACCAACTGTACCAACACGTGCATGAAAAAACGTATCGACAACGAATTGCCAAAACAACTCTAGGTGTTCCAATGAAAGTTATAAATCGGTTACAAAGTCACCGAATCTTGTGCAGCAATTTGTAGACCTCAATAAATGTTTTGACGCCGGTCCATATATGACCACATATTGTGACATGCACGTGTAAATTCAGGGGTGGCTTCTCCATAGTTAGGACAAATTTCGTTAGAGATTTAGTAGGTTCCTACTGAGTGTTTCACCGCAAAGAAACCGCAGTCACTTCTAAATTGTCAACTATCATTTTAGTATTGGCCTGACTATAATTTTTCACTGTAAGTTGAAACGACACGAACACTTGTTTTTGTGCCCTGAGGCCATGTTGGGTACTTATTTGTCAAGCAAATTGTCACGTAATAGCATTCGGTGGATTCGCATCCGTGGCTTGTGGGACAATTGAAAGTGTTAAAATGGTTCCCGACTAAATAAACGAAAACAAAAAATGCTGAAATCAGTAAATGATAACTCACGTATCCACAAGGTTCATGTTCACAACTCAACTTTTTTTTATTATCAACACTTTCTGTACGCCAAGTTGTATTCTTGGCGGTGTTGTTATAAAAAATGTGACTGTGTGCTAAGCTCGAAAGGTAACCTTACGGATATACCTACAACAAATACATTAGCGCCTGAGAAAATTGCACCAAAAATTATGAGTTGTGATCAGGTCCAAATTTAAGGTTATTAACTTTCGTTGGGACGGTGTGAGCAGTAGAGTGTAACTACAAAAAAAATCATAAAGGGTTATGTACGGGCTATGATCTGCTTTAGTAGTTGCATCTTTGACATGCAGTTTTGTTGACCAGCTGTTCTCGTGAAATCAGGACTGTGTCGGACGAGTCATATAATCGTCGTGGCACATAAATGTTATCAAGAATATATTCGGTTTCCTTTCTGTCAATTGAATATCTTGCACTGTGAACAATGCCATAATATCATTGTTGACAAACCCCACTTAGGCATAATGGACATCTTCATGCTATATAAATTTTCCTCAGTTTCCAAGAAAACCTCACATAGAAAGAAAATCTTGTAGTATCCTGCACTAGTAATTCTATTTTTAATCGATTGGGTCCCTAGCAGGGTAAAATTAATGCTGAAAATCTCTTTTCTTTCTATCTACCAACACAGTAACGCCTATGTACAAATCTTATATGTCCTTGAATTGAGCCACTGGGAAATCATATATACATTAATGATTTGGTATAATATCTCTTACATGACGTATTTAACCTGAAATTATTTTGTGACGACTCTGGTTATTTTGTCAACTTGTTTAGCGATTGGTGCAGTAAGTGCAGACCGTTCCGCAAGCACATTTGATGCACATGTAAACAATCACGAACAAGCTCAGATAGACCAGCTCCGTGATATGTCCACATGTGAGTGTGATTTGGAATCTTAACGTAGCTTTAACAATTTTTCAGTCATATCACTAAGATGTCTGCAGTCTGGCAGTTTATAGTGATGTCTAGAACTGAGGTATCATTACGCAGATGTGTAGCATCATGTTCCACATAGTCACATTATCCTGACACCAGGCCGACCAGTCCTAACGCTAACTTATCAATGCTTAGCGCCTAGCGAGGCAGCGTGGGCTTTATACCGCGAACTCCAGCATCCGAGGCCGAATCATCCCGTGATGCGTCAAGTAAACAGGATTTCTCGCGTTAACATCAAGCGCGGATCTCACACGTCAACGTCATTATATTAAACGTCAGATCGGTCTCAAATGTACAATTTTATCGTCAATATTTCACCTTAAAATCGCCTTGATCTACAAGAGTAAAATGAATGGATGTCAACCGATTATTATGAAACGGTATATACACAGTTGCCGACGACTGTCCAATGTAACCCAAATATTGCGGAGATTCGATTGCGATGATGCAGCTAAGCGTGGGCTCATGATTAGGTATATAAATTTAGTATCATTTACTACTCAACATTGAAATTCTTCGTCAGACCTCAACATTGATTCAGGTTCAATATTTTACGCACCTGTAAGCCATTCCAACTAAACCCAAGACTTTGAGCAGTCCGACATGCTCTTCGGGTGGTTTATCCGAAAACTCATCCTTTAACTTATGAAGAACATTTTATTGGTGTTGCTAAATACCGTATGTTCTTTCGGACAAATGTTGTTGTCACATTTCGTTAGCTCGTGTGCTTCTATGTTATATCCGCATAAATGTCATCTGTAGTTACATCCATAAGCAGAGAATCAGTGTCTGTGTATAGCATCTTCAGGCGATGCTCGTGAAACATTTTGATCTTGTCCTAATAGAACCCACAAATGAGCAGCTTTGATAAGCTAGCACGGACAATCCAACATCGATTGGTTTTGTGAGCTTTAGCTTTGCATTTATTTTTCTGTGAATGGCATCAAGCCCGCGATTAATGATTTGTTTGGATTCAAGTTCCTGGTCAGATATAAGCCTCAGAAGCTTGTCTTATTCGCGTTCACGAGCAAGGTTGTTAACAACAACGCATCCCAGGTCATTCCAGGTGTTGTGAAGTAATTTGCAGGATCGAGCATATGCCAGTGCATGGCATGTTTATGAAATATCTCAAACACATCAGCGAGCAACAACAAAACAGTGCATATATACAACTAGTAACAGTCACCCGTGTTTTTGCATTCATGGTTTATTTTTACATGTTGTTTGTGATTACGCTTATCGATTCTTTAGTCGCTGATGCCACTGCTTACATAATCAAGTTGCCTTCCTAACCACGCAGGTTACTGAAGCAAAACAATGATTTTTTTACTTTGGTGTATATTCGTAATTGCAGGTTATGTGCGTTGTGCGCAGCTCCTCTGTAAGCGCCAGTGATGTGATACTGGTCACGAACTTTGATACAGAACTTTACAGTCGCGGCAGAAGCTTCTTCACAGGTACAACAATGTGTAAGCTTCAGAAAACTCACGAATGTTATCGGAGGTCATACTCATGTCTGGTGGCGAATAGACCTGTTATGAAATATATTTCTCAGTCATTTCAGCTGATGCAAGAAAAACCTCAAACAAGTCCCGGCTTCGATCCATCACTTGCTCCTCGCATCTGACTGCAGCATGGGAATTACTCAGCAACTTGTGTTATATTTATTTTGTTGTCAGCTGTTGGTCATCAGAAGCGAACGTATTTTCCTCCTCAAAGCTGCGACGTTCAAATTCCGCATATGATATACGGAACTTTCAATTTTTTCTTCTAGTACAGTTTTCTTTGTTGTGGCAGTATTACCCGCTGATATTTTTCTCTGATACTGTCACAGTAAATGTCATGATTTGTGAGCATTATTTCGCTGTTAAATAAAGACATGCAACGTCTGCATGGAAACGTTTTACATGTGATTACTATCTCGGTAAAGAAACCGAGCAAGATTCTTTACACATAGGTAGAGTGATAGCGATTCCGAACCAATCATATCACTCAGTAAAAAGAAATCTTGGTTCGTCCATGCTGTCCACATGGGAATAACGCAAGTGTATACAAGCCTTTATCCCAAGGAAACACATTAACAGCGATACCTGAATTAAGCCTGTTAATTTTGTTTATTGTGGCCTTAGTAACCAACACAGGAAATTACAGATTATCAAATTTACCTTTACCCAGGTGATGGCGATATTTTCGAGGCTGTCATTGATTATTACTAGTTGGAAATAACGCGAATGCAATTGCCTGTTCAATACATATGTTTTCAGAATTCTTTGCATTTGTCGCTGACTGTGGTGGAACCCACGCTCGAGTTGGTATGTAACTGGATCCACTAAACGGTTGATATGGAAAGACATGTAACTCGACTTGCGCACAAGAGTCCATCAGGAACTTTCATTGGTGTAGTTTTCCAACTTGTCCAGAATCTTTTAAATTCTTTGTTTTTCGTCATTAATGACTTTGGTGTCTTTACGATTTGTGATTGTACGGCAACGCTAGGAATCCACGATGTAGTCGTTTTAACTCCATCCCTGTCTGATGACCTTCCACTAAGCAGAAAAACAGATGCGTACTAAAGACTATCTCTGCTTTAACACGAGGGGCCAGAGCTTTGTAACTCCGATGTGATTCCAGAAATCATATTAGATAAAAGTTGTTTAGTATCCTTGACTGGGTTGTATGTGTGAGGGATAACTAAAACTTATTTTTCTAATTTACCACTGCCTCTATGAAACATTAATTCAGGTACTTGTGATTTTGGGGCTTTTTCACGAACATATTCAGCAGAATCGGTAACAATGGCAGATGCAGAACATTTGTATTCATTAGGTTTTGTTCGACCCCAATAGGAATACGACGACGATTTTGTTCATTTTTAAATACATCAAATAATGCAAGAATGTCAGTTTGATATTTGTTTATTACACTCATGTGCAAATTGTTTCGGGCGTTGTACAGTTGTTGTATTTGCAATCGATGATAGATTATCTCGGAGAAAAAAATGTAACAATAATTCATGTCGGCCTTTCGATTACTGTTTGTATAGCATTCGTTGCTGACATACTATTAGTTTTAGTTGATGCACGGTCGGCATGCTTATATAAGGGGAACCGTTCTCCGAGTAAATCCGTCAATAACTTTAATTTTTGTAATTCATCAAGTTCAGAAACTGCAATCGCTTCAAATCGAGCTATTATTTAATTCTTTGTGCCTGTTTTGTTTATTTACGTATCTGTTTCGAGTGTTTCGGCAATTACAGATGCAATCGTTGCATAAAACAAAACAAAAAACCATTTGTTGAATTGATTTACTCTTGGATATATTATATATTCATTACTGCTAGTATATTAACTGCTAATTCCATCAGGGTATTCATTTGCGTATCTCTCCTGGCTCTCATCAGATGAGCTAGGTACTTTATTCAACGTTGGAGTATTTATTTCTTCTTGCACAATATAACATGAACTTTTAAACGTGTTCTGTTCATAAGCATGACCAAGGTTGCACCATTCCAGTTCTAATATCATTCCTAAGTTTATTAATTTATTAGTATGTTTAGATTATGTGCCCATAACCGCATATAACACCTTTTGAGATTCTTTGATAAATCTGTATGATGCATTCAATCGAAAGAGTTATTTAAGTTTTTCTTCTATATTTTTATTTGTCAGTTTTCTGGTAGGTTAAACCCATTTTAATGATCTCCATAAATTACTTCTAAATATTAGTATCGCCGATCTGACAACGTTTCTGCATTATATATACTCGCTCCAATTTTTCAATATAAAATATATTCTCTGCTATATGTCCTCTATATTTATAATATATCCTTGCCAGTATAATTTTCCGGCTACCCTGTGTAATATTCACACTACTGTAAAAACAAAATCAATGAATTTGTTTCTCTTTTGTCTGTAGTAGTTGTTGTTGTTGTTGTTGTGGGGTTTAACGCCATTTTTCAGCACGATAGGCTATACATGGCGGCCAGTATTAATGGTGGAGGAAGAACCCGGAAAACCCCGGAAAGAACCACCGACCCACGAGAAGCTACTGGCAAGCTTTCTCACATGCCCACATTGGCTGAATCTTAGACTCGAACCGCCGCAGACAGAGGTGAGATGGCAGTGATCCGTAACGAAGAGCGCTTTAGACCACTCGGCCACTCGGGGCCCCTTTGTCTGTAGTAAAATTGCCACCAATAATACGGGCCAGTTTGAATACTTGCCAGGATTTTTCATCATAATAAACAATCTCAGAGACGTGTCGTTTCTCATAGTCGATTTTGACTGTTCTGATGGTTACTGCTCTGCGTTACTGCGTTTATCTTATGTAAACATTAGCATTGTTTGGCTGTTGCTTAACCACTTCACTCTCATCAATTAGTATATATACTTTGCACATGAATCTAAGTTCTTTATTTTCATGATTTTTAGATTTTTAGTACGTTCAGATCTGCTCTTTTGTTAAATTTAAACATCACAAAACATATTTGACTAATAGCATAACATTCAATGAAATGCACACAATGCTTATTACGGTGTGGTGAGTTTCTTATGGCACGACGAACGATAGCTTTTACTGGCATTTTCAGAGAAAACAGAGGAACTGTATAGTATTTATGGCTGTTTGCTATAATTTCCTGGGAAAACAGCTATTTTACAGCGTCTTTGATTTCCACGCATTATTTTGAAAGCATTCTGAGAGAAAAAGTAAACAATGAATTAAATGTATTACAATTAAAATGACTATTTCAAGGTACTTGAGCAACGCGCTGAAATTAATCTCCTGATACTTGGGTCGGAATCATTACCCATGTCGGTGGATACTTATGATACCAGTTTCTAAGGCTTTAGCGCCATTTTGTTCCTTATTTCGATATATGTGTTTTAGTTTACTATGTTTTAACATGCTTAGTTTACCAGGGAACATACTATCATACAGTCCAAGAAAACAACTGTTATAAAATCAGCGTTTCCATATAATAAGTCGTTGTCTAATCACTTCACGGAAGCCGCAGTAAACTGCAATCTCTCATCCGCATCTAATTGTTTGGAATGTATAATGCCTTATACAGTGTGCTTATAATTGTTACCACAAATTATATACAGGCAACTTATAATCTATTTTATTTCCGACAAAACATAGAAAATTACTTTCAAGATTTCTTAACGGATTTACTCCAACGTTAAATAGGAAGAATCACAATAAAGTCTATTTTACATAAAATATAATTTTACGCCTAATATTGTCGAATATTGATAACTTATTTAGTTTACACAAAATGATATCATAGGCAGGTGATCATCTACGTAAAGATCCTTATATCAACATTGATTAAACTTAATGAAGTTTTAATTTAAAAATCTTGCGATAGCATATGTTCAAGCTGAGTAATATCAACTTGGAGGGTAGTAGTTGTAAGATGCCTAAATTTAGAAAGTGCTCGAATTCAATCTCATTCTTGATTATTATCGACTTTGCTCGTTCTCTTTCACATTCATCCGTGGCATCTGAACGGTTTATTGATCCGATGTAAATCTTGTAACACAATCCAAGAGTCTGGTTGAATACATAACCTCGATCGCATAGCTGGGGTTATGCAAGACCAGCAGCTAAGGACTTTGGCAAAACTTCTACCTTGAATCACAGAAAAGGGTCAAGCACTCAGTATAAACTAATAGTACATTACACATTACCTACTGAAGAAAAATGAATGATTTTAAACAAATAAAGCTTTCTTTCACAAATATACATATGATAATACAATAAATTAAATTATATAGGAAGACGTAGCGTGCACTACGTAAAATAAAAACCAAATAAACTATAGTAGTTCTTCTACAGACGTGCGAATTCATCTAAAATCGTACTATCGTTTCATCTGATGTTCCTAATATCAATTTTGTATTCTTGTAGCATCAAGTTCCATCTCAACAGCATGTAATATTTGCTTTTCACTTTGTTCACGAAAGTAAGGTGGATGCGAAAATTGGATATCATAATCAGAGAAGGAGCTAAATTAATATACACTTCAAAATCTTGCAAAGCCAAGCCAGGTATTCTTCTTCAATTTCTTAAATTTGTCAAACAGATTCTCACGCTTGTCAGCCCAATGAAACTTGGGGATTTCTTACTCAGGAAATGTTTCATAGGAACGGCAGTTATGGAGAAATTTTGATCAAACGTTCAGATAATATCCAGCTATCTCCAAAATTCGCATCAAAAACTGTTTTACTAACAGAACATTCAGATACTGTCCTTATCTTAATGTCTGCTTGTTTCAGTTTAGCTTGTCTCACAAAATGTCCTACAAAAGTGACACAAGGATGACAAAACTAACTTGTACATTAAATGTCATATTTGCATCGCATAGTCGATCAAAGAATTTCCGAATGGTTTTTTTCCATATATCGTTGCAGAAGATAAGGTCATCATTGTAAGCCTCAAGATGTACTAGATCAGATGATGTGTTCATTAAACACTGGATTATTGACGGACAAATATTAATACCAAATGGCATTAAAATTTATGTTCTATGAATTGATTTAATGTATCTGGAGATGCAAAAGCCAAAATTTAATTTCTTCCTTTTGTGAGGAATTTGCCAGAATCCTTTACAAGGTCAAAAGGTGATATATTTCCTTTTTCCAATTTTACCAACACACTCATATATTATTGACATTGTAAATGAATATGTTATGGTGACACTGTTCACTTTTCTGTAGTCAGAATACACATGCGATGTGTGTTTTGGTTTAGGCATAAGAATATATATTGAGCTCCAGCTTCGTTTACTTGATTCTATAAAATCATTCTCTAATAAATATCAACTTTGTTCAAACATCCCTGTTTGAGAGGATTCATCCTATCAGGTTGCTTTAGCATAGAATCCATATCTCAACATCATATTAAATCTTATTTTATTGACATAATAGATGTTTTATGTCACTTGTTATATGGCTGTAGATGAGAATACGTTTGGTATAGATTGTTTAATATTTCTGAACTAAGAAGATTTTTGGTTCAATCAAAGTCACTAATGTTATAATGCATTCGATAATTTACATCATGAATGTGTGGGACATGTACAACAAAATTAATTGGATGTTTATCTGGGCTATCTCTATCATCTAATATATTTACATGACAAAGTTGTTTCTGATTCCGCCTTCCTGGAAGATTAATCATATCATTTGTCATTTATTGTACTATATACATGTATAAGGACCATAACATTTATCCCGGAGATTATTTTAGAGTCTGGGGTAGAAACCCAGAATTCTATTCTCAGGTTGAAATGTATTTTTCATTGTATTTGTCATATCTTGATTTAAATTTTGACTGAGTAGAGTGATTATTAGTTTTTGATACTTCACAATCCTTTGACAACTTATATTTGAAATCAGGCAGATCGTTAAGAATAATAATCTTTGAAAGAACTCTCTATTTTACTAACTCCAATGTCACACGGACAGTATGCCTAAAATGCAATTCAAACTGACTTAAAACCTAATTATGTTTGAACTAATTCCTTAACAGCAAACAACAGCAAAGGAACACCCTCATCTGAATCGTTTCCAGTAATAAAGCATATTTGGAAAAGCCAAAAAGTTTGAAAACTTTGTCAAAGCTTTACTCTGATTTTAATTTTGATATTTCGCAAAAGAACTTACCTCTGGAAAAATTGTGAAAACATACATTATGGCCAACAAGTATTGGTTGCATATCTTAGTCTTAGGTAAGTGTGCAGCAAAATCTACAGTTATTCTGCTAAATGGTTCGTCAAATGCAGGAATAGGTCCCAGTGGAGAATTATGTATCTTCTGCTTCGGTTTTCGTACCATTTGACTATTTGAACAATATCTACAATATTTAGATAAGACGCATATAAGTTTTAGCAAATAATGATCTCGTGATATTGATTCTAAATGACCAGGCGATTTCATAGGCTAGACTAATAATTTTCTGTTGATATAGCTTCGGGACGACAACTTGATAGCTCACTGACCTCTCTTCACCAGTGGGTACATCAGGTGGTCTCCATTTTATCATAAGGACCCATCTTTCCACAGAATAACAAAGTGCTACTTTTACAACACTTTTACCTTTAGACTAATAAATATAATCTTGTGATAATAATCCCTAAATGACCAAGCGATCTCATGGACTTGACGAAGAGTTTCCTGTCGATATAACTTCGAAACGACAACTTGATAGCTCACTGACCACTAATCACAAGTGGGAATCTCAGGTGATCTACATTTTCTCATGAGGACCCCGTGTATCACAAACCAACAAGGCTGTACTCTTTTGGCTTCAGTTTCACTAATGGCTTTGAAGCAATCGTGAAATCACATGATCTTTTCCTGTTCGAGAACAAGTGATAATGATTTGTTACCCCCAAAAGGATGGTGAGAATGAGTAGTCAAAAGTGGATCGTTGTAATCAATATCGATTGATTGATCAATACTAGAAGCAACCTTTACCTCGTCCTAAGACTGACCAATAAACATGTCAAATAAATGAATAATTTCCTGACCAATATCATTGTCAATAGTTACTTTCATGTAGCTCTGAAAACGGTAGAAGCAGGATAACAATCACGGATTTAACCCTCAGTTGGATAAAATCGTTTCATCCAAAACAAGGCTTCTCAATTGCAAATGGATTAACTTAATCTAATCGCGAACTAAATTGTTTCCTATGGATAAATGAATGACCTGAAGAAGTGAAGAAGTGAAAATGTATGTTTAGCTCATACAAAAAATGATCTGAGATGCTCATTTGTCCTTTAATATGTTCATAGCGATAGACTTTTCAGGATCACCAAAAAGAGATAAAGAACCTCTCCACATGAATGTTTCCTACTTCTCCAAACTAGAATCAGACAGGGTTTATTTGGTCCAACCAACGTATTCCTTTGAATACAAAAGCGTTATCCTGACCTTTCTTTATAAGGTCATCTGTTATGACTCTCTCTTTATTCAGTTGCTTTGCAAAATCAGTGCACGTAAGAACAAAAAACGATCTCAAATCAGATGTTTGATTTTTAAAACGTGTGCAAGATTAAGTCCCTGTGTGAGGCTGAGATGATTTTTACCGAACAATTGCTGAGAGGACAAATTGAATTATTGACAAATAATTATTACGAGGGGCATTTTCCGAGGTTACCACCTTTTGCTTATCAGCATAGAGATATGTATATTTATATTTTTGCAACTCCTGGTACATGATTTTATTTAACTTTTGTAAGTTATATTCATGTTTGTAATTTGTATTCATTATATATTTAGCTAGCTTTTGTCTACGTGACCCGAATCTGTTCAAAGCACACAATTGCATAGGATTTATGAATAGGTGTTGACGTATGTTTACTTATACTAATATTAGTAATAATACTTAATGACGTCTTTGGCTTAATTTTTCTTCGGCTGATGGGGATTAGACAATTCTAGGAAAATTCAGTAACTTCCCATCCACACGAATAGGACAAATGAGAAGTAAGGTCCGTCATTTGCGGTATATTGTGGAATATAGTCACAGTAGAAGTTGTATATCAGGGAAGAACTGAGCAAGCAGATTCATTTCGGTTTGGAGTCATCTTCATTTCTTCGGTTCCTGTTGTACGTCTGCAGACGTAATTTTTTTTGTACTTAGATATTATTTGAGAAACAAATATTTGTTTGGATTGTTCAGTGGATATCGAAAGTGATCATTATTTGGAAAATAATATTATTTTGGAACGGTTGTGAATTATTCTAAGAAGTCTGGACGACGCCATCTTGATTCTTGGCGGATGAATAGATTTCATATTTTAAAACTTATATAGTAAATTTCATTTATTTAGGACCTTCATAGAATATATATGGATTATTCTGGATTCACTACTTACTACTGTAAGTTCCTCTTTCATTTTCATTTATAACTTCGATAATTAAATTCTTTGTTAGGTTTTATAAATCTATATCTATCTATCTATCTATCTATCTATCTATCTATCTATCTATCTATCTATCTATCTATCTATCTATTGCGTTTAAATTTACTCTTTCTACATTGGTATTTCTCTCTTCTCAGCATTGGAATTAATTTGCATTTCCGTCATTTTTTAATAAACTGACGCTTTGGTAAGTAATAATTTCACTTTAATGAAATGATCTATCTTTCTTTTTCTTCTTTCTCTCGTTCTCCTTTTAGAACTTTGTCTTTCTCTCTCTCTCTCTCTCTCTCTCTCTCTCTCTCTCTCTCTCTCTCTCTCTCTCCAATAATTAAATTATATCACTGAATACCGTCTTATTAGAAATGTTCCTGGATTAAAATAAATGAACTACGTGGGGACTATTTGAAGGCTCCACTCCGTCCATTCATCCACAGACTTCGCTGGTGTGCATCAGCTCCACCCCATTTCTTCACATCCAGCGATAAAAGCCCTATTTAGGTTTTGGAAAGAATTTCCCCCGTTACACTTTCAAGACATAATCATCCCCATACACAAAAGAAGTAAAGATATTTGTTTTTTATATCATCGCTTATTTAAAAACAGTGTATGGATATTTTAAACTATTTCATATTAATATTTCTATCAGCTAAGCTATATTCTATATTTTTAGAGTTATCTTTTTCATTGCAATTATCATCTGTCCTATTTCTACTCAATCCAAAATTAAGACTATAGGCATTTTCTATTTTAAAACTTGAATCTGTGTTCACAAACATACCTCTTTCGTCAAAAATGATTTCATGCTAAAGGCTTCTTGTTTTGCCTGTATAAAGCGCCATTACAAGAACTTGTTTTGTTTTTTTAGCTGCATATAACCGAGGAGCACTTTCTTCCATTATGGCATAATTTGCATTTTGCAAAGCTCTCTGACAAAGATATCATAATCCAAACTTTATATTTTTCTTTATCTAGCCACCAAAGTTGGAATCGGCAGCCAGCCATGTCGAAGTGAATGATTTAAATTTAAACCACTGCTACATCCGGGCTTCATGCAATCGGAGGTTCAAAATGTATGACTGCGCAGTGGCCAGTCGTGAAAAAATTTCCATTCCGGCACAAACTTAGATAGATATTGTTTGCTGTTTTTTCCCCTTTTCTCTTTATTTAATTCTGTAAAACGAAAACTATTAATTCATTTGGTTTCATGAAAGTCAAGGCTTTTCAAGGTACCCAGACAATATTTTGAATTTTCAAGGTGTTTTCAAAGCCTGGAGGGAACAATTCATTATTCAAGGCTTTTCACGGTCTCCTAAGGAACCTGATTAAAGCTCACACACTCATCATTGGTAATGTATATTACTGTCGCAAGATGTGCTTCAGTAATCTGTCATTCCTGCTTTATCGTCTTCGTTGGACTGCTGCTGCTTTAGTTGTCCTTTTTGCTGTAGTATTCCAGCATTGAAAAATCTGCTACAAACAGATGCTGGTGTAATTCTACTCCAAGCAGTTGCAAAATGTTTTTGCACGTATAAATTCTAATGTTCCTCCAATTGAACGTAGTCAGTTCTTCAGAGATTTTGTTTAGGTTTGTACAGGGTATAAGCGAGGTCAGTATATACTGAATATTTAAGACGATTGGTTAATTTCTGCAGGATATGTGCGTGAAAATACAGTAGCTTGAAAATGGAATAACTACGGGATGCATGGTGTTGCTGTGAATGACATCATGTGACGCGTTTTTGAAAGTGTTCAGAACATAGATACATGATGAAAGACCATTAAATTGAAAGGAAATACCAAAGCCATTATAACGCATCAATATTTTTGGTTTATAGCATTTTCTAACACTTTGTGATCAGGTATCCCATGTTGAAGCATGTGCTGTTTTGTGTAAAGTGTTTAGATTGTTAACATCTCAAAACATTTCCAAAATAAGCTCGTTTTATCAATATGGTCCAATTTGAATATTCTCAATATTCCATGTGCCTAGCACCAGTAAAGATCTGACCATTACTGGCTACTTTTACTTGCACACCAGTACACTACTTAAAAGGAGAAATTGACCACAAATGATGATATTGACCCCAAACCTTCTATGCGACACTTGCTTCCAAATGTTCGTAAGTTGCAGTGCATAGCATTGCCAATACACAACTTCCTCAAACAATTGCACACAATGGGGTCCAAAGAAATGGAACCCACAATAAGAGAAGGCTCAAGTTCCAGAGGGACTTCAAAACAAATATACATGATGCCATCCCCACAAGACATAAAACTAATTGGGGCGGGGTGGGCATAACATGGCCGCATACTCATTTTATAATTGGGTTGGGAATAGTCGTCAATAAAGCGCTTTTGCTAACAAAGTTGTTTGCTTTTCTGTATGAATTACCTTTCATTTCCAAGATACCCATCCTCTGAAAAATCATTAACTTTATTTCACATGGTTTCAACCGTCGTGCGTAGATGGAAATATCATGTATTATGTCGCTGATCTTTTTATCTTTTTATTTACATCCAAGCAAGATTCCATTTTTTCAATACCTATGGATATTTTGTGAAACAATGATGAATGTCAAAACTTCTATTAGTAAAATATGAATGCCATGATTTGATTGTAAGTAATAGAGAAATTTGTTCTCATCCTTGAGGAATCCTGTACAAGTTCAGGAATTTAGACTTAACTGAAAACTGAAACTTGCATTTCCACAATGAACCATATCTGTGAACAAATCATGCTAGTTCACCAAGTTCTCATTTCGTTTGGTTGCCTTGCTATATTTGATCACATTTGTGACTAAGTTATTTAAGGTAGTTTAATTATATTAAATGCACAATAATATTTATAATAGTATTCATCTGAAACGATTCGACTCAACATGACCTTGACCGCTAGGTCTTAGGCAGGATTTTTAGGTCTTTTAGCTTAAGTTCAACAAATAGGGGCCAGTTCTGCGGTCATTTTCTAGTACACAAAAATGGCATCCACACCTGTCCCTACATTATAATCTGGGTTCACTAAATATCAAAGCGCGAGTTGCAATTACTCTAATCTATATCAAGGAAACAGAATGATCAAGGTCAATCCATTTCTTGCTAGCCGAACTTATGTCACTAGAGATTAAAGAAATAAGGTGATCATCTCAAAAAAGATACTTGATAATTCTAAGATACTTTATAGCTAAAAACAAAAAATTTAGACTGACACTTGTACTGTTCTTGACATTTGAAAAAGAATAAAACCAATCTTGATGGTTACACAGGGCAAAAACAGCGCTATCAAGACAGGGTTCACATATTGTATCAATTCTCCAATTCGATTGCTTTTAAACAATATCAATTCAATTTTATAATGGTATGTGGTTTGGTACGCACCTGTTTCCTTTCCAACTCGTATCATCTTTTCCGTGCATTTATGAAACTATGTTGCTTACCTGTGGTTATGCCAAGTCAGAACCTATTTACTCTGAACCAATGGACACTGTTCATTTATGAAACAATTGTTGCTTACTTGTGGTTATGCCAAGTCAGAACTTTTTTAACACTGAACGAAAATGACACTGTGCATTTATGATACTATGTTGCTAACCTGTGGTTATGCCAAGTCTGAACTTTTTTAACACTAAACCAAAGGACACAAAAAGCTTATTGACAAACTTGTCCTTTATAAAATCAACTAGTTCCAATGGGAAAAAGAAAGAAAAAGCACAATTTTATTTAAACTGTTTTATTTCAAATAAAATGAAGGTTAAAGGGGAAGGCTGAGAATTATCTTGCATTAAACAAAACTCCGTCATGTACAAATGGCAATTTTAAGCTCAAATAATACAAGTAAATTATCCCACATCTAAATTTACTTTCTTCAAACAGCCTTCAGACACTTCTGAACATACACAACAAGCGTTAAATGAAAAGTAAAACAAAATGTTAGAATTTTTTAATATTTTTCTATCTTTTGTGATTTGTAATTCTCTCTTCATACTTTCAATATCAGGGGTAATGTTTAAATTAAGACTTTTTCTGACCACAGAATACTGCTTGATTTTTTTGTCATTGTGAATTTACACAGAAATGTACACAGGACCTACTAAAGGCACTTTCAGTACATCTCCAAATTACTAAAGAAATGTTATGATGAGGGTTGGGTATTTTCATCCATTTTTGTAATTAGTGTGAGTTTCCAACGACTTCCCAACAGGCAACTATTCTAAAACTTTTAATTCAAGAACAGAATTTTTCAACATTTTCAAGTCAATTTTGCACTCAAAGGATTTGAAGGCAACAAATACACAATATCAACTGATGCCTATAGAAATGAATGCAAATGATCTTTAGCCTCAAAGAATTATGAAAAACTAGTTTGACAATATTTCATAGAACAATATCAGAGGCTGTTAAAAAGACAATCTCCCAAGAGTATAGGTTGATATGAATATTTTCCATGGTTCAAGATAGATGTCCAACAGTGTTATTAAATGGTGTAAAAATATTAAGCCCAAAAATATTAAGCCTTATTGGGAAGTGTACCACATTGCCGTGTTTTATATTGCGTTTGTTCGGCCCTTTCCAGCTGCTTGTTGCATAGCTTCCCGAGCCTCCTTTGCTTGGTGAGCCTGGAATATGGCCACAGCTTCATCAACCTGTAAAGGTAAATTGTTATAGGAGAAATGAGACAAATGTACAGGGAATACTAGACAACGGTTCAGCACAACAATACCCACAATGAATTTCATTTGTGTTTATAGTCAGATATAGTTTTACTGTACATTTTAAATGGTTCTCAAGTTTGCAGGATGAGAATTGATTATTTCTATTTAAGTATATTTAATTTTTATCTTTAAATTCAGTTTGTACCAAACTGCTCTCATTGCAGTTTTCATAAGATAGTTATCTCAGCTGACACGCAAGCGTCACATGAAGATTATTACATTTTCTCATCATCCTGGATGAACAAATGGTTGATAAACATTTAATTGTACAGCTTCAACTGCAATCGAAGGCATCAAAGACCACAAACCCATCTGCATACTGAGCCAATATGTACATTATTGTGGAACAAGGCAAGAAAAAACTTATAAATGTCTTAGAACGATTATGTGCAATTCATGTCACTAACGTGTACAGCGTTATTTAGTTTTATTTTTTTATTTACTTTTACAAATAGCAACCGGCTAATAGGTGATAGATGACTATATTTCAAGAGGTACACAGGATACTTTACCCTTGGATCTGACAGGTGTTTTTAAGTACTTGTTTAAGTATATTGTACAGTGATTACCAAAATCTTGTCAGGAGGTCTCTACTTCTGACAATATACCACAGCCATTGGGCTCAGTAGTAGTTTACTTTCAGAAGTTCTTTTTGCAATTGTATCCATACTTTACCTGTCTCGTATCGATATACCATTTTATCTTAAATTCTTGATATTTAGAATTCTGGTAAATTTTACAGTGTTTGGGTATGGAAAATAGTTTGTTTGACGTACCTTACTTTTTCAGTCTTTATAATGACGCAGGAAATGGAAGGTACTTTTAATAGATTTTTGCAATATTTACAAGTGCATTTTTATATGATTATGATTACGATAAATGGAATGCACATTTCATTAATAATAATGTTTATTCAATATTATACATTGACCAGTTTGGTCTATTTATAGCTGGTGACATGGCAGCATTGAGCTCAGCGTAACCATTAACGTAGCACGACTGGCTGTGTGGCAATGTAGCTTACAGTTTCAGAAACCTCAATTCCAAACTCTATAGAGCTCAATGTCTTCTTGCCATCTCTCAGCTTGACATAATCCTTGAAAAGAACACCATCTTTTCCACCATGCGATATACTCAAATCTATGCACAATGTTCACTAAATATAATTATTGCCTTTCCTCTTTTTCTTCCAAGAATCTGCACTATTTAAGCATTTTAATGGGTTTACTGTCATTTATGTCCTGAAAATATATCACTTTGATAGACACCATTTAAAAAAAAATTATTAAAAGAAGCTTGAACATGCACACGTTTTTCATCACAAATTATACACAGTTTAAAGTGTCCAAGGTACTTGGTATGGTTTGTACCTGTCCTTACAAATGGGAAAGTTTCTTAATTTGTATTATACCTTAACAAGGCCAGATATAGTTCTCACTTCAATAAACTGGAAACCTCATTAAGTCCTTATTTTAAAACTGGTAAAACCAGCCGAGCAAAATTATGCATAAGTTGAAAAACACCGACGGAGACATACATTGGCTTCCAATAATTCACTTGGAAATTTGCACTAAGTGCAATATTTCTTCTATTTTTACCATTATATATGTACGTATTAAAAGGAGCATAATACTGACTTTTGATTGTGCATTTCATTTTCTAGTTTAATTTCCAACACCATATCAAACACTCAAGTTTATAGCAAATACAGCTAGTGAGTGTTTCTCTTTGATATACAATCCTTTTAGAGAAAGTGGCCTTTCTGTTAACAAACATGTCATCTGTGAAAATCAGAATGACGATACTCTAATTACAAGGAAGCTCATTAAATAAGAAACTATTAAAACTGCGAATTGCTCAGGAATTGATAAAATCTGTCAGAGAAGGAACGTCTTGCCATATGAAGTACCCAAGAGAGCAAGAGGGGACAGAAGAAAAGGAATAGTGCAGCCAAAAGAGAAAGGTAGACCAGGAGTTGGATTCTTTTAAGCAATAACATTAAGAGGTTAAAGAAAGACATTGAAAATCTCGCTTCTATTTCTACAGAACCTGCTGACAAATGTGCGACAAATGGAAAGATGGATTTTATTGTTGAGGTAAGTTTTCAAAGAAGTGCAGAAGAATAGCAAAGTTCTTACCGAGCTTGAAAGGGAACTTGAGAGAATGCTCCAACAGCTTAAACACTAGCATTTCAAAGACCATTTATGTGTCACTGCAAATACTTCTTTGAATAATGTACTGTATATAAAAAATTGAGCCCTTTATGTTGAGCGTTTTGGATTAAAGTTATCGAACATTTCCTTACTGTTAGTTTAATAAGCTTTTTTGTACAGCTTAATTTACTTTTTCTTATCAACTCACGGTCATGTTTAACTCGATGTTTGGTCCTTACATTCAGGACATTTTACCTTACAAAGTATATACCCAACATTTTCATAAAATGGTACGAACCTTGCGTTGGTCTGGTTCCCTGACCAACTCCAATGAATTGGATCCAAATCAAACATGGACAAGCCAGGATCCAGATTTTACCGCAAACAGTTGCAATTCCATAATTTATACCTTTTATTCTACAAATCCATATTTTATGGGGTCAATTCTGTACGACTTGCGAAAAATCAAACATGGGTACAAAGTTTTTTTCTTTTAATGTACAAATAATAAATCAAATGTAACAGAAAAGGAATGTGCATGACTTTACCTTTGCCTTTAATGACTCCGAAGACGTGAGCATGAACAGAAGCTCTGAGTTGTCTATTTCCAACAACATTCCAGTTATCTTTCCAGCTAGGTCCGGGTACATGCGCTGGATCAGTGGGAAGAGACGCTCACCCAGCATCTGTTTCTGCTCCTGGGGAGGAGCAGAGGCCAGCATATGGGAGGTCAAAGGCTCCTGACCCTGTACAACCACAGCCTGAGGTGGGGTCTGTTGTTGCTGGGCCTAATAAAGAATTAACAAGATAAAGAACATTGTTTGTTTGGACAACAACAACAAAAACATGGCGAGATAAAACATATATAAGAGGCGTAAGTGGACCCAATATCTTTCTCCTGGCTGACACCCATTTTAACATATTTAGTAACCGCAGCTATACTGAAAGGTGGAACGGCATCCTTTCTATCAAGTCCTTCATGCTAGAGTGCTTTCTACAATTATATTTATGAAAACAAGTTGTTTAAAGGATTTACACTTTTCAGCAATGATGACCACATCTGATGGCCAATTAACATAATTTATATAGCTTTTAAAGTTCTTCGGCATAGAATTGGTCTGGAAAATTTAGTCAAATTTTGTTAGGCGTTTTATGATGAGCTGTGTAAAGCCTTTCCACCTATAGTAATTTTGTATCCACATTTAATTTAGTAATGATATCCAAATTTAATTGCAAACCAGCATCATGACAGGATGTTCTCTGTCAAACTTGTCAATTTCAGTTCAGATGTTTTGGAAAAAACATTTTAATTATTTTTTGCTTTTAGCAACAGCAGCTATACTTTATGGCAGATTTATGTAACTATAAGCTTGAAAAACCATTGTGCTCTGTTCCAATTTTAGTATTAATCAGTCAAGCCATTTGTAATAAAGATAAAGTAGCAATTGTTGACGAAGACTGGATGGAAAATGCACGATGGATGATCAGGTGATCTCAAGATTAAACAAATTAAAAGTTTAAAGGATTTTAAATCAAGTTTTAAGAAAGATAAATTTTCCCTTTTACAAAACACTTCATGCCCTAGTGACATGAAAACAATCTGCTGAAATTGAAGTAAAATATTTAGGAAATATAAATTGCTAAAACTATTCCCATATTTATGACATGTACTCGCACTTTACTGTTCATGATCTTGAAATTTGCCTTGTAGCGTCCTTGATTTGGGGTTGCGATTGTAATCTTCTAGACAACATTCAATATCTTTGATAACTTCAGAATGCGAGAATATTAATGTTTTTTGCAGAAGTTACTGAAGTTGAACATTTTTCAAGATTATTGATCTTGAGGTGTCTGTCAAAAGAGTTTGACAAAACTTTCAGTTCTTTCATTAAGAATCTCTTTCTTCTCACATCAGTGCCACTTCAGTCTCAAATGTCTTCCAAGCTATGCGCGGAGAGAAACCGGGCAAAAACTTAAAACACTGAGCTGTTACCTTGAACTTGAAAATAAAGAGACAAACAAGATAGATGCCACCATATAATGATACTGTACGAAGTCATAAAACTTCACCCCCAATTTTAAATAACTTTCTATTTATAAAGAAGGAACAAATGAGCTGTATGAGATGCGAACACACATTTATGGTAAACAATGGATATACATCGAAATGAAGCATTTCATTTAAATTACATCTTTTTAATGAAATGTTTTTAAAACAATGAATAAATCGAAACTGTCTTTACAAAACTCGATTATCCCATTACCCACTGTTTTGCAATACACGAATGCCCTGCCATAAATGTTTAGCATTTCTGCATCAGCTATTCGCGCATGCCTAGCGGAAAATATTCCGATTAGCCCTACATGTTGTACATTGCGCATTGACGACTGTTGTGGTAAATTGTACGGGTGTGGTTGGTGTTGTGGAGGAAAACGGGCGGAAGCAGGACGTCTTGGCACATTACTCTGTGTAGCTCGTATAGTAGCTCGAGGCTGAGTGGTGTTCTGGCCAGTAACTGCACGCACATTGACACTGCGACGCATGTTGGTCTGTGCTCTTCCTCTTGGGCGACTTGGTCTTACTTCTGGTCCACCTGGCATGCTCTGGAATCCACCTGCTTCGGAGACAAATGTAACAATGTTTAATTCTCATCTTTATAAAGACAAAAGACAAAACAACTTAAGCTAAAAAGCTTACTTTTAACGCTCAGAGTTTTATTTCACAGCTTGGGAATCGACATTTGACCTTTTATTCCAAAACACATAAACAATTTTAGTACCATCTACATCTACTGCCTCAAATCCAAAACGTTCTGAAGGATGCTATCGTTTATTAAATCAATACCACACTAAGGAGCTTGAAATGATCTGATAATCAGATTACATTGAAATAATACCGCGTGTTACCCATTTGCATAGCTGCCAAACCCAGAGTACAAAAATACTGACTGCTTATGATACAAATATGGATGTTCAGGAACAAATACTGACTTTTATAACTTTACTGCATACAACCATCAGTAAACGAGGAGAGTAACTTAATTATTTAATGTCAAAGATACACGTGCTGCACTTTTGCACCTTTTAAACGGGTACCCTGTTCGAGTGGCCATTCAGCAGTGCAAAAGCGCAACATGCACTCAGACACAGGCTGTTTATAGGAGCCAATGAATCTTGATCCAAATCAAACATGGACAAACCAGTATCCATATTTTATTCCAAAAAAAAGTTGTAATTCAATAATTTATGCTTTTATTCCACAAGTCCATATTTTAAGGGTCAATTCTGTATGCATTTTGGCAAAAACAAGCATGAGTGCAAATATTTTTTCTTTTAATATACAAATAATAAATCAAATGTCTACTTCCATCACTATTCCAGTTATCGTTCCAGCTAGTTCTGGGTACATGCGCTGGATCAGTGGGAAGAGACACTCACCCAGCATCTGTTTCTGCTCCTGGGGAGAAGCAGGTGCCAGCAGATGGGAGGTCAAAGGCCCCTGATCATGGACAATCACAACCTGAGGAGTGGTAGGATGTTGTTGTTGCCAAAAGCTGCGTTATACTAAAATGCTTTCACATGAAATAAATATGCTGTTGATTAGATATATTATGAAAATAACTGTTTTCATGATTTCTATGGCTTTTGCATTTTTAGCCGTATGTGACGCACGTTAGTATTCTTTACCCGATATTGAAAACCCCTTTTGGCTTTTTTCACAAAACAGTCACACATTAATTTGATTATTGCAATATTATGAAATATGATCATTTAACCGTACGTCAACATGGTGGCCAGATGGGATATTGTGAAAGATATTCAGGTCTACCCAACTTATAGGAAATACCTTTGATTTTTTAATGTAATTGTTATACTTATTTATCAACGTGTATTAATATGGTAAGAACATATTTATTCTCCAAGACTGCGTTTTGAAGGAGAGTAGTTGTCTTTTTGAATTTTACGTAATTTCTCAATTTTGCAAAATGTTCTTTTTATTCTCATTTGTTCAGTAAGTGTGTTTATTGGCCATCTCTGACGAATATCTTGCCCAGGTGTTGTCATCCCATTAACATTTCGCCTTCCTATTATATCAATAGTGCATCTAGCAGATTGCAGCTTTAAGTGTCAAAGCGTCGTGTTTATATCAACAAGCTCTCTCGTGTCAGCATAATGTCCTTCAGATGGTGCCGGCTATTAGGTTTTAGGTTACAACTTATACAATAATTAACATACACATAGCAAATTCATCTGCCATAATGTACTGACTATATAAGTATCGTGGAGGGGGTGCTGCGATTTCCAATTGAACTGGTCTCAAGAAAATGATTTTTTTAAAAATATAATGCATACAGTATGGTGTTATTCTGCTATGAATCAGAGCTAGATGAGTTTTTTCCAGCAATTGACAGACGGAAACGTTTTAAAATATAAGCAGGATACTGTCCCAGAATATTAAGTTGTTAGTCCCTAATATAATTGTGGTATACTGTGATACATATCGCGATATGTTGAGAAATACCGTGACACACGGCGGTACAGACATGTTCGTGGCACCCAGCTCTACAAAACATTTCTCAGCTATAAAAAGAGCTGCTTGCAACAAAGATGTATACTCGCTTTTTTTAAATTTTACCACCATTCATATCATAAATCACAACGGAATATATTCACGCTGAAACGTAGTGCACACGATGCATCGACTGTTTTTCTCAGGCGTGACACATTAACACAAAGAAAACATCTTCCTCATTTTCAACTATTATTAAGATTGTTTTCCTATCTGGCATTCTTGTATGTTAAAGAACATTCAATAATTCATATTGCCCATCTCAAAGTTGTGTTCGCGTGACCAATTTTCAACAATATTATTGCAGAATGAAGTCGACTATAATTCATATTAGTACCACAAGATGGTAATTATTGAATCAAAGGTAGCAGCAAAAGACCAAACTTTATGAAAAATATATTATTGAAAATAATAATAATAATAATAAGAAGAAGAAGAAGAAGAAGAAGAAGAAGAAGAAATGACAGGAGTAAATACTTGCATGTCTCACAGTAGTAATATCTTGCATTATTCCAAGCAGAGAAATCAGAATACTAGGTTCCATTTCAGTTGGCACAAACATTTTCTTCTTCCGACTTGGTGGTGACGCTGGATCAGTAATTGATATTGCTTTAGAAATTAATCGTTCAAGATCCGGCCCTTTCTTGATTATCTCGATGTGCGACCCTTTATCAATAAGCGTTTGAGCATTAAGGTTTGCACTGGAACACGTTTCAGTTTCTTTCTGTAAGTCTGCCTTAAAAACTGTATTTTCTTTTCTAAGTTCACCATAAACTTTTGCTATTTTGAATTTCAATTTTTCAGCTTCCTTATCAAGGATTTTAAGCAACTGTGAATGCTGATGTTCCACTGCTTTTATTTCTTCCTGCTCCACATCATTGATCCTCCTGCATAGCTCTTTTTCTTTCTGTTCAGCAACATTAAGACGTTTTAGCTTGTCCTTGCAAAAATTCATCTTGACATGTAGGTTCTTTTTTACTTCAGCTGCAGCGTCAGCTAAGGTTTTTGTGACATGATTTTCATGATTAACCGCTTTGCACAGGATACAAATAAGTACATTACAGCTTTGGCATACAAGTTTTATCTCCTCTTCTGAATGCTGATCACAAAATGTCCGTATTCGAATTGTACCCTTTGTTTCCGGATCCAGAGTCCCCAGATCACTTATTCTGTGATGTTTGCTCGCTTTCGATTTTTCGTGGGCGTGACAGCATGCATGACACAAGTTCTCTTCACAATCCAAACACCTACTCTTTGCAACGCTTTTCATGCCATAAAGATCACAAGTTAATTTCTCACATGAGTCAGTGTCAATGTCAACTTTTGTTTGGAAACCTGACACTCGTTCCATCCGTAACTCCACGTTTTCGCTGCAGACGGGGCAATTATATTGTCCGTTTTTAAGGTTAACACGTATATAATCATCCAGACACGTGTAACAAAAACTATGCTGACAATGTAGTAGTTTGGGACTCTTACAGGTCTCCATACAAATAAGGCATTCTTGTGGTCCCGCCGCCATTTTGGAAAATACATTCGTTCATTTAAAATCAATACGTACCCAAGCCAAAACGTACCTAAATCAAACGGTGCACAGACCAAAATGTACCCTAGTTAAATGTACACAAGTCGGCCGTCTGCTGCCCAAGTCAACACGTATTCATACGTAAAAAAAAAAAAAACCTATTCATAAGTCATAAAGTTACCATACCAATATTTAACTGGTATCTGCAATTATTTTTTATGATATTTTTTGCAGTTCAGCCACCAAATTAAAAAATATATATTATCACAAGCATAAAGTGAATCGTGATAATTAGGCACTGATCAAATGGTTTATACAGCCGATCGGCTTAAATCGGCAGTGATAATTTGCTTTAGCGATTAATTATTTTTTAAATACCAGCGATTTTAAGGAGTAATATATAGTATTTAGTTGCATTAAAATTCACTTATTCCTACAGACTGTTACAGGAATCAGATCTTTAGAACTGGAAAAATATGATTATATGCCTGCAATCCACCCAAATCCAAATAAACTCTCCGCCACAATTGAATGTGAGCATCTATTACATGATGTTCAAATTGTCATAACTTTCTCTACGTTCATAGACGTGATCATTGTGATAACGCTAATTTTCATAAAAAGATCAAAGAGTTTTACTGGGAAAGATGTAGCTGGCTGATCTTTCCATTGGTCAATAGCACATTGCACATAACCTTCAAGCATGTGTATATCTTAACTCGTTTTATTTCCTTTCAATTTTAAAGAACAAAACTTTTTCTTCTGGTTATTATTATATTATTATTATTATTATTATTATTATTATTGTTGTTGTTGTTGTTATTATTGTTGTTGTTGTTATTGTTATTATTTTTATTAGTATTGCTATTGTTGTTGTTGCTGCTATTGTTATTATTAATATTATTATTATTATTATTGTTGTTGTTGTTACTAGTATTATTATTCCTATCGTTATTATTATTATTGTTATTATTATTATTATTATTATTATTATTATTATTATTAACGACAGTAAAATTATTTATGGTGTATTCATTTACATAACTCTCCGTTACAATATTTTACATTTCTAAATATTTTTACTGTCAAAAATCTAAAAATATTAGACTTTAAAGACAGCAGTCACATTTTTATATGGCCATCATGACGAGGTTCTTTTCAGGACCATGGACTGACAAGCAATTATACAGAAACGGGAAGACATGTTTAAGTTCTGCAGGAATTTGATTGTCTTACCTTTCCTTCCAGCGAACCACATAAAGCCTACCTTTTACCATTTTTGTCACAGGCAAATGATTATACTAAATTCCTCTCATGGTATGTAGAGATCACGTGGTTTATTGGGTGTTTATGGTTACCGGATGACTAGAGTGCTTATTTCCAGTCAGTCAAAATAAATAATGCTGTTAAAAGTAATCATATCTTAATAAAATCTGTACGTTAAAGTTACTGGATAGCACAATATCTGTGATACATGAAAACTGAACCTTAAAATGACTGTACTAGTTTTAAACGATTTGAAACTGACATCTCGCTAGCAGCCAAATCGCTTCTCAATCTATGTTACAATTATTTTTGAAATAACTTTTAACGTCAGACACACAGACAGACATACTACCTAAAAAAGTTTGTTATAGATTTTTTTGTTAACTATGTTATTTCTATTTGCGATATTAATATTTATTTCATTTTTAACAAACAAAGAAAAGTAATATTTTCCCCTCCCCACCAGTTGGCACAGATGTCTGAATGTCAGATCTTGTAACACCGCCATTGTATCTTCTGATCAGGAAGCTATATGACGAGGCGTCATACGTGACTATCGAAATGAGACTGGAGTATGAAGAAGAAAAGAAAACAATGGAAGTACCAGAAGAAGATATTTTAATACTGGGTTCAACATAACAATGATACCATGGCTATAGACAAGTTTTCAAGAACTTGTGGACTCGTATTTTCTCCAGCTATGGATATATTTTGTCTGTTTGAGAGAGAGAGAGAGAACAATTAGCAACTGGAACAGATTTCAACATGTAATTTTAGGATGTTATTATTGTGTATGCGCGAAATACGAACAATCTGATAAATTTTGAGCATTATTGGAAATTCTATGTAAATTTGAACGTAAAAAATATATATTAAAATATTGTCTTGCTACAACGCCATACTTGTATCTTAATTTATTTTGATATTATTAATTTGAAATAGTCCATTAAATATTACTCACCACAAAGTGAAGTGTCCCTCAATGTTATTTACCCTTAAATGTTTGCTTGGGTAGATTGCTTCCATTTTAATACAAATCCGAATAATTCGTATTTCTGTTATATTTTGCATCTTGCTGTATAAACACGTTTTGTGTTCGATGCAATAAAAGTTTTGAGTTGAATTTGCCTTTCTCAAAAGCCGTAATTCACAATTAATATTTACAACGTTATCTCACTTTATCTAAGTAATTAATTTGGCTTATTTACTTTTCATCCCATACCGAAGATTTGATTTGCGAAGCGCAGCTATTAGAATACTGTGTTGAGGTCTTCCAAAATAAATAATTTAAAGGGATGTCAATAACAAAGAAAATTTCAAAAGCCCGCATGTTGTTACAGTATTCAATGTTTCTTTTCTACAACGTTAAAAAAGCAGTCTAAAACCATTACAAGACACTGAAAACTTTCAACATATAAAACTAAAACAGTAAATGCCCGAATTTTTGTACGTTTTGGTTTAGGTACATATTAACTTGGGTAAGTTTCGAGTAGGGTACGTTTTGACAGCTTCCCTTTCGTTTTCTTTGACCAATGGAAATAGTGCTACATCAAAATAATTTCAGTCAAATCAATCGTTGGACACGACAATATACAGACCATATTCATAACCTGAAATAGGAATCAAACGGCAAGCCTTGGACAAATATTCTCTAGCGCAATTTTTTGTATTTAAAATATTTCCTCTTGTCAAAACTATACATCATTCAAAAAACAAACCGTGTGTGTGTGTGTCTCTTTGTGTATGTATGTAGGATGTAAGCTTATCTTTGATTTATTTTAATAATAGGAACGTCATTATGAGTGGTATATCAAAGATACAACGAATACACATATTTTAGTTATACTACATACAATCTTCGTGTGCTTCATTTCATAACGGAGATAAAGCTATAAACAGTGCGATGTGAAGGGAGTGAACTCTTCACAACCACCTGGCAGATATATACATCTACCATTATAAAAAGGATTTTTGTGACTTACTTTCCTTAACACTTAATTAGTACATGTTTCGTTTTGCATTTACTCAATTAAATCAACACAATGAGCTAACATTTAAAAATCAAAGTCTTTGAATAATGTAAACGCAAACAACGAACTTTCAGCGTTCCTTGTCATAAATAGTAACAGGACGGTCATTGCAATTAGCTACATGTCGATACAAGTCAGAAACATCAAAATAATCAAAGAACTAGAGATAATTAAACATTTTAACCATAATTACAGTTCATTGACGTTGTTACGTCCATATTTCGCTAATCCTACTGACTGTCAGTGTCACTTTCAATAATTCCCCTACGCTTCGATTGTATGTGCCTGTTTGAGAAGTCGACTGTTGAAAGAAGTTGGCCTAGTTAGGAATCTTACCTTGCTAAACCAGTTACTACTTAGGAATCCCGTTCACCTTTAGCAGAAGATACATAACAAACACGTTCTTTGTGACTGATGTTTGAATTTTTAGACTGTCTATTTTTTTGCCCTAAATCTGCTTGATATCAGTTGGAGGAATATTTGTTGTCTCTTAACTTTTGAATTAAATATTTTTTACTTGTGTTTATCAATTTCTTTCCTTCTTTAATAAGTGCTTCTTCTCTCATTTCTTTTCATGCCTAAACATAGTTTGTAAATTCTGACGACTTGTTTTCTTAATTATTTTGGGTTTGTTGCTATGATCGGCAAAATATTGGGCACAGTATGGAAGGGACCTTCTACTTGACCAAAGTCTGTCTGATTTGGACTGGTTTTCCTGACCGAGCAGATTGGGGTTTATTAGAGAAAGCTACTGCGTGCAGCTGACGGAGTCTTACATTCCGACCTACAGCAGGGGTCTCAAACACGCGGCCGGCGGGCCGCATGCGGGCCGTCAAGCCGTATCATGTGGTCCGCAAAATGATTGGCGTCACAAGGTGTCATGAGAGATAACAAAAGTGGTATGTCCCTTGAGCCATCGAAAATGCCCTCATGCGGCCATTAGGGTGGTTTGAGTTTGAGACCCCTGCCCTACAGTGATTATGATAAGGCGATGAGATCACTTAGCTTATTGGGTGTGATTGTAGTAGTCCACATACTTGTGTGACTATTCTTTTAAAAGCATCTCCGATTGCCCGATTTTACAATAACAAACTGTTTCATTCTCTAAGACTCTTTAGCAATGACACAAAACACAAATGTGATTCTCTCCAGTTGATAGGGATCAGTCAGGTAGCATTTTAAAGAAACGTTTCATCTCATCTCACCTATTCTTAATACGTTTTTGTTTATTGGGTGGGTGATTTTGTTTTGTTTAATTTTGTTTTGTTTTTTGTTGTTTCTTTAAAACACCGTTTAGGTCAATGACTTGAGCTAATTCGTCGTTTACAAGCTTGCAACCTCCAAAGAGGAACCGTAGCATGACATGCTGTGTCTGGCATTAGAAATTCAGCAATCAGCCATTTAAATGCGGGAAGTCACTTAAATTAAATTCAGTGACAAAACATTTTACCCTCTCTAAGAATTTCGTCATATAGAGAAATATTCTATAGTCCAGTATTTGAGAGCCGTAGTAAGAAGGTTCCCTTCATATCAGTCAGTATCTTCTAATTTCTTTAATGCTTCATTCTTTTAATTTGTGTGGGGGGTGGGGGTGGATCATACCCAAGTTTGCTATCATCCCATTTGTCACGTTCTAGTTAGTGATGGGCCAATATCACACAGCAACAAAGTGATCCCAATCTCTTTATGGCGATCCATAACATATAACTTGGTACAACGAACAATTTCTCGTTTTCTCCCCATATTTAACACAATTCCCTTATGTATATTCGACCCCATATCTCAATGATTTGACAACTCGATATGAAGAGGTTCGATCTGCCCCTTCATTTCAAAAACACAATGACTTTACTTAAATTTATATCTGCTATCTCTCTAACTGACCGGCAGTGACCGGTGTTGCTGACATTAAAGTTACACTGATTGTTATCATGAATGGTCCAATCCGATTAAAATCAGACCTCTACAGATTATAATCAAAACTTTTAAAACGGTCCTCTGTGTGTGTGTGTGTGTGTGTGTGTGTGTGTGTGTGTGTGTGTGCTAAGAGCATATAATCAGAATTCTTGATAAACATTGCCATGTTTATGTGTGAAAAGGCAAAATGGTTAGCATCTTCAAATTACAAAGTATTTTATTATAGAAACCGTTCCTTTTAAAACAGCCAAGACATTCTCAGCTTTTACGACATTCAGGTTGGCACATTCAGTCTGCAGCGATTCAGTTATGTGGACTTGAGTTTGCATGATGGCAAGCAGTGTTAGCCAGCAAATTCTTCTTCGCGATTTTGTTGATTTCGTTATTTAGGGATAAAATCATTTACCTTATTGTCAGCCTGAAAACATACACTTGTACATATGGACGACACAAACCTAGTCCGAAGGACTAGTCATTTTGATATACCACAAGATTAAATGTTTTATAATAAATATCTAAAACAAAAAGTATTTTAAAAAATTGCTGGAGGGTTGAAGTGGCATTAATTTACCAAAGATAAGACAGAATAAGAACTCCATATATTTATCAATCTGAGTAAATCCAGATCGCCAGTCCAACATGGAGATCTGGTGACCACTGAAAGGTCATTTTCTGTTGAACTCTGTAATTCATGAATCAAATCACAGCTTTCAAAATTTATGCAGGTAATTCGGAAGATATGTTCCTAACAACAACTCCAGCTTTCATTGATAGCCAATCAAAAGTAAGAGAACTGATATTACAAAGGGCACCAAGACCTTAACTTTGATTGGTGTCCCTCGGAGCTTAATATAAGATTATGGACATCGATTTTTAATCAGACTGGAAAATATTACTATTGTTATATTGCTGTTCTAAATATTATGTGTGTTGTTATTATAAATAATGTTATATTTATTTTTCAGAAGAGAATTAATATAAACATTTCAAACAGTTTTTGAGGAATTATTTTAGTGATGTTCTTTTAGGAGCATTTTCTACTATTATACTAAGAATTAACAACAGCAGAGCAAGTGAGATTCCTTTCATTAAATCTGAGTTGCCTCCTTCGACTTACAAAATTGGTCCGAAAGTTGATAATCGAAATAAACTAGAAACCGATCAACATAACCATGAACTGACGGACACCAGTACGAAGTCATGTTCTGTTGAACTTTCTATTCGTTTTACAGCTTGCACGTTTATGAAAGTGAAAAATTCGGAACATATCGTTTCCAACAATGTCTGTCCCTAACACGAAACGCAATGCTTATTCCAAGAGGTAACTTAAAATACACATAGACTGAATTCCAAAAATGGGCAGAACTTGAAGATTGATAGGCATTGTTCAAATCCACTTATTATAAGTAGACCTCGATTTTACGACTATAGCCACTATTTACCGATCACTTTAATCTCACCTCAGTACGTGTCGTTTCGAGTCTGCGGCTTGACCAATGAGGCTATTTAACAAAAGCTTGTCAGTAGCTTCCGGTGGGTCGATGGTTCTTACCGGGAGTTTCCCAGGTTCGTCATGCATCAGTTATACTGGCCGCCATGTATAGCATATCGTGTGCTGAAATTTGGTTTTCAACCCACATCATCATCAACAATAACAACAGCAACAACAGTAATAATGTAGACAGACCGCATGAAAGGTTACTGGAACTATTCTTTATTGCTGCTTTACGTAGCACAGCAAAGGCATTTTTTAAATACTAATTCATTGTTACTATTGTATAGCTTAATCTTTTTGCAACGAAAAGCCGTTGTCTATGTCAGAGGTTGCATCCTCCTGCTAGAAAATTATATTATCATGTACAGCGACCCCGTTTGACTCCACGACATATGCCCATGCTCAATAGCATCTCTTTATTGTTGTTTTCTATGACCTTGACTAATGAAGGACATACATGTATTGCATAATTAAAATTAGTTTTACCTCACGATTAATTACTAATACGTTAAACTCTCACTATCAAATGCCATAGCTCTGGCATGATAAGAACCGATTTAATGGAGAAGATAGTCTTGTGCGATTGGCAAAACGCAGCCTTCATATGTCCTTCAAGGATAAATGATCACAATAGGACCAATAATTAGCGATGGCCCTAACTTCGTGGGCCTTTATTCTCGTTAATCAGAGGTCTTTCAAAGTGGGGGACCGAGATGCTCTCTTGATAGTGAGTGAAATCCATCTAATAAATTCAGATGCTAAAATGTCAGCTGAGCCCTTTAGTGAAGGGAAAGCCATTACCCAAACTTCCTTCTCCCTTAAGTGAAGGGAAAACCATTACCCAAACTTCCTTCTCCCTCTTGATGATGCTAAATAGAACGTAAGTGAAGGGAAAAGCATTACCCAAACTTCCTTCTCCCTTAAGTCAAGGAAAGCCTTTACCCAAACTTCCTTCTCCCTTAAGTCAAGGAAAGCCTTTACCCAAACTTCCTTCTCCCTTTTGATGATGCTAAATAGAACGTAAGTGAAGGGAAAGACATTAACCAAACTGTCTACTCCCTTAAGTGAAGGGAAAGCCATTACCCAAACTTCTATCTCTCTTAAGTGAAGGAAAATCCATTACCCAAACTTCCTTCTCCCTTTTTATGATGTTAAATAGAACGTAAGTGAAGGGAAAGCCATTACCCAAACTTCCTTCTCCCTTTTGATGATGATAAATAGAACTTAAGTGCCTGATTGGACAAATAAGTCTAGCAGGTTCGTCACCAGTATAGATGTGATTGAAACCCGAGTTACCGAAAATGGCAGTACTGAGGGAAGTAGTTGTTCTTCGCAAGAAATCTGATGCAAGTTACAAGTTCTGACTGATCCTGAAGTTTCCATCTTAAAGCATAAATGGGTTCCTCTCACAAGAATTTGTTCAGGGCAAAGATCTATAATGATTCTCAGTTACCTTGAAGACCCTGGTAAGAACCAACAGTCCATGGGTAGCTACTGGCAATTTTCTCATTGAGATCAAACAACACAGACAGAAATAATAAATAGATAAATGTGTAAATTCTCATGTGATGAGGTGACTCGGTATGCCATTTATAATGCATACTGCAAATCACATATTAAGCAGATTCCTAAAAGATTTCATTTAGTTAATAAATTGAATGGGAATGAATGTGAATCCCAAAACTGCTTATGATACATTGGATTGGCTAAGGAATGTACACTCCCACTCCTTAGTTTGTGACTCCTTGAACAAATATGGATAATAATGATGAGTTAACTCATCCTGCGATACATTTGCAACGGCCAGTTGCTTCAGTACTATCAGCTATGTGTAACACGTGTGGCTTCTCTGATTACGTTTGGGATATGATTACGTTGGCATTGATAATGATGTGTTCACCACAGGGGCACGTATCGTTGCTTACAATTGACCTGTCATACATGTACTATATAATAGTAGTGGTGTTCACCTGTATGCATCCATCCACTATGAAATTAATTATATGCAACAAAGAGATTTGTAAGTCCTCATGTTTTCGCTAGTATATAGCCTTGAAGAGTCATCTAAATACATGTAGATTTGTACAATTTGTAATTCTGGTCACATAGGAAAATCGTCCACCCACCCCTTTCCTTTCAGAAATGAATCATCCAACTTTGTAAGTCTTATCCAGAACCGCGGAGAGGGTACAAGAAATTCCGGGGGACCACAACGGTCAGGGGGTCCACCGTTGTTTCAGTTTGATTTGTTGGGGCCTGTTGGATAATTTTTCCTAGGGCCCACAAATCCTATGCGCTGTTCTGGTCCTCTCTGATGATTTTTGTGCTCATATCTACTTTTCTTTTTTAGGCACATTACTGAATTATTCACTCATGATTGTTTAAACACACTATTTATGTGAAGGGTGTACAGATGTCAAACCTTTACAAATTTGTTTGAAACTTTCTTCACGAACATACACTATGTTAATGACAATCGCTTAAAAGTTGCCCTACGTTGATTGCGCATGCGTTAAATATTGGAATGGAAAAACCCAAATTCGACTTCCTGAAAAAGGTCTGTAGCTTACCAGCGGGTCTAGCAAATTTCAACTAGATTATATCGACTTATACTTGCATGAAAGCGATAGGAAAATTATTTATTTTCTCAAAATGGCAAGTATTATAATCGTTATGTCTTTATTCCGCTGACAGACTAGACGAAACTCAGCATAGATGAAACCTGACCCGATACTCGCCGTTTGCTTTTCATCAATGCATTAGTTTCATCGTCTTTCGGCAGATTAAAGAGATAACGATTTTAATACTCTCTCAATTTCTGAGAAAATAAATAATTTTCATATCGATTTCATAATGGTATAACTCGATTTAACAACGTTTAAGTTTGATAGCCCACCCGCTAAGCGGCTATGCTTTAACGCCACTGTTGGCCTCTTGTGATGCTAGACTGGTTTTCATACCTTCCATATAAAAAAATCGGATATCGAGCTGTCTATGAATCAAAAAGTATACTAGATGAATCTATTCCACTGAGCGTTTGGATTGTCTCAACAAATATATTTATGGCAAGCACCCAAATGATCCATACTGCAACCTCCTAATATTTTGGTTAGAACTAGATACATTTAACTCCTGATGTGTTCAGTTGCAACTCAATTACGCAGTAGTTTAGGGCGTTAAGTTATGGAGAAATATTCCAGGGTTTTTCCAGACTTTCTTCAATATTTGCAAAATTCAAGGACTTTTCACGGACGGGAAAAAGTTATAATTTTTCCAGACTTCCAGGTAGCGTGGGAACCCTGGCGAATCGCTAAAACAAAGTCGTGAAATTCAAGCCAAACTCGTGCGGGTTGGCAGCTATGCACAAGACACATACAACTAGTTAGGGCAGGGTGGGCATAACATGGATAAATACTCATTATCGGGTTGGGAATATTTGTCAATAAAACGCCTTTTCTAACAAAGTTGTTTGCTTTTCTGTATAAATTAACTTTCATTCCAAGATAGCCCACCTCTGAGAAATCTTTATTCCAACCGGTTTCAATCGTCATGCGTAGATGGAAATATCGTGTATTATATCACTGCTTTTTTCTCTTTTTATTCACATCGAAGTAAGATTCCATTGTATCAACACCTATGGACATTTCATGAATCAAGGATGAATGTCAAAACTTTTATTAGCAAAATATTGATGCCACGATATGATTGCAAGTAATAGTGAAATTTGTTCTAATCCTTGAGGAATCCAAGTACAATTTCAGGAATTCAAAGTTAACTGAAAACAATGAACCATATTTGTAAACAAACCATTCTAGTTCACCAAGTCCTCATTTGGATTGGTTGCCTTGCTATATTTGATCACATTTGAGGTAGTTTAATTATATTAAATACACAATATTTATAATAGTATTTGATCTGAAATCATACGACTCGACATGACCTTGATCACTAGGTCTTAGGCAGGATTTGCAGGTATTTTAGCTTGAAGTTCCACAAATAGGGGTCATTTTCTAGTACACAAACAATGGTATCCACACCCGTCCTTACATTATAATCTGGGTTCACTAGATATCAAAGCGCGAGATGCAACTACTCTAATCTAGAGCAGAGAAACGGAATGCTCAAGGTGAACTCTTTTTGTTTACTAATCCAACTATCGTGACCAGAGACTAAAATATACTAGTGATCATCTCAAAAGAGATACTTGACAATTCTAAGATAGATCACAGCTAAACACAAAAGATTTAGACCCACACTTGTAATGTTCTTGACATCTGAAACAGAATAAGACCAATCTTGATACTTACACAAAGCTAAAACATCTTGCATTATGTCTCCAATTCAATGGCTTTTAAACCATTTAAATGCAATTTTAAAATGGTGCGTGTTTTTATATGCAACTGTTGCCTTTCCAGTTCTTTTCACCTTTTCCATGCATTTATGAAACTATCTTGCTTACCTGTGGCTATGCCAAGACGGAACTTTTTAACACTGAATCAACGGACACAAAAAACTTAATGACAAACTTGTCCTTTATATAATCAATAAGACACCAATGGGAAAAAGAACGAAAAAGCACAATTTTATTTAAACTTTTATTTCAAATAAAAAGAAGGCTAAAGGGGAAGACTGAGAATTATCTTGCATTATACAAAACCCCGTCATGTACAATGGCAATTTTAAGCTCAATTAATACAAGTTAAGTATCCCTCTTCTCAATTTTCTTTCTTCAAACAGCCTTCAGACACTTCTGAACATACATACACAAGTGCTAAATGAAAAGCAAAAAAAACAAATGTTACAATGTTTTAATGTTTTGCTATTTTTGTGATTTTTAATTCTTTCCTCATACTTTCAATATCAGGGGTAATGTTTAAATTAAGAAATTTTCTGACCACAGAATACTGCTTGATTTTTTTGTCATTGTGCATTTACACAGACATGTACACAGGACCTACTAAAGGTACTTTTAGTACATCTCTAAATAATACAAGATATTTTATGACGGGGGTATTTTCATCCACATTTTTGTAATTGGTGTGAGAGTTTCCAACGACTTCCCAACAGGCAACTATTCTAAAATTTGGAATCCAAGAACAGAATTTTTCAACGACATTTTCAAGTCAATTTTGCACTCAAAGGATTTGAAGGCAACAAATGCACAATATCAGCTGGTGCCTAAAGCAATAAATGCAATTGATCTTTAGCCGTAACAAATTATGAAACATTGGTTTGACAATATTTCATGGAAGAATATCAGTTGCCGTTAAAAAGACAATCTCGCAAGAGTATAGGTTGATATGAATATTTTCCATGATTCAAGATAGCTGTCCAACTGTTTTATTAAATGACCAATGATACAGAAATATTAAGCCCTATTGGGAAGTGCGCCACAGTACCATGTTTTATAATGCGTCTGGACGGCCCTTTCCAGCTGCTTGTTGGGTGGCAGCCTCCCTGGCTTGGTGAGCCTGTAGTACAGCAACAGCTTCATCAACCTGTACAAGTAAAATGTTATACAAGAAATGAGACAATGATTCCATGAAAAAAAAAGAAAGGTACGGGGAATATTAGACAATGGTTCATGAATTTCATTTGTGTTTATATTCATATATGGTTTTACTGTACAATTTCAATGATTCTCAAGTTTGCAGAATGGGAATTTATTCTTTCTATTTAAGTATATTTAGTTTTCATCTTTAAATTCAGTTTGTACCAAACTGCTCTCACTGCAGTTTTCTTAAGGTCGTTATCACTGTTGACACGCATGCATCTGATAACATCACATGAAGAACATTTTCTTATCATTCTCGATGAACATGATTGATAAACATTTCATTGTACAGCTTCAACTACACTCGAAGACATCAAAGACCACAAACTCACCACCATACCGAGCCAATATGTACATTATGGAACAAGGCAAGAAAAAACTTGGTAGTGTCTTAGAATGATTACGTGTAATTTATGTCACTGACATATACAGCGTCAGCTAGTTTTATTTACCTTCACAAATAGCAACTGAGTAATAGGTGATAGATAACTATATTTCACGATGTAAACGAGATACTTTACCCTTGGATCTGGCAGGTGTTTTTTTAGTTTGTAAGAGGTAAATTGCCATGTGCAGGCACATCGATTGCCAAGATCTTGTCAGGAGATCTCTACTTTTGACATGGTACCACAGCCATTGGGCTAAGTAGTAGTTTACTTTCAGAAGTTCTATTTGCAGTTGTATCCATACTTAACTGTCTTGTATGGATATACCATTTCGATCTTAAATTCTCGATATTTAGAATTCTGGTAAATTTCAGTCTTTGGGTATGGAAAATAGTTTGACGTACTTTACCGTTTCAGTCTTTAACTGATGTAGGAAATTGATGGTACTTGGATTTTTGCAATATTTACAAGTTTATATGATTATGATCAAGATTCATGGGATACATATTTTATTAATAATGATGTTTATTCAATACGATACACTGGCCAGTTTGGTCTATTTATAGATGGTGGCATGGCAGCATTGAGCTCACATTGTGGAAGTGTAACCATTATGTAGCACAACTGGCTGTGTTGCAATATAGCTTACAGATTCCCAAACTGTAATTCCAAACCCTAGAGAGCTCTATGGCTCCTCGACATCTCTTAACTTGACATAATCCTTGAAAATACAGTCATCTTTCCCATCATTTGATGTTCTCAAATTTTAATTGGTTTACCGTCAATTTTATCCTGGAAATGCATTATTTTGATGAACACCATTTAACAAATTTATACACAAAAAAATCAGCATGACCCTGCACACATTTTTATCACAAATTATACAGTGCAAAATGTCCAAGGTACTTGGTATGGTTTGTATCTGTCCTTACAAATGGGATATTTTCTTGCCTTTTATTATTACTTAATAAGGCCAGAAACAGTTCTTACTTAAACCAAAACCAGGAAACCTCATAAAGTCTTTACTTTAAAACAGGTAATATCGGCCACAGAAAAATATGCACTATGTGAAAAATACCAACAGAGACATACAATTGCTTCCAATAATTCACTTGGAAATTTGCACTAACTGCAATATTTCTTCTATTTTTACCATCATATATGTACAAATTAAAAGGAGGATAATATCGACAAATGAAGTGGCCGTCATTGTTTTGATTGTGCATTTTATTTTCTAATCAAATATCAAACACTCAAGTTTATAGCAAATAAAACTTGTGAGCGACTCTTTTTCTTTACTAATTTTTTTTATAGAGAAAGTGGCTTTTCTGTTAACAATGTTGTTGCCTGTGAACATCAGATTGATGATACTCTAATTACTAGGAAGCTTATTAAGAGTAAACAGTTACAAAGATGGCATTTCAAAAGTGCAAATTATTCAGGAATTAATAAACCCTGCCAGAGAAGGAATGTCTTTATATACGAGGTACCCAAGTGAGCAAGAGGGGAAAGAAAAGGAATAGTGCAGCAAGAAGAGCAAGGTAGAAGAGGAGTTGGAGTAACAAATAACATTAACAGGCTCAAGAATGACATTGAAAATCTCACTTCTAGTTCTACTGAACCTGTTCACAAACGTGAGACAAATAGACGGATGAATTTTATTGTTAAAGGAACAGTTTTCATAGAAGTGCAGAAGAACAGCAAAGTTCTTACTGAGCTAGAAAGGGAACTTGAGAGAATTTATGTATCACTGCAAATTCTTGTTTGAATAGTGTACTTTACATGAAAAAATTATAATGTGCCTTTTGGATTAATGTCATGAAATATTTCCTTACTCTGTGTTTAACAAGCTATTTTGTACAGTTTAATTTACTTTTTCTTATTAATTCATGGTCATGTTTTAACTCGATGTTGGGCCCTTACATTCAAGACATTTTACCATACAAAGTTTGTACCCAATATTTTCACAAAATGGTACGAGCCTCGGGTTGGTCTGGTTCCCTGACCAACTCCAGTGAATCTGGATCCAAATCAATCATGGACAAGCCAGTACCAGATTTTATTGCAAACAGTTGCAATTCCATAATTCATGCCTTTTATTCCACAAGTCCATATTTTATGGGGTCAATTCTGTACGACTTGTGGAAAAACGAACATGGGTACAAATATTCTTTCTTTTAATGTACAAATAATAAATCAAATGTAACAGAAAAGTAATGTGCATGAGTTTACCTTTGCTTTCAAAGACTCTGATGACTCGAGCATGTGCAGCAGCTCAGAGTTGTCTATTTCCAACAACATTCCAGTTATCTTTCCAGCTAGGTCGGGGTACATGCGCTGGATCAGTGGGAAGAGACGCTCACCCAGCATCTGTTTCTGCTCCTGGGGAGGAGCAGAGGCCAGCATATGGGAGGTCAAAGGCTCCTGATACTGGACAACCACAGCCTGAGATGGGGTCTGTTGTTCCTGGGCCTAACAAAGAATTAACAAGATAAAGAACATTGTTTGTTTGGACAACTAAACAAAAACATGGCGAGATAATCAAAAAAGTACAAGAGGCCTTAGTGGACCCAATATCTTTCTCCTGGCTGACACCTGTTTAATATATTTAGTAACCGCAGCTATATTGAAAGGTAGAATGGCATCCTTTTTATAAAGTCCTTCATACTAGAATGCTTTCTACAATTCTATTTATGAAAACAAGTTGTTTAAAGGATTTACACCTTTCAGCAATGATGAACACATTTGATGGCCAATTAACACAATTTATATAGCTTTTAAAGTTTTTCGGCATAGAATTGGTCTGGAAAATTTGGTCAAATTGTGTTAGGCATTTTATGATGAGCTCTGTAAAGCCTTTCCACTTATAGTAATTTTGTATCCACATTTAACTTAGTAATGATATCCAAATTTAATTCCAAATCAGCCTCATGACAGGATGTTTTCTGTTCAGCTTGTCAAATTCAGTTCAGCTGTTTGGGAAAAGATATTTTAATTATTTTTTGTTTTCAGCAACAGCAGCTATACTTTAGGCAGATTGATGTAACTTGAAATTGCCATTGTGCTCTGTCCCAAGCGCGGATGATCAGGTGATCTCAAGATTAAGAAAATTAAAAATTTAAAGAATTTTAAATCAAGTTTTAAGATAGATAAATTTTCCTCTTTGCAAAACACTTCATACCCTAACGACACGAAAACCATCTGCTGGAATTGAAGTGATATATTTAGGAAATATAAATTGCTAAAACTATTCTGATACTTAATGACATGTACTATTGTACACTTTACTATTCATGATCTTGAAATCTGCCTTATAGATTCCTTAATTTGGTGTTACGATTGTAATCTTCTATACAATATTCAATACTTTGCATAACATCAGAATGCAAGAATATTAATGGTTTTGTCAGAAGCTACTGCCCTTTCATATTTTCCAAGATTATTTATCTTAAGATGTCCGTCAACAGATTTTGACAAACCTTTTACTGTTCTTCCTTTTAGAATGATCTCCTTCTTGACTTTAGTGCCACTTTAATCACAAATGTCTTCCATGTTATGAGCAGACAGAAACCGAGGGAAAACTTAAAGTACTGAGCTGTAACCTTGAACTTGAAAATAAAGAGTCCAACAAGACAGAGCCGCCTTCAATTGTAACTGTACGAGTTCACCAAATTTTTTACCCCCAATTCCAAATTACTTTTAATTTATAAAGCAGAAACAAATCGGTTGTATGAAAAAAATGGATGCACCTTGAAGCAATTAACTTTTTAGCTTTTTAATGAAAATTTTTAAAAAACTAAATCAGAAATGCCTTCACATTGCCATCTCTATTGCAATACACAAATGCCCTGCCATAAATATTTAGCATTTCTCCATCAGCTCTTACCGCATGCCTAGCGGAAAACAGAAAGTGCAGAACATATTCAGATTAGCCCTACCTGTGCTACATTGCGCAATGGCGGCTGCGTTGGTAGCTTGTATGGGCGTTGTTGTTGTTGGGGAGGCACACTGGTGGGAGCAGTACGTCCTGGCACATTACTCTGTGTAACTGGCATAGTGGCTCGAGGATGGGCAGTGTTCTGGCCAGTAATTGCCCGCACATTCACATTGGGACGCATGTTAGCCTGTGCTGTTCCTGTTGGGCGAGCTGGTCTTACTTGCGGTCCAGGTGGCATGTTCCGGAATCCACCTGCTTCAGGGACAAAGGGCAACAATATATCAAATTCTTATCTTTTTAAGGAAAAATAAAAATAAAAACCTAAACAAAAAAGCTTACTTTTCACGCTCAGGAGTTTCATTTCACATCTTGGGAGTCAACATTTGACTTTAAATTCCAAAACACATCAACAATTTTAGTCCCACCTACATCCATTGCCTCAAATCCCAAAAGTTCTTCAGGAAGTTATCTTTTATTAAATCAATACTGCACTGTGGAGCTTGAAATGATCTGATAATTACATTACATCGAAATAATGCTGCTTGTTACTCAAGTGCATTTAATGAATCTGTGAGGCAAAGTTTCTTGGAATTGAGTCATATACAGCTGCTATAAATGGAAAATAAAGACAAGCACATGTCTAGGACATAGTACTCTTGCACTAGTCTTGCACAGCAGTCATCTTTTTAAGAATATTGTCCAAATTTATGAGTGGTATTAAATGCATTCCTCAAAACCAGCATTTTGTCCTTTGAGAGAGAGAGTGTGTGTATCTGAATTGTCATGTAAAATCAGGAAGACAAAGATGCATGCATCAGTAGAACAGGAATCTTGACAGTCGTATATATCAATAAGCCCAGTCAGCAGGTGTGGTCACAGGCTATGAACACCTTCAGCAGTGATGCTATCAACAGGTTATGTGAAGATTACATTGGCAACATGCTGCCATTTTCAAACTGGCATGGAAGATTCTCTTTGGTCACAATTCACAAATAGCAACTCTGAATCAGATAATGCAATTAACATCCACAATGTGCCTTCCATGATCTTTAATACAAAACTTGCACAATGTTCCCAATGATTAACTAGGCTTTTACACTAAGCAGTTCAGGGATTCGAGAAAAGAACTCCATGCATATCTGCATACAATCTTAAGACCCTGGTTCAACTAAATGCAGCTCCTTAGTTATGTAGGCAATATTATGACTTTGAGAATGTTATTAAAACAAAATGTTAACATTGCTGACAATGGCGTTTAAAGCAAGACAGTTACTTTTAATATATTATATTCCGACCCAGAGTAATGATAACGAGTAACAAGTGATCTACAAGATGTAACTTTCAAACACTGACACCTGTACCAGAAAAGTCAATACTAAATCCACAATACTTATGCAGGAGAAATGTACAGCAAAGTGTGTAGCAGCCCATGTATTTTCAAATAACCAAGAAGAAAACTTTTTAATTTTTTTTGACATAAACACCAGATATTTGATACTTTTTGTTTCACAATTCACAGGTGACATACACCCAGCCCCTAGGCTGAAAAACAAATATAATAAAAATAACTGGCCTAAATTCTTACTCTGGGCTGCAGGTTGGTTGGGTCTAACTGTCGGCCAGCGAGGTCCAGCTCTCATCTGCGGCATTGTCTGTGGCGTAAAGAAACCAAGCTGGGCAGCCTGTGGCATAGTTGGTACGAAGTATCCTGCTCCACCAGCTTGGAACATCTGGCCCATCTGTTGAGTCTAAATAAAAACAGTTCTGACAAATTTTAAACAATTCACAAACTTCAGATGGATATATGAAACTAGCTTTTACCTTAGCCATTCACATGTGATGTTCAAGATATCAAATAAATATTCCACTAACTTAAGGTACAAAATTTCATTCAATTGATCAAGGGATTTTCCACGCACAAGACAAAATTCAAGAACAGTTAGCTAAATTAACCAAGCCTTCAGCTGCAACTGCTTCCAATGCTGTTGATGTCACAGTTATGACAACAATTTCAATATGTCTGGTATATTGCTTCATGCATATCTGTAATTTTTACCGTAGCTACATCAGTCTTGAATCACACTTGAAGGTTTCATTTAAATGCATGTTTTCTAACTTGACAATCAATAGCAGTATACAATATTTTGGTACACCTTACTGTCTAGTTTGTGGAATAAAAAGTTGACTGCCTTGATGAGAAGGTCCTATTAGGGTTCACAGGTCTGTTGTTGCAGTCTGTTTTATTCTCCCCAAGTTTCAAATGATTAAACATCATTTTATAGATTTTCATTGTTATTTTCAAAGGCTGTAGAAGAAATGAATGGCAAGAAACTCAGAGGCAAAGTGTTGTTTGCTGGTCGTGCCAGAAAGAAGGCTGAGAGACAGGCTGAGCTGAAGGAGATATTCAAACGCATCAAAATGGAGCGCATCAATCGTTACCAGAGTGTCAATTTGTATGTAAAGAATCTGGATGATGTCATTGATGATGAGCGTCTGCCCAAAGAGTTTCCCAGTTTGGGACCATCATCAGTGCCAGGGTTTCTGAAGATTTATAGTTGCGTTATTGCTTGAAATGTGGTTTGTTTTTTGGACATAAGTAGGATGTGTCTCGTCTGTCATGAAGTATATTTAATCTTGTGTTAAATTCGTCTGTTTTGGTTAAAGTAGGATATATAGGTTCCATATTTCTGCATCATTAGGTTGTTGCTGCCCATGAAACCATATCTGATTCAATTTTAATCAAGCATAGAATAAACGCTTCTATCGCAATTTATTTTAGATTTCAGCAGTATAGATTGAGATCGCTGCATATTAAGGAGGTGATCTTGCATATGATGGCTGGGTTGCCACTCTTAAAGCCATTTTTGAAAGATTAATTCAACTTAAAAATACACAGATATGATAGAGCTCTTGCATTTAATAGTACTAATGGGGTTATTTTGCCTGCATTTGGCACAGTTTCTTACTTGATTATTTTTGTATAGATTAAACTTTGTAAATTGACTAATCCAGGTCTTCTACAGGAAAAATTCTGTTCAAGTTCCATTAATATGGACGAGGTGATTTTCCATGATTGGTCAAATTCATATTCACTTTGGCATTTTTTTTTAAATATTTTATCAAAATTAGTAGACTTCGTCGTCAAACAGGGTTGACGCTGGCTTAGAAAAAGTTGTCCGCAAAAAAATGCCAACCTATTGTGTTGACACTTTTCAAAAACCGTCGCCATTTTCATAGTAGAGTACTATTCGTTTATCTCAACATCATCGGAAGCAAGGTAATATTGTTGACATAAGCGGATGTTTACACAAGGGGGGGGGGGGTAGGAAGGGTTGAAAATAATTGAGATTTCGCGTAGAAGCAAAATTTTGGAGGTGATGTGTCGTCAGTGACTAGGATTTACACAGAGAGAACAAATAAAACAAGAAAATGGAAATTTTGATTAAATGAAGACAGCTAGTTTGACCTACACTTGTATAATAACAACTTACATTTGTGTTATATACTCCACAATGTTTAGAAAAAATCCATGAATTCGAGTATTATATCATATGTTGGAAAATTCATACAACAGTCAAATCTCTTTAGAAAATACAACTACTGTAGAATCTGTCTTGAAAAACCACCCCCTTCTGCCAAAATATAATGGTGTCTCAGGACAGGAGGTCTCTTAAGACAGGTTATAACACTATATAAACAACAAATCTTTGCAAGGAATACCTGTTCTCTCGAGACAGGCGGTCTTTAATTGCAGTGATCTCTCCAGACATGTTTTACTGTAACAATTATATTTTTAAAAAATTATTGTCCTCATTTGATCTATATCACATTACCAACGAACACTATTCACGAAACAATTCACATTGATATTCATTATCATAGTAGCACGTGGCTGTATAGTTGTTTATATGCTACATGTATTTAAATTGGCCTCGAGTTCGGTCAACCAGAGACAACTAACATTATGCAGAGGCTACCAAGGGGATGAGGCTATTCATTTGGAAATGAAGACGTGTGAACAAACAGTCATGCGCGATGTCCCATCTTCATTTAATTTGACGGCCAGATATATATTGTTTCGCAATATTGTAAATTTATTTTGGGTTTTGAACCGCCTTTTGATAGCGATCACAAGCATGAACTTTTTGGTTACAAAAAGAAAACTTCCACAGGACAATAAATATATTCCATCAGTATAAAAAAATGAAACAATGCTTTTATTTAAGATTGTTGTTGACTTAATTTGATCAGCTGTTCTGCTTGCTTAGATGAAGGTACTTGTGTCATTGAAGGCACCACTAAAGGGCCTCTTTGAAGGATCAAACAAATGCCCGTTTGTTATAGCTGCGGCAGCGTCAAATAATTGTGGAACATGGACTGAGATATAACTTTTTCCGTTTGCGTAATATATATATATATATATATATATATATATATATATATATATATATATATATATATATATATGTACAGAACAATCGGTGCTTCAGAAGTGATCATTTTTCTTTGATGTTTCAGCAAAAGTTTTTTTACTGGTACATTTTTTCAAATAGAAAATAATATTGCCATAGTCTGGTCGATTGTCGTCGTTCCCGTTCCTGCCTTCAGATGTGGCTGATTGTAGATAGAATATTTTGGTTATATTACGGCATACAGTACAAAGGACAGACATAAGAATAAGCGGATTATGATATAACAATGCCGTGTTAGGGTAGTGTGTCAATGTGAACAAAGGATCTGTTTATGTAAAAATAGATTCCAGCGCAATTTTATATCCATGTTTTCAGCTTCCTGTCATGGTACCTTTGAATTTCTCTTCCCCAAACCCAAGAATGTATATACGATTTTGAACAGCCAAAAATGTTGTCGCCGAAAAATCGCCATTTGTCGCCAAAAGTAACACAATCGCAATTTTGCGACATTGGTGAAGCCTAGCGCGATCCCTGGTCAAGGTATATAATGTTTGTTATGAATGAGAACTCTACATATATGGTATATTTCTGACCTAATTCTAATCAGACGATTTGTTTGTATTCCTAGTGAGACCGTAGCATATTTGCATCCGATTGGCACATTTTTTATAAAGAGACTAATTTTGATGCAACACTTACCATTAGAAGTTTTGTCAAGACTAGGCTAAAATTATTAAGAAATAATAAAGCTTGGGATATGACACAGGATGTGTGTTAACAATACTGTACAACTTCCTTAGTGAAATGGACAAATACTAATTAAGCCAGGTGAGCAACATTGGGTCAGCATGGACCTCTTGTTCATTTAGCACATGTTGCTGCATGATAATGTAAGCATCTGATTTGACTTGTGCATTATCTGTCTTGTGTATTATCGTTATTGCTATTTTAAAGCACAACTCCAATTAAGACGAAATTCAACAGTGTATCCCATTATCATTGTTCATGTTTTTATAATACTACATCATTCAGAATAGCCAGTAGCTTCTCGTGTGTAGGTGGTTCTTTCCGGGTGCTTTCCCGGGTTCTACCTCCACCATTAATACTGGCCGCTATGTATAGCCTATCGTGTGCTGAAAAATGGCGTTAATCCCTAAAAACAACAACAACAACAGCAACAACAACTGATCAATCATCAAATATGGCTGCTGCTGCTAACTATTCAGAAAGCATATGAATGATTTTGCAAAAATAATGGACAGAATTTGATAGCATCCAAGTTTGAAAGGCTTTCAGATTTATATGAATGATGCCAATCTGTCAACAAATTTGATTGCCATTACTAAAAGTAGAAAAGACATTACACACCATTTACAAAACAGCTTCAAATGATCTGACCAAATTTGACAAAAAGCATTTTTAAAAGATTTGTACACGTATGCAATTCTCTTTCAGGTATGGCTGCCACTGCTTGTACAAGAAAAACATCCTACTTGAGATATAGTAGGGCTTGAGCTAAATTTAACATGTGATAGTAGAAAATTTAAAGATCAAAACTGGTCTGAAACAAAATGTAATTTGGCATGATACTTTGAACTATACCAAAGATAAGTGTTTAGACCGGGTTCTTACATAAATGTACCTGCCCCAAACATCCTGGAAATATACCACAGGTAAGTGTTTCGACTGGATTCTTGCATAAAAGTACCTGCCACAAACACCCTGAAACTATACCACAGATAAATGTTTAGACTGGGTTCTTGCATAAAAGTACCTGCCCCAAACACCCTGGAACTAGCCACATACAGTTGACTTCTTCCTCCTTTAGTTGGGGAACAGAAATACAGAGTTGTACTGTATGGCTGATGTGAGCTTCATCTGCCATCTTTATTTGCTCATAGAGCACTCTGAAACATTTCTTGAAGCTTCTGGCAGGAACTTGCCCAAGTGGACTTTTATTTTTCTGAATTTTCAAGGTTAAGTGGACATGAAGAAATGAAATGGCTAAAAAATTGCAATCATTGATTGGTATTTTATAGAATTGCAAGTTTGTAAACCGGTCATATTGTCAGAAGGGTCTTCTTCACTTACTTGGAATGTATTCCTTCAGACAAAATTTGGAAAGCTTTAATGGTGACGGACAAATAAACTTCAAAGGCTTGTTCAGTATATTTCTTGCATATGAGACCATGTTTGAATTCACGTAGACCAGGAGAGGTGCTTGGTAATACAATTCTTGGCCACTTACAATGTTTATATATACATTTGGTAGAATAACTGCACACTAATACATTGTTGTAGCCCTGTGAAAACAGGTTTAAGAATATACAAGCGTGGCATCCAGTGTGAAATGTGTTGAATGTTTTTCACATGCTACAAACTGTTTAGCCTGGTACATGTGAAGATAGGTCTTTGCCCACAACTTTGTTAAAGAGCTAAAACGAAAAGCATTATTTCAAATTTCTTCCAGCTGGTATATAATTCAAATACACCAAGAGAATATGGTGTATAGATTTCACATGTGTGAGCATTTGATTCGGTTTCAAATATCTTGGTTTTTATTTAATATTTCCAATGTTACAATAAACGGTTTCATTTCTTAGATGGTTTGATCCTCAAGTTTTGTGAATTTGCCCTGGAAAAGTTTTCGAAAAGTAGTGGTAATTACCTCATTCTATTATGTCTGTAGGAACCCTAACAAACATTTTAAAACTTTACCTCATTCTGCTTGAAAAGCAGAAACGATTTCATTGAGTACAGAAGTTTACGACTTTCAATATCCTGCCTCAGTCGAGCTAGGTTGAGTTGTTACATAGCTCAAGACAAAATTTATTGCATACATCAAGTTTTCAAATAACGAGTGTTTTTTACCTAAATGACCATTAACCCTTTCCCCGAGTGCGTTTGCAACTTGGCCTACTTAATTTCCACAAGTTATCATTTGATAATGAAACGATACAAACTTATTTCAGAATGTAAACATCAGTATGTGAAAAGCAATTTGTTGTAAAAACATAAATTGGTGAAAAGCAGATCCTAACTTTTAAATTTCTTGAAGATTTTAATTGCAGTGTTTGCATTTTTCATAAAATCAGTCACGGGGGAATAATGGTTGACATTGCTGTGCCTGGGAAGCACTGCTTTATTAGATTGTCTTAGTTCATAACCCACTGAGCAAATGTATTGAGAAGAAAGTACAATTCATTGAAACCAAATTCTAGATATGTGATTAAGACTGATTTCTTATAACATTAAAATTATAAACCAGTGTGCCTTTAAGGAACTGCTCCTCTACTGGCAGAAAACACTAATCAACCATGAATTCAGCCGAGCTAGTGATTGGAAAATTCACTCAATTGCAACTTCTAGATGCATCTGGGAATGTTCGATCCTTAGGCTAGACATCGTGTTGTGAAAAGCTTGCAGTCTGTTTGATAGCATGTTATGTCTCTTCAGTCCTTTTTATTGCTGGTTAATATTTCCAGAATCTTGGTTTTCATTTGTATCATGACAGGTTTGCAGCTCGTAAGATTCCATCTTATCAGATTAGTACCTCGAGCCATCTCTCCTTTTTTGAGGTTTATTTTTGTATGTTGGGTGTGATATGTGTGGGGTTATTTCAAAAGCACGCGCTTACTGCCCTATAGTATGCATGTACAATTAAAATGTACTAATCTGCAAGAGGGCAGAGGGCATTACTTTGCAGTTATGCGTGTTTGCCTGTCCACCAGTCAAGTGCAGTTTGGTTTCTGCATAACAACTTGTCCAAGCATTACGTTCAGGATAAAGGAAGACCCTCATAGATTAGGGCTCAAAATGTCAAGATCATTGTGACTGAAAGAAGAAGAATGGTTTCCTCATAATTCCTGTTTCCAATCATCCGTATGTAATTCATGGTACTCTACTTTGTCCATGTAATGCGAACTTTTTAAAAACTTGATAGATTTCACATTTCTTTAAACATTTGAGAGATTTATTGCCATTTTAAACTTGTAAATCCTTGCACCTTTAACTGATATGTCTTAAGATATATTTGCAGGGATATCAGCATCATTTCTAGTTCTTTTTTGAGTGTGGGAATTCTGATCAATTAACAACAGAATATTGTTGCCAGAATAAATTCTAAATTTATTTGTTGATGGACAAGGAATTTTCCATCCCTCGATAGGGCTTGGTTGTGCGTTTGATTATATATAGTGAAAAGAAAATGACATGAATTTGGACGATTCTCTGATAAGCTGATGTATTGTGCATTTGCATGGCAGCACAATAAAGTTAGAATGTTTATTTTGTAGATTGAAATGACTTTACATGCCAATTTATAGGAATATAATCAAACTTGTTTCGCGTGATACATTTTGTGGCTTAGACATTTTGGAGTCTTGAAAGAGAACCATCTTTAGATTTAGAAAATGCATGCTTTATAATCTAAAATGTTTTTAATTCCATTCAGTAGTGGTCATATGTAAAACTTGACAAAATTAATTTCATCCCAGAAAACACTGGAAATGACCTAGACATTTTTTGAAAAGCGTCGGAACCATGTCCATCCATTGATAGGAGATGGTTGTGCATTTAATTAAATTTTGCAGAAAGAAAATGACATGAATTTGGATGATTCTCTTTAAAGCTGATGTATTTTGTATTTCAGAGTAGGATACACCTTTCAAGTTTGTCCAGTATGTAAGATGGCATTTTCCAGAACAAGTTCAGATTCATACTTTCTACATTATAGGTCATGACTGAGAATGGAAGAACCGAGGGCTTTGGCTTCGTGTGCTTCAGTTCACCTGAAGAGGCAACTAAGGCTGTGACTGAGATGAACGGTCGCATTGTGGTAGCAAAGCCATTGTATGTGGCTTTAGCTTAGCGCAAAGAGGACTACAAGGGCCACATTGCCTCCCAGTACATACAGCGGATAGCCAGCATGAGGATTACAGGTAGTGCACGAAGGAAACCTTTGGCAAATATTGTTTTTGACTTTTGCATACCTTTGCAGCGTTTACTTGAACAATTCCGGGACTGGTTTTACAAATTACAACAGGAGATAATTGCATTTTTGCTCTACTGTAATAGTTTGTGAAGCTAGCAAGTCAGATGTGGTACAGTATAAATATGCATGATAGGAACATATTCATCATGTCCTCTTCCGACAAAAAGAATTCACACCTAAATATAGACTGGTTTTTCCTCCTGGCAACATTTTGATGTTCCCTGTAAGAGTGGGTGTTATGTTATAGAGTTCTCTCTGTACAGTATATCTTGTGTACATCACACAAGACATGGGACAGATTACAGTTCATTTTATACAGGTTCACTGTACAGCTCACCAGAAATGCTGCTAGGGAAGTTTGCATATAAAAATGCACATTACAAAACTTCTATTTAGTTGTTACAATCAACTGAATAAAAGAATCCAAACAAAACCTTTAAAAGAAAAGATACATTTTCACTGAAATTGTTTGTCTCTAATTAGGTCGCTAAACCAAAGGATTGTCAAAATGTTATCAAAATGCTGTGATTTGCAAAACATGTTCTGCTACAGATGGCAACACAATTTGTTTCCTGAATATGGTGTCTCACTTGTACATTGCATATGATAATACTTACCTCAAAAACAACAATGCCAACATGTTGTCAATTACTGTAATTCAAAGTTCTAACACTGTAAAACCAAACAATTGCACAAAGTGCAAACTTTCAGTTCAAGCCATTAAAATAAATGTAAATAAGATGTACAACAACGTAAAGAGACCAAGATTTTAAAGTCTTCAAAATGTTTCGAAAACAAAATGTAAAGCTAACATAATATTATTTATACATGTGATCAAATATTCTTATATAAACCATATCACAACAATACAGGAAACCGAAATAGATCCAACTACAAACACCAAACCACCAAATGTACGGTAGAAAACAGCAATCTTCAAAACGCTACATTTTACATTCAGGCAAACAAAGACTTCAGACAAAACTACTACATGGGGGGGGGGGGGGCATTCAAGTAAATGCTAAAAGTACAACTTACGAGAGGTAGAAAATAATGCGGGTTGTCCCTGCTTAAATAGAAACCTTCTCATACTATGCTTCCATGAATAAAAAATTATAAAACCAAACTTTAGATACAAAATCAATTTTTACTCTGCCTGCCCATGAAAACAGCCACACGTGGGTATTTTCTAAACCAGTATGGGTTTCACAAAATCAGTCTGATAGCATGTTAGATAGGTAGAAAAACATACCAAAGCAGACAACCACACAATCACATCCATGCTCTGAAAGACAAAGATTTACCCTTTCCGCCGACTCTGGCTCCTCAAAGCTGACAAATCCAAATCCACGTTTCTTCCCATCAATTGTTTTTATCACCTGTTCAGAAGAAAAGAATATATATATATATATATATATATATATATATATATATATATATATATATATATATATATATATATATATATATATATATACAACAAACCAAAATCTCCATGAAAATAAACCAACACAAATGAATCAATAAAAAGTTTTGACAATCTTTAAATTTCAACGGATTTCTAACGCTAGAAATTCTTCAAGCATCTTGCATAAACTGAAGGAAATCAGCTTAAATTAAAATAGCGGTAATCAGTTATCTAAATCAACCATAACTGTAGTTGGTCTAATAATTTTTCCCCATGGAAAAATGTCACAGTCAATACTCAAGACATTTTGACATGTCCCTAAATTTACATAATGATCAGTGCTGTCAGAATGTCATCATACCATGATTCCAAATGTCTGGTGTTGGATATCAAAGGCCAACATAAATATTATACCTGCCAGTTCATAATTTCCTGGCTAATATAATTATTTATAGTGTACCCGTTTAGTTCATGTAAAAAAGCAGCACATTTCCAAGTTCAGATCAAAGATTATATCGGGCGATATCAGGAGAGGGCGAGACACAGAATAACGAGTACAGTTCGAGGCTGGTGTCATGTGACATTTTTCCATCGTAGACCTCTGTCTACTTATCTTATATTTTCGACGAATGTGACCATTTGGCTATGTACGTCAAAACAGTTTCCTTAATTTAAATTTACAGTAACTGTACATGACAAGTTCCCAAGAAAACAGATGGGTTTCTTAAATTTGGGACGATGCGTCACAGATCCATTATAGTTTGATGCACAATCAAGTAGCAAACCAGTCTATCCTAAAAACGCATGGCGCCAAATATTAACTGAAAGAGGCTTAATCGGTGTGACTGCTAGATATTACATGACTAAAAAAGCTTTAGGAGAGGGACTTTGTTGAACTAAAGAATATGAGGCATCAAGAAAAAGACAAACCGATAGCTCTTTGTATTGAATATCACAAAATGATCCGAACTCCTGTTAGAATCAATACAGGTTTTGAAACTGGTTTAGTGCATTACAATTAATTTCTAGAAACAAGATTGTAGAGTCCTCTACTTGACCTCAGCTTACAATTAGCATTTTCTAAAAATAAACTATTACCTAATGGAAAATTTCCATCTGGAAGGTTCATAATGTTTGCAAAAGAAAATTCTAGTTCTAATTAGAAATTTATTACTAGAACTATAATATAACATAATATAATATAATATAATATAATATAATATAATATAATATAATATAATATAATATAAAACAATTGGTTGACCTGGCAATGCATGAGTAATTTCCAACATTCTAGACTCAGATTGAGTTGAACATGTTGTTCAAAAAGCCAAAATCAATGATTTTGGTCAGAAAGAAAATTAGCTTGATTGTGGACAGGGTCAAGTCTAACATTTAGTCTTACATTATCAATTGCATAGAATGAATTTTTAAAAATAGCAAACAAAGCAAAATGAAATATTCAAAGTAAGGAGTAAGTTCCTAACAAGAAAATATAATTTAATATCCAGTCTCCATGGACTTTGCTCAATCAGTGGCACAGATATTCTGTTCAAATAATTAATCATATATATTGACGGATTCTACCTTCGCATTCAGCCATTCGGAAGACTCAAACATGTCCAGCAGTTCGGCGTTGTCTATTTCCAACAGCATCCCAGTAATCGTTCCAGCCAGGTCTGGGAACATACATTGCACGAGTGTGACGAGACCCTCACCAAGCATCTGTTTCTGATCCTCGGGAGGAGCGGAAGCCAGCAGAGCCTCTAGATTCTGAACAGCAGACAGCTGGGGAGATACACGCATTGGTATAAACATCATTTATTATTATCCAAACAACATCACAGAATGCAAATACAATTACGTCATCAATATACGCAAAGGACTGAGCAACAGACGTAACACTATTTCGAACTCTATCTTCATTAACAATATTTACTTACACGAGGTCACTAGGCGTTAGCAATGAAATTCAATAAACATCGAAATGCAAACTTTGATGCAAACTAAGGGAATATTCGAAGTAAAATTGTACGATTGCATCAGATAGTAATTATCAAGTATAGATTGCAGGAACATATATATATATATATATATATATATATATATATATATATATATATATATATATATATATATATGTATGTATGTATGTCGTATTACTCATCGGCATCATTTATAGAAATTGAAAGAATGTCATGTCAAAACGTGATCATATTATGTACAGCGTCATGGAAATAAAAGTTTTACGTTATTCCTAAATTCAGCTACAAATGTAGATCATCATTATTTGTATAAACCTGAAATGTCATTTGAGCTTGTTCAATTTTGTTTCTTTTATATAGTTTTCAAAACATTCAATTCTCTTGTGGAGAATGTCCCCTTTGCATACATTTATTTTCAAATGCAGACTCTTTAAGCGTATCTAGTGACACACGAAAATCTATGTTTTATTTAATGTTAAATTTGTATAAATTTTTAATTTATTCATGTCATATACAGATTGTATTATTTATGTTGCTAAAACCATTAAGATATGCATTGCCAGTTTGTATTACAATTTTAATCTGTTATTTTCGTCTTAAATGTTTCTTCACGGCTTCGATTATGAGGAGTTATTTACGATTTAATCTTTTCTGAGGTATTTAATATATCGTATTATTGGCTCTAGGACAGGTTACCTCAATTGAAAACCGCATTTATCCTAAGAATTTCCCGTCAGACTTTCATGTAACTTTCATTCTTCTTTACTTTGGGATGCTCTCGTTCTGTTTAGCGTGTTTCATTTTAAACTTCAGTGCCCCAGCTATCCCAAATGGCCTTCTAGTTTAAGAGCGTAAAGGAAAATGAGGGAAAGTTTGAAACAGAGAACCGTAACCTTGACCTTGAAAAGATTTCAGTGATGTGTATGACACCTTCTAAAGATGATAAAAAATTGTGTCCCTTGAGCTCAAACGACTTTCAAGTTATAGAGCAAAAGCTAATGAAACGGACGAAATGTAGATACCAATTCAAATTTCTCCTTCAACTGAGCCTGTCTCCGAGAATTCGTTTGGGCGCGACCAGGAAACGGCGAATTGTCCCTCAGTTCTTCACCATTCATTCCTTCCAGGTCCTTTAAAAATAAAAATGAAAAGCTATAGAATTAACTTCAGTCATTTTAAAATGCAGGCTTTTAGTATCGAACGAGTGTAGAAAAATCAAAACTTAAATATAATTGTAAATCCAAAATAGGGCAATGTATACATGGAGAATGGAAGTTGTGTTATATTATTCCAAGTAACAAAAAAGCTGGGGTTATTTATTATTATGGGTACAAGACACGAGACATCTCACCCATCTGTGTCAACCACTAATCCAGAGCAAGGATACAGTGTCTGTACCCAGATCCCTTCTTAAAGCAAAGATGTACTGATGCTTAAATAAATGACGATCTCAAAATCATAGTCAACATCATAGTGAAATTTACCTTACGCATAAGATATAGTTATAATGCAACATGTCCATTATCGGAAACGAAACACTACTGACCTGGATTTCAATTTCCATTATGGGTAGTAATGACTAACATGTCCATTACCGGAAACGAGACACAACTGGCCTGTATTTCAATTTCCATTGCAGGTAGTAATTACTAACAACTATCATACAAAGAAGGACAGCCATAAGAACTGACAAGGAAAGGACATAGCCACTATGGCAAGTACAAATGATTAGATGAGACATAACTCTGCCTATGCATTAACGGCCATTTTCGTACATATAAAAGTTATAGCAGTAATTTTGGCAAACCTTCCATGGAAAGTACAATCCAATTTTAGTACATACTGAAAAATTTCCAAACCTTTAATGAGACATTTGGAAGTTGCCATAATCTACAAGTTATATTGTGACAATCATAAAAGTGGTGGAGCTACTTCGACAGCCAGAGTAACACGATTTGCTTCGACAGTCCGGGTGACACGAGTTTTCACGATAACCAATGCGTCACGAGTGATGTGCTGTAATTACATAACACACACACTTGTCCAGCAACAGAAGTGCTAAGATATAATATACAGGTTGGCTGATTTGACGATCGATCAACTGATACCTAAGTGGCTCCCTTTCCACCTAACCAAACCATGTTGTCGGTATCAAAAGCCAAGGTTAATATGGCCAAACGGAGAAGAGAAACTATATTTGTGACTGCGCTACATCGTAGCATCTGTAGCAAATATATCGCTCTGAAGTTTCAATAATTATGATTTAAAATAAAATACTCAGTTTTAAAGATCAGCGTCATTTTCATCCAAACCAAACTTGACACCATTAAAAAAAAAATATTTTGAAGACCCCATGTTAATACTGGAATTATTATTTTTAAATATTAAATGTTTTTCAATGTTGCATACGAGGTAAGATTAGCTATATTTGCCTTGACGACCAACTAGATTTTTGTAATTAAACTTCTGGTGAAAATCTTATATCGCCTATACGAATTACCCGCTAATGTAAGCTAAAGTTGGCTGTCTTGGTATATCCTTGGAAAAGGCACTTACATCCTATTTCCTGGGCATGATATGGACAATAATGAGTTCAAGTTTCAATCAAAAGCCTCCAAATAAACCACCTAAACAGATCATCAAAATCATTCCAACGTATGAAACACTTTTGTGTACATATCGAATGAAGGAATATATGCCTATATGACCTACACCATGTACTGATGGTAGTGCCTGAACTCCTCTATTTGCATCTTAAAGTAGATTAAACTTGCTGAGCGAACAACGTTGAATTACTCTGTTCCATGAGATAGAAAGTATAATATATCATCTGCATCCATGCCAAGAAAGATTAGCACATGCAGACAGACACGTGAGATGGTACAGAATATTTTGCGTGAATATTAACTTCCGCTGTTAAACATGTCATGGCCACCTAATTAATGTTGTGTCGAGGTATAGGTATACTCTAATAATGGACTGCTCACTTTGACAAAGTCGTTTATATTGGTTGCAAGATTCGCTTCCTTCTGGGAGAAAATACATTGCACTCAAACTTATAGGTGCGGTTATTACTGGTATACCGGTTTATTTTCCGGGGCTACGTACATCGGTACAAATTCAGTGTACCGCTACTTCGGTAGTTTCCTTCAGTAGGGAATGTACAAAAATTACCTAGCAGTGCTACTGCAAAATTTAATGATAGTAACAGCATGTTTTCATATAAATCACAGTATATTTCAGAAAATTATTTTCTTTCCAAAACAGTTGTGCTTGTCAAAAATTAATTTGAACATTGCAAATATAAATAAATTTGATCCTTTAATCGTATGTCAAGATGGTGGCCAAATGGGATGTTGTAAAAGATATTCAGGTCTACAAAACTTTCTGGAAACATTTTTGATTTGTTTTAAAATGTAATGTGTATAGCTATTTATCAACATCTATTAATCTGGTAAGAACATGTTTTACTTTCCAAGAACATGTTTTACTTTCCTAGAACATGTTTTACTTTCCAAGAACATGTTTTACTTTCCAATAATGCGTTTTCAAGAAAGTAGTTGTTTTCTGTTTGAATTGTATTTAATTTCTCAAGTTTACTATATAAAAAAGTCTCGTTTGTTCAGTGTGTTTATTGCTCCTCTCTGATGAATATCTTACATGAGGGTTGGCATCCCACTAAACGTTTCCCTTCCTATCATATCAATAGTGTTTTTAGCAGATTGTAAGATTAAGTGTCAAAGCTTCTATTTTTTTCAACAAGCTCTCTAATGTCTGCATAATGTCTTTCTCATGGTGTCAGCTATAGTGTAAGCTTTATAACTTAACATTAGTTACATTTTTAAAATTGCAACTTATAAAACAATGAACATACACATATCATATTCATCTAATATAAGGTATTGGCCATTTAATTTCCTGGAGGGGCTGTGATTTTCTTTTAAACTGATATTTGTCTGGGGGAAAAAACAAAATTCAAATACTATAGTGGATATAGTATGGCAATATTTTGCTATAAATCAAAGCTAGATGAGTTTTGTCCAGCAGTTGACAGACGGAAATGTTTTTAAGATAATGTCGGGACACTGCCCCAGAAAACTAATTTGTTTGTCTCTAATATAAATGCGGTATACCGTGGGATGTATCGTGATATGCTGAGAAATAACGTGGTAAACCGCGGTACAAACATGTTTGTAGTACCCATCTCTACTGAAACTTGTCCACGCTACAACAAGAGCTGCTTAAAAAAGAATGTATCCTTACTTTATCATAATTTTACCAATTTTCATATAATCAATCACAGCGGAATATATTCACGCTGCAAACGTAGTGCAAACAATGCATCGACTGTTTTCCTCAAGCGTGACACAATAACATAAAGAAAACATCTTCCTCATTTTCAACAATTATTAAGATTGTTTTCCTATCTGCCACTCATTTATGATAAAGAATATTCAATAATTCATATTGCCCATCACAAATTATTAAAGAGTATTTTCAATGCTCATGGAACATTACGCATGCGCACTAAATTAGACAGCATAAGTTTGGCAAGGTTGAATTCGAGTGACCAATTTTCAACATCTTTGCAGAAAAGTTCTTTTATAAAAGAAAAATGAAGTCGACTACATTTGATAATAGTACCACAATATGATACTTATTGAATCACAGAAGGCAATAAAAGACCAAACGTTAAAGAAAATATATTTTTTAAATAACAGAAGAAGAAGAAGAAGAAGAAGAAGAGGAGGAGGAGGAGGAAGAAGAAGAAATGACAGAAGTAAATACTTGCATGTCTCACAGCAGTAATATCTTGCATTATTCCAAGCAAGGAAATCAGAACATTAGGTTCCATTTCAGTTGGCACAAATATTTTCTTCCTTAGACTTGGTGGAGGTGTTGGATCAGTTATTGATATTACTTTTGAAATTAATCGTTCAAGATCCGGCCCTTTCTTGATTATCTCGATGTGCGTCCCTTTTTCAATTAGCGTTTGAACATTTAGGTTTGCACTGGAACATGTTTGAATTTCTTTCTGTAAATCTGCCTCAAGAACTGTATTTTTTTTTCTAAGTTCACCATAAACATTTGCTATTTTGTATTTCAATTTTTCAACTTCCTTATCAAGGGTTTTAAGCAACTGTGAATGCTGATATTCCACCGCTTCCATTTCTTCCTGCTCCGCATCAATGATCCTCCTGCAAAGCTCTTTTCTGTTCTGTTCAGCATCAGTAAGACGTTTTAGCTTGTCCTTGCAAGATCTCATCTTGGTTTGTAGGTTCTTTTTCATTTCAGCTGCAGCATCAGCTAAAGTTTTGGTGACATGATTTTCGTGATCAACCGCTTTGCACATTATACAAATAAGTACATTACAGTTTTGGCATACAAGTTTTATCTCTTCTTCTGAATGCTGATCACAAAATGTCCGTATTCGAATTGTACCCATAGCTTCCGGATCCAAAGTCCCCAGATCACTTACTTTGCGATGCTTGCTCACTTTCGATTTTTCGTGGGCGTGACAGCATGCAGGACACAAGTTCTCTTCACAATCCAAACACCTACTGCTTGCAACGCTTTTCATGCCACAAAGATCACAAGTTAGTTTCTCACATGAGTCAGTGTCAATGTTAACTTTTGTCGGGAACTCTGACACCCTTTCCTTCCGTAACTCCACACTTTCTCTGTAGACGGGGCAATTATATTGTCCGTTTTTAAGGTTAACACGTATATATTCCTCCAGACACGTGTAACAAAAACTATGCTGACAAGGTAGTAGTTCGGGACTCTTACAGGTCTCCGTTCAAATAAGGCATATTTGTGGTCCCGCCGCCATTTTGAAAAGTGCTTTCGTTTCTTTACAGTCAATACATATCAGTACCCAACCTAGAACGTACCTAAGTCAAACGGTGCACAGACCAAAACGTACCCAAGTCAAATGTCCCCAAGCCAAAACGTACCCATGTCCGCCGTAACCAAATCGTAACGAATTCATAAGTCAAAACACAGGTACTCACAAGTCATCGTGTTAGCATACCAAAATTTAACTGGTATCTACGATTTTTTAATGATAGTTTTAGTTGCAGTTTACCCACCAACTAAAACAATTATAGTATGGCAGGCATAACGTAAACCATGATAATTGGACCAATTAGACACCGACCAAATGGTTCACAAAACTGAGCGGCTTGAATCGGCAGTGATAATTTTCTTTAGCAACTCTTTATTTTAAGTACCAGCGATTTTTAGGAGTAATATAAAGTATTTGGTTACATTAAAATTCACTTATTCCTACAAACCTTTACAGGAATCAGATCTATGGAACTGGAAAAATATGATTAAACGGCTGAAATCCACCAAAAACCAAATTTACTCTCGGCCACACTTGAATCTGAGCAGCGATTACATGATGTTCACATTGTCATAACTTTACGTTCATACACATAATCATTGTGATAATGCTAATTAAGAGTTTTACTGGGAAAGATAAAGCTGGCTGATCTTTCCATTGGTCAATAGCACATTGCACATAATCTTCAAGCATGTGTATATCTTAACTCGTTCTATTTCCTTTCAATTTTAAAGAACAAAACTTTTTCTTCTGGTTATTATTATTATTAGCAGTAGTAGTAGTAGTAGTATTGTTGTTGTTCTTGCTATTATTATTGTTGTTATTATTATTGTTGATGTTCTTATTATTATTCTTGTTATTATTAATAAAAATAATAATAACATTATTATTGGTGTTGTTATTGTTGTTGTTATTATTATTATTGATATTGTTGTTGTTAATATTATTATTAATATTAATAGTATTGTTCTTGTTGTTATTAATATTATTATTCATGTTATTATTATTGTTGTTGTTGTTGTTATTATTATTATTATTATTATTGATATTATTGTTGTTGTTGATAATGTTATTAGTAATATTAATATTACTGTTCTTGTTGTTACTAATATCATTATTCATAGTATTATTATTATTATTGTTATTATTATTATTATTATTATTATTATTATTATTATTATTATTATTAACGACAGTAAAATTATTTTGGGTGAATTCATTTAAATAACTCTCCGTTACAATATTCTACATTTCTAAATATTTTTACTGTCAAAAATCTAAAAATATTAGACTTTAAAGACAGCAGTCACATTATCATGGCCATCATGACGAGGTTCTTTTAAGGACCATGGACTGACAAGCAATTATACAGAAACGGGAAGACATGTTTAAGTTCTGCAGGAATTTGATTGCCCTACCTTTCCTTCCAGCAGACCACACAAAGCCCACTTTTCACCATTTTTTGTCACAGGCTAATGATCACATAATTCCTTTCATGGTATATAGAGATCACGTGGTTTATTGGGTGTTTATGGTTACCGGATGACTAGAGTGCATATTTCCAGTCAGACAAAATAAATAATGCTGTTGAATGCAATCATATCTTAGCAAAATCTGTACGTTAAAGTTACTGGATAGCACAATATCTGTGATACATGAAAACTGAACCTTGAAATGACTGTACTATTTTTAAATAATTTCAAACTGACATCTCGCTGGCAGCCAAGTCGCTTCTCAATACATGTTCAAATTATTTTTGAAATAACTTTTAACGTCAGACACACAGACAGACATACTTCCTAAAAAATCAGTTATGGTTTTCTGTTAACTATGTTATTTCAATTTATGTTATTATCATTTATTTCATTTTTAACAAACAAAGAAAAGTAATATTTTTCCTTCCCCCCCCCCACCCCTCCTCACCAGTTGGCACAGATGGCTGAATGTCAGATCTTGTGGAATACCGCCATTATATCTTCGGATCAGGAAGCTATATGACGAGGCGTCATACGTAACCATCCAAGTGTGACTGGTCTCTGAAGAAGAAAAAACCAATGGAAGTAACAGAAGAAGATATTTTAATACTGGGATCAACATAACAATGATACCATGGCTACAGACAAGTTTTCAAGAACTTGTGGATTCGTATTTTCTCTAGCGATGGATATATTTTATCTGTTTGTTTGTTTATTTGTGTGAGAGAGAGAGAGAGAGAGAGAGAGAGAGAACAATTAGCAAATGGAACTGATTTCAACATGAAATTTTGGATGTTATTATTGCCTATGCGCGAAGTACGAACAATCTGATAAATCTTGGAGCATTATTGGAAATTCTGCGTAAATTTGTACATAAAAAATATAAATTAAAATATTGTCTTGCTACTACGCCATACTTGTATCTTAATTTATTTTGTTATTATTAATTAATGAAATATTCCATTAAATATTACTCACCACAAAGTGAAGTGTCCCTCAGTGCTATTTACCATTAGATGTTTGCTTGTGTAGATTGCTTCCATTTTAATACAAATCCGAATAATTCGTATTTCTGTTATATTTTGCATCTTGCTGTATAAACACGTTTTGTGTTCGATGCAATAAAAGTTTTGATTTGAATATGCCTTTCTCAAAAGCCAGATCTAATTCACAATTAATATCTACAACGTTATCTCACTTTATCTAAGTAACTACTTTGGCTTATTTATTTTTCATCCCATACCGAAGATTTTATTTGCAAAGTACAGCTATTAGAATACTGTGTTGAGGTCTTCCAAAATAAATTATTTGAAACGATGTCAATAACAAAGAAAATTCAAAAGCCGGCATGTTGTTACACTATTGTATGTATCTTTTCTACAATGTTCTAAAAAAAAAAAAAAGTCTAAAACCATCACAAGGTACTGAAAGCTTTCAACATATAAAACTAAAACAGTAAATGCCCGAACCTCAACGTTTTGGATTACGATTAAATTTGGGTACGTTTTGACCTTAGTACATTTTCACTTTAGTACGTTTTGGTTTAGGTACATATTAACTTGGGTACGTTTTGAGTTGGGTACGTTTTGACAGCTTCCCTTTCGTTTTGCTTGACCAATGGAAATAGTGCTACATTAAAATAAATTTCAGTCAAATCATTCGTTGGGCACGACAATATACATACAGACCATATTCATAACCTCAAATAGGAATCAAACGGAAAGCCTTGGACAAATATTCTCTAGTGCAATTGTGTGTATTTAAAATATTTCCTCTTGTCAAAACTATACATCATTCAATTAAAAAAAACCATGTGTGTGTGTGGCTTATCTTTGATTTACCTTTTCATCTTGTATATCTTTTTCATTGAAAGGAAACGAGACTTGCCGAGTTTCCTTTGAATGAAAACTCATTATGAGCGGTGTATCAAAGATACAACGTGTACACATATTTGAGTTATATTACATACAATCTTCGTGTGTTTCACTTCATAAGGGAGATAAAACTGACGGCTATAAACAGTGCGATGTGAGGGGAGTGAACTCTTTACATCCATCTGGCCATATAAATAAAGGGTTTTTTGTGACTTAATTTCCGTACCACTTAATTAGTACATGTTTCGTTTTGCATTTAATCAATTAAATCAACACAATGAGCTGACATTTAAAAATCAAAGTCATTGAATAATGTAAACGCAAACAACGAACTTTCAGCGTTCCTTGTCATAAACAGTAACAGGATGGTCATTTGCATATAGCTACATGTCGATACAAGTCAGAAACATCAAAATAATCACGGAACTGGAGGTAATTAAACATTTTAACCCTAGTTACAGTTCATTGACGTTGTTACCGTCCATATTTCGCTAATCCTACTGACTGTCAGTGTCACGTTCAATACTTCCCCTTCGCTTCGATTGGGTGGGCCTGATTGAGAAGTCGACTGTTAAAGAAGTTGGCCTAGTTAGGAATCTTACGTTGTTGAACCAGTTACTAGTTAGGAATCTTACTTTGTTGAACCAGTTACTTGTTAGGAATCTTACGTTGTTGAACCAGTTACTAGTTAGGAATCTTACGTTGTTGAACCAGTTACTACTTAGGAATCTTACGTTGTAGAACCAGTTACTAGTTAGGAATCTTACGCTGTTGAACCAGTTACTAGTTAGGAATCTTACGTTGTATAACCAGTTACTTGTCAGGAATCTTACTTTGTTGAACCAGTTACTAGTTAGGAATCTTACGTTGTTGAACCAGTTACTAGTTAGGAATCTTACGTTGTTGAACCAGTTACTAGTTAGGAATCTTACTTTGTTGAACCAGCTACTCGTTAGGAAACTTACGTTGTTGAACCAGTTACTACTTAGGAATCTTACGATGTTGAACCATTTACTAGTTAGGAATATTACATTGTTCATTTGCTGAAGATACATAACAAACACGTTCTTTGTGACTGACGTTTGAATTTTTAGACTGTCCATTTTTTGCCTGAGATCTGCATAGCAGTTGGAAGAATATTTGTTGTCTCTAATCTTTTAAAATAAATATTTTTTACTAGTGTTTATCAATTTCTTTCCTTCTTTAGTAAGTACTTCTTCCCTCATTTTTTTCATGCCTCAACATAGAGTGTTAATTCTGACAACTTATTTTCAAAATTATTTTGGGTTTGTTGCTATGATCGGCAAAGTATTGGGCGCAGTATTGAAGGGACCTTCCACTTGACCAAAGTCTGTCTGATTTGGACTGGTTTTCCTGTCCGAACAGATATGGGTTACTTAGAGAAAACTACTGCGTGCAGCTGGCGGAGTCTGACAGTCCGGGGTCTCAAATACGCGGTCTCAAGCCGTATCCTGTGGCCCGAAAATGATTGCCGTCACAAGGTGTCATGAGAGATAACAAATGTGGTGTTCCCTTGGGCCATCGAAATGCCCTCATGCGGCCATTAGGGTGGTTTGAGTTCGAGACCCCTGCCCTACAGTGATTATGATATAGCGATGAGATCACTTAGTTTACTGGTTGTGATTGTAGTAGTCCACATACTTGTGTGACTATTGTTTTAAAAGCATCTCCGATTGGCCGATTTTACAATAACAAACTGTTTCATTCTCTAAGATTCTTCAGCAATGACACAAAACACAAATGTGATTCTCTCTAGTTGATAAGGATCAGTCAGGTAGCATTTTAACGAAACGTTTCATCTCATCTCATCTATTCTTAAAACGTTTATGTTTATTGTGGTGGTGGTTGTTGTTTTGTTTAATTTTGCTCTTTTTTTTAAAACACCGTTTAGGTCAATGACTTAAGCTAATTCGTCGCTTACAAGCTTGCAACCTCCAAAGAAGCAGCGTAGCATGACATGCTGTGCCTCGCCATAAACGTTCAGCAATCGGCCATTTAAATGCAGGAAGTCACTTAAATTAAATTCAGTGACAAAACATTTTACCTTCCCTAAGAATTTCGTCAGACTGAGAAATATTCTGAAGTCCAGTATTTGAGAACCGTAGTAAGAAGGTTCCCTTCATATAAGTCAGTATCTTCTATTTTCTTTAATGCTTCCTCTTTTAATTTATATGTGGAGTGGGGGGTGGATCATACCCAAATTTGCTATCATCCCATTTGTCACGTTCTAGTGATGGGCAAATATCACAAAGCAGCAAAGTGATGCCAGTCTCTTTTTGGCTATCCTTAACATACAACTTGGTATAACGAACAATGTCTCGTTTTCTTACCATATTTAACACAATCCCTTATGTATCTTCGACCCCATATCTCAGTGATATGACAACTCGACATGAAGAGGTCAGATCTGCCCCTTCGTTTTAAACACAATGACTTTACTTAAACTTATATCTGCTATCTCTCTAACTGCACTGGCAGTGATCGGTGTTGCTGACATTAAAGTTACGCTGAGTGTTGTCATGAATGGTTCAATCCGATTAAAATCAGACCTATACAGATTATAATGAAAACTTTTAAAACGGTCCTCTCTCTCTCTCTCTCTCTCTCTGTCAGAAAAAGGTCATTTTCTGTTGGACTCTGTAGTTCACGAATCAAATCACAGCTTTAAAAATTTCTGAAAGTTACACAAGTCATTCGGAAGATAGTGTTCCTAACAACAACTCCAGTTTTCATTGATAGCCAATCAAAAGTGAGAGAACTGATATTACAAAGGGCACCAAGACCTTAATTTTGATTGGTGTCCCTCTGAGCTTAATATAAGATTGTGGAGATCGACTTTCATTCAGACTGGAAAATATTATTATTGTTATATTGCTGTTCTAAATAATATGTGTATTGCTATTATAAATAATGTTATATTTATATGTCAGAAGAGAATTAATAAAACATTTCAAACAGTTTTTGAGGAATTATTTTAGTGATGTTCTTTCAACAGCATTTTCTACTATTATGCTAAGAATTAACAACAGTAGAGCAAGTGAGATTCCTTTCATTAATACTGAGTTTACAAAATTGGTCCGAAATTTGATAATCGAAATAAACAAGAAACCGATCAACATAACCGTGAGCTGACGGACACCAGTACGAAGTCATGTTCTGTTGAACTTTCTATTCGTTTTACAGCTTGCACGTTTATGAAAGTGAAAACTTCGGAACACATCGTTTGCAGCAATGTCTGTCCCTAACACGAAACGCAATGCTTATTCCATGAGGAAACTTAAAATACACATAGACTGAATTCCAAAAATGGGCAGAACTTGAAGATTGATAGGCGTTGTTCAAATCCACTTATTATAAGTAGACCTCGATTTTACGACTATAGCCACTATTTAACAATCACTTTAATCTCACCTCAGTACGTGTCGTTTCGAGTCTGCGGCTTGACCAATGAGGCTAAGTGAGAAAGCTCGTCAGTAGGTTCCGGTGGGTCGATGGTTCTTACCGGGAGTTTCCCAGGTTTGTCGTGCATCAGTTATACTGGCCGCCATGTATGGCTATCGTGTGCTGAAATTTGGTTTTCAACCCATATCATCATCAATAATAACAACAGTAACAACAATAATTATGTAAACAGACCGCATGAAACGTTACTGGAACTATTCTTTATTGCTACTTTACGTAGCACCGTAAAGGCGTTTTTTAAATACAAGTCCTTGTTACTATTGTATAGCTTAATATGTTTGCAACGAAAAGCCGTTGTCCATGTCAGAGGTTGCATCCTCCTGCTAGAAAATTATACTATCATGTACATCGACCCCGTTTGACTCCACGTCATATGCCCATGCTCAACAGCATATCTTTATTGTTGTTTTCTATTACCTTGACTAATGAAGGACAGATAAGTATTACATAATTAAAATTAGTTTTACCTCACGATTAATTACTAATACGTTAAAATCTCACTATCAAATGCCATAGCTCTGGCTTGATAAAAACCGATGTAATGGAGAAGATATGTCCTTCAAGGATAAATGATCGCGATAGGACCAATAATTAGGGAAACTTCCTTCTCCCTTTTGCTGATGCTAAATAGAACTTAAGTGCCTGATTGGACACATTAGTCTAGCAGGTTCGTCACCAGTATAGATGTGATTGAAACCAGGGTTACCGAAAATGACAGTACTGAGGGAAGTAGTTTTTCTTCGCAAGAAATCTGATACAAGTTCGGACTGATCCCGACGTTTCCATCTTAAAGCATAAATGGGTTCCTCTCACAAGAATTTGTTCAGGGCAAAGATCTATAATGATTTTCAGTTTCCTTGGAGACCCTGGTAAGAACCAACAGTCCATGGGAAGCTACTAGCAAGCTTTCTCATTGAGATCAACCCACAATGAATAAATAAATGTGAAATTTCTAATGTGATGAGGTGACTCCGTATGCCCTTTATAATGCATACTGCATTAATAGCCATTTCATACGATGAAAAATGGAGTTGAATATGAAACATCAACAAACAAGTATCTCTGCACTAAATATAAAACGTTTTAACATATATGGATAATATTCAAGTAATCTTTACCACCCATTTTTTTTTTTTTTTTTTTTGTCGTCTACAAGGCAATTGTTGAACCCATAAACGTTAAGGATGGTAGGGGGTTTCATAGTTCTAAGAACTTTCTAGAACAGGACAATAGTACGTATGAAACAAACGACGAGTTTTCCCTTGAGCAAAGTGAAACGTTCCTATATATGTATCTGAAATTATGGATAATGAATCTATATTATCAGGTATGGAGGGGCCCCGAGTGGTCGAGTGGTCTAAAGCGCTCTTCGTTACGGATCACTGCCATCTCACCTCTGTCTGCGGCGGTTCGAGTCTAAGATTCAGCCAATGTGGGCATGTGAGAAAGCTTGCCAGTAGCTTCTCGTGGGTCGGTGGTTCTTTCCGGGGTTTTCCGGGTTCTTCCTCCACCATTCATACTGGCCGCCATGTATAGCCTATTGTGCTGAAAAATGGCGTTAAACCCCACAACAACAACAACAACATCAGGTATGGACGGTGTATTTAATTATTTGGTATCATATAAGTATGGGAAGTAAATAATTAATTATCCTGATATAATGTAAGTATGGACACTGAATCTAATTATCCGATTTAATGTCTATAACCATTATCCTAGCATGAACAAAAGATATTTGACGTATTTAATTGATTCATTGGTCTAAACAATGATCCATAGTACAGCAAAGATTTCTTCCTATGATGACTATCTTTCGCTAACCAAGTATAGAACGGTGAACTATCCGGAACTGGAAATTCTTTTTGTGGGCATGCGCATTGGACAAGCGAGGTAATTTTAGGCGCTACGATCAGTAACTCCGTTGCAAGAGTGAACCCGCCCGACCCCCCAATCTGGTATTTCAAATCCTGTCAAATCGGTGCATACAAACCAGCAGTAAAACAATGATTTCCTATAACTATTGTTTGCAACTTTTGCTTTCTTTGGCATTTGAAAACTACCTTCGTTTTACACGACAAAATCGTTTTGCCAGTTACTTCACTTCTATCAATGCGCGAATATCATTAAATAATATACCGTATTTTCACATATCTCATGATTTATACATGATTTTACATACTGCAGTTTATTTTTAAATTTATACAGATATAATCTTTAATAATTGTGTGATAAGGATTTTCCAAAGCTTATGTTAAACATGACAGACAGCATGAAAACAATGGATGACAGAAAGTTAATTCTAACGTTATTTAATACACATACCTAATATTCTTCACTACTGTTGTACCTTTTCCTCTGACCCTTCCGGTTCAATTTTTGACATTTCGACATTCATTTTGGTGTGTGTGGTCAAAGCCAATTGCATATCAAAATGTAGACATTCTCCTCCACAGTGCATTGCCATAACGGAGTAATGGCTTACTAGCGGGTCTTGCAAACTTAAATTACCTTTATCGAGCCATACCCGTGTGACATCAATAGCAATACGATTTTCCTCCAAAAATGTCAGGGGCCCCGAGTGGCCAAGTGGTCTAAAGCGTTCGCCGTTACGGATCACTGCCATCTCACCTCTGTCTGCGCCGGTTCGAGTCTCAGATTCAGCCAATGTAGATATGTGAGAAAGCATGCCAGTAGCTTCTCGTGGGTCGGTGGTTCTTTCCGGGGTTTTCCCGGGTTCTTCCTCCACCATTAATACTGGCCGCCATATATGGCCTATCGTGTGCTGAAAAATGGCGTTAAACCCCACAACAACCAAAAATGTCATGTGTAAGATTAGTCCTTCTATAATACACTGACAAATGAAACAAAACTACACAGTTAATTAAATGTGACATGAACCTCACTTGCATCACTTGTCACATGACCACACAACTCTAGCAACCGAAGTCCATGACTTCAGAAGTTTAAAGTCACGTGATATCAACAATTAACCAATTTCCAATGTTTGACACAAAATTTAAACATAGTAAAATTTTTATGTACTGTGGCTGAAATTAGATCGTTATTATGGGAACTGTACATGATCTAAGCACTAGTGTTTAACGGGAAATCAGTTATTTTATTAAAGGCCAACGTGGGTATGTGAGAAAGCTTGCCAGTAGCTTCTCGTGGGTCGGTAGTTCCTTCCGAGGTTTTCCCAGATCCTTCATCCACCATTAATGCTGGCCGCCATGTATAGCCTATCGTGTGTTGAAAAATGGCATTAAACCCCCCATTTTATGAAAGATTTAAAATAACTAAGAACTAGGGAAACATTTTTTTTTGCATGCGGTGTGAATCCCTGAAAACGTCGCGAACTTCACACCAAACTCACGAGGGTTAGCAGCTATACACAAGACAGAACACTAGTTAGGGCGAGGTGGGCGTAACATTTTATCGGGTTGGGAATATTTGTTAACAAAGCACCTTTTCTAACAAAGTTGTTCGTTTTTCTGTACAAGTTACCTTTCATTCCAAGATAACATCCTCCGAGAAATCTTTATTCCACACAGTTTCAACTGTTGTGCTAAGATGGAAATATCGCCTATTATATCACTGCTTTCTTCTCATTTTGTATTCACATCGAAGCAAGATTCCATTGTTTTAATACCTATGGACATTTCATGAAACAAGGATGAATGTCAAAACTTCTATTAGTAAAATAATGATGCCACTATTTGATTACAAGTAATAATGAAATTTGTTCTAATCCTTGAAGAATCCAATTACAAGTTCAGGAATTCAAAGTTAACTGGAAACAAACTTGCATCTCCACAATGAACCAGATCTGTAAACAAATCATTTTAGTTCAAAAAGTCCTCATTTTGATGGTTGCCTTCCTATATTTGATCACATTTGTAACAGAGTAAGATATTTAAGGTAGATTAATTATATTAAATGCAAAATATTTATAATAGTATTTGATCTGAAATGATACGACTTGACATGACCTTGATCACTACGTCTTAGGCAGGATTTGCAGGTATTTTAGCTTAAAGTTCCACAAATAGGAGTCATTTTCTAGTACACAAAAGATGGTATCCACACCCATCCTTATATTATAAACTGGATTCACTAAATATCAAAGCGTAAGTTGCAGCTACTCTAATCTAGATCAACGAAATGGAATGCTCAAGGTAAATTATTTTTTTACTAAGCGAACTAGCTGACCAGAGACTCAAAGAAATACTTGTGCTCATCTCAGTGGAGATACTTGACAATTCTAAGATACTTCACAGCTAAAAACAAAAGATTCAAACCAAAACTGGTAATGTTCTTTACATCTTAAACAGAACAAGACCAATCTTTATGGTTACACAAGGCTAAAACAGCTGTATTAAGACACGGTTCACATCTTGTAATATTTCTCCAATTTGATGGCTTTTAAACAATATAAATTCAATTTTAAAATGGTACGTGTTTTTGTATGCAACTATTTCCTGAATAGTTATTTTCACCTTTTTCCATGCATTTATGAAACTATGTTGCTTACCTGTGGTTATGCCAAGACATAACTTTTTAACACTGAACCAAAGGACACGAAAAACTTTACCTTTATATCATCAACAAGACACCAGTGGGGAAAAAGAAAGAAAAGGCACAATTTTATTTAAACTTTTATTTCAAATAAAATGAAGGTTAAAGGGAAGGCTGAGAATTATCTTGCATTAAACAAAACCCCGTCATGTACAATGGCAATTTTAAGCTCAAATAATACAAGTTAAGTATCCCTCTTCTGAATTTTCTTTCTTCAAACAGCCTTCAGACACTTCTGAACATACATACACAACAAGTGCTAAATGAAAAGTGAAAAAATGTTACAATTTTTTAATGTTTTGCTATTTTTTGTGATTTTTAATTCTTTCCTCATACTTTCAATATCAGGGGTAATGTTTAAATTAAGAAATTTTCTGACCACAGAATACTGCTTGATTTTTTTGTCATTGTGCATTTACACAAATGTACACAGTACCTGCTAAAGGTACTTTTAGTACATCTCTAAGTTACACAAGATATTTTATGGCGGGGGGTATTTTCATCCTTTTTTGTAATTGGTGTGAGAGTTTCCAACGACTTCCCAACAGGCAACTATTCTAAAATTTGGATCCGAGAACAGAATTTTTCAACAGTTTCAAGTCAATTTTTGCACTCAGAGGATTTGAAGGCAACAAATACACAATATCAACTGGTGCCTACAGAAATGAATGCAAGGGATCTTTAGCCGTAACAAATTATGAAAAATCGGTTTGACAATATTACATGGAAGAATATCAGTTGCTGTTAAAAAGACAATCTCGCAAGAGTATAGGTTGATATAAATATTTTCCATGGTTCAAGATAGCTGTCCAACAGTTTTATTAAATGATCAATGAAACAGAAATATTAAGCCCTATTGGGAAGTGCACCACAGTGCCATGTTTTATATTGCGTCTGGACGGCCCTTTCCAGCTGCTTGTTGGGCGGCAGCTTCTTGGCTTCGTGAGCCTGTAGTACAGCAATAACATCATCAACCTGAAATGGTAAAATGTTATACAAGAAATGAGAATGATTCCAAGAAAAAAAGAAAGGTACAGGGAATACTAGACAAATGGTTCATGAATTTTATTTGTTTATATTCATACATGGTTTTACTGTACAATTTAAATGATTCTCAAGTTGCAGAATGGGAATTTATTGTTTCTATTCAAGTATTTTTAGTTTTCATCTTTAAATTCAGTTTGTACCAAACTGCTCTCACTGCAGTTTTCATAAGGTCGTTATCAATGTTGACACGCATGCATCTGATAACATCACATGAAGAATATTTTCTTATCATTCTCGATGAACATGGTTGATAAACATTCATTGTACAGCTTCAACTACAATCAAAGTCATCAAAGACCACAAACTCGCCTCCATACTGAACCAATATATACATTATGGAACAAGGATAGAAAAAAAACTTGGTAATGATTGCCAATTCCTTGTCAGCAGGTCTCTATTTATGACAATATACCACAGCAATTGGGCTAAGTAGTAGCCTACTTTCAGACGTTCTAACTGCAATTGTATCCATAATGCCTAACTCTCTTGTACGGATATACCATTTTATCTGAAATTCTCGATATTTAGAATTCTGGTTAATTTCAGTCTTTGGGTATGGAAAATAGTTGGTTTGACGTACTTTACCGTTTCAGTCTTTATAATGATGTAAGAAATTGATGGTACTTGGATATTTGCAATAATTGCAAGTTTATATGATTATGATTACAATTCATGGGATGCACATTTTATTAATGATACACTGGCCAGTTTGGTCTATTTATAGATGGTGACATGGCAGCATTGAGCTCACATTGTGGAAGGGTAACCTTTAATGTAGCACAACTGTCTGTGTTGCATTGTAGCTTACATTTTCACAAATTCCAAAACCTACAGAGCTCAATGGCTCATTGCCGTCTCTCAACTTGACATAATCCTTTAAAATAAAATCATCTTTCCCATCATGCGATACACTCAAATTTTAATGGGTTCAATATCAATTTTGTCCTGAAAATGCATTGCTTTGATGGACACCATTTAAAAAATTTATATTAAAAAAAATCAGCATGACCCGGCACACGTTTTCATAAAAAAATTATAGAGTATAAAATATCCAAGGTACTTGGTATGGCTTGTACCGGTCCTTACAAATGGGATATTTTCTTGCTATATTATTACAACTTAATAAGGCCAGAAATAGTTCTTACTTAAAAAAAAACAACAGGAAACCTCAGAAAGTATTTACTTTAAAACAACCAATACCAGCCACAGAAAAGAAATGTGCATGACTTTACCTTTGCTTTCAATGACTCGGAAGACTCGAGCATGTGCAGCAGCTCAGAGTTGTCTATTTCCAACAACATTCCAGTTATCTTTCCAGCTAGGTCGGGGTACATGCGCTGGATCAGTGGGAAGAGACGCTCACCCAGCATCTGTTTCTGCTCCTGGAGAGGAGCTGAGGCCAACATATGGGAGGTCAAAGGCTCCTGACCCTGGACAACCACAGCCTGAGGTGGGTTTTGTTGTTGCTGTGTCTAATAAAGAATTAACAAGATAAAGAACATTGTTTGTTTGGACAACAACAAAAACATGGCGAGATAATAAAAAAGTACAAGAGGCCTTAGTGGACCCAATATCTTTATCCTGGATGACACCTGTTTAACATATTTAGTAACCGAAGCTAAACTGACAGGTAGAATGGCATCCTTTCTATCAAGTCCTTCATGCTAGAGTGCTTTCTGCAATTCTATTTATGAAAACAACTTGTTTAAAGGATTTACACTTTTCAGCAATGATGACCACATTTGATCGCCAATTAACACAATTTATATAGCTTTTAAAGTTCTCGGCAAAGAATTGGTCTGGAAAATTTGGTCAAATTTTGTTAGGCATTTTATGATGAGCTGACTAAAGCCTTTCCACTTAAATAGTAATTTTGTATCCACGTTTAATTTAGTAATGATATCCAAATTTAATTGCAAATCAGGATCATGACAGGATGTATTCTGTCCAGCTTGTCTAATTCAGTTCAGCTGTTTTGGAAAAGACATTTTAATTATTCTTTGCTTTTAGCATGGGTAGCTATACTTTAGGCAGATTGATGTAACTTGAAAGGCCATTATGCTCTGTCCCAATTTTATTATTAACCAGTGAAGCCATTTTCTTTTAAAACTTAAAAGTAGCAATTGTTGATGAACAATGGATGGAAAATACATGATGGATGATCAGGTGATATAAAGATTAAGAAAATTAAAAGTTTAAAGAATTTTAAATAAAGTTTTAAGATAGATAAATTTTCCTCTTTGCAAAACACTTCATATCCTAGTGACACACAAATCATTTGCTGGAATTGAAGTGAAATATTTAGGAAATATAAATTGCTAAAACTATTCAGATACTTAATGACATGTACACACACTTTACTATACATGATCTTGAAATTTGCCTTATAGCTTTCTTACTTTGGTGTTACGATTGTAATCTTCTATACAACATTCAATATCTTGCATAACATCAGAATGCAAGAATATTAATGGTTTTGGCAGAAGCCACTGCCCTTTAATATTTTCCAAGATTATTTATCTTAAGGTGTCCGTCAACAGCTGTTGACAAACCTTTTACTGTTCTTCATTTTAGAATGATCTCCTTCTTGACTTAAGTGCCACTTTAATCACAAATGTCTTCCATGTTATGAGCGGACAGAAACCGAGAGAAAACTTAAAATACTGAGCTGTAACCTTGAACTTGAAAATAAACAGACCAACAAGATGGAGCCACCTTCAATTGTAACTGTAAGAGTTCATCAAATTTCACCCCCAATTTCAAATAACTTTCAATTTATAAAGATGAAACAAATCAGCTGTATGAAAAAAATGGATACACCTCGAAATGAAGCATTTAATTTTTTTTAGCTTCTTAATGAAAATTTAAACTAAATCAGAAATGTCTTCACATTACCATCTCTATTGCAATACACAAATGCCCTGCCATAAATATTGAGCACTTCTCCATCAGCTCTTACCGCATGCCTAGCGGAAAACAAAAAAGTGGAGAACATATTCAGATTAGCCCTACCTGTGGTACATTGCGCATTGGAGGCTGCCTTGGTATTTTGTATGGGCCTTGTTGTTGTTGTTTGGGAGGCACACTGGTGAGAGCAGTACGTCCTGGCACAGAGACAAAGGGCAACAATGTCAAACTCTTATCTTTCTAAGTTAAAATAAAGATAAAAACTTAACCAAAAAAGCTTACTTTTCACGGTCAGGAGTTTCATTTCACAGCTTGGGAGTCAACATTTGACATGTATTATATTCTGACCCAGAGTAATGATAACAAGTGACCTACAAGATGTAACTTTCAAACACTGACACCTATACCAGAAAAGTAAATACTAAATCCACAATACTTATGCAGGCAATATTACAGAAAAGTGTAACAGCCCTGTTATTTTCAAAAAACCGAGAAGAAAACATTTTAATTATTATTGACATGAACACCAGATATTTGACACTTTTTGTTTCACAATTCACATGCGACACACACCCAACCCCATAGGCTGAAAAACAACCAAGATAAAAATAACTAGCCCAAATTCTTACTCTGGGCTGCAGGCTGGTTGGGTCTAACTGTCGGCCAGCGAGGTCCAGCTCTCATCTGCGGCATTGTCTGTGGCGTAAAGAAACCTCGTTGGGCAGCCTGTGGCATTGTTGGTACGAAGTATCCTGCTCCACCAGCTTGGAACATCTGGCCCATCTGTTGAGTCTAAAATAAAAACAGTTCTGACAAATTTTAAACAATTCACTAATGTATTAAACACAAACTTCAAATAGACATATGAAAATAGCTTTTATCTTAAGAATATGCATATTTAAGCCAGATATATGTGATGTTCAAGATACCAAATAAATAGTCCACTAACTTAAGGTACAAATTTTCATTCAATTGATCAAGGTCCTTTCCAGGCACAAGCCAAAATTCAAGAACAGTTAGCTATATTATCCAAGCCTTAAGGTGCAACTGCTTCCAATGCTGTTGCTTGCAAAGTTGTGAAAACTATTTCAATATGTCTGGTATATTGCTTCATGCATATCTGAACGCCAGCATCATCTGTCCAATGGTGAAAGGCCTTTACACCTTCAGTTTCTGTCCAAGTTGATTAAATTCTGTACAGCAACTAAGAAAGTGGTTTTAAATGAATTATCATTGCTAGTAAAAACAGCATTATCTATGGAAGAGCACATCATTTATATAAATCTGGAGTCTTTCAAGTTGGAAATCTTTCCTGGTCAAATTCTGTTCATCAGCATTTAAGCATACACTTGTCAGTTAATTCCATGTTCTTTTACACCAACAAATTACAGGTCAGGGCTCAAGTTCCATTCCCCACCCCACCTATGTAAAACTCTATTGGTGAACAAGTTGGTCACAGAATGATACACCCACCTCTCTCCCAAATCCCACCCATACCTCACCAATGAGATCAATCCATACAGCTGCCAGCCCTCCAGGCTCACAATTAGTGAAAATAGGGATTAGTGAATTCTGACATGAATTCATACAGTTATCTTCTAGTCCGGGAATATTTGTAGAAGCAAATGTTTAGCATGGTCTCCAGCTGATAAAGGTAGATAGTGTTCAACTAGAAAACTCAACAATGCTTCAGCGTTGGTAGCTTGCAGGGCTTCTGTCGATGGCTTAAAATATTCAAGAGCTGAAATCTGCTGCGAGTTCTTAATTTTCCCAAATTCTATATGCTTTTTGCTACCAATGTGCTTCCTCACATTGTCTCTGCCACCATGCCCAATGCTAAAATTTGTGGAACACTGCGTGCAATATGCATGATGTATATTGGTGCTTAATGGCTGAATGCAGGGTCGATTTTTGGTATTTTCTACACTAAACTTCACTTCCCTTTTTGTGCATTACGTCTTTTTCCTTGTTGGTGAAGACATTTCAAGATGTGATGCCGAAAGGTAATTCAAATCGGTGTTTGCGGCATATGCACTGAGCAAAATTCTGGTTAGGCCCCAGCTCCTCTCAAAAGCATTTATAAAATTACTCTTTTACAGTTAGATCAAAATACGCTAAAATGCTTGCTACCGGACAAGCTGTACCAATCAGCTACATTTCCACTAATATCATGACCAGCAGTACCGGGCCGATATCACAACTAGCACTTAACAGGATATCGGTTACTTTATTAAAGATTTAAAATAATTGAGAATTGGGGAATTTTTTTGCATGCAGCGTGTATCTGTCAATCGCTGAAAAAGATGTGAAATTCACGCCAAAATCTTGAGGGTTGGCAGCTATGAATCCATGGTCAAATAAAGCACTCAACTCTTTTGACAATATTTAGTAGAATGATTTTTCACCATGAATGTCTTCTGATATCATAATATTCTAAATTTCAAAGCAATCAACTTCATTCTGATATGAATTGCATCCAGACACAATAAAAACTGGCAATAACCATTACAAAAAGTGTGGGAGCACAAAAATTTCTCAGCCTGTTAATTTGTAAATGAGAACAATGTGTACTGAGTAACACATAAAAATCTGAAAGACAAACTGCAGGGCTAGTTGCGGTAATATTATTATACAATGCATCGAACTACAAGGCAGAAATGGGCGACATTATTTAAAAAATTGTGGGAGGCTATTTACCGATATGCTCATTGTCAGGTGAGGACCATAGTAATTACTAAGCTTCGAGATGATCCACTAAAAACTGAGTGACTTGCTCTTTTGGTAACGGGCATACAATTAAATTAAAACAAAACTTGAAAAAATAATATAACGGGGGGAGCAAAGTGTATCTTCAGATGATTACCATATTGTTTATAAAAAAAATCACTGCAAGATTAGTTGCATTAATGATATTCTGGTTCACAATATATGGACAAACATGCACAGGAGTATTATACCACTAAAATGAGTTAAGAGAATGGAGTGCTTGGATTTTCAAGACTGTAGCACAAAGTAACACAGTATAGTATATGCCTTATCTGTGAAAACATGACCTACTGTACAGATTAACCTGTATCCAATGACAACCTCTTAGTGTCCTCTGCCCCATGTCGGGTTCCACAAAGACAGGATTCGCCAAATATGCATATATTTTATATAACATGGGAGATAATCAGCCATATATATATATATATATATATATATATATATATATATATATATATATATATATATATATATATATATATATATATATATATTATAGCTAGCTTTAACAAACAGGGAAAAACTGTCCTTCATGGTTGTTTTTCAGAATTTCCTGTAATGCACATATACAAAGTCATGAATATCTAGTCTCAAAATTGCAAGTGATCTGGTGGTTTGTAAGACAGAACGTCATAAAATTCCTACATAAAACGTTTGTTTTTTTACACGATTATTGCAAACATTTCACAACTTATCCTGGTGCAGTGTTGTAACCGCAAGTCAAGATTTCTGAACCTTTGCAACAATTTTGTTTCTTCTTTGTCAGATCAACTAACCCAGCATCTGACACTATATTAGAATCATCGATCACCATTTGGCAAACATATCCACGTCATCCTTGCAAATTTACGGACTTGAAGTTGAAAAGAATTGGTAATATTCTGAAGCTGAGCTACTCTTTGTCCCAACTCTAAAAATAATACCAAGTTCACACACAAGAAATATAAGGAAAGGGTATGAACTTAAGAATTTCTCGAGTACACACTTGTCAGCTACAACTACTTGATGTGAATTTCATGCAGCTTTTTTGTAGTAACCTACATATGCAGAATCTGGTCAAAAAACATCCTTTCTTTAAGAAAATTTGTTTGGATTTGTTTCAATTCAACTGATCTTACCAATTATATTAAATTCTGTACTCGGCATTTTTATAATTCCCTAGCAACATTACTGGTGAACTGTACAGTGAAGCTGGCATAAAATGAACTATACTCTGAGCCATGTCTGGTGTGATATACTCGCAGTATAGACCTCTATGAAATAGCACCCACTCTTACAGGGAACTTCAAAATGTTGCCAGGAGGAAAAGCCAGTCCCCAGAATTGTTCAAGTAAACACTGCAAAGGTATGCAAAAGTAAAAAACTGAATATTTGCCAAAGGCGTCCTTCTTGCACTACCTGTATCCTCATGCTGGCTATCCGCTGCATGTACTGGGAGGCAAGGTGGGCCTTGCGGTCTTCTTTGCGCTGAGCTAAAGCCACATACAATGGCTTTGCTACCACAATGCGACCGTTCATCTCAGTCACAGCCTTAGTTGCCTCTTCAGGTGAACTGAAGCACACAAAGCCAAAGCCCTTGGTTCTTCCATTCTCAGTCATGACCTAAAATGTAGGAAGTAAACTGGCATGTAAAGTCATTTCAATCTACAAAATTAAAATTTTAACTTTATTTTGCTGCCCTGCATTATGCTGCTGTGGGGAACAAAATAATGAACATAAATTAGTTTTGTTTCCTTTCAAACTTTTAATTCTAAGTAATCTATATATGCATCGTATAGAAAGTAAACACTTTCTATTACACAGTATTAAAACAACTAAATGCTAATAATCAGAATCTAGTCAAGTAACAGTTTAACCCCGAATTTATCTGTGCCAATAAAAGTGGGTATAGAAAATTTAACCTTTGTTATATTGACTTACACCTGCATGAAATAGAAAAATTATACATTTTCTCAGAAATAGCAAGTATTATAATCGTTATGTCTTTCTTCTGCTGATAGACAAGAGGAAACAACGGCATTGATGAAACCTGACCCGGTACACACCATCTGCATACTAGTAACTTCAGAAATCTCGAACGACATCATAAGTCCATTAATCAAGTGATATCAACAACAAACTATTTTAATGTAGGTGTGAGAAATTCACTAATATTAAATGAAGTCAGATACCTATTGTTTGACAGAATCACATACTGGAAGGTATTTCTTAATTGCATATAGTCATTGTCTGGTCAGTCTGATTTATTAAGCAGAGAGCACATGTCAACGTATTCCTAGTTTCCTAATACCCTTGTGCCACCTCGTTTTTTTATATATTTCGACATTTATGTTAGGGTTTAGTGTCGGAGTCCATTCCTTATCGAAAAGTTGGAATTCCCGACGCCATTTGATCTTGGCATGGTGTAGCCGCTTACTAGCCAGCTCAGCAAACTTGAACAACCTTTCATCGAGATATACCTGTATGATAGGAATATGATGCCTTTTCACAGATATTGCAATCATAGCATTCGTTATGTATATAATCCACCGACAGATGAGATGAAATTACACTGTTGAACAAATTTGAAGAAAACCGGATTCACTATGCACAGAGCACGTCATTGTAGTAGTCACGTGAACCAACAAAAACATCGCTGACATGTGCTCTATACTTCTTGAAAATGGTTTTCTCCACCCTGCTGTGATATAGACAGGCTTCTGGTAGTTTTTCTCATAATAAATATGTTGAAAGTTAAGTGTGCATGACATGACGAATGCTATGCTCATAATTTTTGGAAAAACTGATAATTGCTATCAATTTCAAGCAGGTTTATCTCGACGAAAGGTTGTTCAAGTTTGCTGGGCCAACTTTTCGATAGCGAATGGATTCGTGACTCAACACTCCAACATAAATGTCCAAATATTAAAAATGGGGTGACAAGGGTCAGAGGAAACTCGGACTGATGTCAAAGTGGTAGTGCCGTGATACAACAAAACTCCAGAAGTCGTCCTCTGAATACACAACCATGAAAAAATTGTTCGTTCAGGGGGTTTTTTGTGTATTTTTATTACAGCCACTACATTTCCAGGGCCATTTCACAACACTTGAGGATCACAACGTCCAAGAAATGAAACTGTTTAACATTGGAAATATTAAATGCAAAACCAAGAGACTGGAACCAAATCAAATGCCCAAACATATGAAACCCAAGTCAGTAGACTGGATTTTTATACACCATAATCTTTAATAGTGCATTTTTAAGAAATGTGAAATAATTTTCTTTTAGCTCTTTAACAAAGTTGTGGGCAAAGACGTATCTTCAGGCAGATGTACCAGGATAAACATTTTGTAGCATGTGAAAAGCATTCAATATGTTTCACATTTAATGCCATGCATTTATACTCTAAAACCTATTTTCACAGGGTTACAACAATGTATTAGTGTGTGTGTGATTTGGATTTTTAATGAAGCTTTAACAGTTTCTAGTCACATCACTATGATGTCTGCAGTGGGACAGTTTATAGTGATGTCTATAGCACTGGGGCATCATGCCACAGACATGTAGCATGATGTCCCTACCAGTCACATTATCCTGACACCAGGCTGACCAGTCCTAACACAAACCTCTTAATGCTTAACATCAAGCAAGGCAGCTGTTAGTACCATTTTTATAAGTCCTTGGTATGACTCAGCCAGGGATCGAACCCACGACCTCCCACATCTGAGGCAGACGCCCTAACCACTAGGCTGATATTAGTGTGCATTCATTCTACCAAATGTAGACGTAAACATTGCATTACGAAGCACCTTTCCTAGTCTACTTGAATTTCAACATGGTGTCATATGCAGGACATTCAATAACAAGCCTTCTAGTTTGTCCATAACCATTAAAGCTGTACAAATTTTGACTGAAGGAATACAGTCCAAGAAAGTGAAGAATTATGGCAATATGACCGGTTTACAAATTTGCAATTCTATAAAATACCAATAAATTATTGCAATTTTTTAAAAGCCCTTTCATTTCTTCATGTCCACTTAACCTTGAAAATTCAGAAAAATAAAAATCCACTTGGTCAATTTTCCTGCCAGAAGCTTCAAGAAATGTTGCAGAGTGCTCTATGAACAAGTAAAGATGGCAGATGAAGCTCACATCAGCCATACACTACAACTCTGTATTTCTGTTCCCCAATTAAAGGAGGAACAAGTCAACTGTATGTGGCTAGTTCCAGGGTGTTTGGGGCAGATACTTTTATGCAAGAACCCAGTCTTAGCACTTATCTGTGTTATAGTTCTAAGTATCAGTCTTGTTTTTTTAAAGACCAGTTTTGATCTTTAAATTTTCTACTATCACATCAAATTTAGTGCACAGCTCAAGTCCCACAATATCTCAAGTAGGATATTTTTCTTCAACAAGCAGTGGCAGCCATACCTGAGAGAGATCTGCATACCTGTACAAATCTAAATGCAGTTTATGCTACAGTGCTTTTTGTCAAATTAGGGCCGATCGTTTGAAGCCATTATGTAAATGGTGTGTAATGTTTTTTTTTACTTTTAGTAATGGCATCATTTACATAAATCTGAAAGCCCTTCATACTTTTGATGCTATCAAATTCTGTCCATTATTTTTGCAAAGTCATTCATATACTTTTTTTAATACCCAGCAGCAGCCATATTTGATGACTGATCAGCATCATCTGTAAAAATTAAAAACCCTTTAATGACAGGATACACCGTTGAATTTCGTCTCAACTGGAGTTGTGATTTAAATTAGCAATTTCAAAAGATTAAATATACTTCAAGACAGGAGACACATCCTAAATGACCAACGGAACCTACTTGCGTTCAAGAAACCAATCAATAATTAAACTATAAATCTTCACAAACCCTGGCACTGGTGATTGTCCCAAACTGGGAAAACTCCTTGCGCAGACGCTCATCATCAATGACATCATCCAGATTCTTTACATACAAATTGACACCCTGGTAACGATTGATACGCTCCATTTTGATGCGTTCAAATTTCTCCTTCAGCTCAGCCTGTCTCTCAGCCTTCTTTTGGGCACGACCAGCAAACAGCACTTTGCCTCTGAGTTCCTTGCCATTCATTTCTTCCACAGCCTTTGAAAATAAAAATGAAAATCTATAAAATGATGTTTAATCATTTGAAACTTGGGGAGAATAAAAAAGACTGCAACAACAGACATGTGAACCCTAATAGGACCATCTCATCACGGTAGTCAATTTTTATTCCACAAATTAGACAGTAACGTGTACCAAAATATTGCATACTGCTATTGTCAAGTTGGAAAACATGCATTTAAGTAAAAAGTTCAAGTGTGATTCAACACTGCTGTAGCAACGGTAAACATGAGTTGTACAGAATTCTGAATGATAAATTGAAAAGCTATACCCAAACTTTCAAAAAAGACAAAGATTTCCAAGACATATTTTTGATAACATTTTGTATATAAAATTATGTTGCATGAGAAAATGACAAACGCAAAACACTACAATAATGTTTAATGATGAAATGAAACTGAACGAATCATCAAAAGAAAGAAACCAGGAAAAGTTGAATACAGCCTTGGATAATTTTATTTGTGATTATGGAAAAAATTTAAAATGTTTGATTTAAATTTTCAAAGTCTTTTAAAAACATCTAAGTAATGGTTATCTGTTCTATTTTCTCAAACTTTCAAGGCTTTGAAAATGCTACCTCGTTTTTCCAACACTGTCAATGACTAAGAACCCTGCATTATGTTCAACTAAAGAGTTTGTGAAGTGCACAAAAACCTTAAATACCTCCAGCAAGATTGCACAAATTGCAGTTCTCAATCTGATACAATCATTTCGATGTTCTTTCCTTGCATGGCAATAACAGTCATCTCTCCCACTGATACATACTTGCATCATCATGTCCAATAAACATCACTGCTACACCACCTTTTTATCCCCAAGAATCTTAATATTCCTTTCCATTCTCTTTTGCAAACCTTTCTTAGCAGGATTATTATCACTTTCACATTATCGTTTGTTGGAGCTACATTTTAGACATGCCTCCAAGAATAATCATTTAGATGTTGTACATGAAAATTATGTTTAAAATGTCCATGGTATTCCTGAAAAGTTGGTCTGGTTCCCCATCAAACTCCAGGAAATTTAATATGAAACCCTTATCTGTAACAAACACGGACAAGCCTCCATGAGGATTTTACCACACCATTCATATTCTTTGCTAATATTCTGTATTTTGAAGGGTTGTCCCTGCTAAAACAGCAACCTCCTCGTACTATGCTTTCGTTGCGATTATATGGAAAAAATTTAAAACCAAACTTTAGAGACAAAATCAATTTGTATTTTGTCTGCCCACAAAAATAGCCCAACACGAGTAATTTCGAAACTAGTATGGATTTTACAAAATCATCTGATAGCATGTTAGACAGTTAGCTATACAACCCAAAGCAGATAACCACACAATCACATCCATGCTTTGAAAGAAAGATTTACCCTTTCCGCCGACTCTGGCTCCTCAAAGCTGACAAATCCGAATCCACGTTCCTTCCCATCAAATGTTGTCATCACCTGTTCAGAAAAAAACAATATATATACATCAAACCAAAATCTATATGAAAATGGACAAAAAATTAACCAATGAGCAGTTTTGACAATCATTAAATTTCAACTGATTCCTAACGCTAGCTATTCTTCAAGCATCTTGCATGAAGTGAGGGAAATCAGTTTAAATTTAAATATTGATAATCAATTAATCTAAATCAACCGTAACTGCAGCTGATCTAATACTACTTTTCCCCATAGAAAAGTGTCAGTCAATAATCAAAACATTTTGCCATGTCCCTAACAAATAAGTTTAATAGTTTTGGCATATAAGTTTTATCTCCTCTTCTGAATGCTGATCACAAAATGTCCGTATTGGAATTGTACCCTTTGTTTCCGGATCCAGAGTCCCCAGATCACTTACTTTGTGATGTTTGCTCACTTTCGATTTTTCGTGTGCGTGCCAGCAAGCAGGACACAAGTTCTCTTCACAATCCAAACACCTACTGCTTGTAACGCTTTTCATGCCACAAAGATCACAAGTTAGTTTCTCACATGAGTCAGTGTCAATGTTAACTTTTGTTGGGAACTCTGACACCCTTTCCTTCCGTAACTCCACACTTTCTCTGCAGACGGGGCAATTATATTGTCCGTTTTTAAGGTTAACACGTAGCAGCAGAGGAGGGGAACAGACCACTTAAGGGAAGGGTCACCCTTTGTTATACAAAAAAAATAGTGACCCTTCATAGAGGTCAAATACCATGTCTACGGTTGTTTGTCCCCAACATAATTGTAGACGAGCCTCCTCTGCTGCTCAATAATCCTGGGAATCTTCGGAATCCTGGGAATTTGTTTTATGTTTCAAGTAATATTCAAGTTCTGATGGTGGTTTTTCTATTTTTGGATTTATGTTTTTTCTTTTTCTGTAATATATCATTAAACTTCTGTATCGATCTCCACCGCAATTTTTGCAAATCTGATATAATCCTCTAACGCCGTTGTTACATCCAACACATCTTCGTGGACCAGCATGAGGGTTTTTCTTTACAAGATAATTATGTTTTTTGCAATATTCTCCACGACATTTTTTATCACATTTGTTAGTGGTTCCTTGACGCAGCCACGCACAATTGTTCATTATATTAATGATATCATCACCTTGTTATCCAAATATTTTATCAAGTCCAATACGATATCTTGTTCTAGGATCGTGCAAATTTATTGTTATAAACCCGTGCGGAGTAGTTTGCGCTCGTGAAAAGAAGTTTCTGAATTTAATTATATTCATGTCACCGCTGCACCAGGTTTGATGAATATTTCGCAACGTGTGTGTGTCTACGCCATTAAAAACAACTAAAATATTGCAATTATCTCTGATCACTTTTGGTATTTGTGTGTATCGTTGAGTAACATAAATAACATCGGTATTTTTATGTCTACCACGGGAAAAAATCCTAGCTGGATTTGACTGTTTATCTAGCATCACATCGTCGTATACAACTAAATTATTAATAAATCCGTTTAAAACATCAACGGACGGTGCTTCATCAATATCTGTTATAAACTCTATAACATCATTATTTTCGTCCAGTAATCGCGCGTTTTCGTTAAAATCTTTAAGTACTTCATAACATCGTTGATCATCAGCGGATGGTGCTACCAAATATAATTTATCCCATTTCAACCATCTCATTATCAGATTAAGTAATAATTGCGTCTTACCCGATCCAGATGGTCCCATGATAATCATTCTGATGGAATTCGGTAGTGCAGGATGGTGTTTAACTGGCTCTCGCTGCCGAGTTGCTGAGAAATCAATTATATCCATATATATCATAACATGAATTTATATTGTTTACGCTGTAAAGTTAAAACTCCAACCACTGATTTAGCTACGGTTATAACAAAAAATAAAAAAATAGCGTATGGTGGAAAATGTTCTGTATGCGGTAGAAAGAAATTTTCGTTTTTACCTAATAGGCGCGGTGGTGATATTGCTAATTTGATGTCAAAGTTTCCAGGTGCTCCATGGGCTAAATACAGCGGAGAAAAACATCTACCAGGATATAATTATTGCGGTCCTGGTACTCGACTCGATATCAGGCTTGATAATCAGGATCAACCAAAATCAGGCGAGGAACCAGTAAACGCCATTGATCGAGCTTGTCATGTTCATGATGTAGCTTATAAGAGTAAAAATCTACAAGATAGGCATATCGCAGATGTGAAATTAGTTCATTCATTAAATTCCATAAAAAATAAAAATATCAGAGAATCATTAGCTAATTGGTTAGTAAGATCCGCGATGAAAAGTAAATTAGCGCTAGGGGCTGGTAATATATAATGGAATCGATTTATTATTCACCAATTGGATACTGGAAGGGTAAATCAGCAATTAGTAAACTCGCTGATGCAGCAGCGGTTAAACATTCTGCCGCTAGCGCGTGGTTGTCCAGGCAGGCAATATGGCAAATTTATCTACCACGTCCTAAACAAATTCAGTACGCGTATTTCAGTGTCAGTGTTCCTAATGAAGTTCATCAAGCTGATATTTTATTTTTACCATATGATACTGTACGTGGAAAAACGTACAAATACGCGTTAACTGTCATTGACGTTGCAAGTAGATATAAAGAAGCAGAACCGTTAACGACTAAAACAGCCGCTGAAGTAGCCGACGCATTTAAACGAATTTATCAACGAGGTGGTGGACCACAAAGTGGTCTACGATGGCCACAGCTGCTACAGGTTGATCCTGGCAAGGAATTTCTTGGTCCAGTATCATCGTTGATGAAACAACATAATACCAAAATACGACGAGGGCATACTGCAATTCATCGTGATCAGGCAATTGTTGAGCGATTTAATCGAACACTCGCTGAGCGGTTATTTGGATATCAATACGCGAAGGAATTGATTCAGGATAAAAGATCTCGTGAATGGGTGGCAAGATTACCGAGCGTGATAGCTGCATTAAATAATGAGATTACACGAACAACCAACATGAAACCCATTAATGCAATTACCAAAACAAATATACCAATACGAAAAGATATTGAAAAACAAAAAATATTGGGTGATGTTGCAGTTAGATATTTATATGAGCCCGGCGAACTTGAAGGCGGTAAAGCGAGAGCGACTGATCCTATTTGGAGTGTTACCACGCATAAGATATCCACCGTGAAAAGATCCACCGGGAGAAACGTAGGCGTTTCCAGACCCGCAATCTACAGACTAGATTCGGCTGCTCCTCAATGCGGATTTGTGCGTGAACAATTACAAGTGATCCCTACGGATACACAATTACCACCGCGATCACTTAACTAGCGCTGGCGCCAAGGGTGTGTGCACCCCGGCGTCGATTACATTCAAGACAGGTCAACATGATATTTTCTCGTGTATGACCAAGATTGTTATTTTTTCTATCTACGGTAAATTGTCTTGGATCATTTTTCAGACACCGCCATAACATTATACAATTACAACTTGCACAATGATTATTCTGTTGTTGTTTTAGCGCATTAATAAAATCAACATCAAGATCAAAATTGCGTTTACTTTTTTTATCACACTGTTTATAACCAGATAATTTTTTTCTTATTATATCACCGTCAACATCATCATTGATCACTGACGAGTCCATGACGATTCGTCTCAATTGAGATATTTTTCTAACTCGAGACACTGCGAGATAAACCAAGTTCGACCATTCGATGTGATCATCAACGATCCAAACAACTGTATCAGTAATAGTTAATCCCTGAGATGAATGAATCGTCATCGCGTATCCGAGCGTCCACGGGGATTTATCAGCACGTAGAGCATCTTCAACAACATCAACGTCGACGGCAACAATATCATTCAATACAAGATTCTGTTTCCTCTTTGACTCTCCTGGTATATCAACGTCGATATTTTGCCGTCGCGTATCTGCTGGTCGATAACATAGTGGAACTGACAACGTTGGAAACTTTTCTCGTTGCAACTGAAACAATTCCCGCTGAAGTGTATCACGAACTATCTTTCTACTTGCAACTATCAAATCGTTTGGTCGCCACGTTTGCATAAAGTCTTTCATGGGTGTTTCTGAAATTATCTCGCGCATTATTTCACACTGTATTTTATTCGGTTGCAGTCTGATTAATTTTTTAAATTCCTTTAATGCTGCATCAAGTGCTCTCTGATCATCAGTTATTTCTTCAGCGTGGTCGACAAAGTTCTTTAGCCAATCATGTGGAGATGGTCCAGCTACAGGTGGTGGTTGACCGTGATCGCCGCACATTATCACAGCAGTATTTCTTGTTAACAACCAATCAAGAAATGTTTTTAATGTTTCTTGCGGTACAGTGCATATTTCATCCCATATTATAATCCTTGGAATGTATTTCTCACCCATCCTTGAAGATGTCCATGTATCACCCTTCCATCGAAAAAAGCTATGATAAGTACAGGAATTAACACCGCGTTGTTTCATCTCTCGCGCGAGTCTATGTGTGGGTGTTAGCACGATCATATCCGAGTTCTGAAATAGTTCGATAGCTCGAGTGGTTTTACCACTGGCGCCAGGTCCGTTTAGATAAACCGTTTTGTGTCTAGTTATTGGATCGTATATCGATGGTAACAACGAAGTTGTCAACGTTTGATATTTTTTACAGTAAATATCTTTAACAGCAACATCAGCGGATTCGGAATAATCGAGCATATATTCATTTTTATTCTCCACGAACCCCACGATGCATAAGTGCCTATGTTTAATCCTTCTAACAGCATTGAATGTTTTTTGCTTATATAAAACGAATCGGTAGCAACTCTGACGGCATGCGTAGAAACCTTATTTATCATCGATAATAGATTTATTGAAACATACGCGAGCATCGATGATCTTAAATGAGTATACTGAGGTGACTCACCGTCCATGTAGTTCACGATGGTACCTAGTTTATTTCCATTTGACAAGAAAGCTGTTTCTCGACTTACAAACGTGTTCTTGTTCGTTGTATCAGCGATTATAAAATCTAACTCAGCGTCGTCCATGATCAATCTTGTACAATGTTGTCTGTGATCATATGCTGCTCCTTGGGTAAATTTGCCAATTATTTTTCTACCAAGATCCTTCGAATCGGTTTCATCCGAATGTGGTAACCAAACTTCGGTTTGTTTTCGATATGATATAATTGCTTCGCTGATCGTCAGCGATATTAACATCGTGCAATCAAGCATATACCGTAATAGTACTATTGGTGTCCACATTTTTTCCGAAAAATGTTTTCCAAACCAAACATAACAAATTGCATGGAGTCCTTTAGACATTTCGAATGACTCGATACGAGCAAATCCAGTCAGATCAAAATCCGGTAATGGTCCATTTATCGATACTCGCGTCATTTCGTGCGTGGGATGACCGAATCGCTCAAAATACACAGAACAATCTCCGTATCAAAGAAAACTTCCCGGATAACACGCAACCATATCAACTGAAATAACATCTCTATGATCGTATTTAGTATTCCATAGTCCGCCGTGTCCATATTCGACACAACTGGATACTATGTCATTGAGAAAATCAAACCGAGTTGGTTTCCACGAATTTTTCTTTCTAGCAAAATGAGCCGCAACGGACGGAACAGTAAAGCAGTTGGTCAATAATTCGTCAGTGTCATCAGTGTATTGCAGCGCAAGATTTTTCATTTTCTCGTGAAGATGATTTGTTCGATAAATAACACCATTAGGTCGTACAAACTGATCAAATTGATTATTTTCTTCCACGCAAGAATGAAATAACCATACTGACACAGGATCGTTTTTACTTATTTCGTTAATAAAATCAAACATGCCTCCATCAGAATTACCTGTAGGATAACATTTAACAGTTCGATCTCGTGGAAATATTGTTACTGCGTTAGTCCACGCGTGTGAGTTATGATCAATAATTTCGATCGAAGCTCCTTTTGATCTATATTTTGATTCATACAAAATTTCTCCAGTTATCGTCGCTACGGTTATTGGAAATTTTAATCTTTTTCCTAACTCAGCGACATCTTTCATAGACGCACCAGTATCTTTAACCATTTCTCCCCACGTGTTTATTATTTTACGTCTCTTATCCGTTAAGCCGTTTCCACGAGTCAAAACGGTAAAATGTTCTGTTACTCGTTCAGCTTCACAATTTATTTTTGAAAATTTCATCGGCGCTAGTTTATCAACGCTAGGTTTTTCATTTATCGCATAGATTCCATAAATAACCGCGGTCACAGGATATGCTCGTTCATAATACGGTTTGTCAATACCTGTCAATAGACCTGGTTTGGAATCTTTACTTAGTACGACAGTTTTTTTATTACCATGGACAGGATCATATTTGTCACGGATAATCCAATCATTTGTTTCTGTCAACACGACGAATTTTATTTTGAAAAGATACTTGCGATTACTTTGATGAATATCAAAGAGGTAGTTAATGATAATTGCTGCTCGTTTGTCGTTCATCATAGCGTTAATGGCGCCGTTGCGTATAATCTTGAACGTTGACCAGACATGAGATGCACCATCTGTGTGAAATTCTTTATTGGCGTCGTGAATTTTCGAGATCAAACTTTTATTTTTCGGATCAACCAGATCTCGTACTGGCAAGTCTGGAGATATTCTGTCGAGGTTGAATTTATCCACGCTCCAGGGCTTTATTCGGGATAATCTATCGAATTCGTTCATACTATATTTCAGACAAGTATTTAAATTAAAATATTATGTATACAATGTCTCAATGCAGATGGCACATGGTGGGTTCATTGACTCGTTGTAATAAATCCTGTAAAAGGGAGTTCTGCGGACAACACATGCAGTGCATTAACCGTGGAAGCTTAGGACCAATACCATGTCTGCGATGTGGTACTGGAGTGCGAGGAAAAACAAAATTATGTGGAAAGTGCGGGGGAAAACGGTTCAGAGAGCTTAAAAGATATTATGACAAAAAAAATAATAGTAGTGAAAATGCTATAAAATCCGTGGAGGATTATCTAACTAAGTATTCAGACAAATAATAATTTAAACAAATAATATTATCATATATGGAGCAAAATATATTTATCCCACATCCTGTCGTGACAAACTACGAATCAAATATTAATGGTATCATCAGACACTGCAGGTTAAAAAAACCAGTTGGTCATGTCATTAATTCTGGTTATCTAGCGTTCACGTACAAGGGAGGAAAGAAACATTATCTGTGTCATAGATTTAGCTATGAGTGTCATAACGGATTGATCAATGACGGTTTTGTTATTGATCATCTTGACGGGGATCCTCAGAACAACTCCTTATCCAACCTTTGTGTTGTCACATACAGCGAGAATAATACACGCGGTAATACAGGAAGATGTAAGACAATCGGAAAGAGGGCGGTAATTTCCACAAACACAGAAACTGGAGAAGAAATTATATTTCGTTCAATGCATTCAGCTGCAAAATATTTTGATATTCACTCGCAATCAGTACAAAACGTAGCAGAAAATATACATAAAACAGCTTTCTCGAAAAAATATAAGCAAAAAATTATCTTCCGATATCAATAATTATCATCACCACATTGAATTAATTTATGTCACAGATTTTCCCCCATACACTACTTATTTTTGACTCATGAAAGGGAGGTAATTTTATGGTCATAATTATTTCGGTTTCTAACTTACAAAAATATGCAGTTCGTGTATTTTTCTGTTCTATTCGTGAAACATTTAGAACAACACAGCATATACATTACAGAAAACCAACATTTATATGCCAGCTTACTGAATGTAGAATCCAGCGTCTAGTATGTATCGATCGTGGCGGGTTAACAGTACAGGGATCCTGCATGTATTTACTCAATTACAGAAGTACATGCATATAGTGTTTGGAATTAAAAATCAATTGCATTTTCCTTGTTCAGAGCAAAATATATTTGTATACGTATATGTATGCGTATGTGTTTGTGTGCGTATGTGTGGTTACTTTTTTTTTATCGAGTAATATTAACAACTAAATACTCCCTTGACCACGATACAGATTTACGAGTGGGAAATCCCGTAATATATATTTCAATGGAGAGGATTGAAAATCTCGTATAGTCATAGGAAGAATGAAAACATTAACAGGAAAAATGAAAACATTAACAGGAAAAATGAAAACATTAACAGTAAGAATGAAAACATTAACAGTTAGATGGCGTGGTCCAGCTTTATAAATCTAACTTGTTTGGTGAAAACGTATTTCTTGAATTCAGAATTGCTGTAGCTATATATTAACTTCCGAAATATATGTTTGTAATAAGATTTGATAGCTCAATCCGTATCGAATTGGACTGTGACGCTCGCGGTCCAGGATCGAATCCCATGACTGACAATTGGTCGGTGGTTACGCATATTAGCGATTTTTATAATTAATTGGGGCACCGCCAGCCTCTCTCCGCTCTTAAAACCATCCAAACCACGTATCACCGGTGGTTGATACATGTTTTGTACCACCCACGGGTTGATTATTGGGGTAGGTGGTTCTGTTGAGCGGAGAAAAATGGCCATTCATTCATTATATCTCATTACATTCATTCATTCATTACATACTTAAACCTGCTAAAAGACTCGAATAGAGGTTCCATTTCATAATATATGTTTGTGCCGTCCAATGCATAATCTGAGCTCGCTAATACACTCGATAGGAGCTCTTCATTCATTGTATATAACCATTTCATTGTATATAACCATTTCATAATATATGTTTGTGCCGTCCAATGCATAATCTGAGCTCGCTAATACACTCGATAGGGGCTCTTCATTCATTGTATATGTTGTACTGTCCATGAAACATCCCGACGAACTCGCTAAACACTCGATAGGTGTTCTAGGGATATTTTTTTTTATTTTGAAGATTTATATATTATATAATGAACCATGAAAATATCAATGATGTAATTGTTGCTATTAAAAAATTGAAAAAAGATGGAATTAATATATCTGATGAACTAAATCCTGAAAAAATAGTTTCTGACTTTGAGATTTTACAAGAACGTAAAACCATGGGGACACACACACTATCATCTGAATACAGTCTCATGAAACGGATTCAATCGGCAATGTTTCAGTCGCTAGCTACCGTAGAAGATGATCATGTGAAGGAGTTCGTTCCTCTCTCTGCCGCCGTAGAAAGAATTAAATCGTTATTATCCCACGAGTATGAGGCAAAGAAAACGATTAGTGCTCGCATAAGACTATTAAGAAAAATTATGTTAGAGAGTAACCCCGTCCAAAGTAGTAATTTTGAAGATGACTGAGATCTTTGATGGGTTAGTTGGTACTTAGAATCGAAGATTTAGAATCGAAGATTCTTATTTATTTATTTATTCTGAATTAATTTGTTTTTTTTACTGAAATTTAACAAAATTGTACAAATTTCTTAATTTTGACTTCCATTTACCCCATCAAAAACGTAAAATTGTACAAATTTCTTAATTTTGACTACCATTTACCCCATCAAAAACATAAAATTGTACAAATTTCTTAATTTTGACTACCATTTACCCCCATCAAAAACATAAAATTGTACAAATTCTTAATTTTACAAATTATTTATTCTGAATTATTATTTTATTTATTTATTTATTTACTGAATTAATTTGTTTTTTTTTACTGAAATTTAACAAAATTGTACAAATTTCTTAATTTTGACTACCATTTACCCCATCAAAAACATAAATTTGTACAATTTTATGAATTTGAGTACCATTTACCCCATCAAAAACATAAAATTGTACAAATTTCTTAATTTTGACTACCATTTACCCCCATCAAAAACATAAAATTGTACAAATTTCTTAATTTTACAAATTATTTATTCTGAATTATTATTTATTTATAACTCTATGGGTGAGTTGGTACTTAGAATCGAAGATTTAGAATCGAAGATTCTTATTTATGCAATTTATAACTCTATGGTGAGTTGGTACTTAGAATCGAAGATTCTTATTTATGTGAAAATGATCAAATTTTCAGAAAAAAATAAAACATTTTAAAAAAGATGAATTATCTCATCAGATATATTTATTCGACTAGTGCGCCGGAGTTCATTGTGTTAATAAGAAATCCTCGTTTCCGTGGCTAAATTGTTCTATGTTTTGTGAAAACGCGCGTTTTCAGGTGTATAAAAACCCTCACGTTGGATCTTTCTACGACTTTACATACAGATTTATTACAAGCTCTTCTCCACGTAGGTCAATCAAGCGATTAAGGTGGTCTGTGAGTTTGAAATTTATTCGTGACAAATACTGATTATGTGTGCGTAGATAGACAGGATTGGTTGGTACTTGCACGATCAAATCGCCAGGGGGGACTTGTGGTGTGAACGTGTATAGGATGTATCCTTGTTGAGCCTGATTTGATTTTCCAAGATCTATTTGATAACTGCCATCAATTACGTCACAAACTAGGTTAACCGCGATCGTCGATGTTATATTAACAATTCCCGGAGATATGTGCCTACCGCCGCTGAGTGGATCATTATCATATCTAAGAACAGTTGCTGGTGGTGTTATTTTTGTCCATGCACCAAGTATTTTAGGAAAAAACTCATCAATGACATCATTGACAGATTTTCTTAACTCGGTTACACTATACCCGGGAAATTTAAAATTTGGTACATCGGCTTCTGTTAATTTATATTTATCTAACCATGCTTTTGCAAACGGTCCTTCAAATGATTCTAAACTAAGCATCGCTTGAACTATTCGGTCATTAAAATATTCCATATCTGATATAAGCTGATTTAATATTTCCACACGCGTGATGATTTTTTCACGTGATGACGCTGATATGTCAAAAATATGTTCGTTAAAATATTGATTTAGTTGATCTAGTTGTTTTTTACATTCTTGATTGATTTCCTGAAAATATTCAACAATACTACTTCGACTAATACCAAAAATATTTCCTGTTTCCCCAGAATTTATAAAAGTCCACGCCTCAGTAACATCACCGACAAATATAAATTTTCCAAACAGTGATTTATTTTTTAAAATACGTAGTCGTTCCCGGTATGATGGATTAATTTCATGATATGATTGCCTATCCGTGACATAATCAGACTTTTTCGGTTCTGGTGGTATCTGTGTTGTCGGTGGTGATATTTCAGGCCAGCCTAGCACGGATCTTATCGTGGACTGATAAATATCAACGGCATAATCAGGCGAGTTTATTTCAATCGTCGAGGACAGCGTCGGCTCATGAACATCAATTGATATTTTTGATTCTTTTCCTGTTATTGATTTTATTCTACGAGCAAATTCATCATTGATTTGTTCGACCTCATAACTACCAGTTGGTATTCCGACAACAACCCAGTCAGGTGTTCCATCAGGTTTGTTTTTATCAGCAAACACAAGCGAATTATTTGCTGGTGTACCATTAAATGATTTTGATCTGATGTTTGGCCAGCTGTAATATACTCGTAATTGTGCTAGTGCAATTTCATTCGCGCGAATTGCTGTTGGAAAATTGATGTTAAATTCAGGATTAATCGAACTTAGCGAGATCATCGTGGTTTTGTGCGGGGTTGTGTTTGTCACGATCTGCTGCAGTAATTCCGTCATTATTGATACTCGTACCTTTAATACCGGCGCAATTGTATACGCTGATCATCATTGAAAACTCAAAATCGGATATAATTCCATCATTGAGACTCGCTGATAACAACGAGGATAACCTTGTGTATGCGACAGTTGCTATGTGTAATTTTATCTTGTAATCGGATAATTTTTCGTTCGTGCAAGTACATATTTTTTTTGCAACGATATTAAGCACACCTGCAATTGTCGTAGTTGCACAAACACAAATAGTCACAGCTACTGGTGCCATCATTGTTACCGCGGATAATATTATTCCACCTCCGGCAACAACAGCGGATACCGAATAAACAACAACGTCGATGATAACTAATCGTCGTTGATACTTTTTTATTTTTACTGTATATTGTTCGACTCGATCTTTCAACGCTGCCTGCCATTCACGCGCTTGATTGTACCTAAATCCTTGAACGTCGATAGCACTCATTATATTTTATGCCGTAACCAATTGAGGTGTTCCAGCTACAAATTCCAAACACCACCAGAAGGATGTTGCGGTTAATTTCTTATCAGCTGCTTCCAGAATAAATATTTCTTCGGTTCCGCTATTTAGTATAACAGATACAACCCCGGAAAACCTGTCGGTGGAATGACGCCATGGGTACGTTGTAAATATTTCAAATTTTGCAGCACTAAACACAGACAGCCTGTACACGCCAGTGACTGTTGCAGTATATTTGATAGTATTATTTTGCTGCGACCATGTTGCGAATCCAGATGATACCGTGCATACGATGTTGGTAATATGCCCGGAAGTTATTCCGGCTGGGATTTTAATCAGACTGGTTTTATTAACGATTTCAGGAATTCCCGCTACGATGTCTTGCTGTGTTCGTTTGATCGTGTCTAGGTTAGTTTTGATATCAACGAGATTTATGTCAACGGCGTGCGGAGTACCGAAGAATTTATCTATGGATTCGTCGGTTTTTTGAAAATTTCTTCGAAATCTTCCAAAAGCACCTACGTGAACATCATACTCAGCCCGTAACGTGGATAATTTACCATCTACGGTATCAACATAATTTTTCGTTGCAGCATCTTCACCGGATGTTGGATCTCCTAAAACTACTATTTTATTTCCGTTCATGCTAAGTTCACCTGTCATTGTGTCACCGGTGTTTTTTCACGCGATTAGCAGCAGCTGCCGTAATTTGATTTCTGATGGTTGTAAACGATATACTTGAATCCCTGATTCTGCCGCTGTCGGTAAACACGGGTATATTATCCGCAACTGCACCAAATACTCGTCGAACTATATCATTCCATTTGATATTGCTGCTTTTTAGTTTACCATGTCGATCCTGAAAAATAACAACCTCATCTGGGTCAACTCCAGCCAGGTTCATAATATCAGCGAGGTCATCCTTAGTCGCGTACTTCGATAGATCAACGTCGCCGGGCTTTTTCTTAACGCGTGAGGAAGATCTTCCGTAAATATCAACCATTATAATAAGACCTGTTGTTTAAAACGAATCGGTTGCTTGTATAATCATGCACGACTTTATGTGGCGGCCTGGATGATTTTGATATAGCATCGAGTACATTAATTACTTCACGGCCGCATATTGGCGGATCTGTCATTGTTTGTGTGGGTAGCGTTGAATACCAAACTTTGGTTGTTGCGTGAAGTGGTGCAACATACTTGATAAATTCAACAGGCGGAGCTAACCCGTATGAATCAAAATAAACGATTCCACGTGGATCAACCGCGTATGATACCCAATGAGTACCAGGTCCGGAACGTTCGTCGAGATTAATAATACCTGTTTCGAGTTTGTTTGGTTGTTTTGGTAATTGATCTCGCATGAAAACACCTCTAAAGGCAGATATTTTTAATCGTTTAGCGGCATCAAGTAAATCAAAATTTGATGCTGGAACGTCTAACGTGGAAGCCTTAGGCCTCTTCCCCAACGAGATCCTGGCAATCTTAAGCCGCGTCCCTTCTTTTTGTATCCTTGCCCTGTTGCTTTCTTTAGAGCCATTCCAGCAGCTGTTCCAACAGCACCTAACGCGGCTGCCTTTGCTACGGCTGGCGCGGCAGCAGCTATTAATGCTGGAATGGCCGCAAGGAGTGGAAATATACCGCCTGTTTTAATTGAGTCTTTAACCGCACCCGCAGAGAGATTGAGTTTGACGCCTGTTTTTGATTGTTTAGCGTCGTTGAAATGTTTAAGCTGGCGTTCTGATAATGATAGCTTATTTTGACCACCCGTGATCTGATCTCGCTTTAGTGATATTTTCATTCCGCAGTTTTTTGCTGAATTTGATTGAAGGTTTTTAATCTGACCGTGAGTCAGACTGACACTAACGTGTTGATATGGCATTTTATGATAATACTTGCCACGCTCCAAATAATAATTAAAGATTTTCCACTGGTGCATCAACGACTCTCATTCGACCACTACCACCTTCAAGTAACATGGCTTTATCGCTAAGTATAACCGCGATTGCTCTATAATTAACATTACCTGTATCTAATGTTGCTTTAAGATGTATATCAACGACAGATTGTTTTGATAGATCAAGATGCTCCAGTGAGAAATAATAAATCGGATACAAGGTTCTAAAATCATATTGTGATATTTGCAACCCAGTATCTACATTTTGATCATGTCCCATAAATGACATCAAACGATGATATGCACGTCCTACATGATTTTGTGCATAATTTAGTTGTATATTTTCTGTTGGTTCTTGTTGTCCGTTTATCCGTAAGGAAATATTTGTGAGACCTAGTTGGTTAAATATCATGTGAGTACGTTCTTGATTACCTAATCGATCATAGTTCTGAAAAGCAATAAAAATATGTCGTGGTGCAGAAACACCTTGTTGTGATGCTATATGCCATGTAAACTGACCGTTAACGTTAGTTTGCATACTATCTGTGCTTGTTATCAACCATGACAACAAGGATTTACCACCTGTGTCCATGAAAGAAATCAATTTTCGTTCTTCTGCGATAGTTGGAGTCATTACCGGCATCCACAGTGAAAGTTTCGATAATACTACTTTACCAGCATCACCAGCAGGTCTCCACAGAGCGTCGTCATCATTAATTTTTCTTACAAGAGCAACCGTGTGTCTAGCTCCAAAAATAACCCTTTTAACATTCCTACAAAATCCAAAAATGTGCGATAGTGGAATTGTGCATGAAAAACTTCTGTTGTCTCCTGATAACATATTTCTACGCGTTGCAAACCCCAAGTTGAAATTTGGGTTAGAACCATGAACCACTGGCCACACATCAACATCATTGTTATCGGCGAAGTTTCTTGGTCGTCTTATATTATACGGATCGCTTTCAGGGTTATTGGAGTTATCTTTCACAAACATCATTGTGGGACCTGCTGATCTTGTATAATCATCAGAATATCTTGCTAGACCAATTATTGTTGTAGCAACGTCTACATCTTTCTCAATCGATTCAATATTTTTCCATCAATCATATACGTGGCACTATCAAATAATGCCATGATCCCGTTGTTGACAAAACCAACTTTTATTGCACCTGCGTAATTAGTATCATCCGTTTTTATAACTGTACCTTCTACCTCAGTAAACGCCTCAGCGGGTGAAAAGTATCTACTTGTGTCATGAACTTGTAGTTCAATTCTTCCACGTTGATCTGGTACTCGTGCTTCATAAGAATAAAATTGATAATCACGTACCGATTCATCCTTAAGGACAGGTGCTTCCATGTCAAATGCTGTGTCGGATACGCGCTTGAACATTTTATTATAATTATTTCGTCTAACACGTTGATTACCGCGTTCGGAAAATTCCACCTCGGGAAGTTCCACTTCCTGATATCAAACTTGAGACATTATTTCCCGATTCACCGAGTCCCTGATCTGCTAACGCTGCTAGTTTTTGATTTGCAGCTTGATTTATTATTTTACTTACGTCTGCGGGCATAATATCAGTACTTGCCAGTTTCACTGGTGGTTGTCGTTTTCGTCGCAATAATCGTGATAGTCTGTCCTTGATCGCCGAGAACACCTTACCAGCAACATTGACAATTGCTCCAGGAGCTTTTTCACGAACAATATCGATAGCCTTCATACCTAATTGTTTTACAATAGGTGCTGCTTTTGGAGCTATCCTTGTGAATAATCCCCGAATGACATCACCAAGTCCATCTCCGTAAATAACCCTATAGATTGGTAATCGTGAGTTTACCGCTCTGACCGATACGGGTTTACGATGATTATTGTGTACGATCATCTTATTCTATTTAACATCTATCTAATCGCGGTGACTAATCATCAACGAGCTCATCAATAAGTTCTCGGTAAACGCCGATATCCATGATACCACCTTGAAATAGTCGCCGGCAAATATCAGCTGCTTCATTGGTTATTTCTGTTGAGTTATTTCCTGCACGTTTCCCCCCTATAAGAACTTCTAACCGTGAGACGTCATTGATGATATTATCAGGACAAACAAAATTATTTTCTCCTGATGCAGTCAAAAAACCACTGCCTACAGCGCCAGGAGGATCATCGTCATCCTTTTCTGCCAACATCTTTTTTCTTTCTTTTTTAAACTCCTCAATTGGTTCACTCAATATAGTACTTCGTCGGGCGTATAACCGCTGCATGGGTGAAGGTTTTTGCTGCGGTGAAGAAGATTGTTGTTGTTCTATCTGTTGCAGAGGTGGAGGAAGTTGATACTGAGAGAGTTGTTCTTGTTTTAGTTGTTTCATTCTCTCTTTATAAAGTCTTTTTACTTCTTCATGAAGACTTTCGTATTCTGGGCCTCTAGCTTGTTTTTTTTGTAATATACGCGATATATCCATTTAATAAAATTATCATCATTTACTTTTTCATGACTGGTTTTTAAAATACCAGATTTATTAAATATACCAAATAATATCATTTCAGGTAATTTTTCTTTTTCAGTATTTCTAATATCTTCAACAATTCCTTCGTTAAATTTTGCAATCAATTCTAAGTTTTCTCCTACTGGTTTGGATTCAGATGCATGTTTTTTTCTCACGTCGGCGAATTCAGTACGAAGTTTTCCAATACCTTCAAGTATTTCTTCACCGACATATGGAGGTTGAGCTGCAGCTATGCCAGGTGGAAGGTCTTGTAAAATCTTCTTTGCCTGTTTAGTTCTTCTTGCTATTTTTTTAGTTCTTCTTGCTATTTTTTCTGATACCGGAAGAAGATCTTCTTTGATGACTGTTGCAACCTGTTCAGTAGCTGCAGTGACGGGCTTAAACAGTTTTTTAGTTTCTTCTTCGTACTCAACTTGTGCTTCTTGCTGCGCTTGTAGATTTTTTCTAAATGAATCTCTAACAGGAAGAAATTTTTTAATTGCTTCTAATCGTTCTCGAGCTATCCTTGCAGTATGAGATTCCGGATGTACCATTTTATTATAACATAATGATTTAATTATTATAACAGCAGAAGGGGTGATGATAAAATTAAACTGATATCATTAATATAATGAACAATTGTGCGTGGCTGCGTCAAGGAACCACTAACAAATGTGATAAAAAATGTCGTGGAGAATATTGCAAAAAACATAATTATCTTGTAAAGAAAAACCCTCATGCTGGTCCACGAAGATGTGTTGGATGTAACAACGGCGTTAGAGGATTATATCAGATTTGCAAAAATTGCGGTGGAGATCGATACAGAAGTTTAATGATATATTACAGAAAAAGAAAAAACATAAATCCAAAAATAGAAAAACCACCATCAGAACTTGAATATTACTTGAAACATAAAACAAATTTCCAGGATTCCGAAGATTCCCAGGATTATTGAGCAGCAGAGGAGGCTCGTCTACAATTATGTTGGGGACAAACAACCGTAGACATGGTATTTGACCTCTATGAAGGGTCACTATTTTTTTTGTATAACAAAGGGTGACCCTTCCCTTAAGTGGTCTGTTCCCCTCCTCTGCTGCTCACGTATATATTCCTCCAGACACGTGTAACAAAAACTATGCTGACAAGGTAGTAGTTTGGGACTCTTACAGGTCTCCGTACAAATAAGGCATATTTGTGGTCCCGCCGCCATTTTGGAAAGTACTTTCGTTTCTTTACAGTCAATACATATCGGTACCCAACCTAGAACGTACCTAAGTCAAACGGTGCACAGACCAAAACGTACCCAAGTCAAATGTCCCCAAGCCAAAACGTACCCATGTCCGCCGTAACCAAATCGTAACGAATTCATAAGTCAAAACACACGTACTCACAAGTCATCGCGTTAGCATACCAAAATTTAACTGGTATCTACGAATTTTTAATGATAGTTTTAGTTGCAGTTTACCCACCAACTAAAACAATTATAGTATGGCAGGCATAACGTAAACCATGATAATTGGACCAATTAGACACCGACCAAATGGTTCACAAAACTGATCGGCTTGAATCGGCAGTGATAATTTTCTTTAGCGACTCTTTATTTTAAGTACCAGCGATTTTTAGGAGTAATATAAAGTATTTGGTTACATTAAAATTCACTTATTCCTGCAAACCTTTACAGGAATCAGATTTATGGAACTGGAAAAATATGATTAAACGCCTGAAATCCACCAAAAACCAAATTTACTCTCGGCCACACTTGAATCTGAGCAGCGATTACATGATGTTCACATTGTCATAACTTTACGTTCATACACGTAATCATTGTGATAATGCTAATTAAGAGTTTTACTGGGAAAGATGTAGCTGGGTGATCTTTCCATTGGTCAATAGCACATTGCACATAATCTTCAAGCATGTGTATATCTTAACTCGTTTTATTTCCTTTCAATTTTAAAGAACAAAACTTTTTCTTCTGGTTATTATTATTATTATTATTAGTAGTAGTAGTAGTATTGTTGTTGTTGTTCTTGCTATTATTATTGTTGATGTTGTTATTATTATTCTTGTTATTATTAATAAAAATAATAATAACATTATTATTGGTGTTGTTATTGTTGTTGTTATTATTATTATTGATATTGTTGTTGTTAATATTATTATTAATATTGATATTATTGTTCTTGTTGTTATTAATATTATTATTCATATTATTATTGTTGTTGTTGTTATTATTATTATTATTATTATTATTATTGATGTTGTTGTTGTTGTTGTTGATAATGTTATTAGTAATATTAATATTACTGTTCTTGTTGCTACTAATATCATTATTCATAGTATTATTATTATTATTGTTATTATTAACGACAGTAAAATTATTTTGGGTGTGTTCATTTAAATAACTCTCCGTTACAATATTCTACGTTTCTAAATATTTTTACTGTCAAAAATCTAAAATTATTAGACTTTAAAGACAGCAGTCACATTTTTATATGGCCATCATGACGAGGTTCTTTTAAGGACCATGGACTGACAAGCAATTATACAGAAACGGGAAGACATGTTTAAGTTCTGCAGGAATTTGATTGCCCTACCTTTCCTTCCAGCAGACCACACAAAGCCTACTTTTCACCATTTTTTTGTCACAGATCACATAATTCCTTTCATGGTATATAGAGATCACGTGGTTTATTGGGTGTTTATGGTTACCGGATGACTAGAGTGCATATTTCCAGTCAGTCAAAATAAATAATGCTGTTGAATGTAATCATATCTTAGTAAAATCTGTACGTTAAAGTTACTGGATAGCACAATATCTGTGATACATGAAAACTGAACCTTAAAATGACTGTACTATTTTTAAATAATTTCAAACTGACATCTCGCTGGCAGCCAAGTCGCTTCTCAATACATGTTCAAATTATTTTTAAAATAACTTTTAACGCCAGACACACAGACAGACATACTTCCTAAAATAATCAGTTATAGTTTTCTGTCAACTATGTTATTTCAATTTATGTTATTATCATTTATTTCATTTTTAACAAACAAAGAAAGGTAATCTTTTTCCTTCCCCCCTCCCACCCCTCCTCACCAGTTGGCACAGATGTCTGAATGTCAGATCTTGTGGAATACCGCCATTATATCTTCGAATCAGGAAGCTATATGACGAGACGTCGTACGTGACCATCCAAGTGTGACTGGTCTCTGAAGAAGAAAAAACCAATGGAAGTAACAGAAGAAGATATTTTAATACTGGGATCAACATAACAATGATACCATGGCTACAGACAAGTTTTCAAGAACTTATGGATTCGTATTTTCTCCAGCGATGGATATATTTTATCTGTTTGTTTGTTTGTCTGAGAGAGAGAGAGAGAGAGAGAGAGAGAGACAACAATTAGCAAATGGAACTGATTTCAACATGAAATTTTGGATGTTATTATTGCCTATGCGCGAAGTACGAACAATCTGATAAATCTTGGAGCATTATTGGAAATTCTACGTAAATTTGTACATAAAAAATATAAATTAAAATATTGTCTTGCTACTACGTCATACTTGTATCTTAATTTATTTTGTTATTATTAATTAATGAAATATTCCATTAGATATTACTCACCACAAAGTGAAGTGTCCCTCAGTGCTATTTACCATTAGATGTTTGCTTGTGTAGATTGCTTCCATTTTAATATAAATCCGAATAATTCGTATTTCTGTTATATTTTGCATCTTGCTGTATAAACACGTTTTGTGTTCGATGAAATAAAAGTTTTGATTTGAATATGCCTTTATCAAAAGCCAGATCTAATTCACAATTAATATCTGCAACGTTATCTCACTTTATCTAAGTAATTAATTTGGCTTGTTTATTTTTCATCCCATACCGAAGATTTGATTTGCAAAGTACAGCTATTAGAATACTGTGTTGAGGTCTTCCAAAATAAATTATTTGAAACGATGTCAATAACAAAGAAAATTCAAAAGCCGGCATGTTGTTACAGTATTCAATGTTTCTTTTCTACAATGTTCTTAAAAAAAGCAGTCTAAAACCATCACAAGGTACTGAAAACTTTCAACATATAAAGCTAAAACAGTAAATGCCCGAACCTCAACGTTTTGGGTTACGATTAAATTTGGGTACGTTTTGACCTTAGTGCATTTTCACTTTAGTACGTTTTGGTTTAGGTACATATTAACTTGGGTACGTTTCGAGTTGGGTACGTTTTGACAGCTTCCCTTTCGTTTTGCTTGACCAATGGAAATAGTGCTACATTAAAATAAATTTCAGTCAAGTCATTCGTTGGGCACGACAATATACATACAGACCATATTCATAACCTGAAATAGGAATCAAACGGAAAGCCTTGGACAAATATTCTCTAGTGCAATATTTTGTATTTAAAATATTTCCTCTTGTCAAAACTATACATCATTCAATTAAAAAAAACCGTGTGTGTGTGGCTTATCTTTGATTTACCTTTTTATCTTGTATATCTTTTTCATTGAAAGGAAACGAGACTTGCCGAGTTTCCTTTGAATGAAAACTCATTATGAGCGGTGTATCAAAGATACAGCGTGTACACATATTTTAGTTATACTACATACAATCTTCGTGCGTTTCACTTCATAAGGGAGATAAAACTGACGGCTATAAACAGTGCGATGTGAGGGGAGTGAACTCTTTACATCCATCTGGCGATATAAAAAAAAAAAGGATTTTTTGTGACTTAATTTCCGTAACACTTAATTAGTACATGTTTCGTTTTGCATTTAATCAATTAAATCAACACAATGAGCTGACATTTAAAAATCAAAGTCTTTGAATAATGTAAACGCAAACAACGAACTTTCAGCGTTCCTTGTCATAAACAGTAACAGGATGGTCATTTGCATATAGCTACATGTCGATACAAGTCAGAAACATCAAAATAATCAAGGAACTAGAGGTAATTAAACATTTTAACCCTAATTACAGTTCATTGACGTTGTTACCGTCCATATTTTGCTAATCCTACTGACTGTCAGTGTCACATTCAATACTTTCCCTTCGCTTCGATTGGGTGGGCCTGATTGAGAAGTCGACTGTTAAAGAAGTTGGCCTAGTTAGGAATCTTACGTTGTTGAACCAGTCACTTGTTAGGAATCTTACCTTGTTGAACCAGTTACTTGTTAGGAATCTTACCTTGTTGAACCAGTTACTAGTTAGGAATCTTACGCTGTTGAACCAGTTACTACTTAGGAATCTTACGTTGTTGAACCAGTTACTACTTAGGAATCTTACGTTGTTGAACCAGTTACTAGTTAGGAATCTTACGTTGTATAACCAGTTACTTGTCAGGAATCTTACTTTGTTGAACCAGTTACTAGTTAGGAATCTTACGTTGTTGAACCAGTTACTAGTTAGGAATCTTACGTTGTTGAACCAGTTACTAGTTAGGAAACTTACGTTGTTGAACCAGTTACTACTTAGGAATCTTACGATGTTGAACCATTTACTAGTTAGGAATATTACATTGTTCATTTGCTTAAGATACATAACAAATACGTTCTTTGTGACTGACGTTTGAAGTTTTAGACTGTCTATTTTTTGCCTGAGATCTGCATATCAGTTGGAAGAATATTTGTTGTCTCTAATCTTTTAAAATAAATATTTTTTTACTAGTGTTTATCAATTTCCTTCCTTCTTTAGTAAGTACTTCTTCCCTCATTTTTTTTCATGCCTCAACATAGTTTGTTAATTCTGACAACTTATTTTCAAAATTATTTTGGGTTTGTTGCTATGATCGGCAAAGTATTGGGCGCAGTATTCAAGGGACCTTCCACTTGACCAAAGTCTGTCTGATTTGGACTGGTTTTCCTGTCTGAGCAGATAGGGGTTTCTTGGAGAAAACTACTGCGTGCAGCTGGCGGAGTCTGACAGTCCGGAGTCTCAAATACGCGGTCTCAAGCCGTATCCTGTGGCCCGCAAAATGATTGCCGTCACAAGGTGTCATGAGAGATAACAAATGTGGTGTTCCCTTGGGCCATCGAAATGCCCTCATGCGGCCATTAGGGTGGTTTGAGTTCGAGACCCCTGCCCTACAGTGATTATGATATAGCGATGAGATCACTTAGTTTACTGTTTGTGATTGTAGTAGTCCACATACTTGTGTGACTATTCTTTTAAAAGCATCTCCGATTGGCCGATTTTACAATAACAAACTGTTTCATTCTCTAAGATTCTTCAGCAATAACACAAAACACAAATGTGATTCTCTCTAGTTGATAGGGATCAGTCAGGTAGCATTTTAACGAAACGTTTCATCTCATCTCATCTATTCTTGAAACGTTTATGTCTATTGTGGTGGTGGTGGTTGTTTTGTTTAATTTTGCTCTTTTTTTAAAACACCGTTTAGGTCAATGACTTGAGCTAATTCGTCGCTTACAAGCTTGCAACCTCCAAAGAAGCAGCGTAGCATGACATGCTGTGCCTGGCCATAAATGTTCAGCATTCGGCCATTTAAATGCAGGAAGTCACTTAAATTAAATTCAGTGACAAAACATTTTACCTTCCCTAAGAATTTCGTCATATTAAAAAATATTCTAAAGTCCAGTATTTGACAACCGTAGTAAGAAGGTTCCCTTCATATAAGTCAGTATCTTCTATTTTCTTTAATGCTTCCTTCTTTTAATTTATATGTGGAGAAGGGGTGGATCATACCCAAATTTACTATCATCCCATTTGTCACGTTCTAGTTAGTGATGGGCCAATATCACACAGCAGCAAAGTGATGCCAGTCTCTTTTTGGCTATCCTTAACATATAACTTGGTATAACGAACAATGTCTCGTTTTCTTACCATATTTAACACAATCCCTTATGTATCTTCGACCCCATAAATCAGTGATTTGACAACTCGACATCAAGAGGTCAGATCTGCCCCTTCATTTCAAACACAGTGACTTTACTTAAACTTATATCTGCTATCTCTCTAACTGACCGGCAGTGACCGGTGTTGCTGATATTAAAGTTACACTGAGTGTTATCATGAATGGTCCAATCCGACTAAAATCAGACCTATACAGATTATAATCAAAACTTGTAAAACTGTCCTCTGTGTGTGTGTGTGTGTGTGTGTGTGTGTGTGTTAAGAGCATATAATCACAATCCTTGATCTGCATTGCTATGTTTATGTGTAGAAAGGCAAAATGGTTAGCGTCTTCAAATTACAAAGTATTTTTTCTTTTATAGAAACCGTTCCTTTTGAAACATCCAAGACATTCTTAGCTTTTACGACATTCAGGTTGGCACATTCAGTCTGCAGCGATTCAATAATGTGGACATGAGTTTGCATGATGGCAAGCAGTGTTAACCAGCAAATTCTTCTTCGCGATTTTGTTGATTTCGTTATTTAGGGATAAAATCATTTACCTTATTGTCAGCTTGAAAACATACACTTGTACATATGGACGACACAAACCTAGTCCGAAGGACTAGTCATTTTGATATACCACAAGATTAAATGTTTTATGATAAATATCTCAAACAAAAAGTATTAAAAAAATTATTGGAGGATTGTGGCATCAATTTACCAAGGATAAGACAGAATAAGAACTCCATATATATATATATATATATATATATATATATATATATATATATATATATATATATATATATATATATATATATATATATATATATATATATAGATATATATATACAGCTTTATCAATCTGAGTAAAACCAGATCGCCAGTCTAACATGGAAATCTGGTGACCACTGAAAGGTCATTTTTGGTTGGACTCTGTAGTTCACAATTCATATCACAGCTTTCAAAATTTCTGAAAGTTACTCAAGTTATTCGGAAGATAGTGTTCTTAACAACAACTCCAGCTTTCATTGATAGCCAATCAAAAGTAAGAGAACTGATATGACAAAGGGCACCAAGACCTTAACTTTGATTGGTGTCCCTCGGAGCTGAATATAAGATTGTGGAGATCGATTTTTAATCAGACTGGAAAATATTACTATTGCTATATTGCTGTTCTAAATAATATGTGTATTGCTATTATAAATAATGTTATATTTATATGTCAGAAGAGAATTAATAAAACATTTCAAACAGTTTTTGAGGAATTATTTTACTGATGTTCTTTCAACAGCATTTTCTACTATTATACTAAGAAATAACAACAGTAGAGCAAGTGAGAATCCTTTCATTAATACTGAGTTTACAAAATTGGTCCGAAATTTGATAATCTAAATAAACTACAAACCGATCAACATAACCGTGAGCTGACGGACACCAGTACGAAGTCATGTTCTGTTGAACTTTCTATTCGTTTTACAGCTTGCACGTTTATGAAAGTGAAAACTTCGGAACACATCGTTTGCAGCAATGTCTGTCCCTAACACGAAACGCAATGCTTATTCCAAGAGGAAACTTAAAATACACATAGACTGAATTTCAAAAATGGGCAGAACTTGTAGATTGATAGGCATTGTTCAAATCCACTTATTATAAGTAGACCTCGATTTTACGACTATAGCCACTATTTACCGATCACTTTAATCTCACCTCAGTACGTGTCGTTTCGAGTCTGCGGCTTGACCAATGAGGCTAAGTGAGAAAGCTCGTCAGTTGGTTCCGGTGGGTCGATGGTTCTTACCGGGAGTTTCCCAGGTTTGTCGTGCATCAGTTATACTGGCCGCCATGTATGGCTATCGTGTGCTGAAATTTGGTTTTCAACCCACATCATCATCAATAATAACAACAGTAACAACAATAATAATGTAAACAGACCGCATGAAATGTTACTGGAACTATTCTTTATTGCTACTTTACGTAGCACCGTAAATGCTTTTTTTTTAAATACTAAGTCCTTGTTACTATTGTATAGCTTAATATGTTTGCAACGAAAAGCCGTTGTCCATGTCAGAGGTTGCATCCTCCTGCTAGAAAATTATATTATCATGTACATCGACCCCGTTTGACTCCACGTCATATGCCCATGCTCAACAGCATCTCTTTATTGTTGTTTTCTATTACCTTGACTAATGAAGGACAGATAAGTATTACATAATTAAAATTAGTTTTACCTCACAATTAATTACTAATACGTTAAAATCTCACTATCAAATGCCATAGCTCTGGCTTGATAAAAACCGATGTAATGGAGAAGATATGTCCTTCAAGGATAAATGATCGCGATAGGACCAATAATTAGCGATGGTAGGGGGTTTCATATTTCTAAGAACTTTCTAGAACAGGATAATAGTACGTATGATACAAACGACGAGTTTTCCGTTGCCTATTACTAATGAGATCAAAGTGAAATGTTCCTATATATGTATCTGAAATTATGGATAATGAATCTATATTATCAGGTATGGACGGTGTATTTAATTATTTGGTATCATTTAAGTATGGGAAGTAAATAATCAATTATCCTGATATAATGTAAGTATGGACACTGAATCTAATTATCTGATTTAATGTCTATAATTATTATCCTAGCATGAACAAAAGATGTTTGACGTATTTAATTGATTCATTAGTCTAAACATAATGATCTGTAGTACAGCTAAGATTTCTTCCTATGTTGACTTTATCTTTCGCTAACCAAGTATAGAACGGTGACCCCCACCCCACCCCCCAACCTATCTGGTATTTAAAATCCTGTCAAATCGGTGCATACAAACCAGCAGTAAAACAATGATTTCCTATAACAATTTATTTTTTGCAACTTTTGCGTTCTTTGGCAATTGAAAACTACCTTCGTTTTACATGACAAAATCTATTTGCGAGTTACTTCACTTCTATCAATGCGCGAATATCATTAAATAATATACCGTATTTTCACACATCTCACGATTTATACACGATTTTACATACTGCAGTTTATTTTTAAATTTATACAGATATAATCTTTAATAATTGTGTGATAAGGATTTTCCAAAGCTTATGTTAAACAGCATGAAAACAATGGATGACAGAAAGTTAATTCTAACGTTATTTAATACACATACCTAATATTCTTCACTACTGTTGAACCTTTTCCTCTGACCCTTCTGGTTCCATTTTTGACATTTCGACATTCATTTTGGTGTGTGTGGTCAAAGCCATTGCATATCAAAATGTAGACATTCTCCTCCACAGTGCATTGCCATAACGGAGTAATGGCTTACTAGCGGGTCTTGCAAACTTAAATTACCTTTATCGAGCCATACCCGTGTGACATCAATAGCAATACGATTTTCCTCCAAAAATGTCATGTGTAAGATTAGTCATTCTATAATCCACTGACAAATGAAACAAAACTACACAGTTAATTAAATGTGACATGAACCTCACTTGCATCACTTGTCACATGACCACACAACTCTAGCAACCGAAGTCCATGACTTCAGAAGTTTAAAGTCACGTGATATCAACAATTAACCAATTTCCAATGTTTGACACAAAATTTAAACATAGTAAAATTTTTATGTACTGTGGCTGAAATTAGATCGTTATTATGGGAACTGTACATGATCTAAGCACTAGTGTTTAACGGGAAATCAGTTATTTTATTAAAGGCCAACGTGGGTATGTGAGAAAGCTTGCCAGTAGCTTCTCGTGGGTCGGTAGTTCTTTCCGAGGTTTTCCCAGATCCTTCATCCACCATTAATGCTGGCCGCCATGTATAGCCTATCGTGTGTTGAAAAATGGCATTAAACCCCCCATTTTATGAAAGATTTAAAATAACTAAGAACTAGGGAAATCTTTTTTTTTGCATGCGGTGTGAATCCCTGAAAACGTCGCGAACTTCACACCAAACTCACGAGGGTTAGCAGCTATACACAAGACAGAAAACTAGTTAGGGCGAGGTGGGCGTAACGTTGGGAATATTTGTTAACAAAGCACCTTTTCTAACAAAGTTGTTCGTTTTTCTGTACAAGTTACCTTTCATTCCAAGATAACATCCTCCGAGAAATCTTTATTCCACACAGTTTCAACTGTTGTGCTAAGATGGAAATATCGCCTATTATATCACTGCTTTCTTCTCATTTTGTATTCACATCGAAGCAAGATTCCATTGTTTCAATACCTATGGACATTTCATGAAACAAGGATGAATGTCAAAACTTCTATTAGTAAAATAATGATGCCACTATTTGATTACAAGTAATAATGAAATTTGTTCTAATCCTTGAAGAATCCAATTACAAGTTCAGGAATTCAAAGTTAACTGAAAACAAACTTGCATCTCCACAATGAACCAGATCTGTAAACAAATCATTTTAGTTCAAAAAGTCCTCATTTTGATGGTTGCCTTCCTATATTTGATCACATTTGTAACAGAGTAAGATATTTAAGGTAGATTAATTATATTAAATGCAAAATATTTATAATAGTATTTGATCTGAAATGATACGACTTGACATGACCTTGATCACTACGTCTTAGGCAGGATTTGCAGGTATTTTAGCTTAAAGTTCCACAAATAGGAGTCATTTTCTAGTACACAAAAGATGGTATCCACACCCATCCTTATATTATAAACTGGATTCACTAAATATCAAAGCGTAAGTTGCAGCTACTCTAATCTAGATCAACGAAATGGAATGCTCAAGGTAAATTATTTTTTTACTAAGCGAACTAGCGTGACCAGAGACTCAAAGAAATACTAGTGCTCATCTCAGTGGAGATACTTGACAATTCTAAGATACTTCACAGCTAAAAACAAAAGATTCAAACCAAAACTGGTAATGTTCTTTACATCTTAAACAGAACAAGACCAATCTTTATGGTTACACAAGGCTAAAACAGCTGTATTAAGACACGGTTCACATCTTGTAATATTTCTCCAATTTGATGGCTTTTAAACAATATAAATTCAATTTTAAAATGGTACGTGTTTTTGTATGCAACTATTTCCTGAATAGTTATTTTCACCTTTTTCCATGCATTTATGAAACTATGTTGCTTACCTGTGGTTATGCCAAGACATAACTTTTTAACACTGAACCAAAGGACACGAAAAACTTTACCTTTATATCATCAACAAGACACCAGTGGGGAAAAAGAAAGAAAAGGCACAATTTTATTTAAACTTTTATTTCAAATAAAATGAAGGTTAAAGGGAAGGCTGAGAATTATCTTGCATTAAACAAAACCCCGTCATGTACAATGGCAATTTTAAGCTCAATTAATACAAGTTAAGTATCCCTCTTCTGAATTTTCTTTCTTCAAACAGCCTTCAGACACTTCTGAACATACATACACAACAAGTGCTAAATGAAAAGTAAAAAAATGTTACAATTTTTTAATGTTTTGCTATTTTTTTGTGATTTTTAATTCTTTCCTCATACTTTCAATATCAGGGGTAATGTTTAAATTAAGAAATTTTCTGACCACAGAATACTGCTTGATTTTTTTGTCATTGTGCATTTACACAAATGTACACAGTACCTGCTAAAGGTACTTTTAGTACATCTCTAAGTTACACAAGATATTTTATGGCGGGGGGTATTTTCATCCTTTTTTGTAATTGGTGTGAGAGTTTCCAACGACTTCCCAACAGGCAACTATTCTAAAATTTGGATCCGAGAACAGAATTTTTCAACAGTTTCAAGTCAATTTTTGCACTCAGAGGATTTGAAGGCAACAAATACACAATATCAACTGGTGCCTACAGAAATGAATGCAAGGGATCTTTAGCCGTAACAAATTATGAAAAATCGGTTTGACAATATTACATGGAAGAATATCAGTTGCTGTTAAAAAGACAATCTCGCAAGAGTATAGGTTGATATAAATATTTTCCATGGTTCAAGATAGCTGTCCAACAGTTTTATTAAATGATCAATGAAACAGAAATATTAAGCCCTATTGGGAAGTGCACCACAGTGCCATGTTTTATATTGCGTCTGGACGGCCCTTTCCAGCTGCTTGTTGGGTGGCAGCCTCCTTGGCTTCGTGAGCCTGTAGTACAGCAATAACATCATCAACCTGAAATGGTAAAATGTTATACAAGAAATGAGAATGATTCCAAGAAAAAAAAGAAAGGTACAGGGAATACTAGACAAATGGTTCATGAATTTCATTTGTTTATATTCATACATGGTTTTACTGTACAATTTAAATGATTCTCAAGTTGCAGAATGGGAATTTATTGTTTCTATTCAAGTATTTTTAGTTTTCATCTTTAAATTCAGTTTGTACCAAACTGCTCTCACTGCAGTTTTCATAAGGTCGTTATCAATGTTGACACGCATGCATCTGATAACATCACATGAAGAATATTTTCTTATCATTCTCGATGAACATGGTTGATAAACATTCATTGTACAGCTTCAACTACAATCAAAGTCATCAAAGACCACAAACTCGCCTCCATACTGAACCAATATATACATTATGGAACAAGGATAGAAAAAAAACTTGGTAATGATTGCCAATTCCTTGTCAGCAGGTCTCTATTTATGACAATATACCACAGCAATTGGGCTAAGTAGTAGCCTACTTTCAGACGTTCTAACTGCAATTGTATCCATAATGCCTAACTCTCTTGTACGGATATACCATTTTATCTGAAATTCTCGATATTTAGAATTCTGGTTAATTTCAGTCTTTGGGTATGGAAAATAGTTGGTTTGACGTACTTTACCGTTTCAGTCTTTATAATGATGTAAGAAATTGATGGTACTTGGATATTTGCAATAATTGCAAGTTTATATGATTATGATTACAATTCATGGGATGCACATTTTATTAATGATACACTGGCCAGTTTGGTCTATTTATAGATGGTGACATGGCAGCATTGAGCTCACATTGTGGAAGGGTAACCTTTAATGTAGCACAACTGTCTGTGTTGCATTGTAGCTTACATTTTCACAAATTCCAAAACCTACAGAGCTCAATGGCTCATTGCCGTCTCTCAACTTGACATAATCCCTTAAAATAAAATCATCTTTCCCATCATGCGATACACTCAAATTTTAATGGGTTCAATATCAATTTTGTCCTGAAAATGCATTGCTTTGATGGACACCATTTAAAAAATTTATATTAAAAAAAATCAGCATGACCCGGCACACGTTTTCATAAAAAATTATAGAGTATAAAATATCCAAGGTACTTGGTATGGCTTGTACCGGTCCTTACAAATGGGATATTTTCTTGCTATATTATTACAACTTAATAAGACCAGAAATAGTTCTTACTTAAAAAAAAACAACAGGAAACCTCAGAAAGTATTTACTTTAAAACAAGCAATATCAGCCACAGAAAAGAAATGTGCATGACTTTACCTTTGCTTTCAATGACTCGGAAGACTCGAGCATGTGCAGCAGCTCAGAGTTGTCTATTTCCAACAACATTCCAGTTATCTTTCCAGCTAGGTCGGGGTACATGCGCTGGATCAGTGGGAAGAGACGCTCACCCAGCATCTGTTTCTGCTCCTGGAGAGGAGCTGAGGCCAACATATGGGAGGTCAAAGGCTCCTGACCCTGGACAACCACAGCCTGAGGTGGGTTTTGTTGTTGCTGTGTCTAATAAAGAATTAACAAGATAAAGAACATTGTTTGTTTGGACAACAACAAAAACATGGCGAGATAATAAAAAAGTACAAGAGGCCTTAGTGGACCCAATATCTTTATCCTGGATGACACCTGTTTAACATATTTAGTAACCGAAGCTAAACTGACAGGTAGAATGGCATCCTTTCTATCAAGTCCTTCATGCTAGAGTGCTTTCTGCAATTCTATTTATGAAAACAACTTGTTTAAAGGATTTACACTTTTCAGCAATGATGACCACATTTGATCGCCAATTAACACAATTTATATAGCTTTTAAAGTTCTCGGCAAAGAATTGGTCTGGAAAATTTGGTCAAATTTTGTTAGGCATTTTATGATGAGCTGACTAAAGCCTTTCCACTTAAATAGTAATTTTGTATCCACGTTTAATTTAGTAATGATATCCAAATTTAATTGCAAATCAGGATCATGACAGGATGTATTCTGTCCATCTTGTCTAATTCAGTTCAGCTGTTTTGGAAAAGACATTTTAATTATTCTTTGCTTTTAGCATGGGTAGCTATACTTTAGGCAGATTGACGTAACTTGAAAGGCCATTATGCTCTGTCCCAATTTTATTATTAACCAGTGAAGCCATTTTCTTTTAAAACTTAAAAGTAGCAATTGTTGATGAACAATGGATGGAAAATACATGATGGATGATCAGGTGATATAAAGATTAAGAAAATTAAAAGTTTAAAGAATTTTAAATAAAGTTTTAAGATAGATAAGTTTTCCTCTTTCCAAACACTTCATATCCTAGTGACACAAAAATCATTTGCTGGAATTGAAGTGAAATATTTAGGAAATATAAATTGCTAAAACTATTCAGATACTTAATGACATGTACACACACTTTACTATACATGATCTTGAAATTTGCCTTATAGCTTTCTTAATTTGGTGTTACGATTGTAATCTTCTATACAACATTCAATATCTTGCATAACATCAGAATGCAAGAATATTAATGGTTTTGGCAGAAGTTACTGCCCTTTAATATTTTCCAAGATTATTTATCTTAAGGTGTCCGTCAACAGCTGTTGACAAACCTTTTACTGTTCTTCATTTTAGAATGATCTCCTTCTTGACTTAAGTGCCACTTTAATCACAAATGTCTTCCATGTTATGAGCGGACAGAAACCGAGAGAAAACTTAAAATACTGAGCTGTAACCTTGAACTTGAAAATAAACAGACCAACAAGATGGAGCCACCTTCAATTGTGACTGTAAGAGTTCATCAAATTTCACCCCCAATTTCAAATAACTTTCAATTTATAAAGATGAAACAAATCAGCTGTATGAAAAAAATGGATACACCTCGAAATGAAGCATTTAATTTTTTTTAGCTTCTTAATGAAAATTTAAACTAAATCAGAAATGTCTTCACATTACCATCTCTATTGCAATACACAAATGCCCTGCCATAAATATTGAGCACTTCTCCATCAGCTCTTACCGCATGCCTAGCGGAAAACAAAAAAGTGGAGAACATATTCAGATTAGCCCTACCTGTGGTACATTGCGCATTGGAGGCTGCCTTGGTATTTTGTATGGGCCTTGTTGTTGTTGTTTGGGAGGCACACTGGTGAGAGCAGTAGGTCCTGGCACAGAGACAAAGGGCAACAATGTCAAACTCTTATCTTTCTAAGTTAAAATAAAGATAAAAACTTAACCAAAAAAGCTTACTTTTCACGGTCAGGAGTTTCATTTCACAGCTTGGGAGTCAACATTTGACATGTATTATATTCTGACCCAGAGTAATGATAACAAGTGACCTACAAGATGTAACTTTCAAACACTGACACCTATACCAGAAAAGTAAATACTAAATCCACAATACTTATGCAGGCAATATTACAGAAAAGTGTAACAGCCCTGTTATTTTCAAAAAACCGAGAAGAAAACATTTTAATTATTATTGACATGAACACCAGATATTTGACACTTTTTGTTTCACAATTCACATGCGACACACACCCAACCCCATAGGCTGAAAAACAACCAAGATAAAAATAACTAGCCCAAATTCTTACTCTGGGCTGCAGGCTGGTTGGGTCTAACTGTCGGCCAGCGAGGTCCAGCTCTCATCTGCGGCATTGTCTGTGGCGTAAAGAAACCTCGTTGGGCAGCCTGCGGCATTGTTGGTACGAAGTATCCTGCTCCACCAGCTTGGAACATCTGGCCCATCTGTTGAGTCTAAAATAAAAACAGTTCTGACAAATTTTAAACAATTCACTAATGTATTAAACACAAACTTCAAATAGACATATGAAAATAGCTTTTATCTTAAGAATATGCATATTTAAGCCAGATATATGTGATGTTCAAGATACCAAATAAATAGTCCACTAACTTAAGGTACAAATTTTCATTCAATTGATCAAGGTCCTTTCCAGGCACAAGCCAAAATTCAAGAACAGTCAGCTAAATTATCCAAGCCTTAAGGTGCAACTGCTTCCAATGCTGTTGCTTGCAAAGTTGTGAAAACTATTTCAATATGTCTGGTATATTGCTTCATGCATATCTGAACGCCAGCATCATCTGTCCAATGGTGAAAGGCCTTTACACCTTCAGTTTCTGTCCAAGTTGATTAAATTCTGTACAGCAACTAAGAAAGTGGTTTTAAATGAATTATCATTGCTAGTAAAAACAGTATTATCTATGGAAGAGCACATCATTTATATAAATCTGGAGTCTTTCAAGTTGGAAATCTTTCCTGGTCAAATTCTGTTCATCAGCATTTAAGCATACACTTGTCAATTAATTCCATGTTCTTTTACACCAACAAATTACAGGTCAGGGCTCAAGTTCCATTCCCCACCCCACCTATGTAAAACTCTATTGGTGAACAAGTTGGTCACAGAATTATACACCCACCTCTCTCCCAAATCCCACCCATACCTCACCAATGAGATCAATCCATACAGCTGCCAGCCCTCCAGGCTCACAATTAGTGAAAATAGGGATTAGTGAATTCTGACATGAATTCGTAAAGTTATCTTCTAGTCCGGGAATATTTGTAGGAACAAATGTTTAGCATGGTCTCCAGCTGATAAAGGTAGATAGTGTTCAACTAGAAAACTCAACAATGCTTCAGCGTTGGTAGCTTGCAGGGCTTCTGTCGATGGCTTAAAATATTCAAGAGCTGAAATCTGCTGCGAGTTCTTAATTTTCCCAAATTCTATGTGCTTTTTGCTACCAATGTGCTTCCTCACATTGTCTCTGCCACCATGCCCAATGCTAAAATTTGTGGAACACTGCGTGCAATATGCATGATGTATATTGGTGCTTAATGGCTGAATGCAGGGTCGATTTTTGGTATTTTCTACACTAAACTTCACTTCCTTTTTGTGCATTACGTCTTTTTCCTTGTTGATGGAGACATTTCAAGATGTGATGCCGAAAGGTAATTTAAATCGGTGTTTGCGGCATATGCACTGAGCAAAATTCTGGTTAGGCCCCAGCTCCTCTCAAAAGCATTTATAAAATTACTCTTTTACAGTTAGATCAAAATACGCTAAAATGCTTGCTACCGGACAAGCTGTACCAATCAGCTACATTTCCACTAATATCATGACCAGCAGTACCGGGCCGATATCACAACTAGCACTTAACAGGATATCGGTTACTTTATTAAAGATTTAAAATAATTGAGAATTGGGGAATTTTTTTGCATGCAGCGTGTATCTGTCAATCGCTGAAAAAGATGTGAAATTCACGCCAAAATCTTGAGGGTTGGCAGCTATGAATCCATGGTCAAATAAAGCACTCAACTCTTTTGACAATATTTAGTAGAATGATTTTTCACCATGAATGTCTTCTGATATCATAATATTCTAAATTTCAAAGCAATCAACTTCATTCTGATATGAATTGCATCCAGACACAATAAAAACTGGCAATAACCTTTACAAAAAGTGTGGGAGCACAAAAATTTCTCAGCCTGTTAATTTGTAAATGAGAACAATGTGTACTGAGTAACACATAAAAATCTGAAAGACAAACTGCAGGGCTAGTTGCGGTAATATTATTATACAATGCATCGAACTACAAGGCAGAAATGGGCGACATTTTTTTAAAAATTGTGGGAGGCTATTTACCGATATGCTCATTGTCAGGTGAGGACCATAGTAATTACTAAGCTTCGAGATGATCCACTAAAAACTGAGTGACTTGCTCTTTTGGTAACGTGCATACAATTAAATTAAAACAAAACTTGAAAAAATAATATAACGGGGGGAGCAAAGTGTATCTTCAGATGATTACCATATTGTTTATAAAAAAAATCACTGCAAGATTAGTTGCATTAATGATATTCTGGTTCACAATATATGGACAAACATGCACAGGAGTATTATACCACTAAAATGAGTTAAGAGAATGGAGTGCTTGGATTTTCAAGACTGTAGCACAAAGTAACACAGTATAGTATATGCCTTATCTGTGAAAACATGACCTACTGTACAGATTAACCTGTATCCAATGACAACCTCTTAGTGTCCTCTGCCCCATGTCGGGTTCCACAAAGACAGTATTCGCCAAATATGCATATATTTTATATAACATGGGAGATAATCAGCCATATATATATATATATATATTATAGCTAGCTTTAACAAACAGGGAAAAACTGTCCTTCATGGTTGTTTTTCAGAATTTCCTGTAATGCACATATACAAAGTCATGAATATCTAGTCTCAAAATTGCAAGTGATCTGGTGGTTTGTAAGACAGAACGTCATAAAATTCCTCCATAAAACGTTTGTTTTTTTACACGATTATTGCAAACATTTCACAACTTATCCTGGTGCAGTGTTGTAACCGCAAGTCAAGATTTCTGAACCTTTGCAACAATTTTGTTTCTTCTTTGTCAGATCAACTAACCCAGCATCTGACACTATATTAGAATCATCGATCACCATTTGGCAAACATATCCACTTCATCCTTCGCTGTCCCTTTTACTTTGCAAATTTACGGACTTAAAGTTGAAAAGAATTGGTAATGTTCTGAAGCTGAGCTACTCTTTGTCCCAACTCTAAAAATAATACCAAGTTCACACACAAGAAATATAAGGAAAGGGCATGAACTTAAGAATTTCTCGAGTACACACTTGTCAGCTACAACTACTTGATGTGAATTTCATGCAGCTTTTTTGTAGTAACCTACATATGCAGAATCTGATCAAAAAACATCCTTTCTTTAAGAAAATTTGTTTGGATTTGTTTCAATTCAACTGATCTTACCAATTATATTAAATTCTGTACTCGGCATTTTTATAATTCACTAGCAACATTGCTGGTGAACTGTACAGTGAAGCTGGCATAAAATGAACTATACTCTGAGCCATGTCTGGTGTGATATACTCGCAGTATAGACCTCTATAAAATAACACCCACTCTTACAGGGAACTTCAAAATGTTGCCAGGAGGAAAAGCCAGTCCCCGGAATTGTTCAAGTAAACACTGCAAAGGTATGCAAAAGTAAAAAACTGAATATTTGCCAAAGGCGTCCTTCTTGCACTACCCGTATCCTCATGCTGGCTATCCGCTGCATGTACTGGGAGGCAAGGTGGGCCTTGCGGTCTTCTTTGCACTGAGCTAAAGCCACGTACAATGGCTTTGCTACCACAATGCGACCGTTCATCTCAGTCACAGCCTTAGTTGCCTCTTCAGGTGAACTGAAGCACACAAAGCCAAACCCCTTGGTTCTTCCATTCTCAGTCATGACCTAAAATGTAGGAAGTAAACTGGCATGTAAAGTCATTTCAATCTACAAAATTAAAATTTTAACTTTATTTTGCTGCCCTGCATTATGCTGCTGTGGGGAACAAAATAATGAACATAAATTAGTTTTGTTTCCTTTCAAACTTTTAATTCTAAGTAATCTATATATGCATCGTATAGAAAGTAAACACTTTCTATTACACAGTATTAAAACAACTAAATGCTAATAATCAGAATCTAGTCAAGTAACAGTTTAACCCCGAATTTATCTGTGCCAATAAAAGTGGGAATAGAAAATTTAACCTTTGTTATATTGACTTACACCTGCATGAAATAGAAAAATTATACATTTTCTCAGAAATAGCAAGTATTATAATCGTTATGTCTTTCTTCTGCTGATAGACAAGAGGAAACAACGGCATTGATGAAATCTGACCCGGTACACACCATCTGCATACTAGTAACTTCAGAAATCTCGAACGACATCATAAGTCCATTAATCAAGTGATATCAACAACAAACTATTTTAATGTAGGTGTGAGAAATTCACTAATATTAAATGAAGTCAGATACCTATTGTTTGACAGAATCACATACTGGAAGGTATTTCTTAATTGCATTTAGTCATTGTCTGGTCAGTCTGATTTATTAAGCAGAGAGCACATGTCAACGTATTCCTAGTTTCCTAATACCCTTGTGCCACCTCGTTTTTTTATATATTTCGACATTTATGTTAGGGTTTAGTGTCGGAGTCCATTCCTTATCGAAAAGTTGGAATTCCCGACGCCATTTGATCTTGGCATGGTGTAGCCGCTTACTAGCCAGCTCAGCAAACTTGAACAACCTTTCATCGAGATATACCTGTATGATAGGAATATGATGCCTTTTCACAGATATTGCAATCATAGCATTCGTTATGTATTTAATCCACCGACAGATGAGATGAAATTACACTGTTGAACAAATTTGACCTGGACCTGGTCATCTGCATTCCTAGTCAACTCTTGCAACCTACATGTCAATGACATCAGAGGTCATGCAGTCAAACCGTTTCTAGTGTTGATCTAGGAAAACAAATCGAGCATATAAATGAAAGTCACGTGTTTGGTAGAAAAATGAAAGAAGAAAATACTTCAAAATATTTATTGTGAAAAGAACGACTGAAAATCTGTAAGTGTTGCAGCAATTTGAAGAAAACCGGATTCACTATGCACAGAGCACGTCATTGTAGTAGTCACGTGAACCAACAAAAACATCGCTGACATGTGCTCTATACTTCTTGAAAATGGTTTTCTCCACCCTGCTGTGATATAGACAGGCTTCTGGTAGTTTTTCTCATAATAAATATGTTGAAAGTTAAGTGTGCATGACATGACGAATGCTATGCTCATAATTTTTGGAAAAACTGATAATTGCTATCAATTTCAAGCAGGTTTATCTCGACGAAAGGTTGTTCAAGTTTGCTGGGCCAACTTTTCGATAGCGAATGGATTCGTGACTCAACACTCCAACATAAATGTCCAAATATTAAAAATGGGGTGACAAGGGTCAGAGGAAACTCGGACTGATGTCAAAGTGGTAGTGCCGTGATACAACAAAACTCCAGAAGTCGTCCTCTGAATACACAACCATGAAAAAATTGTTCTTTCAAGGGGTTTTTGTGTATTTTTATTACAGCCACTACATTTCCAGGGCCATTTCACAACACTTGAGGATCACAACGTCCAAGAAATGAAACTGTTTAACATTGGAAATATTAAATGCAAAACCAAGAGACTGGAACCAAATCAAATGCCCAAACATATGAAACCCAAGTCAGTAGACTGGATTTTTATACACCATAATCTTTAATAGTGCATTTGTAAGAAATGTGAAATAATTTTCTTTTAGCTCTTTAACAAAGTTTTGGGCAAAGACGTATCTTCAGGCAGATGTACCAGGATAAACATTTTGTAGCATGTGAAAAGCATTCAATATGTTTCACATTTGATGCCATGCATTTATATTCTAAAACCTATTTTCACAGGGTTACAACAATGTATTAGTGTGTGTGTGATTTGGATTTTTAATGAAGCTTTAACAATTTCTAGTCACATCACTATGATGTCTGCAGTGGGACAGTTTATAGTGATGTCTATAGCACTGGGGCATCATGCCACAGACATGTAGCATGATGTCCCTACCAGTCACATTATCCTGACACCAGGCTGACCAGTCCTAACACTAACCTCTTAATGCTTAACATCAAGCAAGGCAGCTGTTAGTACCATTTTTATAAGTCCTTGGTATGACTCAGCCAGGGATCGAACCCACGACCTCCCCCATCTGAGGCAGACGCCCTAACCACTAGGCTGATATTAGTGTGCATTCATTCTACCAAATGTAGACGTAAACATTGCATTACGAAGCACCTTTCCTAGTCTACTTGAATTTCAACATGGTGTCATATGCAGGACATTCAATAACAAGCCTTCTAGTTTGTCCATAACCATTAAAGCTGTACAAATTTTGACTGAAGGAATACAGTCCAAGAAAGTGAAGAATTATGGCAATATGACCGGTTTACAAATTTGCAATTCTATAAAATACCAATAAATTATTGCAATTTTTTAAAAGCCCTTTCATTTCTTCATGTCCACTTAACCTTGAAAATTCAGAAAAATAAAAATCCACTTGGTCAATTTTCCTGCCAGAAGCTTCAAGAAATGTTGCAGAGTGCTCTATGAACAAGTAAAGATGGCAGATGAAGCTCACATCAGCCATACACTACAACTCTGTATTTCTGTTCCCCAATTAAAGGAGGAACAAGTCAACTGTATGTGGCTAGTTCCAGGGTGTTTGGGGCAGATACTTTTATGCAAGAACCCAGTCTTAGCACTTATCTGTGTTATAGTTCTAAGTATCAGTCTTGTTTTTTTAAAGACCAGTTTTGATCTTTAAATTTTCTACTATCACATCAAATTTAGTGCACAGCTCAAGTCCCACAATATCTCAAGTAGGATATTTTTCTTCAACAAGCAGTGGCAGCCATACCTGAGAGAGATCTGCATACCTGTACAAATCTAAATGCAGTTTATGCTACAGTGCTTTTTGTCAAATTAGGGCCGATCGTTTGAAGCCATTATGTAAATGGTGTGTAATGTTTTTTTTTACTTTTAGTAATGGCATCATTTACATAAATCTGAAAGCCCTTCATACTTTTGATGCTATCAAATTCTGTCCATTATTTTTGCAAAGTCATTCATATACTTTTTTTAATACCCAGCAGCAGCCATATTTGATGACTGATCAGCATCATCTGTAAAAATTAAAAACCCTTTAATGACAGGATACACCGTTGAATTTCGTCTCAACTGGAGTTGTGATTTAAATTAGCAATTTCAAAAGATTAAATATACTTCAAGACAGGAGACACATCCTAAATGACCAACGGAACCTACTTGCGTTCAAGAAACCAATCAATAATTAAACTATAAATCTTCACAAACCCTGGCACTGGTGATTGTCCTAAACTGGGAAAACTCCTTGCGCAGACGCTCATCATCAATGACATCATCCAGATTCTTTACATACAAATTGACACCCTGGTAACGATTGATACGCTCCATTTTGATGCGTTCAAATTTCTCCTTCAGCTCAGCCTGTCTCTCAGCCTTCTTTTGGGCACGACCAGCAAACAGCACTTTGCCTCTGAGTTCCTTGCCATTCATTTCTTCCACAGCCTTTGAAAATAAAAATGAAAATCTATAAAATGATGTTTAATCATTTGAAACTTGGGGAGAATAAAAAAGACTGCAACAACAGACATGTGAACCCTAATAGGACCATCTCATCACGGTAGTCAATTTTTATTCCACAAATTAGACAGTAACGTGTACCAAAATATTGCATACTGCTATTGTCAAGTTGGAAAACATGCATTTAAGTAAAAAGTTCAAGTGTGATTCAACACTGCTGTAGCAACGGTAAACATGAGTTGTACAGAATTCTGAATGATAAATTGAAAAGCTATACCCAAACTTTCAAAAAAGACAAAGATTTCCAAGACATATTTTTGATAACATTTTGTATATAAAATTATGTTGCATGAGAAAATGACAAACGCAAAACACTACAATAATGTTTAATGATGAAATGAAACTGAACGAATCATCAAAAGAAAGAAACCAGGAAAAGTTGAATACAGCCTTGGATAATTTTATTTGTGATTATGGAAAAAATTTAAAATGTTTGATTTAAATTTTCAAAGTCTTTTAAAAACATCTAAGTAATGGTTATCTGTTCTATTTTCTCAAACTTTCAAGGCTTTGAAAATGCTACCTCGTTTTTCCAACACTGTCAATGACTAAGAACCCTGCATTATGTTCAACTAAAGAGTTTGTGAAGTGCACAAAAACCTTAAATACCTCCAGCAAGATTGCACAAATTGCAGTTCTCAATCTGATACAATCATTTCGATGTTCTTTCCTTGCATGGCAATAACAGTCATCTCTCCCACTGATACATACTTGCATCATCATGTCCAATAAACATCACTGCTACACCACCTTTTTATCCCCAAGAATCTTAATATTCCTTTCCATTCTCTTTTGCAAACCTTTCTTAGCAGGATTATTATCACTTTCACATTATCGTTTGTTGGAGCTACATTTTAGACATGCCTCCAAGAATAATCATTTAGATGTTGTACATGAAAATTATGTTTAAAATGTCCATGGTATTCCTGAAAAGTTGGTCTGGTTCCCCATCAAACTCCAGGAAATTTAATATGAAACCCTTATCTGTAACAAACACGGACAAGCCTCCATGAGGATTTTACCACACCATTCATATTCTTTGCTAATATTCTGTATTTTGAAGGGTTGTCCCTGCTAAAACAGCAACCTCCTCGTACTATGCTTTCGTTGCGATTATATGGAAAAAATTTAAAACCAAACTTTAGAGACAAAATCAATTTGTATTTTGTCTGCCCACAAAAATAGCCCAACACGAGTAATTTCGAAACTAGTATGGATTTTACAAAATCATCTGATAGCATGTTAGACAGTTAGCTATACAACCCAAAGCAGATAACCACACAATCACATCCATGCTTTGAAAGAAAGATTTACCCTTTCCGCCGACTCTGGCTCCTCAAAGCTGACAAATCCGAATCCACGTTTCTTCCCATCAAATGTTGTCATCACCTGTTCAGAAAAAAACAATATATATACATCAAACCAAAATCTATATGAAAATGGACAAAAAATTAACCAATGAGCAGTTTTGACAATCATTAAATTTCAACTGATTCCTAACGCTAGCTATTCTTCAAGCATCTTGCATGAAGTGAGGGAAATCAGTTTAAATTAAAATATTGATAATCAATTAATCTAAATCAACCATAACTGCAGCTGATCTAATACTACTTTTCCCCATAGAAAAGTGTCAGTCAATAATCAAAACATTTTGTCATGTCCCTAACAAATAAGTTTAATACAGTTTTGGCATACAAGTTTTATCTCCTCTTCTGAATGCTGATCACAAAATGTCCGTATTGGAATTGTACCCTTTGTGTCCGGATCCAGAGTCCCCAGATCACTTACTTTGTGATGTTTGCTCACTTTCGATTTTTCGTGTGCGTGCCAGCAAGCAGGACACAAGTTCTCTTCACAATCCAAACACCTACTGCTTGCAACGCTTTTCATGCCACAAAGATCACAAGTTAGTTTCTCACATGAGTCAGTGTCAATGTTAACTTTTGTTGGGAACTCTGACACCCTTTCCTTCCGTAACTCCACACTTTCTCTGCAGACGGGGCAATTATATTGTCCGTTTTTAAGGTTAACACGTATATATTACCCACCAACTAAAACAATTATAGTATGGTAGGCATAACGTAAACCATGATAATTGGACCAATTAGACACCGACCAAATGGTTTATACAACTGATCGGCTTGAATCGGCAGTGATAATTTTCTTTAGCGACTCTTTATTTTAAGCACCAGCGATTTTTAGGAGTAGTATAAAGTATTTGGTTACTTTAAAATTCATTTATTCCTACAAACCTTTACAGGAATCAGATCTATGGAACTGGAAAAATATGATTAAACGCCTGAAATCCACCCAAAACCAAATTTACTCTCGGCCACACTTGAATCTGAGCAGCGATTACATGATGTTCACATTGTCATCACTTTACGTTCATACACGTAATCATTGTGATAATGCTAATTAAGAGTTTTACTGGGAAAGATGTAGCTGGGTGATCTTTCCATTGGTCAATAGCACATTGCACATAATCTTCAAGCATGTGTATATCTTAACTCGTTTTATTTCCTTTCAATTTTAAAGAACAAAACTTTTTCTTCTGGTTATTATTATTATTAGTAGTAGTAGTAGTAGTATTGTTGTTGTTGTTCTTGCTATTATTATTGTTGATGTTGTTATTATTATTCTTGTTATTATTAATAAAAATAATAATAACATTATTATTGGTGTTGTTATTGTTGTTGTTATTATTATTATTGATATTGTTGTTGTTAATATTATTATTAATATTAATATTATTGTTCTTGTTGTTATTAATATTATTATTCATATTATTATTGTTGTTGTTGTTATTATTATTATTATTATTGATGTTGTTGTTGTTGTTGTTGATAATGTTATTAGTAATATTAATATTACTGTTCTTGTTGCTACTAATATCATTATTCATAGTATTATTATTATTATTGTTATTATTAACGACAGTAAAATTATTTTGGGTGTGTTCATTTAAATAACTCTCCGTTACAATATTCTACGTTTCTAAATATTTTTACTGTCAAAAATCTAAAATTATTAGACTTTAAAGACAGCAGTCACATTTTTATATGGCCATCATGACGAGGTTCTTTTAAGGACCATGGACTGACAAGCAATTATACAGAAACGGGAAGACATGTTTAAGTTCTGCAGGAATTTGATTGCCCTACCTTTCCTTCCAGCAGACCACACAAAGCCTACTTTTCACCATTTTTTTGTCACAGGCTAATGATCACATAATTCCTTTCATGGTATATAGAGATCACGTGGTTTATTGGGTGTTTATGGTTACCGGATGACTAGAGTGCATATTTCCAGTCAGTCAAAATAAATAATGCTGTTGAATGCAATCATATCTTAGAAAAATCTGTACGTTAAAGTTACTGGATAGCACAATATCTGTGATACATGAAAACTGAACCTTAAAATGACTGTACTATTTTTAAATAATTTCAAACTGACATCTCGCTGGCAGCCAAGTCGCTTCTCAATACATGTTCAAATTATTTTTGAAATAACTTTTAACGTCAGACACACAGACAGACATACTTCCTAAAAAATCAGTTATAGTTTTCTGTTAACTATGTTATTTCAATTTATGTTATTATCATTTATTTCATTTTTAACAAACAAAGAAAGGTAATCTTTTTCCTTCCCCCCTCCCACCCCTCCTCACCAGTTGGCACAGATGTCTGAATGTCAGATCTTGTGGAATACCGCCATTATATCTTCGAATCAGGAAGCTATATGACGAGACGTCGTACGTGACCATCCAAGTGTGACTGGTCTCTGAAGAAGAAAAAACCAATGGAAGTAACAGAAGAAGATATTTTAATACTGGGATCAACATAACAATGATACCATGGCTACAGACAAGTTTTCAAGAACTTATGGATTCGTATTTTCTCCAGCGATGGATATATTTTATCTGTTTGTTTGTTTGTCTGAGAGAGAGAGAGAGAGAGAGAGAGAGAGAGAGAGAGAGAGAACAATTAGCAAATGGAACTGATTTCAACATGAAATTTTGGATGTTATTATTGTCTATGCGCGAAGTACGAACAATCTGATAAATCTTGGAGCATTATTGGAAATTCTACGTAAATTTGTACATAAAAAATATAAATTAAAATATTGTCTTGCTACTACGTCATACTTGTATCTTAATTTATTTTGTTATTATTAATTAATGAAATATTCCATTAGATATTACTCACCACAAAGTGAAGTGTCCCTCAGTGCTATTTACCATTAGATGTTTGCTTGTGTAGATTGCTTCCATTTTAATATAAATCCGAATAATTCGTATTTCTGTTATATTTTGCATCTTGCTGTATAAACACGTTTTGTGTTCGATGAAATAAAAGTTTTGATTTGAATATGCCTTTTTCAAAAGCCAGATCTAATTCACAATTAATATCTGCAACGTTATCTCACTTTATCTAAGTAGTTAATTTGGCTTATTTATTTTTCATCCCATACCGAAGATTTGATTTGCAAAGTACAGCTATTAGAATACTGTGTTGAGGTCTTCCAAAATAAATTATTTGAAACGATGTCAATAACAAAGAAAATTCAAAAGCCGGCATGTTGTTACAGTATTCAATGTTTCTTTTCTACGATGTTCTTAAAAAAAGCAGTCTAAAACCATCACAAGGTACTGAAAACTTTCAACATATAAAACTAAAACAGTAAATGCCCGAACCTCAACGTTTTGGGTTACGATTAAATTTGGGTACGTTTTGACCTTAGTCATTTTCACTTTAGTACGTTTTGGTTTAGGTACATATTAACTTGGGTATGTTTCGAGTTGGGTACGTTTTGACAGCTTCCCTTTCGTTTTGCTTGACCAATGGAAATAGTGCTACATTAAAATAAATTTCAGTCAAGTCATTCGTTGGGCACGACAATATACATACAGACCATATTCATAACCTGAAATAGGAATCAAACGGAAAGCCTTGGACAAATATTCTCTAGTGCAATATTTTGTATTTAAAATATTTCCTCTTGTCAAAACTATACATCATTCAATTAAAAAAAAACCGTGTGTGTGTGGCTTATCTTTGATTTACCTTTTTATCTTGTATATCTTTTTCATTGAAAGGAAACGAGACTTGCCGAGTTTCCTTTGAATGAAAACTCATTATGAGCGGTGTATCAAAGATACAGCGTGTACACATATTTTAGTTATACTACATACAATCTTCGTGCGTTTCACTTCATAAGGGAGATAAAACTGACGGCTATAAACAGTGCGATGAGCAGCAGAGAGGGTGAACAGACCATAGAATTCCGACAAAACAAATAAAACAAACAAATAAAATCATCTCGTAGAAAGGTCAAGATTTTACAAATGAACTTTTCCTTGAGATGTTTTATTTCTGTAATGACCGATTGTACTAATAAAACCTCAGTTTGAAATAGTATCTGAAAAAATAAAGTACTCTACGTGTTTATTTATTTCTTGTTTATTTTTTGACGACCAACGTTGGTAGGCACCCTCTCTGCTGCTCCTCTTTTGCTGATATTAATTAAATTATTATGTTATAATAAAATGGTACATCCAGAATCTCATACTGCAAGAACAGCTCGAGAACGATTAGAAGCAATTAAAAAATTTCTTCGTGTCAAAGACTCATTTAGAAAAAATCTACAAGCGCAGCAAGAAGCAAAAGTTGAGTATGAAGAAGACACTAAAAAACTATTTAAACCCGTCACTGCAGCTACTGAGAAAGTTGCAACTGTCATCAAAGAAGATCTTCTTCCGGTATCAGAAAAAATAGCAAGAAGAACTAAACAGGCAAAGAAGATTTTACGAGACCTTCCAACCGACATAGCTGCAGCTCAACCTCCACCTGTTGGTGAGGAAATACTTGAAGGTATTGGAGAACTTCGTACTGAAGTCGCCGATGTGAGAAAAAAACTTGCATCTAAATCCAAATCAGCAGGAGAGAGCTTAAAATTAATTGCAAGATTTAACGAAGGAGTTGTTGAGGAAATTAGAAACACTGAAAGAGAGAAATTACCTGAGATGATATCAAAAAATATATCTGATAAAACTAATTTTTTAAAACCCTTTTATGGAAAAACAAATAATAATGATTTCATTAAATGGATATATCGCGTATATTACAATAAAAAACAAGCTAGAGGTCCAGAATTTGAAAGACTTAATGAAGAAGTAGAAAGACTTAGATGGAGACGGGAACAACCCAAACAAGGAGAGTCCTCCCAGTATCAGCTTCCTCCACCTCTGCAACAAATAGAACAACAGCAATCTTCTTCGCCACAGCAAAGGTTGAAGTCGGAAATTAAAAAGACTAAAGAGTCACTTAAATCACCCCCCTCGAAGAAAATTTCTTCACCTTTACGTAAAATTTCTGCACCGGATGTAACATTTACACCGACAGGTTCACCACATGGATTTCGAGAAGGTGACTCACCCCCGGCCACCACTGAAGTACTTACTCCGGTAATGCAACCACCAGTATTTAAAACACCTCAAGATGAACCTAAAACAGGACGTGGTTTATGTCCTGATAATATCATCAATGACGTGTCACGGTTAGAAGTTCTCATAGGAGGAAAACGTGCCGGAAATAATTCACCAGAAATAACCAATGAAGCAGCTGATATTTGTCGGCGACTATTTCAAGGTGGTATCATGGATATTGGCGTTTACCGAGAACTTATTGATGAGCTCGTTGATGACTAGTTGTTAGATAAATGGTAAATAAAATAAGATGATTGTGCATGATAATCATCGTAAACCCACACAGGTCAGGGCGGTAAACTCACGATTACCAATCTATAGTGTTATTTACGGAGATGGACTTGGTGATGTCATTCGGGGATTATTCACGAGGATAGCTCCAAAAGTAGCACCTGTTGCAAAACAATTATCGATGAAGGCTATTGATATTGTTCGTGATAAAGCTCCTGGTGCAATTGTCACTGTTGCTGGTAAGGCGTTCTCGGCGATCAAGGAAAGATTAGCACGATTATTGCGACGAAAACAACAACCACCGGTGAAACTGGCAAGTACTGAGGTGATGCCCGCAGACGTAAGTAAAATAATAAATCAGGCTGCAAATCAAAAACTAGCGGCGATATCTGAAGAAGCAGAAAAAAATATAACAGCAAATTTAATAGCAGGAAGCGGTCTTCGTCGACGATGATCATCATTTGGAAAAATGGTAATCATAATAAAAATGTTCAGGCGCGAATCAGACCCAGCATTTGATATGGAGGCACCTGTCCTTAAGTACGAGTCAGTACGTGATTATCAATTTTATTCTTATGACGCAAGACTACCAAATCAGCGGGGGAGAATCGAATTACAGGTTCATGATACAAGTAGATATTTCTTGCCCGCTGAGGCGTTTATTGAAGTAGAAGGTAAACTTGTGACGAATGTTGCAGCTGATACGGCATATGCTGCTAATTTGCGTGTTGGTTTTGTCAACAACGGAATTATGGCACTGTTTGATAGCGCCACATACATGATTGATGGAAAAAATATTGAATCAATTCAGAAGGATGTTGATGTTGCTACAACAATAATTGGTCTGGCGAGATATTCTGACGACTTTACAAGATCAGCTGGTCCAACAATGATGTTTGCCAAGGATATTACTGACAACGCTAACCATAATCAGTATACCAAGGTACTCACTCCAAGGGCTACTGCAGTTGATCCACAGGCAGAAGCTGCCCACCCAGACCGTGAAGGTAGACCAGCTGCTGAATTTGAAATCATAAAAGATATTACCCCGACTTTCAACTTAGGATTTGCAACACGCCAAGCAGCGCTGTCGGGAGATGATAGAAATTTTTCGTGTGCAATTCCATTATCTCACATCTTTGGATTTTGCAGAAATGTTAGAAAAGTCATCTTTGGAGCTAAACACACAATTGTGCTCGTAAGAAAAGGTGATGATAATGATGCAATCTGGCGAGGTGCTGGTGTTGCTGATGCTGGTAAAGTAAATATATCAAAACTTTCATTGTGGATGCCAGTAATGACTCCATCTATTACTGAGGAACAAAAATTACTATCTTTTATGGATCAAGGCGGTAAATCATTGCTATCATGGTTAACAGTAACCACAGATGCTGCTCAAAGCAATATTAATGGTTTATTTACATGGCATATAGCATCACAACAGGGTGTTTCTGCACCACGACATATTTTTATTGCATTGCAAAATATTAACCGGATAAATGATCAAGAACATTCGCATATGATATTTGATAACCTTGGAGTTAGTGAAGTTTCTTTACGGATAAATGGACATCAAGAACCATCCGAGGATATATTGTTAAATTATGCACAAAATCATGTAGCGCGCGCATATCATCGTTTAATGTCATTTATGGGACGTGATCAAAATATAGATACCGGTTTGCAAATATCACAACTAGATTTTAAAAAATTGTACCCGATTTATTATTTTTCACTAGAACATCTTGATTTATCCAAACAATCTGTTGTTGATATACACTTTCGAGCTCATGTTACTAACCCACCAGCTGGTGGTGCCTTTTACAGAGCGATCGCGGTCATACTTAGCGACAAGGCCATGTTACTTGAAGGTGGTAGTGGTCGAATGAGGGTCGTTGATGCACCGGTGGAAAATATTTAATCGTGTTATTTAGAAAAACATATTTTATATAAAAATGTCGTATAGTCATGTTAATGTTACTCTGACCCCGGGTCAGGTAAAAAAGCTTCAATCAAAAACCGCCAACAAATGCGGAACTAAAATATCACTAAAACGAGATCATATTAGTGGTGGTCCAAACAAATTATCGTTGACAAATAATCAGATTAAACATTTCAATAAAGCCCTAGAATCAAAAACTGGATTTCAATTCCATCTCTCCCCGAGCGCCATCAAAGACATGGTTAAAACGGGTGGTATATTTCCACTACTTGCGGCCATTCCGGCATTAATAGCTGCAGCTGCTCCAGCCGTAGCAAAAGCGGCCGCGTTAGGTGCTGTTGGAACAGCCGCTGGAATGGCACTAAAGAAGGCAACAGGGCGAGGATACAAAAAAAAGGGGCGCGGCTTAAGATTGCCAGGATCTCGTTGGGGGAGAGGCCTAAGGCTTCCAGGGTCATTTCGTTAGACGTTCCAGCATCAAATTTTGATTTACTTAATGCCGCTAAAAAATTAAAAATATCCGCCTTTAGAGGTGTTTTTATGCGAGATCAATTACCGAAACAGCCAAACAAACTAGAAACAGGTATTATTAATCTTGACAAACGTTCTGGACCTGGTACTCATTGGGTATCATACGCGGTTGATCCGCGTGGAATTGTTTATTTTGATTCGTACGGGTTAGCTCCACCTGTTGAATTTATCAAGTATGTCGCACCACTCCACGCAACAACCAGAGGTTTCAAAGTTTGGTATTCAACGCTACCCACACAAACAATGACAGATCCGCCAATATGCGGCCGTGAAGTAATTAATGTACTCGACGCTATATCAAAATCATCCAGGCCGCCACATAAAGTCGTGCACGATTATACAAGCAACCGATTTGTTGCGCGTAAAGCATTTTAAACAACGGTCTTATTATAATGGTTGACATTTACGGAAGATCTTCTTCACGCGTTAAGAAAAAGCCCGGCGACGTTGATCTGTCAAAGTATGCGACTAAAGATGACCTTGCTGATATCATGAACCTGGCTGGAGTTGACCCAGATGAAGTTGTTATTTTTCAAGATCGATATGGTAAACTAAAAACCAGCAATATCAAATGGAATGATATAGTCCGGCGAGTACTTGGTGCAGTTACAGATAATATTCCCGTGTTTACTGATAGCGGCAAAATCAGAGATTCAAGTATGTCACTTAAAACCATCAGAGATGAAATTGCAAAAAGTGTTGCTAATCGCGTGAGAAACACCGGTGACACAATGATGGGTGAACTTAGCATGAACGGGAACAAAATAGTAGTTTTAAGAGATCCAACATCTGACGAAGACGCAGCAACAAAAAAATACGTCGATGTCAACTATGGCACCGTAGACGGTAAATTATCCACGTTACGGGCTGAGTATGACGTTCACGCAGGAACTTTTGGAAGATTTCGAAGAAATTTTCAAAAAATCGATGATACCATAGATAAATTCTTCGGTACTCCACGCGCCATTGACATGAAACTCGTTGATATCAAAACTGACCTAGACACGATCAAACAAAAACAGCAAAACATCGTAGCGGGAATTCCTGAGATTGTCAGCAAAACCAATTTGATTAAAATTCCAGCTGCAATAACTCCCGGGCATATCACAAACATCGTATGCACGGTATCATCGGGATTTGCAACATGGTCGCAGCAAAATAATACTATCAAATATACCGCAACAGTCACTGGCGTGTACAGGCTGTCCGTGTTCAGTGCTGCAAAATTTGAAATATTTACAACGTTTCCATGGCGTCATTCCACAGACAGGTTTTCCGGGGTTGTATCTGTTGTATTAAATAGCGGAACCGAAGAAATATTTATTCTGGAAGCAGCTGATAAGAAATTAACCGCAACATCCTTCTGGTGGTGTTTGGAATTTGTAGCTGAAACACCTCAATTGGTTACTGCATAAAAATATATGGACGGTGCACAATACAGATACAATCAAGCGCGTGAATGGCAGGCTGCGCTAAAAGATCAAGTCGATCAATATACAGTAAAAGTAAAAAAATATCGACGACGATTGGTTATCGTTGATGTGTTTGTTTATTCAGTATCCGCTGTTGTTGCTGGAACCGGTGTCATATTATCAGCGTTGACAACGATGGCACCAGTAGCTGTAACTATCTGTATTTCAGCAGCAACAACTATTGCAGGTGTGCTTGGTATCATCACAAAAAAAATATGTACTTGTACGAACGAAAAATTATCCGATTACAAAATAAAATTACATACAGCGACGGTAGCATACTCGAAATTATCCTCGTTGTTATCAGCGAGTCTCAGTGATGGAATTATATCTGATTTCGAATTTTCAATGATAACCAAAATATACGACGAAGGTATCGGTATTAAAGATACAAGTATCAATAATGACAGAATTACTCCAGCAGATCATGACCAACACAACTCCGCCAAAGATAACGATGATCTCGGTAAGTTCAACTAATCCTGAATTTAGTATTAATTTTCCTACTGCAATTCCAGTAAAAGAAATAGCACTAGCACAATTACGAGTATATTACAGCTGGCCAAATATCAGATCAAAATCATTTAATGGTACACCAGCAAATAATTCGCTCGTATTTGATAACAAGAACAAACCCGATGGAACACCTAACTGGGTTGTTGTTGGAATACCAACTGGCAGTTATGAGATTGAAGAGATCAGTGAGGAATTTGCGCGTAGAATAAAATCAATAACAGGAAAAGAATCAAAAATATCAATTAATGTTCATGAGCCGACGTTGTCCTCGACGGTTGAAATAAACTCGCCTGATTATGCCGTTGATATTTATAAATCTTCAATCAGATCAGTGCTAGGATGGCCTGAAATTCCCAGGGTGTATGAAGTACCACCAGAACCAACTCGGGCTGATTTTATTACAGATGAAAGAAAATTTATGACATTTCCTGAATATAGAGGTAAATATCCATGGAGATGGGGGGGTTCTTCATTTTTTACAATTGCTCCTGATGGTGACTTTCCTAAAATAATAAATAATATGCGTAATGTTCATTCAGATGATAGATTATATCCACTCGTAGATGAAGAATTTATTAAATCATATTCTGATCCTGTTAATTTTGAATTTAAACAATCAATCAACAAACTACGAAATTTCTTTACTGATAGCTACAGCGATGACGTAAAACAAAAAATCATTGAGACGATAAAACATCTAAATCAGGTCATATCAGATATTAGATACGTTAATAAAACTATCATTGTGAACATGGTTAAACACGGTGATGAAAATATTGATAATTATGAAGCTAAACCATGGTTTCTCAATCATTACAAAATAACTGAACAACAATTACCAACATTTGTAATACCGGGGATTGATGCTGGAGAGCTAGTAAAATTATTAAACGATCTTATCGACGAAAACTTCCCTAAAATACTCGATGCGTGGAAAAAACTAGCACCACCTCCATCTGTTCTCAGATATGATAATGATCCACATGGCGGCGGAAGACACGTATCTCCGGGGATCGTTAATATAACACCGACGGTCGCGGTCAATCTGGTTTGTGACGTAATCGATGGCAGCTATCAAATATATCTCGGAAGATCAAATCAAGCTCAACAAGGATACATCCTGTACACGTTCACACCACAAGTTCCCCCTGGAAGTTTAATCGTGCAAGAACCAACTAATCCCGTGTATTTGCGGTGTCACAATAATATGTTAACGCGAATCAATTTTAAGCTCACAGACCACCTTAATCGCTTAATTGACATACGTGAAGAAGAGCTTGTAATAAATCTGTATGTAAAGTCGTAAGACCTTTGTCTTAAGGATTTCTGTCCTAAGGACTTCCGTCGTAAGACTTCCGTCGTAAGACTTCCGTCCTAAGGACTTTTGTTGTAGATCTTCATGTAATGGAGGGTTTTTACACGCGAGGATTTCTTAACAGTTAGAAGAACATTTGTAACAGAGATCAGACTCAAATTCGATCAACTTAAAAAAATATTTTATTATTACTGGCACAAATTTGTGTTTGGTACAAATTAATCGGCCCAGGCAACTAAAAAAGCTGGTCGATGAAAGTAAAATTAAAATTTCTATCACAAAAAAAATAATATTTATTAATTTTCCTGATTTTTACTGAAATTGTACAAATTACTTGATTTTGACTACCAACTACCCCGTCAGAAACATAAAAATGCACGAATTACTTGATTTTGACTACCAACTACCCCGTCAGAAACATAAAAATGCACGAATTACTTGATTTTGACTACCAACTACCCCGTCAGAAATAAGAAATCCTAACCTTGTCAAATTGTTCCTAATAAATTTTATTTATTATAAATTAATTTTATTTATTAATAATATTATTTTTACTGAGATTTTTATTTTTTTTTTACTAAAATACAACGAAATTGCTCAATTTTCCTGATTTTGACTACCAACTACCCCGTCAGAAATCAAGTAATTCGTGCATTTTTCTTTGATTTTGACTACCAACTACCCCGTCAGAATCAAGTAATTCGTGCATTTTTCTTGATTTTAGTAAAAAAAAATAAATTAATTCAGTAAATAAATAAATTAATTCAGAAATAAATAATTTGTAAAATTAAGAAATTTGTACAATTTTATGTTTTTGATGGGGCAAATGGTACTCAAATTAAGAAATTTGTACAATTTTATGTTTTTGATGGGGTAAATGGTAGTCAAATTAAGAAATTTGTACAATTTTATGCTTTTGATGGGGTAAATGGTAGTCAAAATTAAGAAATTTGTACAAATTTGTTAAATTTCAGTATAAAAAAAACAAATTACTAACCCATCAAATTCAGAAATAATATTTCTGATCAAAGATCTCAGTCATCTTCAAAATTACTACTTTGGATCGTTTCACCAGTAACGAGGTTACTCTGGATCGTTTCACGATCTAACATTATTTTTCTTAATAGTCTTATGCGAGTACTAATCGTTTTCTTTGCCTCATACTCGTGGGATAATAACGATTTAATTCTTTCTACGGCGGTAGAAAGAGGAACGAACTCCTTCACATGATCATCTTCTACGGTAGCTAGCGACTGAAACATTGCCGATTAAATCCGTTTCATGAGCCTGTATTCAGATGATAGTGTGTGTGTCCCCATGGTTTTACGTTCTTGTAAAATCTCAAAGTCAGAAACTATTTTTTCAGGATTAAGTTCATCAGATATATTAATTCCATCTTTTTTCAATTTTTTAATAGCGACAATTACATCATTGATATTTTCATGGTTCATTATATAATATATGAATCTTTAAAATAAAAAAAAATATCCCTAGAACACCTATCGAGTGTATTAGCGAGTTCGTCGGGATGTTTCAGGGACAGCACAACCAAGAACTCGTAGCTTGCCACCGCAATCTACCAAGTTCATTAGGCAAATATTCCCTCTACGAGAGCCCCTAACCCGCCAAACAACGGTCTAGAGGCCCAAGAGGGAGGACAGCACAATCCTCATTAAACTCGTAGCTTTCCACCGCAATCTACCAAGTTTAGAGGATATACATATAACATATAACTAACTAAGGACGGCACAAGGACAGCACAGTCCTCATTAAACTCGTAGCTTGCCACCGCAATCTACCAAGTTTAGAGGATATACATATAACATATAACTAACTAAGGACAGCACAATCCTCATTAAACTCGTAGCTTGCCACCGCAATCTACCAAGTTTAGAGGATATACATATAACTAACTAAGGACGGCACAAGGACAGCACAATCCTCATTAAACTCGTAGCTTGCCACCGCAATCTACCAAGTTTAGAGGATATACATATAACATATAACTAACTAAGGACAGCACAAGGACAGCACAATCCTCATTAAACTCGTAGCTTGCCACCGCAATCTACCAAGTTTAGAGGATATACATATAACATATATACAATGAAATGGTTATATACAATGAATGAAGAGCCCCTATCGAGTGTATTAGCGAGCTCAGATTATGAATGAAACGGCACTAACTAAGGACAGTACAAACATGTACGCTCAGCAAAAACCCACCCACAATAATTAATCCAGTGGGTGATACGAAAATATGTATCACCCACAAGTCAATGTTGTGGGTGGGAATTTTGCTGAGCGGGGGGGGGGGTTTTGCGGTTCCCCCCACTATTATAAAAATCGCAATTATGCGTACACCACCGACAAATTGTCAGCCATGGGGGTTTGATCCTGGACCGCGAGCGTCACAGTCCAATACCATACTGATCGAGCTATCAAACATTGTTACGAACATATCTTTCGGAAGTTAATATATAGCTAGCTATATAGCTAAGGAACCAATATTTACACTAAACAGCGGTTTCTGAATAGTAACAGTTTCTGTATTTATAACAGTTTCTGAATAATAACAGTTTCTGTATTTGTAGCGGTTTCTGAATAATAACAGTTTCTGTATTTATAACAGCGGTTTCTGAATAAATACAGAAACTGTATTTATAACAGCGGTTTCTGAATAATAACAGTTTCTGTATTTATAACAGTTTCTGAATAATAGTTTCTGTATTTGTAGCGGGTTTCCTAAGCAGACTGAGAATCAATAACAACAGTTTCTGTATTTGTGGCGGTTTTCCTAAGCAGACTGAGAATCAATAATAACAGTGGCATGAACACACAACTGCAGGTCGATTACCATGACAACGGTTTCTGTTCCCACACACAGCTTCCTACGGATCAATAACATTATCATGATCTCTCGTAATGTTGTATGATGGGGAAATATTTAAAAAACATAAATAATACTTCTACGAGTAATTAGTTACGATGTAATTAATTACGATGTAATTAGTTAAACTGACTAATTACGATCATAAAAAAACAAAAATCTACGAAGAAAACTATATATTACAAAGTAATCTCCCCTTATATAATCAAAAATTCAGTAGTGTATGGAGGACCTACTGTGACATAAATTAAAAAAATTAATTCAATGTGGTGATGATAGTTAATAATGTGGTGATGATAGTTAATAATGTGGTGATGATAGTTAATAATGTGGTGATGATAGTTATTGATACTTAAAGATAATTTTCTGTTTATATTTTTTCGAGAAAGCAGATCTTATTATATTTTCTGCCACCCTTTGTACTGATTGCGGGTGAATATCAAAATATTTCGCAGCAGAAGATATTGAACGCGATATAACTTTTTCGCCAGTTTCTATGTTTGTGGAAATTACCGCCCTCTTTCCGATTGTCTTACATCTTCCTGTATTTCCACGTGTATTATTCTCGCTGTGAGAGATAGCTTGTAAATTGGATAAATTATTGTTTTGAGGATTTCCATCAATATGATCAATAACAAGACCGTCTTTGATCAAACCCTTGTGACAATCGTATGTAAATCTATGACATAGATAATGTTTCTTTCCCCCCCCCCCCGCATGTGAACATTAGATAACCAACATTAGTAATATAACCAACTTGTCTCTTCAACTTGCAGTGTCTGATGATACCATTAATATTTGATTCATAGTTTGTTATGACAGGATGTGGGACAAATATATTTTGCTCCATTATAATAATATTATACGTTTAAATCATTGTTTGTCTGAAATCTTGATATATAATCCCTCACGGATTTTATAGCGTTTTCACCGCTATTATTTTTTTTGTCATAATATCTTTTAAGTTCTCTGAACCGTTTCCCGCCGCACTTTCCACATAATTCTGTCTTTCCTCGCACTCCAATACCACACCGTAGACATGGTATTGGTCCTAGACTTCCTCGTCGTATGTTTTGTGAGTGCATCCAACAAAATTCCTTTCTACAGGATTTGTTGCATCGATTTACCGAGCCGATCATCAACCATCTGCATTGGGACATTGTATATATATATATAATTTTCTTTATTTAAATATTTGTTTTAATTATATGAACGAGTTTGAGAGATTATCCCAAACTAGGCCTGTTAAATATAAATTCAACCTTGACAGATTATCTTCTGACTTGCCAGTACGAGATCTGGTTGATCCGAAAAATAAAAGTTTGATCTCGAAAATTCACGACGCCAAGAAAGAATTTTACACGGATGGTGCATCTCATACATGGTCAACGTTCAAGATCATACGCAACACTGGCAAAGTCAGTGTCGACAAAGTCACGGACGCCACAATGAACGACAAGCGAGCGGCAACTATCATTAACTACATCGCTGAATACGAGGGCAATCAAAAATATTTCTTCAGAGTAAAATTTATTGTATTAACAGAAACAGATAGTTGGATTATCCGTGACAAATATGATCCTGTCCTTGGTAATAATAAAACTGTCATATTAAGTAAAAATTCCAGACCGGGTCTACTGACGGGTATTGACAAACCGTATTATGAGCGAGCATATCCTGTAACAGCGGTTATTTATGGAATCTATGAGATAAATAAAAAACCCAACGTTGATAAACTAGCGACGATGAAATTTTCAAGGTTAAATTGTGTAGCCGAACGAGTAATAGAACACTTTACAAACGCGATGCGTGGAAATGGATTAACTGATTTAAGGCGTGAAAAAATAAACTCGTGGGCTGATTCAGTTAAGGATACCGGTGCTACAATAAAAGATGTTGCTGAGTTAGGAAAAATATTAAAATTTCCAATAACTGTGGCGACAATAACGGGAGAAGTACTGTACCAGTCGAAATATAAATCGAAGGGAGCTCCAATAAATATTATCGATCATAACGCGCACGCATGGACTAACGCGGTAACAATATTTCCACGTGATCGAACTGTTAGATTTTACCCCACAGATAGTATGTTTGATTTTATCAACGAAATAAGTAAAACCGATCCTGTATCGGTATGGTTATTTAAAAGTAATGAGGAGGGTGAATTTGATCAGTTTGTCAAACCGAACGGTGAAATATATCGCACAGAATCCCTCCATGACGAGATGAAAAATCTTGCGACGTTTTTACAGTGCAAGCACGCGGAAAATACTGACAAATTACTAACTAATTGCTTTACCGTTCCATCTGTTGCGGCTCATTTCGCCAGAGAACGAAATTCATGGAAACCAACACGATTTGATTTACTCGAGGACGTACGCGCAAGTTGCGTCGAATATGGACATGGCGGATTATGGAATACCAAATACAATTACAATGATGTTATTTCGGTTGATATGGTTGCATGTTATCCAGGAAGTTTTCTGGGATACGGAGATTGTTCTACGTACTTTGAAAGATTTGGTCACCCTACAAACGAGATGACGCGAGTGGCAATTAATGGACCATTACCTGATTTTGATCTGACTGGATTCGCCTGTATTGAATCGTTCGAGTTTAACGAAAATCTTCACAAGATTTGTTATGTTTGGTTTGGCAGACATTTTTGTGAAAAACGTTGGGCACCTATAGTTTTGTTGCGATATATGCTAGATTGTATGATACTGACATCGTTGGTGGTCAGTGAGGCAATTATATCATATCATGCACAGACCAAAGTTTGGTTGCCCATGTCAGATTCTGAAGTTATTAGCGAGTTTAAGGATATTTCCGAAGATGATATTCCTAATAGACTCAAAACCGCAAAAGATCTCGGTAGAAAAATTATAGGTAAATTTACTCAAGGTGGTGCATATGATTATAAAAGACATCACGCACGATTAATTCTAGATGATGCCGAGTACGATTTTATAATCGCTGACACAACGGCGAAAAATACGTTTGTAAATCGAGAGAGTGTTTATTTATCCGACGGAACAAAATTAGGTACGATCGTTAGTTACATAAATGACGTATCCCCGCAATATACTCATCTAAGATCTTCCATGTTGGCTTATGTTTCCATAAATTTATTATCGATGATTAATAGATTTCCTGAGACCGCAGTCAGAGTCGCAACAGATTCTTTTTATATTTCAAGTAAATATTTAGAATCTGTTATGAAATTTACAAGTGATGATGAACGATGGGGTTCGTGGAGAATAAAAAAGGAACTATTACACAATTACACAGAATCAGCAGATGTTCCAGTGAGAGATTTTTATCGTGAGGGTAATAAAATATCAGAAATGTCGAAAGCACCATCGTTGAGTGATCCAATAACTAGATATAAGACAGTATATCTCAATGGACCTGGTGGATGCGGCAAAACAACTCGAACGATTAATGTTTTTAGAAATTCAGATATAATCGTGCTGACACCCACACATAGACTTGCACGTGAGTTGAAACAGCGGCAAGTACAATCGTGTACGTATCATAGTTTCTTTCGGTGGCGCGGGGATACATGGACTCCTGAACGGATGGGAGAAAAATATATACCTAAAATAATTATTTGGGATGAGATATGCACGGTGTCATTGGATACATTAAAAACGTTTCTTGATTGGTTGTTGACGAAAAATACCGCCATAATAATGTGTGGCGATCATGGTCAACCTCCGCCCTTTGTTGGACCATCTCCACATGACTGGTTAAAAAATTTCGTTGATTATTATGAAGAAATAGATGATGATCATAGAGCTCTTGATGCAAATTTGAGGGAGTTTAAAAAATTAATCAGATTACAATCAAACAAAATTCAGTGTGAAATAATACGTGGAGTGATCTCAGAGACATCAATAAGTGATTTTTTGAATTTATGGAGACCCACCGATTTGATCGTAGCAAGTAGAAAAATAATCAGAGACGCTTTACAACAACAGTTATTTCAGCTGCATAAAGAACAATATTCAGAACTACCCGTTCCGTTATGTTATAGACCATCAGATACACGAAAACAGAATATTAATGTTGATATTCCAGGACCCTTGACAGAGTCAAGGAAACAGATTCTCGTATTAAATGATATTGTCGCCGTTGATATCAGTGTGGTCGAAGATGCAATACACGCTGACAAATCTCCATGGGTGTTGGGATACGCTATGACGATCCACTCGTCTCAGGGATTAACTATTTCTGACACACGAGTCTGGATTGTAGACGATCGCATCGAGTGGTCAAATTTAGTTTATTTGGCGGTATCGAGGGTCAGAAATATATCTCAATTACGTAGAATTATAATTCCTGAAATCGTTGATAAATTTAACATCATCGATGATGATATAATAAGAAAAAAATTAATCGGATACAAACAATCTGACAAAAAAAATAAACGCGACTTTGATCTTGATGTTGAATTTATTATTGAGTTAAAACAGCAGCAGAACAATCATTGCACCAGTTGTAATTGTATAATGTTATGGCGGTATTCGAGTAATGATTCAAGACAATTTACCGTAGATAGAAAGGATAATAGTCGCGGTCATACACGAGAAAATACCATGTTGACCTGTCTCGAGTGTAATCGACGTCGGGGTGCAGGCACCCTTGGCGCTAGCGCCTTGAGTGCAGGCACCCTTGGCGCTGGCACTAGTGCTAGTTAAGTGATCGAAATCACCGGAGTGATCGCGGTGGTAGTTGGGTATCCGCGGGAATTATTTGTAGTTGTTCACGTGTAAATCCACGTTGAGGAGCGGCCGAATCTAATCTGTAGATTACAGGTCTGGAAACGCCTACGTTTCTTCCAGTGGATCTTGTCACGGTAGATATTTTGTGTGTGGTAACACTCCAAATAGGATCAGTTGCTCTCGCTTTACCACCTTCAAGTTCACCAGGCTCATATAAATATCTGACTGTGACATCACCTAATATTTTTTGTTTTCCAGCATCTTTTCGTTGTGTTGGTATATTTTTTTTGTGACCGCGCTAATGGGTTTCATGTTGGTTGTTCGTGTGATCTCATTATTTAATGCAGCTATCACGCCTGGTAATCTTGCCACCCATTCGCGAGATCTTTTATCCTGAATAAATTCCCTCGCGTATTGATATCCAAATAACCGTTCAGCAAGTGTTCGATTAAATCGCTCAACAATTGCTTGATCACGGTGAATTGCAGTATGACCTCGTCGTATTTTGGTATTATGTTGTTTCATCAGCGATGATACTGGACCAAGAAATTCCTTGCCAGGATCAACCTGTAGTAGCTGCGGCCATCGTAGTCCACCTTGTGGTCCACCACCTTGTGGTCCGAGTCCTCGTTGATAAATTCGTTCAAACGCATCGGCTACTTCAGATGATGTTTTTGCTGATAGCGGCTCTGCTTCTTTATATCTACTTGCAACATCAACTACGGTTAGCGCGTATTTGTACGTTTTTCCACGCACAGTATCATGCGGTAAAAACAGAATATCAGCTTGATGAACTTCATTAGGAACACTGACATCGAAATACGAGTACTGAATTTGTTTAGGACGTGGTAGATAAATTTGCCATATTGCTTGTTTAGATAACCACGTTTTAGCAGTAGAATGTTTAACCGCCGCTGCATCAGCGAGTTTACCAATTGCTGCTTTGCCTCTCCAGTATCCTCTCGGCGAATAATAAATTGATTCCATTATTAATTACCAGCCCCAATCGCTAATTTACCTTTCGTCGAGGATCTTACTAACCAATTAGCTAATGATTCTCTAATATTTTTATTTTTTATAGAATTTAATGAATGAATTAATTTTACATCTGCAATATGCCTATCTTGTAGATTTTGACTTTTATAAGCTACATCATGAGCATGACAAGCTCGATCAATAGCGTTTATTGGTTCCTCGCCTGGTTTTGGTTGATCTTGATCATCGAGCCTGATATCAAGTCGAGTACCAGGACCGCCATAATTATATCCTGGTAGATGTTTTTCTCCACTATATTTAGCCCATGGAGCACCTGGAAACTTTGACATCAAATTAGCAATATCACCACCGCGCTTATTAGGTAAAAACGAAAATTTCTTTCTACCGCATATAGAACATTTTCCACCGTACGCTATTTTTTTGTTTTTTGTTATAACCGTAGCTAAATCAGTGGTTGGAGTTTTAACTCTACAGCGTAAACAATATAAATTCATGTTATAATATATATGGATATAATTGATTTCTCAGCAACTCGGCAGCGAGAGCCAGTTAAGCATCATCCTGCGCTACCGAACTCCATCAGAATGATTATCATAGGACCATCTGGATCGGGTAAGACGCAATTATTACTTAATCTGATAATGAGATGGTTGAAATGGGATAAGTTGTATTTAGTAGCACCATCCGTTGATGATCAGCGATGTTATGATGTACTTAAAGATTTCAATGAAAACGCGCGATTACTGGATGAAGATAATGATGTTATAGAGTTTATAACCGATATTGATGAAGCACCATCCGTAGATTCCATAGACGGATTTATTAACAATTTAGTTGTATACGACGATGTGATGCTAGATAAACAATCAAATCCAGCCAGAATATTTTCCCGAGGGAGACATAAAAATACAGACGTGATCTATGTTACTCAACGATATACACAAATTCCGAAGGTGATCAGAGACAACTGCAACATTTTAGTTGTGTTTAATGGCGTAGACACACACACGTTGCGAAATATTCATCAAACCTGGTGTGGTGGTGACATGGATATAATTAAATTCAAAAATTTCTTCTCACGAGCGCAAGCTACCCCGCATGGATTTATAACAATAAATTTACATGATCCAAGAACAAGATATCGTGTGGGTATTGATAAAATATTTGGGTAACAGGGGGAGCAGCAGAGAGGGTGCCTACCAACGTTGGTCGTCAAAAAATAAACAAGAAATAAATAAACACGTAGAGTACTTTATTTTTTCAGATACTATTTCAAACTGAGGTTTTATTAGTACAATCGGTCATTACAGAAATAAAACATCTCAAGGAAAAGTTCATTTGTAAAATCTTGACCTTTCTACGAGATGATTTTATTTGTTTGTTTTATTTGTTTTGTCGGAATTCTATGGTCTGTTCACCCTCTCTGCTGCTCGATGTGAGGGGAGTGAACTCTTTACATCCATCTGGCGATATAAAAAAAAAAGGATTTTTTGTGACTTAATTTCCGTAACACTTAATTAGTACATGTTTCGTTTTGCATTTAATCAATTAAATCAACACAATGAGCTGACATTTAAAAATCAAAGTCTTTGAATAATGTAAACGCAAACAACGAACTTTCAGCGTTCCTTGTCATAAACAGTAACAGGATGGTCATTTGCATATAGCTACATGTCGATACAAGTCAGAAACATCAAAATAATCAAGGAACTAGAGGTAATTAAACATTTTAACCCAAATTACAGTTCATTGACGTTGTTACCGTCCATATTTTGCTAATCATACTGACTGTCAGTGTCACATTCAATACTTTCCCTTCGCTTCGATTGGGTGGGCCTGATTGAGAAGTCGACTGTTAAAGAAGTTGGCCTAGTTAGGAATCTTACGTTGTTGAACCAGTTACTTGTTAGGAATCTTACCTTGTTGAACCAGTTACTTGTTAGGAATCTTACCTTGTTGAACCAGTTACTTGTTAGGAATCTTACCTTGTTGAACCAGTTACTAGTTAGGAATCTTACGCTGTTGAACCAGTTACTACTTAGGAATCTTACGTTGTTGAACCAGTTACTACTTAGGAATCTTACGTTGTTGAACCAGTTACTAGTTAGGAATCTTACGTTGTATAACCAGTTACTTGTCAGGAATCTTACTTTGTTGAACCATTTACTAGTTAGGAATCTTACGTTGTTGAACCAGTTACTAGTTAGGAAACTTACGTTGTTGAACCAGTTACTAGTTAGGAATATTACATTGTTCATTTGCTGAAGATACATAACAAATACGTTCTTTGTGACTGACGTTTGAAGTTTTAGACTGTCTATTTTTTGCCTGAGATCTGCATATCAGTTGGAAGAATATTTGTTGTCTCTAATCTTTTAAAATAAATATTTTTTTACTAGTGTTTATCAATTTCTTTCCTTCTTTAGTAAGTACTTCTTCCCTCATTTTTTTCATGCCTCAACATAGTTTGTTAATTCTGACAACTTATTTTCAAAATTATTTTGGGTTTGTTGCTATGATCGGCAAAGTATTGGGCGCAGTATTCAAGGGACCTTCCACTTGACCAAAGTCTGTCTGATTTGGACTGGTTTTCCTGTCCGAGCAGATAGGGGTTTCTTAGAGAAAACTACTGCGTGCAGCTGGCGGAGTCTGACAGTCCGGGGTCTTAAATACGAGGTCTCAAGCCGTATCCTGTGGCCCGCAAAATGATTGCCGTCACAAGGTGTCATGAGAGATAAGTAGTGAAAGGGGCCACCCTACGTACAATGGGAATTAGCATTACAGGGACCCCTGGGCCACTCTACGTACAATGGAAATTTAACATGGCGAAAAATCGTAGGCCACTCTACGTACAAGGGGAATTTAACATGGCAATAAATCGTGGGCCACTCTACGTACAAGGGGAATTTAACATGGGGAATAGAGTTTGGGGTTGTTTAGGGACAAAGGGAATGGAACATGGGATTTTTTTTAAATTTAAAAATTTAAAAAAAGGGGTAGGCAATGGAAAGGCTATCTCTTTTCGAGATATATGGCTGGCCCTGAAAAGGGCCTTTGGTTTATGTTAATATGCCCTTAACATAAATGGCATTTGCGACATCTTCTTTTCCTCAAACTTCGTCTTACAGCAGGGCCATACATCAGAGTCCTCTTGAGGCAACCTTGTCTCTCTATATAGACTCTTCTTATCCACAGGCTGCTGTTGGTCCTGTGGACAACGGTCCACTTGGATCGGACATACATGAGCATGTCCGTCCTGAACATCATTGTTGACACAAGGGTTGAAGATTCAACGTCGGTCCACATGTTGAGGTTCCGAGAATAGGTGAATCAATGCAGTGAACTGCGCTTATTTATAGGGACAGAAAGGATTGAAACGGATTGAGTTCATTCACCAATCCGAACACGCGTTACAAAATTCAGTCAGCCCGCATCCAATCCGAAGAGAGCAGTCTGTGACGTCACGTAGTCAATATAGATTCGCTAGCGCTTGTGTGCAGTCAATCTATGCGATAGTGATTCAACATGACGGAAACTCAGAAAACGATCCAGTGGGGTGCACCAGCAGGGGAGACCGCCCAAGGGAACCCGGACTTACTTTCAGAAGAGGTGAATTGGGATTTTGTGGATTTTCTCTCCTCGCAAGAATTTGTTCCGGAACCTTCGTTACCTTCTTCATTACCGCAAGTGGAGAATTTTAGACAGAGACAGAAAGAAGAATTGGAGAAATTTATACAACGACAAAAGGAAGCGGAACAGGCTTTTCTCCTACAGCAACAGCAACAAGAAGAAGAGGTAAGAAAAAAACAACAGCAAGAAGAAGTAGCAGCAAAGAAACAAGAGGGTGAAAATCAAACGGTCACGGTACTGTTGGACATTTTAGCGGAGTTAAGAAGTCTGAAACAAATGTATCAGACTTCTTTATCACGACCGAAGAGAATACGACCTTCCCGAGCCAAACATGTCAACCCTGTGACTAAGCCTACCGTACCACCCTTAGTGATTTCAACCCAATCATCATCAACATTACGCAGTCCAGAAGTAGGCCTTGGCCGTGGCAAAGGCTTAAGGCAGTTAAAATTGATTGCTTAAACTCACCCCTACACCATGAAGAAAAAAGGCCCTTTTCAGGGCCACTCACATTTCTCGAAAAGAAATACAATTTCAATTTGCCAATAACTCAAAAATAACTCACCCATTTTACCCTTATAGTACGTGTCTGTGTATGAGTGCGTGAGTGTACGTTCTTATTTTAAAATCACAACTCAAAGACACTTACCTTATATCATTCATTTATTCTTTTCTCCATTTTTTTACAATCCAATTCACAATTCACAACACAACACTTTAATAAAAAGTTCATTGATTTCTTCTTTTCTCCTTGTTTAGTCTCTCTGTTTTTTTAATTTCTTCACCGTCACACTCTTTTCCTCTTCTTCTTCCTCCTCGCTTTCTTCCCTTCTTCTTTTTTTCTCCTGTTTCTTTTTCTTCACCTGTCTTCTTTCTTCCTCAGAAGAATCCCTCTCTTCCTCTGAAGAATCCCTCTCTTCTTCTGAAGAATTCCTCTTTTCTTCTGACTCCTCTTGTTTCTTTTTTGGGCAATCTGGAGACCAATGTCCTTTTTCTTTACAATAATAACAGGTATCTTGACTTTTGTCTTTTTTATCCCCTGTTTTTTTTCTTTTTTGACGGTCTGGACACTCTGAAGACCAATGCCCTTTCTTCTGACAGATATAGCAAGTATCTTGACTTTTATCTCTAAAGGAAGGAGAGTAGTCCGTAGGCTGGTCTGAAGAGAATTTTCTAATGACCCCTCGCAAAGCTCTGACGAAACGTTCCATCTGGTTAGTCTCTTCCATCGTTGTGCTCGGCTTGAGAGTGAAATGAATAGTGAAAGGATAAGACACACACCCTTTTATATACGCTGGTCTGCTATGACTATAAAGTAGTTTATGGTGTTTGAACTTGAGTCATTTGACTTTTTGCTTTCAAGATGAAACGATCCCATTCATTCGAGAAGAAAGAAGAAGAAGAAAGTAAGAGGCAGAAACGTGATCTATCGCCTCGAACCAGGGCTGAAATCTTGGCACAAATTCATGCCAGTGATTTTGAAGAGGACATGAGTGAACCAGAATTTGAAACCTCTAAACCAAGTTCACCACCCTTAGTTAACCCTGAAAAGTACTATTCCATTCGAGAGACGGAAAAGCGCTCCTCTAGAAAATTTAGAACCACGGCTTACAAATACACGGTGAAGTTTAAAGATTTCAAGGCTGAAGTACCGTTAGAGAAAGCAGAAGTGTTCATCACTGAGGTGTGGGATTCTTTGCTCACTGCACTCAAGCGACAATGTCAACCCAAAGAAGACGATCGCTTGAGACTTTCCATACAACACGACGGTTTGAAATCCCCTGTTTGGATCGAGTTTAGCACCCCTGCAGAATTGACTGCTTCCAAAGTCATGGACAAGATTCAACACGTACAACAATCTAATGATCAGTTTGACATCACCGATGGTAAAGCCACACTGGACATGACCCACGTCTCTCCTCCTCAAGGGACAGGACGCAAAAAGATGTTATTGGTGGACGATCTTCGCAACACCAAAACGAGTCTCGTCCGAATTAACAACCCTCATGACCAGATGTGTTTAGCCCGTGCCATCGTGGTGGGACGAACCTATGCCAACAAGAACGACACGGTAGAATGGAAAAGAACCTGGAACACTATTCAACGTTCCGACCGAGCCAAACAACGAAACGAAGCAGAACTCCTGTTACAACAAGCCGGATTGCCCAAAGACACACCCTGTGGCATTCCCGAGATGCAAAAATTGCAAGATGTCCTAGCTCCACGCTACACCTTGAAAGTGCACCCTCAAGAAATGCGCGGGCCTCTATTGTTTCGAGGCCAAGATTTTAAGGACGGAAAATACATTCACCTTTATCATCACGATGACCATTTCGATACCATTACCAGTATCACTGGATTCCTGGGATACAGATATTACTGTGAGAAATGTGACTATGGTTATAATAATCGAGAGCAACACAAACATTGTGGATGGAAATGCTCAGGATGTTTGGCCTCTCCACCCTGTCTGAGCGAAGAACCAGTGCCTTGTTCCACTTGTCTGCGCACGTTTGTCAGCCCTGCCTGTTACCAACAACATTTGAAGACGCAAGGTTCACAGAAATAATGCGCTTGTCAACTGCTGAGATTGTGCCCCGTGTGTGGACAAGTCATACGTACCAATAATACCAAGGCACACGTATGTTCAGGAAAGAAAAAATGTCACATTTGTCACCACATCGTGGACTTGGAACACGAATGTTACGTGCAAAAATACCAACCCCCACCAGAGAAAGAGGACGGTCACAAGAAGAAAGGCAATTTCATCTTTTTCGATTTCGAATGCATGCAAGAGACTGGCATTCACATTCCTAATTTCTGCGTGGCTCATCGAGCGTGCGAGAAGTGCATTCAAGAACCTATCTTCAGTCATTGCCCTCACTGCAGCAAGATTCCTGGAGGGCGTGAAAAAATCTTTCGGGGACCGAACACGTTAGCCGATTTTGCCCAATGGGTCTTAGACCCCGTCGACAAGACGTGGAGCCAAGAGGACATCGAACTTTACGGAGATTGTCATCGTCATGCCACGGTGATGGCTCACAATTTCTCCGGATACGATGGACAGTTTCTTCTCAGATACTATACGGAACATGGCACCGAACGTCCTAAAGTGACTTTGAACGGAGCCAAAATCATTTTCATGCAAGTGGGACAAGTACAGTTTAAAGATTCGATGAGCTATTTGGCCATGCCTTTGAGTCGAATGCCTAAAACGTTTGGAATGACAGAAATGGCTAAAGGTTACTTTCCACACTTTTTCAATACGGAAGCCAATCAACATGCCGTTCTATCCCATTTGCCTGAGGCTCACTATTACGACCCCGACAACATGCGTACCGAACAAAGAGAAGCTTTCTACGCTTGGTACCAGATTCACGCCTCGGACCCTTTCGACTTTCAGGAAGAAATGCTAAAGTATTGTCGTTCCGACGTGGACATTTTACGGCGTTGCTGTGGAAAATTTCGAGAACTGTTCATGGAACACGGAGGGGTCGATCCTTTGAAAGAAGCTTGCACCATTGCCAAAGCGTGTTCCTTAGTGTATCGACAACGATTCATGCCTGAAAAGACCGTGGCTGTCATCAGTCCTCAAACGACCCACTTTGTCAAACGTCAATACTCGGTCAAAGCCCTACGTTGGTTACATTACTTGTGCAACAAGGAAGACAAGTGGATTCAGCATGCCCGCAAGCAGCAGAGGGGGCGAATCGGACATTTTGTCCAATCGTTATTTTGCTTAATTATTACTTTCTGCACTCAACGATCTAGTGTCGTCAGCGCCTGGTAAAAAAAAAACGACGACGTCGTTGGGGGATCGTCGCGTCGTCATTTGGTTTAATTAACACCTTCTGCGCGCCGATCCCCAGCGTCGTCAGCGTCCGGTAAGCACATCGACGACCGCGTCGATGTCGTCGCCCCCTCTGCTGCTAAGTGGTTATTTACAATGAAAATTATTTACAACTAACCGAATATTTGGTCAAGTCCGATACGATATCGTGTCCGAGGATCATGTAAATTTATCGTTACGAATCCATGTGGGGTCGACTGAGCATGACTAAAAAAGTTTCGAAAAACATTAAAGTCCATGTCACCGCCGCACCATGTCTGCCAAATATTTCGTAGCGTGTGTGTATCAACGCCGTTGAACACAGCAAGAATATTACAGTTGTCTCTAATTACTTTTGGAATCTGAGTGTATCGTTGAGTGACATATATCACGTCGGTGTTTTTATGCCTGCCTCTGGAAAATATCCTAGCTGGGTTTTTTTGATTGTCTAACATAACATCATCGTACACGACTAGATTGTTAACGTCGCCATCAATATCATCAATACCTGGTGCATCACTGATATCTGTAATAAACTCAATAACATTTTTTTTAGCGATCGCTGATGCATTCTCGTTGAAATCTTTCAACACCTCGTAGCATCGTTGATCATCTACGCTAGGAGCAACCAAATACAACTTATCCCACTTCATCCATCTCATTATTAAATTGAGTAACAATTGCGTCTTGCCGGATCCAGATGGTCCGATGATAATCATCCGGATCGAGTTTGGTAACGCTGCAACATGCTTAACTGGTTCTCTTGTTTTAGTCGCCGAAAAATCAATTATATTCATATCTCTATACATAAATTATGGATCTATATTGTGTGAAGTGCAGAGTGCGTACTGGCACAAATGATATGACAACCGCTACAACAAGAAATAACAGATCGGCGCTTACTGGTAAGTGTGTACAATGCGGTACAAAGAAATTTAGATTTATTTCTATTAGACCCGGAGATGTTTTAAAAAAAAGCGAGGAGGTGACATCGCAGCCAAATTGGCAAAACTCCCCGGAACACCGTGGGCAAAGTATCCAGGAGAAAAACACCTCCCAGGATATAACTACTGTGGTCCCGGAACACGATTAGATATTAGACTCGATGATCAAAATCAGCCCAAACCCGGTGAGTATCCAATAAACGCTATCGATAAGGCGTGTCATGCTCATGATGTTGCTTACAAAAGTAGCGATCTGCAACAGCGTCATATCGCGGACGTAAAATTAATCCACGCGTTAAATGCTATTCCTGATAAATCCGTCAAAGAAAAATTGGCCTCATGGTTGGTAAAATCGGCTATGAAAGGTAAATTAATGATTGGAAGCGGAGCTTCTGGCGCTGGTAATTGAAAACGATAGCGTTTATAATAACAACATGGAATCCATCTATTATTCTCCGAGAGGATACTGGAAGGGGAAGGCCGCAATTGGTAAGCTTGCAAGCGCTGCAAAGGTAACAAAGACCACTGCGGCTAATTGGTTATCCAAACAGGCTATATGGCAAATCTATCTACCACCGCCTAAACAAATCAACTTCTCGCGCTTTGATGTCAGCGTACCTAATGAAGTTCATCAGGCTGATATATTATTTCTGCCGCATGACAACGGTTACAAATACGCGCTAACCGTAGTTGATGTTGCGAGTCGATACAAACAAGCGGAGCCGTTAAAAACAAAGTCGGCAACTGAAGTAGCCGCTGCGTTTGAAAGAATTTATCGAAGAGGCCCTCTGCGCTGGCCAAATCTATTACAAGTTGATCCCGGTAGTGAATTTCGCGGCGCTGTTTTATCAACGCTGAAACATCATAGCGTCGCGATACGACGAGGTCATACTGCGCTACATCGTGATCAGGCAATTGTTGAACGATTCAATCGAACTCTCGCTGAACGGTTATTTGGATATCAATACGCGAAGGAATTCATCCAGGAAAAACGATCTCGTGAATGGGTTAAAAGGTTGCCAGGTGTAATTGCAGCGTTAAATAACGAGATTACCCGAGCAATCAACATGAAACCCAGCGACGCGATTAAATACGAGTATATACCCGGAAAATCAAAAATAAATAGCGTTTCCAAGCCGATTCTTGGCGATGTCACTGTTAGATATCTATATGAACCAGGAGAGCTTGAAGGCGGTAAAAAAAGAGCTACTGATCCTATTTGGAGTGTTACCACACATAACATATCAACGATAACACGATCAACTGGTAGACCACCGATCTACAGACTGGATTCAACTGCTCCTCAGCGCGGATTTACACGCGAGCAACTACAAGTGATACCTGACGATACTCAATTACCCCCGCGTGGTCTTAACTAGCGCCGTTGCGTCTATTGCACTCAAGACAGGTCAACCTCACATTGTTTTTAACATGACCGAGACTGTTATCGATCCTATCCACGGTAAATTGGCGAGTGTCTTTATCCGAATAACCCCAACTCATTATACAATTGCAACTCGCGCAGTGATTATTCTGTTGTTGTCGTAGCGAGATTATTAATTCGGCATCAATATCAAAACGCCGCTGTTTTTTTTTATCCTGTTGGCGGTAACCCGAGAGTTTTCTATCAATGACGCTTGCATCGATGGTGACTTTGTCGCCGGCTTCGTCAGTGACTCCGTCACCGGCTCCGTCAATAACAATTCTTCGAAGCTGATTTATCCTTCGTACTCTGGACACTGCAAGATAGACTAGATTCGACCATTCGATGCGATTATCAACCATCCAAACAATTGTGTCCGTGATGGTCAGTCCCTGCGAGGAATGTATTGTTGTTGCGTATCCTAGCGTCCACGGGGATTTATCAGCACGTAGCGCGTCCTCGACGACACCGATATCAACGAGCACGATATCATTCAGCACGAGAATTTGTTTTTTTGTCCCTGACGCTGTCGGGCCCGGGATTTCAACTTCAATGTTCTGCCGCCGTGTGTCAGCGGGTCTATAACATAACGGCACTGGGCGCGTTGGAAACTTTTCCTTATGCAACGCAAACAACCTCCGCTGAAGTGTGTCTCTGACTATCTTTCTACTCGCTACAATCAAATCATTCGGTCTCCATGTTTCCCAGAATTCATTTAACGGCGTTTCCGGAATCACCTCGCGGATTATTTCACATTGAACTCTATCCGGCTGTAATCTGATTAATTTTTTAACCTCGCGCAGTTGTTCATCAAGTGCTCGGTAATCAGTATCGGTTTCTTCATAATAGTCTACGAACCCGCTCAACCAATCATGTGGACCCTCGCCGACAAATGGTGGTGGTTGGCCATGGTCCCCACACATGATTACCGCTGTATTCGCGCGCAGCAACCACTCAAGAAACATTTGTAAAGTATCTAACGAAACAGTACATATCTCATCCCAGATGATAATGTCGGGAATAAATTTTTCACCCATTCGATCAGGAGTCCACTCACCGCCGCTGTATCGAAAAAAGCTGTGATAAGTAACGGCGTCAACATTTCGTTGTTTTATCTCTCGCGCTAGTCTATGGGTCGGTGTAAGCACGATTATACTTGCCCGCGTTCGAAATAATTCAATTGCCCGAGTCGTCTTTCCTGACCCGCCACAGCCGCTTAAATAAACCGTCTTGTGTCTACAAATTGGATCAGAACACGGTGGTGCATTAGACCATTCTGACAATTTATCACCGCATAGGTAATTGTTCTCAACGATGACATTTGCTGACGGGGAATAATCGCGTCGTATTTCTTCTTTAATTCTCCATGTACCCCAACTCTCGTCCGGACTAGTAAACTCGGTTACGTTTTTCTTATACTTTACGTCTATGTAAAATGAATCAACGGCTACTCTAACCGCGGTATCGGGGAATCTATTTATCATCGAGAATAAATTGATAGCGGCGTAACCCAGCATAGACGCCCTCAAATGTGGATACGCGGGGCTGTCTCCATCGCTGTAGGAAACAACTGTACCCAACTTTGTTCCATTGGACAAGAAAGCTGTTTTGCAGTTCACGTATCTATTTTTCGCCACTGCGTCCTTGATTACGAAATCATATTCTGCGTCATCTATAATCAGCCGTGAGCAATATCGTTTGTAGTCGCAGTTTTTTCCACCTTGTGTGAACTTACCGATTATTCTTCTACCGAGATCTTTTGCCTCGTGGTTTCGTTGGTTGAATATCCTCCTGGACCATTCGATGATATATTCCTCGTCGGCATCAATGTGTTTTCTGGATTCATCAATTATGCTATCTAGACGCTCTGGTTCTGGTAACCAGACTTCAGTCTGCGCCCGGTATGATATAATCGCGTCACTGACAATCAACGAAACTAGCATGCTACAATCAATCATATACCGTAGCAGCGCTATTGGCAACCACTTCTTTTCAGCTATGTGTCTACCGATCCAAATATAGCAACAGCGATGGAGTCCTGCCGCGAATTCAAATGATACTATGCGAGCGAATCCCGTTAAATCAAAATCAGGCAGTGGTCCATTAATAGCAACACGAGTCATTTCATGTCTGGGGTGTCCAAATCGTTTGAAATACTCAGCGGCGGATCCATACCCGAGAAAACTCGCTGGATAACAGGCAACCATATCAACCGAGATCATAGCGTCGCGGTTGTATTCAGTGTTCCATAGTCCACCGTGATAGTATTCCAAACAACTGGATTGTACATCTGGTAAAAATTCCTTGCGCGTTGGTCTCCACGCATTTTTCCTTGCTGCAACATGAGCTACAACCGATGGAATCGTAAAACAATTTGTTAGCAGTTGTTCATCATGCTCCTCAAATTCTATGGCAGTTTTTTTCATCTTGTTGTGAAACGCTTCAGTGCGGTATAATTCACCGTTTGGTCTTACAAACTGATCAAAGGTATCCGCATCGTTTTCAGCGCTGCGAAGTAACCACACTGATACAGGGTCGTTTTTACACAAGTAGGCAATAGCATCAAATAGTTTCCTCTCCGCGAGAAAACCATCCCGGGAGAATTGTTCTCCCAGGAATTCTTCGGGTATATACTTTACTGTTCTATCCCGTGGAAATATTGTGATCGCGGGCGTCCATGCGTGTTCGTTATGATCAATAATTTTGATTGGGGCTCCCTTCGATTTATACTTCGATTCGTATAATACTTCACCGGTTATCGTTGTAACGGTTATTGGAAATCTCAGCGATGTTTCTAATCTCGCTATGTCGCTGATGGTTGCTCCACGCTCTTTTACGGTTAGTTCCCACTGGTTGATTTTGCTACGTCGTAAATCAGTCAATTTGTTTCCTCGACACGCATTTGTAAAATGCTCTATTATTCGTTCTGCTACACAATTTATCCCGGTTGACTGTTTCATCGGTTTCAGTTTTCCGATATCAGGTTTCTTATTTAACGGGTATATTCCATAAACAACTGCTGTTTCAGGATACGCTCGTTCATAGTATGGTCTGTCAATTCCGGTTAACAACCCCGGCTTGGAGTCGCGGCTGACAATGACTGTTTTCTTGTCGCTGAGAACCGGTTCAAATTTATCACGTATGATCCAATCGCCTGATTTCACCCGGACAATGAATTTTACTCTGAAGAAATATCTTTTACCGTCAAGTTGTGATATTATCGTTGCTGCGCGGTTGTCGTTCATGGTAGCATCAACAATGCCATCAATTCGAAATGTTGACCAACTGTGAGATGCGCCATCACGCTTGAATTCATTGATACAATCGCGTATTTTATTCAACAGGGTTTTATCGTTTATTAACGCTTTTGGTGTGTCCTTGAGGACTCTATCGAGATTGAATTTAATATTTTTCCGGGGCTTAATTGCTGCCAATCTCTCAAACTCATCCATATAATTAAAACAAGTATTTAAATGAAAGAATATAGTATAATGAATCACTGCAAATGGTTGATGATTGGGTCGATAACCCCGTGCAATAAATCATGTAGAGGTGAATTCTGCGGGTATCATTTACAAAGCGTTCGTAATGGTTCTCTTGGCCCTCTCCCGTGCTTGGTTTGCCACGTTGGTGTAAGAGGAAAATCACAGTTATGTATTAATTGTGGCGGAAAGCGATACAGGGAACTAAAACGCTATTATGACAAGCGAATTAAAAACGCCGTCATTGACCCTACCGCAGACTTCGTCATCAAAACCCCCCAAGACTACGTTGAAAGATTTATAATTAAACCAAATAATAAATTAGACAAATAGTATTATTATACAAATGGACCAAGAATTTCAGCCGCATCCTGTGCTCGTCAGTTACGAGGCATCTCGCGACGGCATTGTTAGAAACCGCAAACTGAAGAAGCCGGTTGGTACCGTGAATAATCGGGGGTATTTGCAATTTAGTGCTGGAAAGAAGACGTATTTTGTTCACAGGGTGGTATATGAAGCGTTTAACGGATTGATCAAAGATGGCCTCGTTATTGATCACATTAATTCTAATTGTCAAGATAACAGACTGTGTAATCTGCAAGCTATCTCTCAGAGCGAAAATATTAAAAAAGGCCAAACTGGTAAGTGTTCAAATCAAGCAAGAGGTGTCAAATCGTTTAATACATCAACGCACGAGGAAAAAACATTTCACTCCATGCATGCGGCAGGAAAATATTTCGACATTTGTAGGGCCTCAGTACGATTTGTTGCAGAACGAGTATATCAAACAGCGATCTCAAAAAGGACCGGACACAGAATTCGATTTTCATATGTAAATATCAGCGAGTGACGAAGTCACCGGCGCCTATGGCGCTGACAAGGCCACCGGCGCTGACAATAAATTGTCCGTTCCGGAAGAAAACAAAGTATGAACACCTCGGAATTGATACACGGGGTTTTCATTTTTTTTTTATTAATATTTTTGATATTAGAAACAAGATGTTTTATAAGAATAATGAATATCGAAGACATCAATAATATATTAACTGAGATTTCAAAATTAAAAAATCAAGGAATTGAATTATCTGATGGTCTCGACAGTGAAAAAATATTATCCGATTATGAGATTATTAACGAACAGTCGAAACGGGGGCGTTTTACCCTGGCCCGCGAGTACTTTTTTATAAAACGATTACAACATACGATTAATGAAAACTTGTACCACAATGACGCAAATGCATTCATTGGACTATTTACTGCCGTTGAAATAATACGAAAAAAACTCGGACGTGTTTATGAACGACGCCGGGAGATTTCTAGTAAGATCAAAAACATTAGAAGGATTATAGACGAAAACTCCGGCGAGAAATTAGAAATTGCTTCGCAATTGCAATAATGGTAGGCGAATCACTTACTACTCGGCTAGCCAGAGAGCGGCTAGCAGCGCTTAAAAAGTTTATACCGTTACGAGACAGGGTCCGAGAACAACTTCAAACGCGGCAGCAACTACAAACCGATTTTACTGTTGGAAGCGAACAACTCTTTGCCCCGGTAACTAAAGCGACCAAAGATGTTACGGCGGCAACTGTACCCGTTCTTGGTGCGCTTGAAAAGATAGCGGCTCAGACCGAACAAACAAAAAGGTCTTTAGAAACACTTCCTGCAAAAATAGCGGCTGCTACAACACGGAGGCTGCCACCACTCGCTATAACCGAACCACAAGAACCCTATGTTACAATGGCCGATGAAGAAGAACTAGGTGCTACTGCGAAAGAACCGGAAGAAGAAATACCAGAAGAGGAAATACCAGAAGAAGAAATACCGGAAGAAAAAGAGGGAAATATACCCCGTATTGTACTCAAGAAGAGCACAATAGATAAAATTAGAGGCTTCAGCAGCAGGGAAGAATTAATTAATTTTGCTGCCAACAATTTTGCTAAGAGCATACGAGATAAGAAGCATATCAATAGCGGTTACGAGAAAAATATAAAGTCGTTAAAGGACTGGGCAAGAATAGTGTATTTAGCGAGTAAACATAAAGATGCATTACCACATCGTAGTAAATCCGATTACGACGCATTCCACAAGGAAGTTAAGAGTATAACACCAAAAAAAGGAAAAGGATACTCTGTTGGTAAAGAATCCTACGGCGTTACCTGTCCTGGTAGTGTTCTCAGTGATATATCACGGCTGGAAGTACTAATCGGAGGAAAACGAGCCGGAAATAACTCTCCGGAAATAATCAATGAAGCCGCTGATATTTGCAAGCGGTTATTTGCAGGCGGTATTATGGACATTAATGCATATCGAACGCTCATAGACGAACTCGTGGATGATTAATTGGAAAACTGGTGTTTTTAATAAGGATGATCATACACTACAACCATGATAAACCAGTACTCGTCTACGTGGTAAACTCGCGATTGCCTGTTTACCGCGCGTACTATGGAGATGGTCTCGGTAGCACCATTGCGGGGTTATTTACAAGAATGGCTCCAAAAGTAGCGCCGTTAGCCAAACAATTAGGGATGAAGGCTATTGATGTTATTCGTGATAAGGGAATTAGTGCTATTGGAGATGTTGCCGGAAAGGCGCTTTCAGCCGCGCGAGACAAACTAATGTCGTTGGTGAAATCCAGGAGAAAAAAACAGAAACCACCGGTAATGCCATCAACGACAGTGATGCCTGCAAATGTCAGTAAAGTAATAAATAACGCCGTGGAAGAAAAATTAGAGTCGTTGGCGACGACTCAGTCGTTGGCGGCGACTCCGTCGTTGGCGACTTCGCCATCCGCCGATGCGGCAACCAACGCACTCATGAACGCGATAGCGGGGAGTGGTTTAAATTCAAAGAATTTACGACGAAAAAATCGCAATTGAAAACATCAGCATGATAAATAATAAAATGTTTGCGCGTACCGCTGATCCCGCGTTTGATATGGACGCCCCAGTACGCAGGGATGATTCTGTCCGTGATTATCAATATTATTCTTATTATGCAGCGCAACCTGACCTACGATCGCGAATTGAACTTCAAGTCCAAGATACCAGTAAATATTTTTTGCCGTGTGAAGCGTTTATCGAAATCGAGGGAGAACTCGTGACAAATGCCGCCGATAATGCACCATACGCAGATGACCATCGTGTTCGAGTTGGCTTCGTCAACAACGGTATCATGGCGTTATTTGAGAGCGCCAGATATCTTATTGACGGGCGAGAAATTGAATCAATAGAACGCGAGGTTGATGTTGCAACGACGATAATTGGGTTGGCGAGATACTCGGATGATTATACAAGATCGGCGGGCCCATCTATGATGTTTGCGAAGGACTCCACCGATAACGCTGATCATATTCAGTACATTAACGTGCTGGTGGAAAGAGATACTTCAGTTCCTAATCAAACTGAAGCAGCCAACCCAGACCGCAGAACAAGACCGGGTGCTGAGTTCAATATCATAAAAAGTACTAACGATAATTTTAATCTAGGGTTTGCAACACGAATAGGAATGTTGCAAGGACCACGCCGAAAGTTTTCATGCGCGATTCCACTCCATCACATATTTGGATTCTGCAGAAATGTTAGAAAAGTTGTCTATGGGGCTAAGCATACAATCGCGCTGACGCGAAGGGGCGATGATAACAATGCAATATGGCATGCTGCTGGCGTCGCTGCCGGTAAAGTCATTTTAACTAAAATGGCATTGTGGATGCCGGTGCTGACTCCATCAGTTACCACGGAAGCACGATTGTTAGCATTTATGGAACAGGGAGGGAAATCGCTGTTGAGTTGGCTAGCGGTAACAACTGATGCTAAAGAGGATAACGTCGCCGATACGTTTACATGGCACCTAGCATCAAAACAGGGTGTTTCAGCCCCGCGTCATATATTCATAGCGCTACAGAATAGGGAACGATTGGGTAATCAAGAACGCAGCCATATGATATTTGATCGATTAGGAGTCATGGAGGTTTCGCTGAGAATAAACGGACAACAGGAACCATCCGAGGATATACAGCTTAATTACGGTGACAACCATGTCGCACGTGTGTATCATCGATTGCTGTCATATATGGGTCGTGATCAAAACGTCGACACCGGTTTGCAAATATCACAACTTGATTTTAAAAACCTGTATCCGATTTATTATTTTTCGCTGGAACATCTTGATTTAACGAGACAATCCGTCGTTGATATACACTTCAGAGCTCGTATAGCCCCGGGTGGTGTTAATTATAGAGCGGTTGCTGTCATTCTCAGCGATAAATCAATGCTGTTGGAAGGCGTTGGTGGACGAATGAGAATCGTTGATGCGCCAGTGGAAAACATGTAATTGAAAGCATAAACGCGTTTACAATAAAATGTCGTATAGTGTCGTCAGTGTAGAGTTGACTGATGGTCAAGTCAAGAAATTACGATCAAAGTCGGCTAAACAATGCGGGACCACAATAACGCTGAAGCCGTCGCAGATGGCAGGTGGTAATCATAAGATATCGTTGACGGCGCGTCAAATAAAACATTTCAATGATGCGATGAAGAATAAAAAGGGTGTTCAAATAGATTTTTCAGCCGCAGCAATTAAAAACATGGAAAAGACCGGTGGGATATTTCCGCTGTTAGCTGCGATTCCAGCGTTGATTGCCGCGGCGGCCCCAGCAGTGGCTAAGGCGGCTGCGTTGGGGGCCGTTGGTACCGCGGCGGGGATGGCATTGAAGAAGGCAACCGGGAAAGGCTACAAAAAAAAACGACCCGTAGCCGGAAAGGGTCTAAGACTACCGGGAACCCCGTATTCATGGTACTCGGGAAAGGGTCTAAGACTACCGGGAACCGTTTATTGACTCGGGGGTCAATGACTCCTGAGTCTATGACTCCAATGTCTAATTTTGATTTAATAGACGCCGCAAACGCGCTAGCGATAAAAAACTTCAGAGGTGTTTTTATGAGGGATCAATTACCGGCGGCACCAAGGAATATTGAAACCGGCATAATTAACCTCGATGGGTCCTCCGGAGCGGGAACTCATTGGGTTGCGTACGCGATTGATCCGCGCGCGATCGTCTATTTTGATTCATACGGGTTAGCCCCGCCGAAAGAGTTCATGCGGTATATCCGGACGTGTTCAGCCCGGGCGTGTTCAGCCCGGGTTTTTTATTCCACGCTGCCAACACAGCAATTGAGTGACCCACCGATATGTGGCCGTGAGGTATTGAACGTACTCGCGGCGATTTCATCATCGCGAAAACCACCTCATGTGGTTGTAAACGAATACACTAGTGGGGTCGTAGAAGCTCAACGGATTTTAGAGAATAACATTTACAATAACGATGATTGATATTTGGGGACGACCGGTTTCGGCGCTGAAAGAATCCACGGAAACGGCCGCCGCCGACATAAAAAAACTAATTGAGGATGAAATCGCTGATACGTTGAACTTAACCAGTGTTGACCCAGATGAAATAGTTGTATTTCAAGACCGCCAGGGTAAATTGAAATCTAGTAATGTGTCGCTGGATGACGTTTTAACACGACGGCGTGATGCCGCCGAGAACACCATCGCGTTGTATACCGGCGACGGACTACTCAAACCGGGTAGACATATAGTGGAGATAGAGAATACGATAGAATTAATCCAAGACGGTGTTATAAGGTTGAATAGATCAATAATCGAACTCGAAGGGCATGTGAAAGCAACTATCGATAGATTTTTTGGGTACCCGATAGTATTCGAACCAAATCTTGCAACAATAAAAAATACTATTTTGGAGTTTACGACGCTGTCGGGCCAATTTTACACGTTACGAAAAAATGTTAACAGGATCGATGACAACTTTGATAAATTCCTTGGTAAAAAAAATACCAAGCCGGATGAAATCACAATAACTATAAATGATATCACTGCGTATGGACAGGAAATAGAAACAATCAAAACTGATGTTGAAGCGAACAAAAAGGGTGTGGACGCGCATGAACGGGAAATAGAAATAATCGGCGCTAATGTTGCAACGATCATAAATAATGTAGACTCGCATGGACGGAAAATAGAAACAATCAAAACTGATGTTACAACGATCATAAATAATATGGACGCGCATACACAGGAAATAGGAACAATCAAAACTGATGTTGAAGCGAACAAAAAGGGTGTGGACGCGCATACACAGGAAATAGGAACAATCAAAACTGATGTTGAAGCGAACAAAAAAAATGTAGACGCGTATTGGCGGGGAATAGGATTAATCAAAACTGATGTTGCAGCGAACAAAAAAGGTATAGACGTACATACATATGAAATAGGAACAATCAAACTTGATGTTGCAGCGAACAAAAAAAGTATGACCGAGAATACACGGGAAATAGAAACAATCAAAACTAATGTTGCAACGAACAAGAATAATATAGACGCGCATTGGCAGGAAGTAGGAATAATCAGAACTGATGTTGAAGCGATTAAAGACGGGCTACCGAGAGTAGCAGAGCAATTCGAAAAAATAAAAATCCCTCATGAGAACATCATCAACACAGTATACACAATTCGGCATGGATCATTCGATTGGACTCCTACACAGAATACAGTAAATATCACCGCAACTGTTAAGGGCATTTATCGATTGACACTGGTTTCAATGATGCAGTTTAATATATTATCGTCGAGTTCATCCGGGTTTAACAATACAATATCAACAATTATAGACAAGAACGCAACTGAACAGTTTACAATTTATGCCGTTGATAGAAATCTAGCCCGGGCAAACATTACATGGTATGTGGAATTTGTAGCGAATCTAAGTAATTAAAAACACTAGTTCTTTTAAAATAAAAATGACCACCAAGGAAATTGAATCAGAGGTATCACCGACGTCACATCAATATCGATTCGATACCGCAAAAGAATTTTCCGCGAACTTGAAAACGCTTTCCGAACAATACCGTGTAAAAATAAAAAAATACCGTCGTAAAATAACCGCCATCGACGCGGTCGTGTACTCGGTGTCGGGTATAGTAGCTGGCGCCGGTGTTATTTTATCCACGGTGACCACGATAACCCCAATCGCTGTTCCAATCGCTGTCTCCGCAATGACAACAGTTGCTGGAGTTGCCAACGCAATCACTAGGAAGATATCATCGTGTTTTCAGAAAAAACTCAACGAGTATACAGTAAAACATCAAATAGTATCCGACGCATACTCGAAATTATCCGGGTTGATCTCGTTATCGATTGATAATTTGTTCGTATCCGATGTTGAATTCTCCACGATGGTCCAGTTATATAGCTCCGCGATGTCAAAAATCGAGGATTTTCAACTGGAAGCCGAAACCACCTGGTTGTTAAAATTAGACACTAAAAACAACGAATAATAATAATGTCGCTGAACCCCGAAGGGTCTCAATTACTTCAGCGGATCGCGGAGAACACCACTCCGGTACAAACAAGTATGATATCGATAACATCAACGAAACCCGAATTCAGTGTGAACTTCCCATCACCGGTTCCAGTAAAGGAAATAGCGCTGGCAAAATTGCGAGTATATCACAGTTGGCCTAATATCCGAGCGGACGCATTTAACGGACAACAACCTAATAACTCGCTGGTTTTTGCACGGACAAATAAACCCGATGGGACCCCAAACTGGGAGGAGGTTACAATACCAACTGGGTCATACCAAATAGAGCAAATCAATAAAGAATTTCAACGCAGGATAAAATCGATCACAGGAAAGGAATCAAAAATCGCTATTACGGTTCATGAACCGACGTTATCGTCGACGATTGAAATAAGCACACCGGGGTATATGGTTGATATTTATAACAGTTCAATAAGAACCATACTAGGATGGCCTGAGAATCCACCCGCGGACACCCCCCCATCAACTATCCTCAGACACGATAACGGAGATGGTGGTAGGCATATTGCCCCGTACAACGTAAATATCGCATCAGTGATAGCGATCAATCTAGTGTGTGATGTTATCGAAGGGAGTTATCAGGTGGATACCAAGCAATCAAATCAAGCTCAACAGGGGTATATCCTTTATTCGTTTTCACCAACAGCCCCTCCGGGATTTTTGATCATTGAGAGTCCGATTAATCCGGTCTATATGCGATGCCATGATCGGTTTTTAACGAGAATTAATTTCAGACTTACCGATCAGTCAAATAACCTAATTGATCTGCAAGAGGAGGAGTTAGTGATCACTCTGTTTGTAAGATCATTGTAAATAACCACTTAGCAGCAGAGGGGCAATGACATCGACGTGGTCGTCGATGTGCTTACCGGACGCTGACGACGCTGGGGATCGGCGCGCAGAAGGTGTTAATTAAACCAAATGACGATTGGACGATCCCCCAACGACGTCGTCGTTTTTTTTTTACCAGGCGCTGACGACACTAGATCGTTGAGTTGCAGAAAGTATTAATTAAGCCAAATAACGATTGGACAAAATGTCCGATTCGCCCCCTCTGCTGCTCCGCAACGGAGGGGGCGAAAAGACCATCGGAACGTATTCGGTCGATGGCTGGGACTTAGAAAACCCCAAGATCGTGTACGAGTTTAACGGTTGCTTATTTCACGGATGTCCCGTCTGTTACCCTGACCGTGGTACTAAAAATCAGTTTTTGCAACGAACCATGGAAGACTTGTACCAGGACACTTGTCAGCGACGCCTAAAGTTAGAACAGCAAGGATACCAAGTGGTGGAAATGTGGGAACACGAGTACGATCACCGTATGAAAACCAATCCCGAGTTTAAACGCCTCGTGGAAAGTTACCAGTTCATGGACCCGCTGAACCCGAGGGATAGTTTGTACGGAGGAAGGACCAATGCCACCTGTTTGCTGTACCAAGCCGACGAAGAGAAAGGAGAAGAAATCAAATACTTGGACGTGTGTTCGCTGTATCCCTACGTGTGCAAATATTGTCGCTTTCCTGTAGGGCACCCGCAATTGCTGACGGAACACATCGACCTGAAAAACATTCGACAATACGAAGGCTTGATCAAGTGCAAAGTTTTGCCTCCCACGAACCTATACCATCCCGTCTTACCTCACCATTGTCAAGGCAAACTGATGTTTCCCTTGTGCCGTACTTGTGCCGAAACATGCAACCAAGACCAACCTTGTCAGCACACCCAGGAAGAACGGGCCTTGACGGGAACCTGGGTCAGCGTAGAATTGTTCAAAGCTCTGGACATGGGATACCAACTGTTAGAAGTGTACGAAATTTGCCACTTTCCCAAGACACAACAGTACCGCAAGGGTGATCCCAGTCAGAAAGGCATTTTCGCAGACTACGTGGATGCCTTTTTGAAACTGAAGCAAGAAGCCAGCGGCTATCCTTCCTGGTGTCACACTCCCGAAGACCAAATAAAATTCAAAGAGAAATACTACGAACAAGAAGGCATCACTTTAGACCACATCGAGAAAAACGAAGGCAGGCGATCGTTTGCCAAAGTGATGTTAAATTGCTTGTGGGGTAAAATGGCACAACGACCGTGTTTACCCAAGACGGAATATTTGACAGAACCTTCCCGCTACTTCCAGATGATTCACGATAAAACCAAATACATGAAACACGTGGACGTCGTTCGAGAGAATTTGATCTTGGTCAATTACGAAGAAGATCTGGACTTTGTACAAGACGACCCTTTTGGAAATGTCATCATTGCGGCTTACGTGACAGCCCATGCTCGCTTAAAATTGTACGAAGCTTTAGAACTGTTAGAAGAACGCGTCCTGTACTTTGACACGGACAGTTGCATTTACATCCATCACCCGATTCAACATCACCCTGACATCGAAGGAGACCGTTTAGGAGCCTGGACAGACGAGCATCCCGACGACAAGATTCTAAGTTTCGTCAGTGGCGGTCCCAAAAATTACGGCTACGAATACCGTGACAAACAAGGAGAAGTGCACACGACGTGCAAAGTGAAAGGACTGACTCTGAATTATCGTACCAGTCGAGTGGTCAACTTTGGGGTATTGAAAGAAGCCTTGCAATCGGGAGAGGATGGAAACTTTAAAGTGACCACCTATCAACCGAACAAGATTGTACGTTTACCCACTCACCACATCGTCAGTCGACCCTTGGAAAAAGTCTATCAAATCGTGTACCAGAAGCGAGTGAGACTTCCCAATCATTTCACCTTACCGTACGGTCACGTCGGTATTGGTCTGTATATAAAAAAGGAACCCTAGGCAAGATCGATAGTTCATTGTGACTACCAAGACCGAGCGAACAAGATGAATACTTTGAAAGAGACATCGTTCCAGTTTGGGGATTGTAAAAAAGTTGTATCTTCCTCTAGTGTGACTAATACTGGATGGATAAGACCCAGGCATTGCGACGGAAAATGTCCGGAAGGAAACTGCGATTGTCCATGTGGTTACCATTGTAATTGCGTAACGGAGTTTGCAGATGAGTGCGATTGTGAGCCTTGCGATGGATACGATGCTGTACGTTGTGACCTGAGCGATGCCGTAAAGCATCATGGGAACTTTGTTCTCACTGCCCCTGTCATGGAAAGTGATGCTGTGCGTGTCAAACCTGAGGGATGCGAAAGCGATGCCGCTCGTCCTCTTAGACATTTTACCGGGTTTAAAGGGGAATGTCGACCTTCACGTTTACCTCCCTACGGATGTCATCCAGCCCTGAGCAAACTCCTGTTCCTGTCACCCAACCCTCATCGAAACGAACCTGTGAAAGACGAATATTCGTTCCCTGTGCGTTTGTCGGAGTACTGCGACTTTGAAAATCGTCTTCAATCGTTCAAAGGAAAATGGCCAAAGTATCTGGGAGGACCGACCCCCGAAGAATTAGCCAGAGCCGGATTTTTCTACTTGGGCGAAGGAGATAAAGTCAAGTGCTTCAGTTGCGGTGTGTCACTTCACCACTGGGAACCGCAAGATTCGGCCTACGTAGAACATGCTCGATGGTCACCGAATTGTCATTACTTACCTTTAGTGGGACCGAGACATTGAAGTAACTTCTTACCATAATAATCTGTTCATGGATACTTTGCTAGAGAACATTCGTACCTTGCCTGTGGAGTTGAGAGAACGCATTTACCGAGAGCTGGTCAAAATACAAGTGAAACGTAAAGAACAATTGCATCCGTTACGTCACCGGTGTTTGAACCACTGGTACCTGAAGGCTATACAAGGATTGATTCAATTGAAAGTGTTCCATCGGACAGACATTGATCAACGATCCTCTAGTTTTAAAAAGGATTGGTTTGGTATGGACGATTGTAGTTACATCATTGTAAACGTACTGCATCGAATTCCAGAGGAAGAGTTAACGAATTACCAACATCTTGAACACAATGTCAACTTAGTGAAAGAGGAAACTTCTGAACGAATTGTAATGTGTAGATTAGTGACTCAACGATTTAAATTCGACACTGAAGTGAAACCATGTTTGTGCAAAGAGTACATTTCTTGTGTCAGACCAAAGAGGATTTAGTATGACCTATTCATGGATACTTTGCTAGAGAACATTCGTGCTTTGCCTGTGGAGTTGAGAGAACGCATTTACCGAGAGCTGGTGAAAATACAAGTGAAACGTAAAGAACAACTGCATCCGTTACGTCACCAGATCTTTAACCACTGGTACCTGAATGGTATAAGAGAACTGATTCGTCAGAAATTGTTTCAGTGGTCAGACCTTGTTCAATACTTCCAGGCCCCCGATGATTCACGTGTTGATCATTTTGGTTACTTCGAGATTCACCTAGAGCAACCCATTGAGGAAGACGAGGTAAAGGATTACCAACATTTGTTACGTGGAATCTACTTAGCGGAAGAGGAAACTTCTAATCGAACTCTGACGTTTCAGTTACAGTATGCAAGATTTACATTCCCAACTGGAGAACGAAGATCTCTGGCTAGAAAGTACGTGTATTCTTTTCGAAACAAAGAGACTATAAAAACAGGCTGTTATGCCACGACTTATGTCGTATGTCATCCAACAGATTCCGTGGAAGGAACTCAATGACCATATTCAAACCGTGGATCATTACCATCAATTATTACAACAACTGTATCCATTCAATTTGGGACGACAAGTGGTGTGTGTTTTAGTGACTTGTTTTCTGGGATTTCGTTTACCAGCCGATTCTTTGTGGACTCTTTACGATCAGTACTTACCACCTCCATGGCCTTAAATGGTCACGAAAAACTCCTTTTGCTCAAAGCCTTGCGTTTTCATCTGGATACTTCTCGACCTCAACAGGAAAAAAAGATTCGTCAACTTTTAGCTACCCAAGACGTGTATGACGATGTGTGTGTAGCTTGTGACTTACATCCCCATTGGACAGATGTTCGTGATTGGAAAAAAGGGGGTTTTGAAGCTTGGACCCAAGAAGTGGCCCAGTATGCACAAGAGTTGTTCAAGGAAAAAAGTTACTTTTCAACCCGTGTTAGTGACGGTGCCAGAACAACCACTCGCTTCAGGACAGGACTGTCATGGACAGACCTGAAAGGTCATTCCGGGAGGACACTTGTGTGACAATACCTCATGTAGAGACTGTAAGAACATTACACACTGTCCCTAGGACATCTTCGTTACCCAAAACATGTTGTACAGACACTTGTTTATATTCCACTTTGATTGTTTTGATGTGTTTTTTATTCCTGTACATCACTATTTGGGTTGTATGTATTTTTGTCTTTCGTGTTCATATTTGAAACATTCAATAAACGTGTTCTGAAAAAAGTATATAAACTCTTGTCTTGTTTGTTTTCGTGTCACAAGTGACATTTCTCACACCATGGCTACCTCTGCTGTCTCTGCTCCCTCTTCCTCTACTGTCAAAGTCATCGACGAACACTTAGATCGTGCCAGTTGGGAGGCTTTGTATCTTCGCCATCCCTTTAACATGCTCATTGCTGGACCTAGCGGTTCAGGCAAAACCGAATTCGTCAAACGTTTGATCGAACATAGACATCATTTGATCGATCGACCACCTCAACGGATCGTGTGGTGTTACAAAGAGTGGCAATCGGCGTACAGCCTCTTGCGAGAAAGTCAAGGCGATTCCATCGTGTTTGTGGAAGGCATTCCTAAAGAAGACGATGGCATCGTCTCTGACTCCCGTCAAACCCATTTGGTCATTTTCGACGACATGTTAGGAGAAGACTAAGAAGAAATTAAATTGTGGTTCACGCGCAAAGGGCATCACCGTAATGCCAGTGTCGTTTACATCACCCAAAATTTGTTTCAACAAAGTAAAGCCCATCGCACCATCAGTCTCAATGCGCATTACGTGGTCTTGTTTAAAAGCCCTCGAGATAAATCGCAAGTGCAAGTCTTAGCCAAACAGTTAGGAACGCCTTGGCTGACTCAGGCGTACGACGATGCCACTCAAACGCCACACGCCTATTTACTCGTCGATTTGAAACCTTCGACTCCCGAGGATTTGCGATTTCGTACCCACTTGTTTCACCACTGGTGCCAAGACGGAGGGCCTGTCCTGTACACGTCTCCGTCCTCGACTTCATTTCACTCCCCATGAAAAAAATCTATAAAAACCTCAGACCCTTTTTCGTCTGTCTCACACAGTGTGAACATGACGTCCCTTCAGTCGCATCTTCCCGTCAAATTGATTCGTGCCTTGTATGGCATCAGTCGAGAAAAAGATCCACAAACACGAGCCCGTGTCTTAGAAGCTAGTCTCAAAGAAGTCTTACGATGGTTCACGGTGACGGCACGTCAATTACTCCAAGGAATCATTCAGATTCCTCATCAAACCAAACGCTTTTTCGATCGAAACAAAGTCGCTTTGGTCCAACTGGCCGATCCCCGCATCGACACTCAAACCAAAAAACAAATCATTTTGAAACCTGGAGGGAGCGGTACTCTAGGAGGGGTCATCATTCGCTCACTCTTAAGATGGGATCCTAATGCCCCCAAAGTTATCCCCAAGACAAAAGTTCAACGAAGCCCCAAGAAGAAAAAGAAAACGACCAGGTCCCCAAGAAGAATAACTTCTCCAGTAGCGGGACCCTCCTCTTACCAGACACCACCACCCCGGAAAAAGAAAAGAAGCCCCCAGAAAAAGAAACAGAGAAAAAGTCCCCAGAAAAAGAAAAGTCCACAGAAGAAGAAAACTAGTCGCAAGAGAGGCACTTCGGCCAGGACGCAACCTTACACTCGCAAGCCACGACCTGCCACAGCGTCTCCGGCAGCCTCACGTTTGTCCACTTCTCCGTTGATGTCACCAGGAACTGAAGAGTACTTGGAGACGTTGATTACACCAAGAACTTCTCCGTTGATGACCCCCAAAAGAACTTCCCCAGTGGCAGGACCTTCCAATTTAGCGGCAGTGGCTGCTGCTCACAAAGTACCTTCTCCCAAAATCAAAGTCCATGAAAGATCGGGCATGTTACAAAGTTTACTGGATTTGTCCAAGCAAGAACTGGCTCGATTTAGTCCGTTACGTACCCCTGCACGACGTGTCATGCCTGTCCTCAAACTGATAAAACGTAAAGACAATCAGTGGCGACGCGTTCCAGTATAAAAAGACCTGTGACCAAGTCGGGGGTATCAGTGAACTTGTAAAAAGATGTCACCTCCAAGAAGCCACAAAAGAAAGAGACAAAGGCAGACGCGTCATCCGACAAAGCGCTTAGCCAAGCATCGACGTTACCCTAAAAAAAGACACAGTCGTTCCAAGAAAAAGGGGCGTCAACAAAGGGGAGGATTCCTTGGCGATTTTCGAAAAAACATTGTCACCTTTATGACAAAGCGATAGTCCCAGAAAAAAAGATAAAAGGGTGTGCGTTAAGTCATCGACGTTAGTGTCTGTTCGGTGAATGTCCCGGAACCCACAAGCAAAAATGTCACCCTCCAGAAAACCCCAAGGAAAAAAAAGGAAAGGACTACCACCACGTTTAGCCAAACATGGGGACCTGTTATCTGTCCTGTCCAAAGCTTCTCCACCCCTACGAAAAAACCTCATTCAAACGGCCTCCAAAGAGGTCATCGATACCGTGTGCGAATGTTGTTTGAACGTTTTGAAAGGCACGATCCCTTTGTCCAAACACCAGAAACAATGCTTAGGCAAACATCGTCACGTTCTTCGGAAAATGGTTAAAAAGAAAATTCCCATTCGTCAAAAAAAGAAGATGTTGGTCCAACGTGGAGGCATTTTACCTCTCTTGTTAGGCCCCATACTGAAAGGAGTCTTGGGAACCATGTTGGGAGGACTGGTGGGAGCAAGATAAAAAGGCCTTCGGAAGTCCCAAGATCTCAGAATTCACCCCTGACAACCCCATGGAAGGACGAAAACTAGCTTTAGTGCCTTACAAACGATGGATGGAATACCATCGGTGGCAAGAACAACGCACCCCGCATTTACCTCCCAATCCCAATTTGAGCGAGATGTCCCAGTTACAACATGAACTGCAGTCCTTGATGGATCGCCAAGATTTGTCCGAAACAGAAAAATCGCAAAAGTACGGTCAACTCTTGCAACGACTGCAACTCTTTCACCAGAAAGCTTTAGACGAAACAGCTCTACCCACTCTGAAAGATTTTAAGACCTTGATGAAAAGTCCAGCACCATCACCAGTACCAGTACCAGTACCAGTGACCAAGACAGAAAAAGGAAAAGAAGAAGAAGAAGAAGGGTTTCAAACTCCACCAGAAAAAGTACGCAAGTTAACAACACCACCTACCTCCAGAACTGGATGGATTAAAAAGATGATGGCCACCCCTTCTTCCTCACAAGAGAAAAAGAAAGTGAAGACAGAAGTGAAACAAGAACCGATATCCCCCGCTCAGACATCCTTGCCCTCTTCGACACCTATTGCTGGCCGCACACGCAAAGCATTGCAATCCAAGAAAATACCCCAAGAGAAAAAGAGTAGCATCCTCCAAGAGTGGGTGTCTTATTAACACACCAACCAACACAAAAAAATGGAAAAAGTCTTAGCCAGCATTTACTACGATCCCTCGCATCCTGCAGGTTACGCAGGAGTTCAAAAATTGTATCGTGCTGCCAAAACGCGACTGAAAAGTCTCCGTTTACCTCAAGTGCAACGATGGTTACAAGAACAAGCTACCTACACTTTACACAAACCCATTCGACGCAAGTTTGCCAGAAGTCGCACCCGAGTGGAAGGCATCGATCATCAATGGCAAGCCGATTTAGCCGATGTCTCTCATTTGGCCAGCTACAATCGTGGCTACAAATATTTGTTTTGTGTCATCGACGTCTTTTCCAAATTTGCCTGGGTCGTGCCCTTGACTTCCAAATCGAGCAGCGAGTTAGTGCGAGCCCTGCAACGGGTGTTGAAACAAAGCGGTCGTCACCCTCTTCGATGGCAAACGGACAAAGGCACCGAATTTCTGAACCAAGCTTTCCAAAAAGAATTAAAGAAACGTGACATTCATTTTTTTACCACCGAGAATCCCGAAACCAAAGCCAGCATCGTGGAACGTTTTCAACGCACTTTGAAAGAACGCATGTGGAAATATTTTACGCATCACCACACTCTGAAGTACATCGACATCTTACCACACCTGGTGCAAGCGTACAACCAATCTTACCATCGAAGCATCGGACGTGCCCCGCAAGACGTGACTCCCGACAACGAAGTGCTGGTGTTTGAGCGCCTGTTCGGTACGTCCCCGACGAGGGCTGTCCCCAAGAAAAGTGGAGAGTTGACCGTAGGAGATTGGGTGCGCATTGGCAAAACCAAACGCACTTTCGACAAAGGTTACTTACCTAACTGGACGACCGAACTGTTTCGCGTCACTGGACGAGTACATGGCCGTCATCCTGCCGCCTATAAATTGGAAGACATGAACGGAGAAGTACTCAAAGGAACGTTTTATTTGCCCGAGTTACAACGTGTCACCAAAAAAGAAGACGACGTGTACGACATCGAAAGCATTCTCGAACGCAGAACCCGTAAAGTGGGCAAACGACGTGTCAAAGAAGTCAAAGTACGTTGGAAAGGATATCCACCCAGTTTCGATTCTTGGATCGACGCTTCGCAAGTCATCGACTATAAAAAGAAGAAGTGACCATCATGCCCTTTCACACATCAGACGCAGCTACGTCGACCAGTCCTTCTTCCCCTAGTTCTTCTGTGCAAGATTTACAAAAACAACCCTTGTGGGTGTGGTGTGGAGAACGTGTGCCTAAAACGCAAATCGTCTTTTTCTGCCAAATCTTCGTGGTGTATTGCGTCATCGGGGCAGCCATCGCCAATTTGAGTTTGCAAGAAGGAGACAAACAATTGTGGACCATTTTATTGAGCAGTTGCATCGGTTACCTGCTTCCCAACCCCTCCCTGAAATTCTCCTCGAACGGGAACGTTGTGTCGAGTGCCAGTGCCAGTCACCACTCCAACATCCACAACCAAAACCCCATTTTGGGCGGAGACACGCCTCTGACATCCACTAACCCCTCGGACAGCCACAGAACTCTGGAATTATGAGTCACCAAAACCAATTTTACTTAACCTTACCCAGTGACAGTTCCATGGAGGTGTTTCCCAACAACACGTTGTGCTGTTACACGGCCAAATTACCTCAGGCCATCCCCGTAGATCACGAAGCCCATTGGGAAGTGGCTTTGGTAGAAATAATTCACCCAACCCAAGTCCTCAATGTCATTGACGATCAAAGTAAATTTACGGTGGAAGTTTATGACGAACCATTGCAAAAGTGGATGAATGACAATAACAAATATCCCCATAAAACAAAAAACAAAGTCAATCCAAATTGGATCGACTATGAGTTGTTCATTCCCTCAGGCCATTATTTTAGTGGTCAACATTTGGTCAGCGCCATAGCCTCCAAGTTTAATGGTGTGTTTGGGAAAGCTTTTAAGACTTTCAAGTCCAAAGCTGTCACCCTGGAATACCACAAAACATCTCGTCGCTTCCTGATGAAATTTCCTGAGGAAAAAATCATGGGTTTCTATTTCTGTGATGAATTGTTTGACATGTTGGGTGGTAACGTAAAGATGAGGAAGAAAGTAGAACAAACACTAAAAGAAAAAACCGTCATTTACAGCAACGAGTCTTTTGGCCAGTATTTTCATACCCCGGTAGAACTGAACCAAGGACTGAATTTGATCTTTGTGTATTCCGATGTGGTGGAATACAACGTGGTGGGACACACCTCCGTACCGTTACTGCGTGTCATTCCTTTCAAAGTGGACTCTGCCACAATCGCTGACGAGGAAGGTGGAAACACTTACCACGTCCACCGCGAATTTGTCCATCCTCACTATTTGCCGGTCAGCAAGTCGTATTTGGACACGGTCAACATTACTATAAAAGGAGATTTGGGACAAAATATTCCATTCACCAAAGGAAAAGTCACGGTGAAACTCCATTTTCGAAAACGGTTCTCTCACGACTCGTAAGTAAGTAAGTCATGTATCCAGTGTACCGAGGGGTTGCTCGACAGCGAGGACACGGTTTAGGAGACATGTTAAAATCGGCCTTTCGTTCGGTGGCTCCAGTCTTGAAACCGATGGTGACACGAGGATTGCACGCCTTGAAAGATGCGGCACTGACACAAGGCAAAGAATTTCTGCAAAATGTCATCATCGACAAACAAAACCCTAAAGAAGCCTTCATGAGGGCAGGCAAAAATGTCTTGCTGCAAACGGGCAAAGACATTTTAGGCCGACGAGACACACCTATAAATGCCCTGCACGCTACCGAGTCAAGCATTCAGCAAGGACAAGGCAGAAAGAGACGACGAAGAAGAAAACACCCTTTCACCAGACTTCAAGCGAGAAAGGCCAAGAAAAGAAGAACCGTTCGAGACTTAGACGTTTTCGATTATTGAGACACAGCAACAACACAAAATGATGCACCGAGAGTCTTGCGCCTGTTCCAAGACGGAACTGGATCTGTTTGCCATGCCCCCCACCATGATGACGATGCAAGAATCCCAATGGGTGGAATTTCATCCCGTCTCCTCATTGATAGCCTCAGCTCCCATCGAGTTTGAAATCAAAGGACAGCCCGAAGATTACATCGATCTGAATAGCAGTTACTTGTACTTGAAAGTCAAAGTTCTAGATAAGGATGATGGTGCAGTAGAAATCACTGAGATTATAGCTCCCGTCAACAATTTCATGCATTCCTTGTTCAGCTCAGTGGACTTGTACTTGAACAACAAACTGGTTAGCAGCAGCATGGATACTTACCCTTACCGTGCCTACCTGGAAAATCTCTTGACGTACGGAACAGATGCCAAGACAAGTCATCTCAATGCCTGTGTGCTGTGGGTAGATGACGAAGCGGGCAAGTTTAAGATAACTGACGCAGATGACAATGACGGCTTTGTGGCAAGACGAAACAGAATCACAGGTAAAAAGAGTTTAGAACTGATGGATCGTTTGCATTTGGACATGTGGTTGCAAGAGAAATATTTGCTGAACGGGGTCAATGTGCGCCTGAGACTGAATCGCAGCAGTGCCACTTTCCATTTGTTGGCTGATGAAACTGCTACTAAGAGTGGCAATCCTAAAAGCCAAATCGAAGATGCCAAACTCTACGTACGACGCGTGGAAGTGTTACCTAAAGTGGGAAACGACATCAGTCAGACGTTGAGCAGAACGACCGCCAAGTATCCCATACGACGTGTGGAAGTGAAAACGTTCACCATTTCTGCTGGACTGCAATCCATAACCGAAGATCATCTGTTCCAAGGACAGTTACCCAAACGTTTGATCCTTGGTATGGTCTCGAATGCAGCCTTCAACGGAGCCTTCGCTGAAAATCCTTTCTATTTTCAACACTTCAACGTGAAGAAAATCGAAGTCAGTCGTGATGGCAAGACCTTGTGTACCCGACCTTTCGAACCTAACTTTAATGACGGGAATTATTTGAGGTCGTACTTGTCCCTGTACGAAGCCACCGGCCAGTTAGGAACCAACACCAGTCACAGCATTGAGTATGACGAATATGCAGGAGGCTATGCTTTGTGGGCGTTTGATTTCACTCCAGACCAAGGCAGCGACGAGGGACATTTCCACCCTATAAAATCAGGCCAGATTCGTGTGGAACTTCAGTTTGCAGCAGAACTGAAACAGACAGTGAACGTCATCCTGTATGCAGAATTTGACAATACCATAGAAATCAACAGTTTGAGATAAGTCATTCTAGATTATTAGAAAGCCATGGAAGACTGTTATCCCTCTTTACCTAGTGGAGAAACTTTGGAGATGAAATGTGAGGAGACCGTGGAAAAAGAAGAATCTCAAGACAAAGACGAAGAAGATATCATAATGAAGTCGAGATGGCCAGAACAAGAAGCCCATTTAGTCTGCTGTTTTGCCAAACACTTGGTCGACAAAATGACGGAATTGATCAAGAAAAATTGTTATGGATGTCAAAACGATCATCCCAGTCAAATTCAACACGATAAATGCCTGATGTTAAGTCAAGAAGAAAAATTGGACGAGTATCTGGACGAAGCTTGGAGTCTCATCTCGAACAAAGACGTGTTGCACCAGTGGTATAAAGACTTGCGTGAACATTCTTGTCCACCATTAACCACTCAAGAGATCCATCGTATCGAAGCTCTCCTGAATCAGAGTGAGGAAACAGAACGAATAACCGTTTATTCGTCAGACATTTTCAAGCAAAAAGTCAGGATCGAATTGATGACGTATTATTACCTGTGAAGAAGAAAACAAACACAAATGGATACCTGGGAACTTTATTACCTTTTGAACCACAGTTCGTATACGTCTTCTTGGAATCCCGTCGTCTGTGCTAAAGATGAACTCCCTCATCGCAAACCTAAAGACCATCAAGCTTACGTGATCAACACGGACGACAGTCATCTCCCAGGAACCCACTGGGTAGCCGTCTACTTTCCTCAAGAAGGATGTGTGGAATATTTCGATTCGTACGGATTGCCCCCTTTGGAAGACGATATCATCGACTTTATGAGAAGAAATGCTCAAACCACCCGATTCAATAATGTGAAATTACAAGGCACAGATTCCTTGGTGTGTGGACAGTACTGTGTGTATTTTCTGCATCATCGCAGCCTGGGCTGTTCCTTAGAACATTTAGTGACTCATTTTGATCCTCGTTCTTCTGCTAGAAACGATGTGAAAGTAGATCGATGGTTTTGTGACCATTATGCTTATCTTTTGTCTCAAGCTAGGAAACGTAGTGTCCATCAATGGCCTAATGATTTCCAACAGTGGAAATCACAATTTCATTCACAATGTTGTCAGCCTTGTTTAAAGTAGATTGTGTATTGAGAAAAAAATGTTTGTGATTTGAAAAAATGTTTGTGATTTGAAAAAATGTTTGTGATTTGAAAAAAATTGTTTGATGTTATAGTGTTGGATTATTGTTAAAAATGTTGTTGTTTAGTGTTAAGTGATTTTTGAATAAAAAATGTTGTGTGTAGAAAAAAATGCCTTTGTCTTTTGTTTAGCTATAAGAATGTTGGATTGATGCTCTTTCATTTCTTACTATCCCTCTCATGAACGTTGCGGCTCGAAAACCGTGTGGGGGATGTTTTCCTTCACGTCCGCGCTTTAACTTTAAGAACCGGGTTGTTCCCAGTCTAGCCATCCATTGTCGACTCATCCTCCTAAGAAGATGTGCTCCAAACTAGCTAAGCTCAACGAAGCCTACGTGAATCTGCATAGGGTCAGACACAGTCTGATACCGAAACCAGAAGAAATAGAGAATGTGAGAATGTTAAAAATCACTGAAGACCTGATAGAAGAGCTCTTCAGAGAAGAAATGAACAGGGAGAAAGAAGAATGGACAGAGAAGTACAGACTTCAGAGACAGCAGCAACAGCAGCAACAACAACAACTGCAGCAGCAGCAGCAGCAGCAACCTGAAGCTGACAGAGGCTTTGTCGATTGTCGTATCGACACCAAAGAATTCTTCTTCTCTTTCCGAAGAAGCAGACCTATTGCCAGAAAGTCTATCCTCAGAGGACATCGCATTCTTAGAAACTAAAAAAGAATGCCATAGCAAAACAAAAAAACAGCCCTTTTCAGGGCTACCCAATACTCTAGAAAAGAAATAACGATCCATTTGCCAATGCGTGTAGGTAGAGTAGTGTGAAAATAAACACTAACTCTTTCTTAAAAAATGTGAGGGTATGTGTTTGTGTGATTGTGTTTGTAAGTGATAAAATAGGTTGGTGTGGATAGTAGATTAAAATGATGTTAGTTTTTTTGGCTGTTAGAGGTATATATTTTGGGTTAGATTGGATTGCTTTGTGTATGTGGATAGTCTATTGAAGTGATTTATAAAAATTTTACAATAGTGATGGGTAGCATAAAAAAGTGAGTGAGTGTTTCTTTTAGGTCCGCGCGTTGTTGTTGTTTTTAGGTCATGATCTAGGTAAGATGAATTTTATGTTTTTAGGGGATGTTTTCCTTCACGTCCGCGCTTTCAGTATAAATTGAAACTCGTTGGGCAGTCCAGCTACCCTTGTTGATTGATCAACACCAAAAATGAACACGAGACTGGAGAAACTGTTGGAACTTCATGTGCATCTGGAATATGCCAGGCGCATATTAAATGAACTGGCCGCTGAAGCCATTGTCGAGGAGGGAAGGATAAGAGAGGAGGAAAGAAGAAAAAAAGAAGAGGAGGAGAGAAGATATAAAGAAGAGGAGGAGGAAAAGGAGAGAAGAAAAAATTTCAGAATCCCAGAGAGTGAAAATTGGGATTCTGAAGCGACATATCCTGCCTCTGCTCTCTCCCCCCAAAAGGTAAAAAGTAACTGGGGGATAAGATGTGTATGTGGCGCCAGGCCTGGAAGGTGCCACCATTAACCAGGTGTCCATGAAGTTCCAAACAAAACAGCCCTTTTCAGGGCTACCCAATACTCTAGAAAAGAAATAACGATCCATTTGCCAATGAGTAGGCAGAGTAGTGTGAATATAAACACTAACTCTTTATTAATAGTGGAAGTGTATGTGTTTGTGAGTTTGTGTTTGTAAATGCTGAAGTAAGTTTGTGTGAATAGTAGATTTTGGATTTATTTATTGATTCTTAGCGTATGTAGAGAGTATAGTTAGGGTTATATTATATGAAATGAGAAAGTAGGGGATGTTTTCCTTCACGTACGCGCGTTGTTGGGTCATGATTAAGGTAAGATCCATTTTATGTTTTAGGGGGATGTTTTCCTTCACGTTCGCGCTTTTCGTATAAGAACCCACAGTATTAGTTGTTCAAACCATTCTGCAAAGAATAAAAAGAAGATGGCGTCAAACCAAATGGACAAAATACAAACCTTGCAAGACGTTTTAGACAACTTAGGAATAATGGAACAGATGCTAATAAGACTGGTTGAAGACCATTATTCCTATAGTCCCCATCGTGTAAAGATGGAAATTAACAATTTAAGAAAAGCAAAGGACAAGATTAGTGGTGTGATGAAGGAAATAAAGGAGGAGAAGGAGGATGAAGAAGAAAAGATAAGAATAAGAACATGGAACGAAAAAATTGAAAAAGAAGAAGAAAATGAGAAGAGGAAGAAAGAAGAAGAGGAGGAAGAGAAGAAAGAAGAGAAGGAGAAAAAAAAGAAGAGAAAGAGTGTTGGAGATAAAATAAGAAGTTGGTGGAGGAAAAGAAGAAATTAGAAGAAAACCCAAAGGCCCTTTTCAGGGCCAGCCATATTTCTCGAAAAGAGATAGCCTTTCCATTGCCTACCCCTTTTTTTAAATTTTTAAATTTAAAAAAAAATCCCATGTTCCATTCCCTTTGTCCCTAAACAACCCCAAACTCTATTCCCCATGTTAAATTCCCCTTGTACGTAGAGTGGCCCACGATTTATTGCCATGTTAAATTCCCCTTGTACGTAGAGTGGCCCACGATTTTTCGCCATGTTAAATTTCCATTGTACGTAGAGTGGCCCAGGGGTCCCTGTAATGCTAATTCCCATTGTACGTAGGGTGGCCCCTTTCACTACTGAGATAACAAATGTGGTGTTCCCTTGGGCCATCGAAATGCCCTCATGCGGCCATTAGGGTGGTTTGAGTTCGAGACCCCTGCCCTACAGTGATTATGATATAGCGATGAGATCACTTAGTTTACTGGTTGTTATTGTAGTAGTCCACATACTTGTGTGACTATTGTTTTAAAAGCATCTCCGATTGGCCGATTTTACAATAACAAACTGTTTCATTCTCTAAGATTCTTCAGCAATAACACAAAACACAAATGTGATTCTCTCTAGTTGATAGGGATCAGTCAGGTAGCATTTTAACGAAACGTTTCATCTCATCTCATCTATTCTTAAAACGTTTATGTCTATTGTGGTGGTGGTGGTTGTTTTGTTTAATTTTGCAATTTTTTTTAAAACACCGTTTAGGTCAATGACTTGAGCTAATTCGTCGCTTACAAGCTTGCAACCTCCAAAGAAGCAGCGTAGCATGACATGCTGTGCCTGGCCATAAACGTTCAGCATTCGGCCATTTAAATGCGGGAAGTCACTTAAATTAAATTCAGTGACAAAACATTTTACCTTCCCTAAGAATTTCGTCATATTGAAAAATATTCTAAAGTCCAGTATTTGAGAACCGTAGTAAGAAGGTTCCCTTCATATAAGTCAGTATCTTCTATTTTCTTTAATGCTTCCTTCTTTTAATTTATATGTGGAGAAGGGGTGGATCATACCCAAATTTACTATCATCCCATTTGTCACGTTCTAGTTAGTGATGGGCCAATATCACACAGCAGCAAAGTGATGCCAGTCTCTTTTTGGCTATCCTTAACATATAACTTGGTATAACGAACAATGTCTCGTTTTCTTACCATATTTAACACAATCCCTTATGTATCTTCGACCCCATAAATCAGTGATTTGACAACTCGACATCAAGAGGTCAGATCTGCCCCTTCATTTCAAACACAGTGACTTTACTTAAACTTATATCTGCTATCTCTCTAACTGACCGGCAGTGACCGGTGTTGCTGATATTAAAGTTACACTGAGTGTTATCATGAATGGTCCAATCCGACTAAAATCAGACCTATACAGATTATAATCAAAACTTGTAAAACTGTCCTCTGTGTGTGTGTGTGTGTGTGTGTGTGTGTGTGTGTGTGTGTGTGTTAAGAGCATATAATCACAATCCTTGATCTGCATTGCTATGTTTATGTGTAGAAAGGCAAAATGGTTAGCGTCTTCAAATTACAAAGTATTTTTTCTTTTATAGAAACCGTTCCTTTTGAAACATCCAAGACATTCTTAGCTTTTACGACATTCAGGTTGGCACATTCAGTCTGCAGCGATTCAATAATGTGGACATGAGTTTGCATGATGGCAAGCAGTGTTAACCAGCAAATTCTTCTTCGCGATTTTGTTGATTTCGTTATTTAGGGATAAAATCATTTACCTTATTGTCAGCTTGAAAACATACACTTGTACATATGGACGACACAAACCTAGTCCGAAGGACTAGTCATTTTGATATACCACAAGATTAAATGTTTTATGATAAATATCTCAAACAAAAAGTATTAAAAAAATTATTGGAGGATTGTGGCATCAATTTACCAAGGATAAGACAGAATAAGAACTCCATATATATATATATATATATATATATATATATATATATATATATATATATATATATATATATATATGCAGCTTTATCAATCTGAGTAAAACCAGATCGCCAGTCTAACATGGAAATCTGGTGACCACTGAAAGGTCATTTTCTGTTGGACTCTGTAGTTCACAATTCATATCACAGCTTTCAAAATTTCTGAAAGTTACTCAAGTTATTCGGAAGATAGTGTTCTTAACAACAACTCCAGCTTTCATTGATAGCCAATCAAAAGTAAGATAACTGATATTACAAAGGGCACCAAGACCTTAACTTTGATTGGTGTCCCTCTGAGCTTAATATAAGATTGTGGAGATCGATTTTTAATCAGACTGGAAAATATTACTATTGCTATATTGCTGTTCTAAATAATATGTGTATTGCTATTATAAATAATGTTATATTTATATGTCAGAAGAGAATTAATAAAACATTTCAAACAGTTTTTGAGGAATTATTTTAGTGATGTTCTTTCAACAGCATTTTCTACTATTATACTAAGAAATAACAACAGTAGAGCAAGTGAGATTCCTTTCATTAATACTGAGTTTACAAAATTGGTCCGAAATTTGATAATCGAAATAAACTACAAACCGATCAACATAACCGTGAGCTGACGGACACCAGTACGAAGTCATGTTCTGTTGAACTTTCTATTCGTTTTACAGCTTGCACGTTTATGAAAGTGAAAACTTCGGAACACATCGTTTGCAACAATGTCTGTCCCTAACACGAAACGCAATGCTTAAAATACACATAGACTGAATTCCAAAAATGGGCAGAACTTGAAGATTGATAGGCATTGTTCAAATCCACTTATTATAAGTAGACCTCGATTTTACGACTATAGCCACTATTTACCGATCACTTTAATCTCACCTCAGTACGTGTCGTTTCGAGTCTGCGGCTTGACCAATGAGGCTAAGTGAGAAAGCTCGTTAGTTGGTTCCGGTGGGTCGATGGTTCTTACCGGGAGTTTCCCAGGTTTGTCGTGCATCAGTTATACTGGCCGCCATGTATGGCTATCGTGTGCTGAAATTTGGTTTTCAACCCACAGCATCATCAATAATAACAACAGTAACAACAATAATAATGTAAACAGACCGCATGAAATGTTACTGGAACTATTCTTTATTGCTACTTTACGTAGCACCGAAAATGCTTTTTTCTTAAATACTAAGTCCTTGTTACTATTGTATAGCTTAATATGTTTGCAACGAAAAGCCGTTGTCCATGTCAGAGGTTGCATCCTCCTGCTAGAAAATTATATTATCATGTACATCGACCCCGTTTGACTCCAGGTCATATGCCCATGCTCAACAGCATCTCTTTATTGTTGTTTTATATTACCTTGACTAATGAAGGACAGATAAGTATTACATTATTCAAATTAGTTTTACCTCACGATTAATTACTAATACGTTAAAATCTCACTATCAAATGCCATAGCTCTGGCTTGATAAAAAAAAACTATGGGTTTCATAGTTCTAGGAACTTTCTAGAACAGGATAATAGTACGTATGATACAAACGACGAGTTTTCCGTTGCCTATTACTAATGAGAGCAAAGTGAAATGTTCCTATATATGTATCTGAAATTATGGATAATGAATCTATATTATCAGGTATGGACGGTGTATTTAATTATTTGGTATCATTTAAGTATGGGAAGTAAATAATTAATTATCCTGATATAATGTAAGTATGGACACTGAATCTAATTATCTGATTTAACGTCTATAATGATTATCCTAGCATGAACAAAAGATGTTTGACGTATTTAATTGATTCATTAGTCTAAACATAATGATCTGTAGTACAGCTAAGATTTCTTCCTATGTTGACTTTATCTTTCGCTAACCAAGTATAGAACGGTGACCCCACCACCCACCCCCCAACCTATCTGGTATTTAAAATCCTGTCAAATCGGTGCATACAAACCAGCAGTAAAACAATGATTTCCTATAACAATTTATTTTTTGCAACTTTTGCGTTCTTTGGCAATTGAAAACTACCTTCGTTTTACATGACAAAATCTATTTGCGAGTTACTTCACTTCTATCAATGCGCGAATATCATTAAATAATATACCGTATTTTCACACATCTCATGATTTATACACGATTTTACATACTGCAGTTTATTTTTAAATTTATACAGATATAATCTTTAATAATTGTGTGATAAGGATTTTCCATAGCTTATGTTAAACATAAGACAGCATGAAAACAATGGATGACAAAGTTAATTCTAACGTTATTTAATACACATACCCAATATTCTTCACTACTTTTAACTAGTACCCACTTTCCTCTGACCCTTCCAGTTCCATTTTTGACATTTCGACATTTATGTTGGCGTGTGTGGTCAAAGCCAATTGCAAATCAAAATGTAGACATTCTCCTCCACAGTGCATTGCCATAACGGAGTAATGGCTTACTAGCGGGTCTTGCAAACTTAAATTACCTTTATCGAGCCATACCCGTGTGACATCAATAGCAATACGATTTTCCTCCAAAAATGTCATGTGTAAGATTAGTCATTCTATAATCCACTGACAAATGAAACAAAACTACAGTTAATTAAATGTGACATGAACCTCACTTGCATCACTTGTCACATGACCACACAACTCTAGCAACCGAAGTCCATGACTTCAGAAGTTTAAAGTCACGTGATATCAACAATTAACCAATTTCCAATGTTTGACACAAAATTTAAACACAGTAAAATTTTGATGTACTGTGGCTGAAATTAGATCGTTATTATGGGAACTGTACATGATCTAGGCACTAGTGTTTAACGGGAAATCAGTTATTTCATTAAAGGCCAATGTGGGTATGTGAGAAAGCTTGCCAGTAGCTTCTTGTGGGTCGGTGGTTCTTTCCAAGGTTTTCCCGGATTCTTCATCCACCATTAATGCTGGCCGCCATGTTTAGCCTATCGTGTGCTGAAAGATGGCATTAAAACCCCCATTTTATTAAAGATTTAAAATAACTGAGAACTGGGGAAATCTTTCTTTGCATGCGGCGTGAATCCCTGAAAACGTCGTGAACTTCACACTAAACTCACGAGGGTTAGCAGCTATACACAAGACAGAAAACTAGTTAGGGCGAGGTGGGCATAACATTTTATCGGGTTGGGAATATTTGTTAACAAAGCACCTTTTCTAACAAAGTTGTTTGTTTTTCTGTACAAGTTACCTTTCATTCCAAGATAACATCCTCCGAGAAATCTTTATTCCACAGTTTCAACTGTTGTGCTAAGATGGAAATATCGCCTATTATATCACTGCTTTTTTCTCATTTTGTATTCACATCGAAGCAAAATTCCATTGTTTCAATACCTATGGACATTTCATGAAACAAGGATGAATGTCAAAACTTTTATTAGTAAAATATTGATGCCACGATTTGATTACAAGTAATAATGAAATTTGTTCTAATCCTTGAAGAACCCAAGTACAAGTTCAAGAATTCCAAGTTAACTGAAAACAAACTTGCATCTCCACAATGAACCATATCTGTAAACGAATTTTAGTTCACAAAGTCCTCATTTTGATGGTTGCCTTCCTCTATTTGATCACATTTGTGACAGAGTAAGATATTTAAGGTAGTTTAATTATATTAAATGCAAAATATTTATAATAGTATCTGATCTGAAATGATACGACTTGACATGACCTTGATCACTACGTCTTAGGCAGGATTTGCAGGTATTTTAGCTTGAAGTTCCACAAATAGGGGTCATTTTCTAGTACACAAAAAATGGTCTCCACACCCGTCCTTACATTATAAACTGGATTCACTAAGTATCAAAGTGCAAGTTGCAACCACTCTAATCTAGAGCAAAGAAACAGAATGCTTAAGGTAACTTTTTTTTTTTTACTAAGCGAACTAGCATGACCAGAGAGACTCAAAGAAATACTAGTGCTCATCTCATATAAGACACTTCACAGCTAAAAACAAAAGATTCAGACCAAAACTGGTAATGTTCTTGACATCTTGAACAGAGTAAGACCAATCTTTATGGTTACACAAGGCTAAAACAGCTGCATCAAGACACGGTTCACATCTTGTATTATTTCTCCAATTTGATGGCTTTTAAACAATATAAATGCAATTTTAAAATGGTACGTGTTTTTGTATGCAACTATTTCCTGAATAGTTATTTTACCTTTTCCATGCATTTATGAAACTATGTTGCTTACCTGTGGTTATGCCAAGACAGAACTTTTTAACACTGATCCGAAGGACACGAAAAACTTTACCTTTATATAATCAACAAGACACCAGTGGGGAAAAAGAAAGAAAAGGCACAATTTTATTTAAACTTTTATTTCAAATAAAATGAAGGTTAAAGGGGAAGGCTGAAAATTATCTTACATTAAACAAAACCCCGTCATGTACAATGGCAATTTTGAGCTCAATTAATACAAGTAAATTATCCCTCTTCTCAATTTTCTTTCTTCAAACAGCCTTCAGACACTTCTGAACATACATACACAACAAGTGCTAAATGAAAAGTAAAAAAAAATGTTACAATTTTTTAATGTTTTGCTATTTTTTTGTGATTTTTAATTCTTTCCTCATACTTTCAATATCAGGGGTAATGTTTAAATTAAGAAATTTTCTGACCACAGAATACTGCTTGATTTTTTTGTCATTGTGCATTTACACAAACGTACACAGTACCTGCTTATGGTACTTTTAATACATCTCTAAATTACACAAGATATTTTATGACGGGGGGTATTTTCATCCTTTTTTGTAATTGGTGTGAGAGTTTCCACGACTTCCCAACAGGCAACTATTCTAAAATTTGGATCCAAGAACAGAATTTTTCAACGACATTTTCAAGTCAATTTTTCCATTTAAAGAATTTGAAGGCAACAAATACACAATATCAACTGGTGCCTACAGAAATGAATGCAACTGATCTTTAGCCGTAACAAATTATGAAAAATTGATCTGACAATATTACATGGAAGCATATCAGTTGCTCTTAAAAAGACAATCTCGCAAGAGTATAGGTTGATATAAATATTTTCCATGGTTCAAGATAGCTGTCCAACAGTTTTATTAAATGATCAATGAAACAGAAATATTAAGCCCTATTGGGAAGTGCGCCACAGTGCCATTTCTATATTGCGTCTGGACGGCCCTTTCCAGCTGCTTGTTGGGTGGCAGCCTCCTTGGCTTGGTGAGCCTGTAGTACAGCAACAGCTTCATCAACCTGTAAAGGTAAAATGTTATACAAGAAATGAGACAATGATTCCAAGAAAACAAGAAAGGTACAGGGAATACTAGACAATGGTTCATGAATTTCATTTGTGTTTATATTCATATATGGTTTTACTGTACAATTTAAATGATTCTCAAGTTGCAGAATGGGAATTTATTGTTTCTATTTAAGTGTATTTAGTTTTCATCTTTAAATTCAGTTTGTACCAAACTGCTCTCACCGCAGTTTTCATAAGGTCGTTATAACTGTTGACATGCATGCATCTGATTACATCACATGAAGAATATTTTCTTGAGCTCACATTGTGGAAGCATAACCATTAATGTAGCAAAACTGTCTGTGTGGCAATGTAGCTTATATTTTCACAAACTAATTCCAAACCCTACAGAGCTCAATGGTTGATTGCCGTCTCTCAACTTGACATAATCCTTTAAAATAAAATCATCTTTCCCATAATGCGATATACTCAAATTTTAATGGGTTTAATGTCAATTTTCACCTGAAAATGCATTGCTTTGATGGACACCATTTAAAAATTTTATATTAAAAAAAATCAGCATGACCTGGCACACGTTTTTCATAAAAAAATTATAGAGTATAAAATATCCTAGGTCCTTGGTATGGTTTGTACCGGTCCTTACAAATGGGTTATTTTCTTGCTATATTATTATAACTTAATAAGGCCAGAAATAGTTCTTACTTAAAAAAAAGAAAAAAAAAAAAAAAAACAGGAAACCTCAAAAAGTATTTACTTTAAAACAAGCAATATCAGCCACAGAAATGAAATGTGCACGACTTTACCTTTGCTTTCAATGACTCCGTAGACTCGAGCATGTGCAGCAGCTCAGAGTTGTCTATTTCCAACAACATTCCAGTTATCTTTCCAGCTAGGTCGGGGTACATGCGCTGGATCAGTGGGAAGAGACGCTCACCCAGCATCTGTTTCTGCTCCTGGGGAGGAGCAGAGGCCAGCATATGGGAGGTCAAAGGCTCCTGACCCTGGACAACCACTGCCTGAGGTGGGGTTTGTTGTTGCTGGGTCTAATAAAGAATTAACAAGATAAAGAACATTGTTTGTTTGGACAACAACAAAAATATGGCAAGATAATAAAAAAAGTACAAGAGGCCTTAGTGGACCCAATATCTTTATTCTGGATGACACCTGTTTTAACATATTTAGTAACCGCAGCTATACTGAAAGGTAGAATGGCATCCTTTCTATCAAGTCCTTCATGCTAGAGTGCTTTCTACAATTCTATTTATGAAAACAAGTTGTTTAAAGGATTTACACTTTGCAGCAATGATGACCACATTTGATGGCCAATTAACACAATTTATATAGCTTTTAAAGTTCTCGGCAAAGAATTGGTCTGGTAAATTTGGTCAAATTGTGTTAAGACATTTTATGATGAGCTGACTAAAGCCTTTCCACTTATAGTAATTTTGTATACACATTTAATTTAGTAATTATACCCAAATTTAATTGCAAATCAGGATCATGACAGGATGTTTTCTGTCCAGCTTGTCTAATTCAGTTCAGCTGTTTTCGAAAAGACATTTTAATTATTCTTTGCTTTTAGCAACGGTAGCTATACTTTAGGCAGATTGATCTAACTTGAAAGGCCATTATGCTCTGTCCCAATTTTATTATTAATCAGTGAAGCCATTTTTTTTTAAAAGTAGCAATTGTTGATGAACAATGGATGGAAAATACATGATGGATGATCAGGTGATATAAAGATTAAGAAAATTTAAAGTTTAAAGGATTTTAAATTAAGTTTTAAGATAGATAAATTTTCCTCTTTGCAAAACACTTCATATCCTAGTGACACAAAAACCATTTGCTGGAACTGAAGTGAAATATTTAGGAAATATAAATTGCTAAAACTATTCAGATACTTAATGACATGTACACACACTTTACTATACATGATCTTGAAATTTGCCTTATAGCTTTCTTAATTTGGTGTTACGATTGTAATCTTCTATACAACATTCAATATCTTGCATAACATCAGAATGCAAGAATATTAATGGTTTTGGCATAAGTTACTGCCCTTTAATATTTTCCAAGATTATTTATCTTAAGGTGTCCGTCAACAGATTTTGACAAAACTTTCACTGTTCTTTCATTTAGAATGTTCTTTCTTGACTTAAGTGCCACTTTAATCACAAATGTCTTCCATGTTATGAGCGGACAAAAACTGAGGGAAAACTTAAAATACTGAGCTGTAACCTTGAACTTGAAAATAAAGAGACCAACAAGATAGGGCCACCATCAATTGTAACTGTAAGAGTTCATCAAATTTCACCCCCAATTTCAAATAACTTTCAATTTATAAAGATGAAACAAATCAGCCGTATGAAAAAATGGATACACCTCGAAATGAAGCATTTTTTTTATTTATAGCTTTTTAATGAAAATTAAAAAAAAAACTAAATCAGAAATGTTTTCACATTACCATCTCTATTGCAATACACAAATGCCCTGCCATAAATATTTAGCATTTCTCCATCAGCTCTTACCGCATGCCTAGCAGAAAACAAAAAAGTGCAGAACATATTCAGATTAGCCCTACCTGTGGTACATTGCGCATTGGAGGCTGCGTTGGTAGCTTGTATGGGCGTTGTGGTTGTTGTTGGGGAGGCACACTGGTGGGAGCAGTACGTCCTGGCACATTACTCTGTGTAACTGGCATAGTGGCTCGAGGTTGGGTAGTGTTCTGGCCAGTAATTGCCCGCACATTCATACTGGGACGCATGTTGGTCTGTGCTGTTCCTGTTGGGCGAGCTGGTCTTACTTGTGGCCCAGCTGGCATGTTCTGGAATCCACCTGCTTCAGAGACAAAGGGCAACAATATGTCAAATTCTTATCTTTCTAAGGAAAAATAAAGATAAAAACTTAACCAAAAAAGCTTACTTTTCATGCTATTTCACAGCTTGGGAGTCAACATTTGACATGTATTATATTGTGACCCAAGTAATGATAACAAGTGATCTACAAGATGTAACTTTCAAACACTGACACCTGTACCAGAAAAGTAAATACCAAATCCACAATACTTATGCAGGTGATATTACAGAAAAGTGTAACAGCCCTGTTATTTTCAAAAAACCGAGAAGAAAACATTCTAATTATTACTGACATAAGCACCAGATATTTGACACTTTTTGTTTCACAATTCACAGGCGACACACACCCAACCCAATAGGCTGAAAAACAAACAAGATAAAAATAACTAGCCCAAATTCTTACTCTGGGCTGCAGGCTGGTTGGGTCTAACTGTCGGCCAGCGAGGTCCAGCTCTCATCTGCGGCATTGTCTGTGGCGTAAAGAAACCTCGTTGGGCAGCCTGTGGCATTGTTGGTACGAAGTATCCTGCTCCACCAGCTTGGAACATCTGGCCCATCTGTTGAGTCTAAATAAAAACAGTTCTGGCAAATTTTAAACAATTCACTAATGTATTAAACACAAACTTCAAACAGACATATGAAAATAGCTTTTATCTTAAGAATATGCATATTTAAGCCAGATATATGTGATGTTCAAGATACCAAATAAATATTCCACTAAGGTACAAAATTTCATTCAATTGATCAAGGGCTTTTCCAGGCAGAAGCCAAAATTCAAGAACAGTCAGCTAAATTATCCAAGCCTTAAGCTGCAACTGCTTCTAATGCTGTTGATTGCAAAGTTATGAAAACTATTTCAACAAGTCTGGTATATTGCTTCATGCATATCTGAACGCCGGCATCATCTGTCTAATAGTGAAAGGCCTTTACACCAAAAGTTTCTGTCCAAGTTGATTAAATTCTGTATAGCAACTAAGAAAGTGGTTTTAAATGAATTATCATTGCTAGTAAAAACAGTATTATCTATGGAAGAGCACATCCTTTATATAAATCTGGAAGTCTTTCAAGTTGGAAATCTTTCCTGGTCAAATTCTGTTCATCAGCATTTAAGCATACACTTGTCAATTAATTCCATGTTCATATACACCAACAAATTACAGGTCAGGGCTCAAGTTCCATTCCCCACCCCACCTATGTAAAACTCTATTGGTGAACAAGTTGGGTCACAGAATTATACACCCACCTCTCTCCCAAATCCAAGCCATACCTCACCAATGAGATCAATCCATACAGCTGCCAGCCCTCCAGGCTCACAATTAGTGAAAATAGGGATTAGTGAATTGTGACATGAATTCGTAAAGTTATCTTCTAGTCCGGGAATATTTATAGGAACAAATGTTTAGCATGGTCTCCAGCTGATAAATGTAGATTGTGTTCAACAAGAAAACTTGACAATGCTTCAGCAATGGTAGCTTGCAGTGCTTCTGTCGATGGCTTAAAATATTCAAGAGCTGAAATCTGCTGCGAGTTCTTAGTTTTCCCAAATTCTATGTGCTTTTTGCTACCAATGTGCTTCCTCACATTGTCTTTGCCACCATGCCCAATGCTAAAATTTGTGAAACACTGTGTGCAAAATGCATGATGTATATTGGTGCTTAATGGCTAAATGCACGGTCGATTTTTGGTATCTTCCAAACTAAACTTCACTTCCCTTTTTGTGCATTGCATCTTTTTCCTTGTTGGTGAAGACATTTCAAGATGTGATGCCGAATGGTAATTCAAATCAGTGTTTGCGGCACATGCACTGAGCAAAATTCCAGTTAGGCCCCAGCTCCTCTCAAAAGCATTTATAAAATTACCCTTTTACAGATAGATCAAAATACGCTAAAATGCTTGCTACCGGACAAGCTGTACCAATCAGCTACATTTTCACTAATATCACGACCAGCAGTACCGGGCCAATATCACGACTAGCACTTAACAGGATATCGGTCACTTTATTAAAGATTTAAAATAATTGAGAACGGGGGATTTTTTTGCATGCAGCGTGAATCTGTCAATCACTGAAAAAGATGTGAAATTCATGCCAAAATCTTGAGGGTTGGCAGCTATGAATCCATGGTCAAATAAAGCACTCAACTCTTTTGACAATATTTAGTAGAACGATTTTTCCCCAGGAATGTCTTCTGGCATCACAATATTCTAAATTTCAAAGCAATCAACTTCATTCTGATATGAATTGCATCCAGACACAATAAAAATTGGCAATAACCATTACAAAAATTATGGGAGCACAAAAATTTCTCAGCCTGTTAATTTGTCAATGAGAACTATGTGTACTGAGTAACACAAAAACATCTGAAAGACAAACTGCAGGGCTAGTTGCGGTAATATTATTATACACTGCATCAAACTACAAGGCAGAAAAGGGTGACATTTTTAAAAAAATTGTGGGAGGCTATTTACCGATATGCTCATCGTCAGGTGAGGACCATAATAATTACTAAGCTTCAAGATGATCCACTAAAAACTGAGTGACTTGCTCTTTTGGTAACGTGCATACAATTAAATTAAAACAAAACTTGAAAAAATAATATAACAGGGGAGCAAAGTGTATCTTCAGATGATTACCAAGACTAGTTGCATTAATGATATTCTGGTTCACAATATATGGACAAACATGCACAGGAGTATTATACCACTAAAATGAGTTAAGAGAATGGAGTGCTTGGATTTTCAAGACTGTAGCACAAAGTAACACAGTACAGTATATGCCTGGTCTGTGAAAACATGACCTAAAGTACAGATTAACCTGTATCCAATGACAACCTCTTAGTGTCCTCTGCCCCATGTCGGGTTCCACAGAGACAGGATTCACCAAATATGCATATATTTTATATAACATGGGAGATAATCAGCTATATATATATATATATATATATATATATATATATATATATATATATATATATATATTTATTTATTTATTTTATAGCTAGCTTTAACAAACGGGGAAAAACTGTCCTTCATGGTTGTTTTTCAGAATTTCCTGTAATGCACATATACAAAGTCATGAATATCTAGTCTCAAAATTGCAAGTGATCTGGTGGTTTGTATGACAGAACGTCATAAAATTCCTACATAAAAGGTTTTTTTTTTAACGATTATTGCAAATATTTCATAACTTATCCTGGTGCAGTGTTGTAACCGCAAGTCAAGGTTTCTGAATCTTTGCAACAATTTTGTTTCTTCTTTGTCAGATCAACTAACCCAGCATCTGACACTTTTAGAATCATCGATCACCATTTGGCAAACATATCCACTTCAGCCTTCACTGTCCCTTTTACTTTGCAAATTTACAGTCTTGAAGTTGAAAAGAATTGGTAATATTCTGAAGCTGAGCTACTCTTTGTCCCACCTCTAAAAATAATACCAAGTTCACACACAAGAAATATAAGGAAATGGCATGAACTTAAGAATTTCTCGAGTACACACTTGTCAGCTACAACTACTTGATGTGAATTTCATGCAGCTTTTTTGTAGTAACCTACACATGCAGAATCTGATAAAAAAACATCCTTTAAGAAAGTTTGTTTGGATTTGTTTCAATTCAGCTGATCTTACCAATTATATTAAATTTTGTACTGTGCATTTTTATATTTTTATGTTCCCTAGCAACATTACTGGTGAACTGTACAGTGAAGCTGGCATAAAATGAACTATACTCTGAGCCATGTCTGGTGTGATATACTCACAGTATAGACCTCTATACAATAACACCCACTCTTACAGGGAACTTCAAAATGTTGCCAGGAGGAAAAGCCAGTCCCCAGAATTGTTCAAGTAAACACTGCAAAGGTATGCAAAAGTAAAAAACTGAATATTTGCCAAAGGCGTCCTTCTTGCACTACCTGTATCCTCATGCTGGCTATCCGCTGCATGTACTGGGAGGCAAGGTGGGCCTTGCGGTCTTCTTTGCGCTGAGCTAAAGCCACATACAATGGCTTTGCTACCACAATGCGACCGTTCATCTCAGTCACAGCCTTAGTTGCCTCTTCAGGTGAACTGAAGCACACAAAGCCAAAGCCCTTGGTTCTTCCATTCTCAGTCATGACCTAAAATGTAGGAAGTAAACTGTCATGTAAAGTCATTTCAATCTACAAAATTAAAATTTTAACTATATTTTGCTGCCCTGCATTATGCTGCTGTGGGGAACAAAATAATGAACATAAATTAGTTTTGTTTCCTTTCAAACTTTTAATTCTAAAGAATTCTAAGTAATCTATATATACATCTTATAGAAAGCAAACATTTCCTATTACACAGTATTAAAAAAAACAAATGCTAATAATCAGAATCTAGTCAAGTAACAGTTTAACCCCGAATTTATCTGTGCCAATAAAAGTGGGTATAGAAAATTTAACCTTTGTTATATTGACTTACACCTGCATGAAATAGAAAAATTAAATATTTTCTCAGAAATAGCAAGTATTATAATCGTTATGTCTTTCTTCTGCCGATAGACTAGAGGAAACAACGGCATTGATGAAACCTGACCCGGTACACACCATCTGCATACTAGTAACTTCAGAAATCTCGAACGACATCATAAGTCCATTAGTCAAGTGATATCAACAACAAACTATTTTAATGTAGGTGTGAGAAATTCACTTATATTAAATGAAGTCAGATACCTATTGTTTGACAGAATCACATACTGGAAGGTATTAATTGCATATAGTCATTGTCTGGTCAGTCTGATTTATTAAGCAGAAAGCACATGTCAACGTATTCCTAGTTTCCTCATACCCCTGTGACACCACGTTTTTTTTTTATATTTGGACATTTATGTTGGGGTGTAGTGTCGGAGTCCATTCCTTATCGAAAAGTTGGAATTCCCAATGCCGTTTGATGTTGGCATGGTCTAGCCGCTTACTAGCCAGCTCAGCAAACTTAAACAACCTTTCATCGAGATATACCTGTATGATAGGAATATGATGCCTTTTCACAGATATTGCAATCATAGCATTCGTTATGTATTTAATCCACCGACAGACGAGATGAAATTATATTGTTGAACAAATTTGACCTGGATCTGGTCATTTGCATTCCTAGTCAACTCTTGCAACCTACATGTCAATGACATCAGAAGTCATGCAGTCAAACCGTTTCTGTGTTGATGTAGGAAAACAAATCGAGCATATAAATGAAGGTCACACGTTTGGTAGAAAAATGAAAGAAGAAAATACTTCAAAATATTTATTGTGAAAAGAACGACTGAAGATCTGTAATTGTTGCAGCAATTTGAAGAAAACCAGATTCACTATGCACAGAGCACGTCATTGTAGTAGTCACGTGAACCAACAAAAACGTCGCTGACATGTGCTCTATACTTCTTGAAAATGGTTTTCTCCACCCTGCTGTGATATAGACAGGCTTCTAGTAGTTTTTCTCATAATAAATATGTTGAAAGTTAAGTGTGCATGACATGACGAATGCTATGCTCATAATTTTTGGGAAAACTGATAATTGCTATCAATTTCATGCAGGTGTATCTCGAAGAAAGGTTGTTCAAGTTTGCTGGGCCAACTTTTCGATAGCGAATGGATTCTTGACTCTACACTCCAACATAAATGTCCAAATATTAAAAATGGGGTGACAAGGGTCAGAGGAAACTCAGACTAATGTCAAAGTGGTAGTGCCGTGATACAACAAAACTCCATAAGTCGTTCTCAGAATATCTATGAAAATTTTGGGTTCTTTCAGTGCATTTTTATTACAGCCACTACTTTTCCAGGGCCATTTCACAACACTTGAGGATCACAACATCCAAGAAATGAAACTGTTTAACATTGGAAATATTAAATGCAAAACCATTAGATTGAAACCAAATCAAATGCCCAAACATATGAAATCCAAGTCAGTAGACTGGATTTTTATACACCATTATCTTTAATAGTGCATTTGTAAGAAATGTGAAATAATTTTCTTTTAGCTCTTTAACAAATTTGTGGGCAAAGACTTATCTTCAGGCAGATGTACCAGGATAAACATTTTGTAGCATGTGAAAAGCATTCAATATGTTTCACATTTGATGCCACGCATTTATATTCTAAAACCTATTTTCACAGGGTTACAACAATGTATTAGTGTGTGTGTGATTTGGATTTTTAATGAAGCTTTAACAATTTCTAGTCATATCACTATGATGTCTGCAGTGGGACAGTTTATAGTGATGTCTATAGCACTGGGGCATCATGCCACAGACATGTAGCATGATGTCCCTACCAGTCACATTATCCTGACACCAGGCTGACCAGTCCCAACACTAACCTCTCAATGCTTAACATCAAGCAAGGCAGCTGTTAGTACCATTTTTATAAGTCCTTGGAATGACTCAGCCAGGGATTGAACCCACAACCTCCCACATCTGAGGCAGACGCCCTAACCACTAGGCCGATATTAGTGTGCATTTATTCTACCAAATGCAGACATAAATATTGTATTATGAAGCACCTTTCCTAGTCTACTTGAATTACTTGAATTTCAACATGGTGTCATATGCAGGACATTCACTAACAAGCCTTCTAGTTTGTCCATAACCATTAAAGCTGTACAAATTTTGACCGAAGGAATACAGTCCAAGAAAGTGAAGAAGTATGGCAATATGACCAGCTTACAAACTTGCAATTCTATAAAATACCAATCAATTATTGCAATTTTTTAAAAGCCATTTCATTTCTTCATATCCACTTAACCTTGAAAATTCAGTATATCCACTTGGTCAATTTTCCTGCCAGAAGCTTCAAGAAATGTTGCAGAGTGCTCTATGAACAAGATGGCAGATGAAGCTCACATCAGCCATACACTACAACTCTGTATTTCTGTTCCCCAATTAAAGGAGGAACAAGTCAACTGTATGTGGCTAGTTCCAGGGTGTTTGGGGCAGATACTTTTATGCATGAACCCAGTCTTAACACTTATCTGTGGTATAGTTCTAAGTATCACAGTCTTATTTTTTGTAAGACCAGTTTTGATCTTTAAATTTTCTACTATCACATCAAATTTAGTGCACAGCTCAAGTCCCACAATATCTCAAGTAGGATATTTTTCTTCAACAAGCATTGGCAGCCATACCCGAGAGAGATCTGCATACCTGTACAAAATCTTAAAGCAGTTTATGTTACAGTGCTTTTTGTCAAATTTGGTCAGATCGTTTGAAGCTGTTTTGTAAATGTTATCATTTACATAAATCTGAAAGCCCTTCATACTTGGATGCTATCAAATTCTGTCCATTATTTTTGCAAAGTCATTCATATACTTTTTTCAATACCCAGCAGCAGCAGCCACCATATTTGATGATTGATCAGCATCATCTGTAAAATTTAAAAACCCTTTAATGACAGGATACACTGTTGAATTTCATCTCAACTGGAGTTGTGATTTAAATTAGCAACAACACAAGATTAAATATACTTCAAGACAGGAGACACATCCTAAATGACCAACGGAACCTACTTGTGTTCAAGAAACCAATCAATAAATAATTCAACTATAAATCTTCACAAACCCTGGCACTGGTGATTGTCCCAAACTGGGAAAACTCCTTGCGCAGACGCTCATCATCAATGACATCATCCAGATTCTTTACATACAAATTGACACCCTGGTAACGATTGATACGCTCCATTTTGATGCGTTCGAATTTCTCCTTCAGCTCAGCCTGTCTCTCAGCCTTCTTTTGGGCACGACCAGCAAACAGCACTTTGCCTCTGAGTTCCTTGCCATTCATTTCTTCCACAGCCTTTGAAAATAAAAATAAAAATCTATAAAATGATGTTTAATCATTTGAAACTTTGGGAGAATAAAACAGACTGCAACAACAGACCTGTGATTCCTAATAGGACCATCTCATCACACAGTCAACTTTTTATTCCATACATTAGACAGTAAGGTGTACCAAAATATTATATACTGCTATTGTCAAGTTGGAAAACATGCATTTAAGTAAAAAGTTCAAGTGTGATTCAACACTGCTGTAGCAACGGTAAAATTTTATTTGTGATTATGGAAAAAATTTAAAATGATAGATTTAAATTTTCAAAGTCTTTTAAAAACATCCAAGTAATGGTCATCTGTTCTATTTTCTCAAACTTTCAAGGCTCTGAAAATGCTACCTCGTTTTTCCCAAACTGTCAAAGACTGCAAGAACCCTGCATTATGTTCAACTAAAGAGTCTGAAGTACACAAAGACCTTAAATACCTCCAGCAAGATTGCACAAATTGCAGTTCTCAATCTGATACAATCATTTCGATGTTCTTTCCTTGCATGGCAATAACAGTTATCTCTACCACTGATACATACTTGCATCATCATGTCCAATAAACAACACTGCTACACCTTTTTAACCAGAGAATCTTAATATTCCTTTCCATTCTCTTTTGCAAACCTTGTAACTTTCTTAGTAGGTTTATTATCATTTTAAACATGTCTTCAAGAATAATCATTTAGATGTTGTACATGAAAATTACGTTTAAAATGTCCAAGGTATTCCTGAAAAGTTGGTCTGGTTCCCCATCAAACTTCAGGAAATTTAATATGAAACCCTTATCTGTAACAAACACGGACAAGCCTCCATGAGGATTTTACCACACCATTCATATTCTTTGCTACTATTCTGTATTTTGAAGGGTTGTCACTGCTAAAACAGAAACCTCCTCATACTATGCTTTCGTTGCTATTATATGGAAAAAAATGTAAAATCAAACTTTAGAGACAAAATCAATTTGTATTTTGTCTGCCCATAAAAGTAGCCCCACATGAGCAATTTCCAAACCAGCATGGATTTTACAAAATCAGTTAGCTATTCAACCCAAAGCAGACAACCACACAATCACATCCATGCTCTGAAAGACAAAGATTTACCCTTTCCGCCGACTCTGGCTCCTCAAAGCTGACAAATCCGAATCCACGTTTCTTCCCATCAAATGTTGTCATCACCTGTTCAGAAGAAAACCATATATATATATACACCAAACCAAAATCTCCATGAACATAGACAAAAAATTAACCACTGAGCAAGTTTGACAATCAATAAATTTCAACTGATTCCCAACGCTAGCAATTCTTCAAGCATCTTGCATGAAGTGAGGGAAATCAGTTTAAATTAAAATATCGATAATCAATTAATCTAAATCAACCATAACTGCAGCTGGTCTAATATTACTTTTCCCCATGTAAAAATGTCGGTCAATATTCAAAACATTTTGCCAAACGTCTGGTATTGGATATCAAGGGCCAACATGAATACTATACCTGCCCATTCATAATTCCCTGGGTAATATAAATAGTTATAGGGTACCCATTTAGTTCATGATGTAAAAACAACAACACATTTCCAAGTTCAGATCAAAGATTAATAATCCATAGTAGATTGTAGACATCTGTCTACTGATCTTACATTCTTACATTATCTATGAATGTGACCATTTGGCTATGTACGTCAAACAGTTTCCTTAATTTCTATTTATAGTAACTGTATAAAAAGTTGCCAAGAAAACAGCTGGGTTTCTTGAATTTGAGACCACAAGTCAGATTCATTATAGTCTGAAGCAGAATCAAGTAGAAGACCAGTCTATACTGAAAATGCATGGCGCCAAATACTAACTGCAAGAGGCTTAATTGGTGTAACTTCTAGATGTTACTAAATTTTAAAAAAACATTAGAAGGATTTCGTTAAACAGAAGAATACGAGGCATCAGGAAAAGGACAAATCAACAGCACTTTACACATTTTGAAACAGGACTATGATAGTGGTATAATACAAGATCTTTCAGCGCAAGTTAAACGCGACGTTGACAAGTTACTGAATGTGCATAAATAATCTTAATTTTGTTTTGTGTCTGTATTTTCGTAGTAACCCATATCAATTTAGCTGATTTGTTAGAACAATTTTAAATAACTTTAGCAGAACCAGCTAAGTTGCAAAAATAATTTTACATTTTTCTTTTGTATAATTATGGCATACGATATATGCTTAGGCTGTGCCTTTCTGCCACTTATAATCCTAATCATTATGCTTTTACTTCTCAGGAGGGTTGACGTGTACTTATATAAGGCAGTTCAGGTTCACATTAAGTACAATATCCTTATCATCAGGTACCCAGGTAACTGATCATTAGGACCGATGGGTACCCAGTTGACTTTAGTCAAACGTTTGTCATCTTAGTTGAATACGTCTTAAATGGTGCATCTCCGATTTTAAACACATGCTGGATAGTGATACAATTAAAATGTTTAAAAGGAAAAACTATAATAACAGAAAATATAAAAAACATTTACAATCCTTCAAAAAAAGTAATTTAAAGCTTTATTATTAGATTTTCCAACTAGTCATAGATTACTGTTTTGTAACAATCACACTTTAAATCAAATCAGGTATCTAATATTCCATCACAGGTTCATGTGCAAATGCAGACTGCACTAGTTTGTTTGATACCTTTGCACTGATGATTTTTCCATAAGGCTCAAACATTTCCCGCAAGCCATCATCATCAACATCTTCTGAAAGGTTCTTGACATAAACATTGTTGAATTTCTTCACTTTATCTCCCATCATCTCCAACCGCTCACGTCGGTTCATGAATCTGCCCACAAAACTGCAACACAAGACAGAAATTTTAACCATTTATACTGACAAGACTAAACAAGATGTTTGCTTGTAAACACAATCTGCACATTTGCCAAAGCAATACACACTGGCATGGAGAACTGGCGCAAGGGCGAGGAGATCCAATGACATTTACACATCTAGCATTACTGATCCACAATCACACCAACTCTCATTTCTTCAAATAAGAGTAATGGTGTGTGGTATTAAGAAAATATTAGTATACTGTGGTATGGATCATCACCAACTGCTTTTTACAATATTTGTACAGTATAAAAATTAAGAAACAATCGACATCATTAAGACAACTGTCGTTCACACCTGACTGTTAGCAGGCCTGCCAACCCTGACAAGTCCGTCTCGGTAAGGCAGCCGATTTTCTCCCCCAAGATTTACCAGTGTTCAGTAAGGTGTAAAAAAATTAGTAACTGCTATTTTAAAACTGGAAAACGTAATTAAACATTTGACACAGCAATAACATTATGTTAAACTGAAAGTTTCTAAAGGACGTGTAGACCTTATTTACTACTAATACAGTTGCACGAACTTTAGTTCCAAACCGTATGCAACTCAATGGCTTGTTGCCATCACTCAACTTGATTAACTCTTGGAAATTCTTTATTCCATTTCGTATGACGGCAATCATATCTCCCACAACTAGACGTACTCAAATTGGCATGTGATGTCCAATAAATATAACTGTCCTTTCCTTTTATTTACAAGAATCTGAATATTCGTTTTTATTCTTCGGTGTTGATTATTAACACTTTCTAGAGGCTTATTTTCCATTTCGTCTTAAACGTTTATCACTTTTGGGACTCCTTTTAATAAAATTTTATAATCAAGTTTGACCATGCAGACGCTTCGCATGAACAAATAGGTGCAGTTTAAAGCATCTGGGGTGCTGCTAAGAGCTATCGGCCCCGTCTAGTTCAGGTCACCTCATTGCAAGCGATCAATCGAATGGTTACAATGTTTGGAAAAGAATGTAATCTAATTAAACTAACTTAAATATCATACTCATTCACAAATGTGATCAATGATAACAAGACAAAAACAAATACATGACATAAAATTCCATTTGACAAATGTGTTTTACTAATGAAAAGGATACAGAGTGAATGCACAATGAACAATTATATTGTACAACTGTATTCCTATATACATACATGCAATATATTGCTATCAGAATGGAACAGAGTGACCGTTCCAAACTGAAAATTGCAAGGAAATTTTGTAAATAATATTTTTTAAATAAATCTTATTTTTTTGCCCAAAAAACGTACACCTGTATTCAGGTCCAAAATACAAGACAAATACAGATAAAATGGGGCACCTGACATCTATGCACAATGTATGATGTCTGCAGTGTGGCAGTTTATACTGATGTCCAGCACTGGGGCATCATGCCGCAGACATGTAGCATTCATGTCCCACCCCGTCACATTATCCTGACACAAGGCCGACCAGTCCTAACACTAACCTCTTATTAATGCCGAGCGCCAAGCGAGTGAGCTATTAGTACCATTTTTGTAAGTCTGGCATGACTTGGCTTGGGATAGAACCCACTACCTCCTACATCCGCTCTAACTGATAGGCCACCGAAGCGGTCTGTAGTTAATTTGCAATTGCTGAAATGGTACTCAAATATATCCTCTCAGATGAGAAGAAATTTCACTATTACTTGCAATGAAATCACTAAAGGCATCAATAGTCTATCTTAGAATAATAAAAAAATAGACTTTTGTTTCCATAAAAGGAATCTTGTTTGTGAATCTGAAACATCTAGTCTGCTTCATGCTGGAATGATCCTTAAGTTGCATTCCACAAGAAAGCAAGGCAGGGAACCAGACTACTCAATAACAAAGCAGTGAAGTAATGAAATGCATACATGTGAAGGTTGTTAAAACCAGCTGGAACAACAATAATGATGTTCTCTCGGCAGTCGCACATATTTATTTTACATAAAAATGAATACCTTTATTAGAGAAAGGGCTTTATTGACAAATATTCACAACACAACAATAAAACGAGTATTCGGCCATTAAACAGATTAGTTCAGCTCCTTCCATGCGGTTTTCTCGATGTACAATGAGGATGGTACAATTTCATAGTTATGGAGGTCCATCAACAACTTGTACCCTCGCTTTTAGTACGATCTGTTTTTTAATCCTGTTGTGCGCAAGTTGTTGTGGTATATATATATATATATATATATATATATATATATATATATCAATCAAAACTGGTTATACAAACTGCATTCTAAACACTCTAAATTTTATTTCACAAGCTCCACCCACAACTCACCCCGAGACCTTAATCAATTGATACATTATGCAATGCCATATCAGATTTTTTCTTATTCATTTGGACAAGTGTTGTGGATGTGTAAATATAGTATCTTGGCAAACTGAATACCTACACTTTTTTACCATTCAGCAACATGCCATTAACTTTCTCTATGGCATTCCTTGCTGCTTCTTCAGTCTCGAAGTGGACAAATCCATATCCTCGGGATCCATGCTCATCGCAAACAATCTACAATTGAGAAAATGGTTATTTAATTATTCCACACATCCAATCTGCCACTTCTATGTCTATGTGATTCACGAATATTAAAAATAATAACATGCATGCCCTTTTTTATTTTTTTGTAAGCTCCATCAAAGTTCAGACATTAACCAGCATTGTCTGTTTTCCTGGTGATTCTTTATCTACCTTATTTGTTTCTCAATATCGAGCACGGTTCAAATGTCTTTTTGACGAGGAACCCTCAGAGGGCTTAAGAACAAACAATAGTCTATTATAGACATGCTTTCTCCTACATCTTTCATGAGCTAATGGTGGACAATGCTGTCTTTGCGGTAATAATGCTAGAATTGTGGCAGAATGGTTCACAAGTTCAAATCCCATGCTTGGATCAGCCCAGACTAAAGTTTCATTAAAAATTACCTCAAAATTGACGCAGTAAATTATATTGTTTATGACGACTGATTTTTGCACACTGACAAATTGGGTCAAACTGCAAACAAAAACACTCATCTGCTATCATATAATGAGTATTGTTTAAATGATTACACCAACCAATCTGAACAGACCCAAATTGGCTTGCACATTATGAGACAGTAGAACTGGACCCAAGAAATTTTGCAGTTGGTTACTAAAGCAATGCAAATGGTAAATAATAATGGATTAAAACTTTAACACAAGTTTTGCTTATTTAAAACCAAATAAAAGAAATGGTGTAATGACGAAGTGATGTACAAATGTTAATAATTTGCAAATCTGGGATGGCTGGCATTAGCAAATTATGTTCCAAAAATATGCAAACATGATAGTAATGACAAACTTGTGGGGGCAGGAAGCAAATAAATGAACTTTTAATATTTATTAAAGACAATGCAAAAAGGTTGGCTTTAACAAAATTCTACTCGAAATTGATGCAGATACTGCTTTCATTGTTGTCTAAATTTAGCTTGGACAGACGGGTCAAAAAGACTTGTGAAATACATGTGCAGCAACGTATTCTTCATTATGAAATATGGGTAAAGCACTTAGGTAAACTGTCGACTTTAGTCAACACTACCGAGATGTCTAATCAAACCAAATGGATTTTAAAACCAAAAAATGTTTTATCTGTTTTTGGACATGTATGACAAATGCGCATGTCCAGCGAAACAAATATGAAGAAAAAAAAACAATGAAAACAATTACACAGCTATCAGAAACTGAGGCAGATGTAGCCAATAGATGTTGTTCAAGTCTTTCTACTGAACTTGGAAACCAATACTTCTGCCTTCATGCAGTAAATGATCTGCAGTTTTGAATGGTGTATATTGTCTGACTCTGGACTTGAACAATTACCACTCAGAACTGAATGTTACACATGTCACAGTGTAGCCCTCATATTAAAAACAAGCAGACAAGATGAAAAGCAAGAGCAAGTCTTCACATAAAAGCGACTAAATGATAAGTACCAAAATCGTATATGAGGAACAACTCTAATGCCCTCTTTACATCGATTAAGTTCTCAGTGTCTAGGCATACTGACATGATCAAATAATTAACATGGACATGGAGGGGGTGGGGTTCAAATCCTACGAAAAGTCACATTGCGTTTGTTGATTTGTGTAAGGAGAGGTTGTAAATACTTGTCCTCCGTTACAGACAAATGCAAGTGCCAGCTACAGCATGAATTTTCAATTTAAAGAACAAAAAGGCAAATTAAATCTATTCAAGACTGATGAAGATTACAGTAACTTGCAAAGTGAAAGTAACATCTTGTAATGATTCTTCACCTCATGTATAGGTACAGTACCGATATAGGAAAAATAAAAACAGCAAACGTCCATCTACAGGGCTGATGCTCAACTGAACAAAAAACTGTCAAGGAATTCTAGATGAGCGTAATGCTTTAGTTTTATCTTCCCAATCTTGAAACCATGTCTGATATACATGAGGAATATGATTTTCAAATTAGCTGCTGTGATGGATATACTGAATGTCAGTTTGACACCATTTTCATTTAAGACAAAGAGCCCCAGAGGAGCATTTTGTTTGCTTTGTTACTCACCTTTATTTTTGTCGACTTGGGTATTTTAAAATTCAAAGAGTAAAGAAAATAAATCTGCACCTCAAAAGAGTGTTTACTTGGGTAAAAGCACAAAACCAGTACTTGCATGTGCCAGGTTTACACATTCCTTAATTAAATTGTCTAATACACCTGATATAGTAATTTTGGAATCTGATCGTTTAGAACATAGGTTCCCAAACCATGGCCCGGGGGCAACTTGTGGCCCATCAGCTCTCAGAAAGTGGCCCGCGGGGCCTCTATATTTACTATAATGTATTTTAATAATTTCAAAAATTTATTGGCGTTCAAATAAATAAATAATAACTAGACGAAAGTTGCAATAATGCGCGATCTACAGTATTCTAAAATCTAGAATGTTATTTCTAAGAAGTCTGTCATTTTGGTCGAGCACTCGGGAGCTCCGTCGACGTTCGATAATTCACTCTGCACGTGGTTGTTGTTTTCGGATATAATTATCGACTGCACCCGTTGAGTTAGCGAATGAAACATTTGGAAATACCCTTTTCCCAGCCTTGTCGACCAATCAGAGTGCACAAGACGCCATAACGACACCTGTTACAACTGTTTAGTAGTCTGCAGTTTCGTGTTGAAATTAGGTTTTTGCAAATAAAAATTTACCCTTAAAGCCAATAAGCATGAACGTGGATAACGTAGAATCAAACACTGCTAATAAGCGAAAACGTGAGGACGTTGCTTGTCGTGAATTCAACACAGATTGGGCGGAGAAATGTATGTTTGTGCCTAGTCGTAGTGGTAAACCGGTTTGCTTAATCTGCGGATTTGATTTTAAACCGAAAATGACTGTAGTGCAGGACTGACACTGACTGCTTTTAAAGTTTTAGAATTTGGTTGCTGAAAGTTAATATATTTAAGAATGATATTACGCGACTTTTATAATTGTATAAACATTAATAATGTTATAACGTTGTGGCCCGCTTAGTTACCGAAAATAGTAGATATGGCCCTCTACTTGAAAAGCTTGGGAACCACTGGTTTAGAATGTCAAAAATAACCTGTAATCTTTTCTTTCTGTCTTACAATTCTTACTTTTCTTCATCCTCTTGACGTCACGTTGCAGGTCAAATTGTTGATGGCACTTAAAAGCTTAAAACTACAAAGCCACGTAAATAGTGACAGGTCAAGTTTGACAAGTTTATGAAATAATATTAGTTCTATATAGCAATGTGTGGTGTAAAGAGCAGAAATTAGAATCAATCTGTTGTTTACATAAAATGGATGACGAAAATGCCAGAATAGGAAAAAGTTGGTACATTTCAATAACTGCTTAAATGGGATTCTTTTTGCAGTTTGGTATACCTAATTTTTACTTTAACTGGGTTTTCCATTATTTTAGTTTCATATTTACTCAAATACGCAGCTTATGTGGGGCGCTGACAGAAATCTGGTTTTAAAAAAAAAAGGATATAACCATACATTCCGTAGGATAGCTATCAGCATGGTTCCCACTTTTTTTAAAAGATAAATTTCCAGGTCACTTCCAGGATGAAATTAATTTTTTCAAGGTTCACACCTGACCATTACTGAATGAACATTCTAGCTGCCAAAACATGTCAGAAAAGATGATCATGCAATCAACCACAAATAGGATCACACGAAACAAGCTAGACTACTGTATATTCCTGTAAATTCATTTCAATCAACATAATAAAAATTCTAACTTTACTTGGCTGACCTGCATAATGTTGGTACAAAGAAACATAATGAACAAAAATCTGTTTTGATTCCTTTGAAATATTTAATTCTAAAGAAATGAGAACAATCAGCTGGGAATCAAGATAACTACTTCCATGTTAAATAATGAGAACATTTCCTATCTCAGTATGAACATAAAACAATAAACAGAAAGTATTAGAATCTTGCAAAGAAAAATGTTTAAACCCTGAATTAATATAAGCCAATAAAACCCAAAACAAGATTTTAAAAATCGTTCACAAATTGGTTGCTTAAATTTTGAAAAAAGACCCTCAAAAGTATGGACTAACGTAAAAACTGGGATGGAATTTTCTGTAAAATCATGTCTCTGTAATGCATTAAACTAGTCCCAAAACCTGTACTGATACTAAAAGGAGTACGCATCATTTTGCGATATTCAATACAAAGGACAACAATCTCCAATTTCTCCTGCGAGCTAAGATTTGAAACCACTGCTTGAAGCTACATGCCACAGTGTAATTAACACGAAAATTCATCTGTCAGACACAAGATTTTGGACCTCAAATTTGACCTAAAACGATAGGCAGTCAGCTTTTGAAGGTTTCCTCCGAATACTCAAACCATATTTTTCCTATCTGGACATTTAAGTTCAGATGTGGGTTCTGAGCAACTGCCTACCGAAGAATTGGAATCTGCCACCATAGTGCAGTAGCGTCATGTGGTAGTCGCTTACCGGCAGGCTTAGCAAACTTAATGTTACGTTCGAGTCATACATACATTAAATCTATATGAAAAATGATTATCTCAGAAATGGGAAGGATTACAATAATTATATCTTTTAACCCTTTACCTCATACAAGCGTCTTTGGACGCCTCTACTCCATTCGCATGGAAGCGCCTTTTGACGCCTCTACAAGATTCGCATAGAAGCGCCTTTTGACGCCTGCGGTAAGCATCAGCCATTTTGAGCTAGTTTTCGTAGCGCCACCTTCGGGGAAAACCCCCCTATTACATACTACATTCATTTCTGCGAATGACAATTACGTCAGATCATGTGGTCGCTATTCATGCACTGGTCGATATCTGCTATTTAAAGTAACTGGGTTGTAATCTCCACTCTCCAAAATGGCAGCTACGGATTTCATTCAGTACGTACGAAGTTTTCACGATTAGAATAACAACCACGAAAGATTCAATAAATTAGGTAAAGTCTCTGATATTGATGTAGGCAGCAATTAGTTTTTTTTTATAAATTATCAAATTCAGATGACTTAGTGATATAGACGCACACGAAAACTTTGTAAATTTCGAGTATCGGAAATAGCAGCTACGGTTGGTCACGCGGTCTCACGGACATGACGGTGAACGAGTTCTCTCAAGACTTTGAAGCACATAAAAAAATTCTTCTGTGGAAAATAATTACACAGCTATAACAATCGGACATTACTCTTAAATTTTTCCACATATAATATATGTGTACCAAAAATGTAAAATGGTTAAAACTGTTGTTAAATGTAACATACACTAAATTGCTTAACAGTTCACAGGCAGGATTTCATTCAGTACTTACGAAGGTTTCACGAGTAGAATCACAAACACAAAAGATTCAATAACCTTGGTAAAGGCTATGATATTTATGCAAGCAGCAATTAGTTTTTTTTATTGATTATCAAATTCAGATGACTTAGTGATGTAGACGCAGACGAAAAACGTGTAAATTTCGAGTATGGGAAATGGCAGCTACGGTCGGTCACGCGGCCTCACTGACATGACGGTGAACGAGTTCTCTCTCGATTTTATAGCACATAAAATATTCTTCTGTGAAAAATAATTACACAGCTATAACAATCGGACTTTACTCTTCAATTTTTCCACATATAATAAATGTCTGCCTAAAACGTAAAATGGTTAAAACTGCTGCTAAACGTAACACCACTACGTTGCTTAACAATTCACAGGCATGCCTATGCGGATGCGGTCTGCTAGGTAACAGGTGTTCTATTTATAGCGTGCTGCACTTTGTCACTAAGCTCTATGAGGTAAAGGGTTAATGCATTGACAGACTGGACAAAACTACAGCATAGATTAAACCTGACCCGCAACTCGCCATCTGCATTAATTGCCACTTGACAACACAAATCGCTGATGACACTGAAGTCCAACGCCATGTGAAATTAATAACAAACTCCTGATGTTGTTGTACAAAAACTCAAAACTTCAAATATATTAAATGAAAGTCAGATATCTTTTGTAAAAACCAGAAAGAGCATAAAATTCTCCAAATATTTTGATAACCACCAGAAACCAGTTGCTGTAGCAGGAATATAGAGTCGGATTCATCACACACAGATCGCACGCCAACGTGTTAGTCGCATGATGAAACAAAACCCATGCTGTTGTTCTTGGAATAAATATATAAAGAATTTTGTATTCTTTCATTTTTGTTTTTTTATTATTACAAACAGTATCTTTCATTTTAATTATTTTTTTCTGCCACAACATTTGAAACTTCTCATTATTGGTATCACATGACTTCTGGACCTATGATGTCATGGATATGTTGGTTGCGAGATTTGTGTACTCGTGTGAATAGCAATGCAAATTTTGAGTACCAGGTCAAATTTCATCAAGTCTTTCAGCAGAATAAAGACATAACAATGTAAGACTTTTTTCAAACGTACGAATAAGAAAGGATGCTGAGCTGTCTGAATCAACCAGTCTACTAGTCCAATCTAATCCATCGAGTTTTTGGACTATTTATGGAAAGCACCTAAATGATCCATACTGCAACATCTGAATATTCTGTTCAGAACTCGCTAAATTAACTCTCGATCAGTTTAGTTATGACTCGATTATGCAATTGTTTCTGGTATTATGAGTTGGCGGAAAATTCACAGGTTTTCCACCAAAATTCACAAATATTTGCGAAATTCATTGACTTTTACGGTCGCATACATGCCAATCAATGGCAAGGAAAAAGTGTAATCCAAGTGGACAAAAAGAGTAATCCACATATAACATGATAAAATTCAATCAGCATATGTACAAATTGATTTATTTATCCCTCTGGACTTTTAACATCAATTACTGCTTCATGTTTTCATATATAACCCTTTGAGATTTAAAAAGCAACAGACTCTCGTACTGTATTTCAAAACACTTTTTACCATCTGAGAGAATGAATGATTTGCACACCAGCAGAGCACTAAGTGCTGGGTTACAGAGCCTGGATCTGAATTCAGTTTTATTTTTCTGTTAATACTGAACAATCTCTTACAGTCAGCATTAGAATGGTAAAGAACCAATATTCTTCTTTTTGTTGTTGTTGTGGGGTTTAACGCCATTTTTCAGCACATGATAGGCTATACATGGCGGCCAGTATTAACGGTGGAGGAAGAACCTGGGAAATCCCCGGAAAGAACCACCGACCCCCCGAGAAGCTACTGGCAAGCTTTCTCACATACCCACATTGGCCGAATCCGAGACTCGAACCCACGCAGACAGAGGTGAGATGTCAGTAATCCGTTAACGGAGAGCGCTTTAGACCACTTGGACTCCCCCCAATTGTTTTTTTCATAACCTGACAAAGTTACAGTTATTGGGTATTTTAGATGGGAAATAAGATGAAAAAAATCAACTCTGTTCACATGAGGTACATTGTCAGATAGAGTGCCAATTTGATACTTGTAGGGTTCTTCTAATTTATCGGCAGCCTTTCCTGCAGCATGGTGCATAATATGACAGACAGCCTGATATGTACAATGACAGACATTTTTCAAGATATAGAATGATACAACTCCTTTATGAATTCCTGCCATCACTGATGCAGTATCAGCTGAAAACCCCCATACAGTTTGGCCAACTTCTGTTTATTCAAAGTATTATCATGCAAATAAGTAAAAAATGTTTTCTGCAGTGGAATATACTCTTAACTCTGGTAATGAAAGATGACCTCGGCCTTATCATTGTCAGTCACACAGATTAGGTACGACTTTTTGTCATAATCACTACTCCTGTCTGCTGCAATAATAAATGGCCCAATTTTCATGGCTTCTGCAATTTTAAGTGAAGTATCTTCTGCTAAACACCTAACAATATTAGCTGATTTTGTTCTTGCACATGCATATTTTCTGCAGTTTTGGAAACAGGAAATGTCCATTTGAACAAAGGACCAACAAAGTCTTCTACTGCTAGAGGTAGTCCATGTTCTATTAAGAACTCAGTAGACAACGCCTCTGCATTTATAAAACTGGTGTCCACAATTTAGTTCTGCTGTAAATAAGAAATTACCATAGTACTGGAGTTAGTAAAACGTGCTAATTCAAGATTTCTTTGTTAGATCACCATGACCTATATTAAGATCCCTTCCACACTGCCTGCATGGGACGTGAAGTTGCTCTAGAATGAAACGCTGAATTGTGTAATTCATGTATTGATCTCTGAATCGGTTTTTTGCCTTTCATAATGCAATTGTGAAATTACTGTAAAAATATTTTTGCTTAAATGCATCGACTAGAATAAATCTGACTCTACTTTTAGCGCTAAGTACCTACAAACTGGTTCTGTACCAAATATGAAGTAGAACAAAGAAACTGCGAGCAAAGATTAAAAGTTAGAAAACCAGACTGTTCTCTCTTAAGCAATACAGCTGCTATAAACAGAAACAGGTATAAAGCTGAAAGTAGAAACCAGCACATTTCTTGGAAATAGGGCAACTGCTATAAATGGAACATAATGTTAGGAAAGTGCATGCAAATCTTCGGACAAGCGTACTCTTATGTTGTAGTTACATTTCCCGATAGCATGGGAACCCTTATTGCAAATTCTAAGATGGCAGATGTGGCAGCCATAATGAATATCATCGTACAAGATCTTGTGGTTTATGACCATTAGAGCCAACTATCAATCCACAACAAATGCAGTAAAGTAGATGAATCACTCATTAAAGCAACTTACCTTGCAAGACAGGATATTTCCAAAGGCGGAGAATGTGTCGTACAAAGCCTTATTGTCAATGCTCTTGTCCAGATTCTTGATGAAAACATTGCCAACGCCAGACTTGCGCAACGAGGGATCACGCTGGGACCACATAATTCGGATAGGTCGGCCTTTGATGGTGTCAAAGTTCATGGTGTCTAATGCTCTTTCAGCTAAAAATGAAAATGGCATTTCATCAATTTTATTTTGGAGGGCTCAGCTACTCCAGAATAATGTCCTACCAAAATTTGTTAATGTATATTGAGATTGTGTTGTCAAAAACTCGATCTAATACTCAAATAAATGTGGAAATAGACACGACTTGCCATTTATGGCACACGAAAGGATAAGCTGCATTTAACTAAAAGTGAGCCATCTTTCAAAAATGTGACAACAATTGCCTGTACTATAATCCATAGTTCACAAATTATTAATGTCTTAACTCCACACACCATATTTTCAAGCTTTCAAAAACTTAAATATTACACATTTATAAGGCTGATGGAAAAATTGAAGTTGGAACACAAACTGCATTTTCCTCAAACAAAAAGTTTACTGAATAAATGACAACCAGAACCAGACAACACATCCATTACATTGCTGCCAACCCCCCGAATAAAAAAATACTTCTTGTGACAAAAATACTGATTTTCAGGAACAAATACTGATTTTTTTAAATTTTAATGCATATGTATCTATTTATAACATACCGTATATACTCTCGTATAAGCCGACCCCCCCAAACTGAATTGGTAAAACTTATAAAGTGCATGATCCACGTATAAGCCGACCCATAATTTCTCGACTACTGGTACATCATAAGATGCACAGTGAGTTCTGAATAGGTTTACTTAGGCAGATCACATTATTAAATAAAATGAAAGTAAGAAAGCTAATTTACATGTTGAAATAAAAACAATTCTAAAGTGTTAAGTCTTAATGGAAATTTAATTAATCCTCATTCTAAAATCATGAATTATAAAAGTTCTATCACTTTTAGAATCCTTCAAAATCTGGCTCTGTATCAGACTCGCCAAACAGTTCATGAAACTCAGCTTCTGTTATGGGCGTGCTTTCATCATATACGTCGTCATTGTCATCATGGTCATCCAAAAGTGTGTCATTCTCCTTCTCGCTCTCCTCGTCATTGTCGGATTGAAATATAGCATCATCCTCTGTTCCTATGGCATTGCTGATACTGCACTTCCTGAATGATTTTGCAATCATTTCCGATGGAATTGAGTCCCACGCTTCTTTTACCCACTTGGCGACCAAATCGATGTCCAGCCTCATTAAATTCCCGCCTTTTGTCATTTTCACAGCCCCTGAACAAACCCATTCTGCCCACATCTTTCGTAACTTGTCCTTAAAAGGTTTGTTAAGGCAGACATCAAGAGGTTGTAACACTGACGTTAAACCTCCTGGTATCACAGCCAGTGTTTTCATTTTCTGTGGCCTTTTTTACTTCATCGGTCTTACTTCAATTGATCAAAATATGATTGGTTTCAGCATGGACATTATTCAAGTATTGTGACAGTTTATAACTTTGAGCAGAAACCATGTCCACTACTATATCTCATTAAACAATACATCTGAGAGTCGGCATGTATTAGTAATGTCATTGGCATTGTGCAAGAAAATAAACCTATTATCCCCGAGGCATTTACCACAGATTAAGCATATGGTAGCTATTGTACAACACACTACCACTAACAAACCACTGCTTTACAAACTAAACAACAGTAGTATATAAACTGTGGCTGCCAATTACTTCTGAAACACCTGTCTAAGAAATCCCGCAAATTATATTGTTTTACAATTATTCACACTGACTTGTATATTGCCCTGTTATTTACCCTACCTAAGCGTGCGCGCAACAAACCCCTATGGAGCCTTTCGCTATTGTTCCTTTAAGACTATCGTACATGTATTTCTACTCTCGATCAAAATGTTTGTCGTATATACCTTCAGTATCGTAATTCTTTTCCTGTTTACACTGAAATAAGCTAGCGTGCATTTGTACGATACCGAAGAGTTTAATGATTACTGATTAGCTGAGGGTTAAATACTTGACTGGAGATTACTAATACGGCGGTTCTTTTGGAAAATACACGTACCACCGTGGCTCAAATAGCACATATGGCTGCATTTTCTGGTGGATGGACATCTGTCAAACAGACGTCAAGTATGTTAAAACATGTTTTTCATTCATTATCCGACCACTTAAGTTAGAAAAGAAATATTTGTTTCACTTCACGACAGCACAAATCTTATGAACCATGTGGCATCATTAGGCATGTGATCTCATCTTCGGCGAGCAACAGAAACAATAAATACTGGAAATCGAGGGAAAAAAGCATTAAAAATTTCAGACTTGGACCTTGGCCCGCAGATAAGCCGACCCCCCTTCTTCCAGGCCTTATTTTTTTCCTAAATTTTTTGGCTTATACGCAAGTATATACAGTATACAGCCATCAGTAAAGTAGGACTGTGCTTTACATAATTATTTAATGTCAAATATGCACGTGTTGTACCATGTTCCATTTGGGTGCCCATTCAGAAGGTGCACGAGTGCAACACACTCAGACATACTTTTTATATCCTTTTCCACAGCTTATTTTTTTCCAATCATTATCAATTTGAATGTATCAACTTTCATAGATGATCTCAATTCTTTGTGATTTTCTTATTTAACTGTTTTCGTTGTAGCATACAAGTAATCCTTTGCGATTTTAATGTCTGGAAAACGTGTGCAAAATAAACCACCATCAACACTATTAATTGAAAGAAGGAGGTTAATTTCCAAAAGAAATTTAATAAACCGAATTTCGATCAAATTACATCAAGGTTCTCTCTGGTATTTATATACGTCATAAGATCAGACTGAGCTGTGTATGATGAAGCAGCAAGCGGATGTTTATTAGCTTTTTCGTAGTCTTTAGTTTATAGGTGCCCAATAGTGAAATCACGTTACACAACTTGCAGACCGTAGCGTTTTCTCCTTTACTAGATGTTTGACAAATCTAAACAAGACGGCACAATTGTCCTTCTTTTGTTTCTTTCTTTTTGTCTTTCCTGCAGAAAATTCTGAATATTCTGCTTTCCTATTCAACATGATTAGAAGTTGCATATTATGAAAATGAGATACAGTGACAGCGGTAACTATTTATGTGAAATCCAATATGGCGGATAAAGACAGGCATTGTAGCCTCAATTCTGAATGAACCAATCATATTGTAGAACTGTATTCCTATATACATGCGATACATTTCTTTCAGAATGGAACCAAGTGCCCGTTCTAAACTGAAAATTGCAAGGAACTTTTTTACTATTCAGGTCCAAAATACGGGACAAATACGGAAAAAACGGGACAGTTGGCAGCTATGTCATTACCCTAAATATAAGCGCTTGCGTGATCAGATCAAGCTTGGGTAACACTGAGGGACAAACTGAATGTATGAAGCATACATGCTGCTTTATGCCCCCAAAAATATGTTTCCAGTTGGCAAACTATCCCAGGTTTTTCTGGCCAATCCTTGCACTTTTCCATACCCCCCTACCCCGTACAAAGGAAATTCCCATAAAGATATTTGGAAATTGATTTGTGCATCTAATTGAGCTAGCTGAGCAAAATACTTGAAGTTGAAAAATATCTTTACAACATTGTTTAAATATAACGAAAAATATAGTTAAAAGACTCTCAGCACCCTGCCCAGATCAACATGAACTTGGCCAATTCCGTATGAAAACAGATTCGTAACATTATTCACCCATCAGTCGAAGTGTTCGCCCTATGTCAATTGTAGGTTACTGCTTTGTTCTTGGACTATCATTATTAGGAATTCTTGTACATCTCACTACTTGCGTTGGTCTTAATTATAGTAAAAGCACATTCTGTAATACCAGTAATCCATCTGCAAAATGATGCAAGTACAACTTCACCCGCTTTGTAGAAACCCAAAACTTCCAACCCATAAATCAAAATTGGTGCCAAGTTTAGTATCAAATATTTTTAAAGCCAGTTTAGAAAACCAATTAAGTCGTCTTCAGCAAACGTCTTGGAAATGCTTAATCATTAGCATTTGGATGCATTTTTAAAATCTGTAACACAGAAAATAACTTACACAGGGGTCCTCCATACACATGCATTTGCCAGTCCTGCTTCAACCAAACAGTGGGAAAACGTTTTTGATCAATTGATCACTTTAGCCGTGCTGATATTTACAATGACAGAATGGTCCCCAGATGGACATGTCATTATAAGAGCATATCAAAAGTGTGACGCAATAGTTGGGCAGCAAGATCAAAGCAGAGTGGTAGGAATATGTATGTACCAACATCACTAAATTCAGGAGCAGAAAGACCCAGAAATGTACATGTGGTCATTATAGGAGTACATCAAATAACTTGAGCTTTCACTGTTTTGTTTTCTATTGTAATCGAACAAGTGCATCTGACCTCAAAATCAATTTAAGACTTGGGCAAAATGCCATCTGCAACTCTGGACAAGCATTTTGGGGTTAAATGTCAAATATTGTAATGAAATTCAGAAGAGTGCTATAGTTGACAGAACTGAGTTTATTAGTACTAACATTAGTACCCTTACTCCTACCTCGTGGACAGGGTACTAACATGAGCATATACTCGTCAATGGAGCAAGCCAGGTGTGATTCACACCCGGCGCTCTTTTAGCCTAATAATAACACTCTGAACATATTCCTTGCATATAACCCAATAAATTGAGTAGCCCTCTTATTAATACCGGAAATATCGAAAATCATTGTAGAAATAGTTGTAAAACCTCATTTACTTTTTTATCAAATATTTTTGTTTAGATCGTCTGCCATATTAGTTCAAATAAGGTTTACTTCCGTTCTCAGCATAGTTTGTGTGCCATATAAGGACACTGACGCCTTATTTGGAAACGTAAACAAATCGTAGTAAAAAATTTGGGGCTGTTTGAGCCTGCGCATTAAAAATACGGTTTATCGACAACTTTGAAACTCCACCAAGAAGCGATTAGTCACCACTTGATTGATAATATAGCGTAGAATATCCAATTACGGTCACTGCAAGAGTCTCGCGTTGTCTGAAATGGCAGACAGGACTAGTTTAGTGTAACCATGCCAATTTGTTTTTTCATGTAAGGGCTTAATAAATTTAAAATAAGCCAAACTTCTTTCACAACATAATACTTATGTAGTAGATTTCTGCACTATTTGTTTTTCTGACTTAGTGATGAGATTTTTTGCTCCATTACATGATATGGGATCAGTTCGTAGCCTCAACCACAACAAATCAAGTTGAGGCTACGACATAGTAGCAAACAGTTTATATGAAACAGAAGCCAAGTGTAAGAAACTGTGTGATACCTGTCTTAGTGTTTGCAACAAGGCCTTTCCCTGAATTGACAAAATTCAGTCTCAACTCTAATGGACAAACAAGCTAGATGTCTGCTATAAAGAATTTGAAAATCGAACTCAATGACACCCACTATTTCTTCTCATCTGAGCATTTAGCCACTCCAGGTATGCTCAATATGCTTACGGGGACTGCAACTTTTGCTTCTAGTTTTAAAATCCTAGGGAGACCTCAGTCTTCAGATTATAAAGTGACTTTGCTGCTTGTCCTAATTGTTTTTTTGTACACATACCATTAAGTTTTCTTAGAGAATACATAGCCAATATATTAAAAGATAATACTGAAATAGCATTTTGTTACAAAGTTTTGCAAATTTTTGGCATATCCTAATCAATTTTCTTTTTAAGTAAATTTCTCCCACATACCATGTAGGTCACCTAGAATAACGGCAGCTGTTTTCACCTTGGTGGTGGTCAACTATGCACTGAAAATGCCTGCATGTGAAAAAGTCCCCAGATTTCCCACCCATCCTACAACATGGTCATTGTTTTAAATGCATTGTCCAAAAGGTGCAATCCAAAATAAACAGCAATTCATGGCAGGTGCTGTTATGTCATCATAATAACTATGGATGTTGGAAAAATATATTGTACTCCCCATAATGTAATGATTAGACTCGACATGCTTTTTTCTTGACCTAGTTCAGTACCTGGATGACGCAAGTCCACCGTGATCGAAAATTTTCATCTTTAAGTTTCTTGACGACAGGTAATGTGCAGAACATTCAATAATCAGCACTGAAGAGACTTGGCTTCAACTGTATTGGTATTAAATTTTAGAATAATATGATGCATAAATGCGCCTACATGATCATCAGATTTAAATCTCTCCACTGCCCTACGTGAAGATCTGATGGTAAGCGTCTAACATTATTCTACCATAACTAATTTTATCGGCCAATCGGATGAAATCTTGGACCTCCATGTTTAGAAAATGAAGAGCATCAATGTGTGCTAACAAGTCGATTCACTTTGAAATTTCTGAAATCTGCACTTCCATTGGCAAATTCAAGAGTCTCTTGAACATAAACCCTAAGCAGTTGCTGTCAGAACTTCGCTCAAGACAGTGTAGTCCTACAATGTAAGACAGCACACATTGGTTTAGTTTAAGTACCATGTCTCACTATCCAAATAACGGCCTTGTAGAGCGTGTTCCGATTTCGTTGACATCGGAATGAGTAATCGAAGTTTCAGGAACATCTCACAAATTTGGCAGCCTATATCGACATTCTTCCACTAATTTGTGTAATTAATATACTTACTGTGCAGTCTTTATCCTGGCAGAATGAAAATATGATACCAGCAAATGGATGCATTTTCACGTTCCGTTGACATACACTTCAATTTGTTGCATTGCGACAGTAGTCGAGGTATGCCGAAGTTCGTTCAAGTAGATACATGTTCGGGATAGGTTTCTTGAACAAACTGAACCGTTGCTTATAGTTCCAATAGGCACAATATATTTTTATTTATTTCGTTAAAGAATAATATTTCAGCGTAACCCTATTTCAGCATTCCCCGCTTTCCATCCAACTGAAATGCTGAACAACGAAACTTGAAAACGGGTCCAATTTCTTTTGAGAATTTGAATTTATTAAAGAAAAGACGTCAGGATAAGTAAAGTCTAACACATTATGACTTTACTTCGTAGAAAAGCATTGTCATTTTAGCTGCGAGTCGTGTGAAATATTCCTGAAAAATTTGACTTTCGTAACAATGTTAGTCAACATCAAAACACTACACTGCCCTGTTTGTAAGGCAGTAAGACCCTGGCACCCAAAACATAAGCGTCAAGGTCTTACCTGTAGGACTAAGGGCAGTGGAGATCCAATCTTTAACATGTACTACAGGATGCAACTACGATTTGATTCGGTCAAAAAAAAGCAAGGTCCCTTTCAACTGTACACAAGCATCAGAATGGGCTGAAAAGTAAGTTTGACATTCCTGAAAGTCTGGCCTGCACCAGCAAGGTTGAATAACCTCCCAGCAATTCCCACACACTACCGCTTGCGTCATCAGAAAGACGCCGCCCCTTTCAATAATAAAGTAGATGTTTTTCATTTTAGAATTGTATGTTGTGTATCACAATACATATTGAAATGTGGCATATTAGGATGCGAACATTACTTATTGTTTACACATGAGAACATACCATCAGCAGGCTGCTGGAAGTTAACGTAGGCATAACCTAAGGAACGTCTGGTGATCATGTCCCTACAAACGCGAATGCTGAGTACAGGCCCTGCTGTGGAGAACTTCTCAAACAGCATGGCTTCGGTGATTTCTGGATGAAGGTCTCCCACGTAGAGGGAAGCCATAGGATAGGATCCGGGTCCAGCTGGGTTCATCGACATCTTGCCACGTTAAGTATTATACAAACTGTTCAAAATGGCGTTCGAAGCTTCGTCCTGGAATTTCTCTCACTTGGATTCGACTCTGTTTCGCGAGATTTTTTTGTATTTTTAAAACGTTTTGCAGATTTTTTTGTAAATTTTTTATATTTTATATATGAATTTTAACGTAAACAAATACAGTGTTGTGGCGTAGAGCGAGCCTACTCACAACACGTGTCATCCAAGGCGCGAAGGCGAGAAGAGGGACGAACAGACAGCATTTTGGCTGCTTTATATACTAACTGTCATTCGGTTAGTTACTCCGCTGCTAATATAGTTCTAAATATTATAGTGCTTAATTTAATTTAGCATTTTATTTTATTGAAAAATGGCAATTAATAGCTAAAGACTAACACGTGATCTAAAATTATATAAAATAACATTGCAATGCAAAAGTAGTAACAGATATTTCCGTGTTATAGAGGTCTCTGGCATATGAAGCCTAACGCGTATTGATACATCAGAATATACTTGGGTAATGATGTACACGTAGTGAGATTATACTGCGCAGTTTTCAAAATAAAACCAAAAAAAATTAATTTGCCGTGTGCATGGTGTTTATCTTGGCAGTGAAAGCTGTCCAGTTGGGGAGGGTGTAATGACGCACATTTTACTCCAGCACATACGTTAGTAAACACGCTTCTAAAACAGCAGACATTCGGTAGTTGTGTCCTGTTCTGCCACATAAGTTTCCTACAACTACATTCTTTGGGGGGGGGGGGGGCAGAGAGACCCCCCACACTGACAAAAAAATGAAAAAGGTGTTTTATGTGTATGTGTCCCCAAAGATGTTGTTTATTTTTTATAAAAGGATTTTGATAAAAAAATATATTATTTGATTGAATTTTTGATGGTGTATTTATAATTTCCCTAGTGTTTTCAATAGGCTGTTCATCCGAGCTAGGTTTCCTTCACCTTTCTCGAATTCCCACCCCATGGTCATTTTGTGACCTTTGCTAGAGGTCCCTTAAGTCCCGTGTTAGCTATGTGTGTATTTGCTATATTGTGTGAGTGCTATATATAGTTTTCATGTTGGGACAGCAATAGTAGACAAATTTCTCCAGTTTCCTTAGTAATATTTCTTTTTTATTTTTAGATAATTTACTTTATTTATAATTGGACGAATGAGCGGTGTACTGTATATGATAAACAAAAACGAAAGCATATTGTTTTGTGTGCGTGGTTATGTGTGTCGCTCCTCGCATGATTTATTTCTTAAATTGGGGTGGGCTGTACTCGAGTGAGGGTCCATACTTTATTTATTTATTTTATTTCTGCCAACTCGAGTTTGGCCTCCTCTTCTTTTTTTTTTTTTTATTGGCCAAAATCTCCAAAAGGGTTTAAATTTGGCTATGCAGTACGGGGGCTGTATAGTTGTTAGAGAAAAATAGAAGGAGTACTAGATTCAGATATCTAAACCATGTGTTTGTGTTTATGTTTGCGTGTGTGCTAGTGTTTCATATGGGGTGTTTTTATTAGGCTCTTTTATGGGCCTGTCCACTTGGCGTGGCGCCATGTGACATAGCCCCATGACGTCATTACCTCTTACTTTCCCCGTACGGGTACCCTGTCCCACCCCTCTTGAAATTGGAGAAGGAAGATGAATGCTTTTTACTACAGATGTTAGTAAATTATTCATTTTAAAATTTGAAAACCTGACTGCTCGAGACTACTTAAGTGAATTTCCAAATAGGTTAAAATCTTAATAGTACATTACATTTATTTATTTATAGAGTTACCACCTCCCAGGGAAAAAGGGATGGGACCGAGGTTTCAGTCCGCATTTGCGTTAACGCCCCTAATGAGCGTTTTACCGAGGCCCCTTTCCCACCTCTGTCCCCTGGTTGATCGCTTATACTTCCTTTTAGGGGAGAAAAAAAGTCCAATTAAGTAATTTAAGGATTAGAGGTTATTAGATATATTTTATGTTGCAATTGTCATTATTATTGCTATAACTTGGCCACAGGCCATCATTATTTTAACTATGTAGTCTGTTATTTTGGTTGCTAATTTTTTTTTCCAAAGTTGCCATCTTGGAATAAAATGTTATTTCTTTGATATCGTTCTTTTAATGCATATTTCCTTGATTAAACGTATTCTTTCCTCTTTTCTTTTCTCGCACTGTGCGATTGCATGGTATTTAGTAAAGTTGGCAATCTTACATAACGGGCATTTGACTTTCTCGCACTGTGCGATTGCATGGCATTTAGTAAAGTTGGCAATCTTACATATGGGCATTTGACAGTTATTCTGATCATTTTTCTTCTCATAGCTACTTTTCCCGTTAACCATGCGTTGTGGAGATACTTAAAAATTAAACTCTGAACTTTGGGCGAGCCAATGTTGGCCCACTGCTTCCATACTCTCTTCCACTTTACACTTATGTTTTCCTCTTCTACTTCCTATTCCGTTTTCCATAACTCTTCTTGATCCCTGTATTTACATAGTAATTCTTTTATATATCGAAACTTCCTCAGAATTTTTTGTTTCTTACTGAGATTGTTGTTGTTGTACATATCTTGCCTATTTCTAACTGAAAAACCATACCAGTATATGTATAGAGCCTCCCACGGTGTGCTGGGTTGAGCATTCAAACGTTTAAACATTTATTATATTTGCATCTTTTCTTATAATGGGGCTCGGTAGTGCTAGACCCCCTTTTGTTTTGGCCCTATATACGGTTGATTTTTTCACACAGTGGGTTTTAAACTTCCAAATATAATCAATGATTTCATTATCTGTTTTATCTAAAACGTTATTTCCTATGTCAATCGAATTTAAAAGGTAATTCAGGTTGGATAACATATATGTTTTAGCAGCATGTACACGCTCCATTATGTATAATGGCGTCAGTGCCCATATCTGTATGTTTTCTTTTATCATCGTAGATACCTTTTTGCAGTTTTCTTTCTCTTCATTCTTTCCAAAGAAGACTCCTAACGCTTTTAGCTTTTCTCTAATTAGGTGTGGGGGTGGTACCGGATGAATCCCCCTCCAGTTTCGTATTTTCAGAATTTCCGCTTTATCATGGTTAATTTTGGACCCTGAGGCTTTTCAAATGATTCATATTCCTTCACTAAGTGTCTAAAGGAAAAGGGGTCTTTAACGAAGTTCGTGCAATCATCAGCATGTTGGAGCATCTTGAATTCTTCTTTTAGATTGGGAGTTTTTATTCCTTCAATCTTTTGATTAGTTCGTATCTTTATAATTAAGGTTTCAATTGTCATTACATATAATAACAGGGGTGACAGTGGGCATCCTTGCCTCACTAATCTCTGTATTTCAAATGTGTCTGTAACAGCACCGTTAACCTGTACTCTTGCAGTTATTTTGATATACAGGATTTTGGTCCATTTTTGGAAAATTAATCCAAATCCAATTTTTTTAAATGCTTTCTATATGAAGTTGTTTTCCAATCTGTCAAATGCTTTTTCTTGATCAAAAAGTACCATAATACATTTTTGCCCTGTTGCATTTATGTAGTCGATTATCGTTCTTATGTTTAAAATGTTATTTGAAATGTTTCTCCCTTTCCTTCCACATGTTTGGTTTATGTTTATAATATCATCCATACATTTTTTCATTTCATTAGCTACTGTTTTGCTTACAATTTCGTAATCCATATTTAGGATGGATATGGGCCTCCAGTTTTTAAGTTCCTCTCTATTTCCTTTCCCTTTATAAATTATAGTTATTAGCCCTTCCCGCATGGAATTAGACATTATTTCGTTGTATAAAATTATATTATTGTATAATCCTTCAAGAATCAGCGCCAACTCACTTTGGAATTTTGATAGAATTCCGCAGTGAGTCCATCTCTCCCTGATGATTTGCCTTTCTCTAATTGTTTTATGGTATTATTGATCTGTTCGCTATAAACGAGATCATCACACAAGTCCTTGTGTTCTGATGATGTCGTATCACACTGTAACTCATTTAAATATTCTATAATCGTATTTGGTTCTATTTCCTGTTTAGTCGTATCTTATTACTCTCAATATTTCTTTCTTATCACATATTTCCTGGCCATTGTCTATTAGTTTTTCAGGTCATTTTCACCCCATCTTCTCAGTTCCTCCCTTTTATATAATCCTTCTGCCTTTTTGTAAATGTTATTATATTTCTTTCTTATCACATATTTCCTGGCCATTGTCTATTAGTTTTTCAGGTCATTTTCACCCCATCTTCTCAGTTCCTCCCTTTTATGTAATCCTTCTGCCTTTTTGTAAATGTTATTATATTTCCCTGCTCCTATTTTTATTCTTTATCTTCCTCTTCTAAAATTGGTTTTAGTTTTTCATTATAATATTTCCTAATATCATCGGTTAGATGTTTTTTTTTTTTTTAACTCTGCTTTAATTTCATCCTTCTCCATGCTTTGCATGGTTTTCCTTCTGTTTGAAAGATAAATTGCTATATCCTTAATTTTAATTTTCAGATTATCTCAACATTCGTTATTTTGTCCTTCTCTTGGTTTATGATTTTTTCTAATTCCCTTTAATTTCTTTAACAAAGTCTTCTGTCTCTAATATTATATTATTTAATTTCTAAACCCCTTTCCCCCATGTCTTTAAATTATTTATCTTCATTTCCAGATTTATGAGTTTGTGGTCCGAAATTTTGAAATCCCATATTTCTGCTTTTTTGTATGAATTATTTTGAAAATGTGTCTCATAAAATGTGTCTAATCTGCTTGCTCCATTTTTGTATTCATGTGTGTATTCTGTTTTAATTAGATTGAGTCATATATATATATATATATATATATATATATATATATATATATATATATATATATATATATATATATATATATAAACTTATGGTCCCCCAGTAAATTTTCCATTATTCCTCTTGAATTGTAATCATTGATTGATAAACCTCCTATTCTATCAACACTTTCCCCAATCCAGTTGAAATCCCCTCCCATTATTAGTGAATCCATAGTATAATCATTTAAATATTTGCTCAGGTTTTGGATAAATTCGTGTCTCTTGTATCAGGTAGCGGGACAGTAGACGTTTACGATATGTAATTTGTTTAGTATTATATGAACATCCTTCCTTTTAAGCTTGCCATTTCATTTACTCTCTCACAGTTAGTCCCTTTATTATTTTTAATAATTATTGAAACTCCTCCTCTTATGTCATCGTTTTTGGAGTCATTATTATTAACTACTGCGTTCATTTTATCTTCCACTATACTTTTTAACTCGTTAGTAAAATTTTTACGAGTTTCCTGAAGTAGAATGACGTCAAATTGTGTTAACTTAATTAGTTTGTCTATTTTATCCTTATCTAAACCATTTGTATCTATTGAGGCAATACGGAAGTTTGTTCCTTCCATTTTTTAAATCCTTCAGGTGACTGCATTCTTCGAGACTTACTGTTAATTCATATTTCGTTTTTTTTTATTATCTCTTGTTTTATTAATTGATTATATTTGTGTGGTTTCGTTGCTGGATGGCATGTGGCCCCGACTGGCCTCGCATTCAGAGTTTTCTACTGTTTTGATTGTATTTTCAGTTTTGTCTGTCCCTTCGGTTTCTTGTCCAGTGTCCATTTCCGTTTCTGATAATTGTATCTTACACATCTCATATGAGAGTCAATGTCTTCGTCATTGTCTTCGTTTCCGTCTTCGTCATCTTTATCCTGATTTTCATCGCTCATGTCAGTGTCGTCGTCGCTGGTGTCACTTAGGTATTTTTCTTTTTTGGGGGAGCACTGACTCGTATCCGCCCCCCCCCCCCGGGGAAATCTCCTCATTCGGCGCCGTTTTTCCACTTTGTAGTAACGCCGACATAGATTTCCCTTATTTCCTTTTCATTCTTATGGCAGGTATTGGGATGGAGGATAGGGTCTTCAGACCAAGTCGGGCTATTGGTCCCTACTCCACTCCCTCTCCCTCCTCATTTGTTTTCCTTTCTTCTTCCATAAGTGCGTTTTATTGGGTTGCTAGTTATGGAAGTTTATTTGCCTGTTTTGTATGGTATTAAGAAGTTTGCGCATTCGTGAATTGATTGTTGTTCTTCCCTTCTCATTAAAATCAGGCAGATGAGGAGGAATTTCCTTGTTTGTATTACCTCCGTTTCTTATCTGTTTTAGGAGTCTACAATATCCTCCTGCATTTATCCTTGCTCTTCTTGGTCTATGTCAGCCTCTTGCGCATTTCCATTTGGATTGATCACAACTCCTGCGCATGTTGTAACCTTTCGTTTGCGTATAGTCCCTTACAGTCTCTTGCTTCATGACCAATCTGTCTACATCTAGTACATGGTCTTTCTTTTTCACTGCCCCTGTACCATGAGGCGGAAACCTAAGACGCAGAAGAATATAGGAATTCTCTTTGCGTCTTGTCTCATGACTTTTATAATCCTGCCTCCTGTTTTTACAATAATGAAACCATATACGGTAACCATTTTACTGTTCCTCACTATTACTTGGAACTTTTTTCTATTTTCTCTACAATTTCCTTGGTGCTAATTTCAAGGGGGAGGACATATATTTGAACGTCTATTGGTTTTGCCTCAATCTCGCGTACTATCGGTCCACTTCGTGAAACCTCTGCCATGTTTCCTCTAACCTATATGAAATTATCTTTTATCAGTAGAGACTGGGGGTTTTTGGGGTAGAGAGTAAACTTGTTGGGTCCCTCATTTTGTAACCCGTTAATTTCATGAATCTCTATCCTTTCAACCTAAGTGCCGTTAAGATTTCAGCTTGCCTTGGACAATTTTCAATTTTGCTGAAATCTGGCGTTTGGCATCCCTCATGGTGATAAGCTATCAATTGGTGTTTTCCCTCAGGCCCCTTTAGCCTAGTTTGGAAATAATTCCGTAACTTTGTGCGTCCCTGGCGTGGTTCCAGTTGTGCACCCGCTTGAAGGTCAGCGGCCATAGTGTAAGATTAGATGAGTTGTACTCACTTGAAAATGGATTTGAGTGAGCAGATCTCACTCAACTAATACAAAATGAATTGCAAATGTGCTACAACAAAACAAGTTTAAAGGGGAAGAAGGAAAACCTTATTTAAAATTCAAAATAAAGGAAAACTAAATGACAAAAAAACCCTTAACCCTGTCTCTTGTAACTGTAGACGACTAAGGCAATGTTAGAAAATTGAAGGCAAACTCTTCAAAATGTCCTACATTAAGAATTTGTTTTCTCAAAATGTAAGGTGCAAAAGGTGCAACAAAAGTAAAATGTGCAAATGTACAAATGTGTGATGTGCACTTACGAACTCATCCGGTTGATTTTCTTGCAGTGTGCTTGGTGCATGCCATTATGTAGTTTCAAGTTGATATAGAGCGCACCCAAAGTACGTCTGCTCTCCTCAACGTACAGTCATGCTTTGCCAACTACATTCATATGGAGATTTCAATATCCGTTTTCTCTACACAAAATTTCAAGAAACGCGGACGGGCAAAACTTGTTAAATTTCATCTCAAACATTTGTTTTACAGTTTTGCTTTTAAACTGTTCAGTCAATATGAGCACACGGTTCCGAAACGTATTTGCAGGATCTGGTATTGAAGCCAAGATAAGTATTCATGGATTCCACTTTAAATTACACACGGTCCTATTGTTCGCAGGTTGGTATTCGCGTCTGTTTATTTAAAACTTCAACCGTCTGCAAGATATAAAACTGTGAAATGAATCACGAGTTTCTCCAAAAAAGCTGTGTAATTGTTGAACAACATTCTCATTTATAAATAAAATAATTATTTTAAATTCCAATACACACCTTAGTAGTTTATTTAGGTGTTAAATACTGCATACGTTATGTGGCTTCGTGCTTTACGGCTCAGTAACATAATTAGTTTATTTAGGTGTTAAATACTGCATACGTTATGTGGCTTCGTGCTTTACGGCTCAGTAACACAATTAGTTTATTTAGGTGTTAAATACTGCATACGTTATGTGGCTTCGTGCTTTACGACTCAGTAACATAATTAGTTTATTTAGGTGTTAAATACTGCATACGTTATGTGGCTTCGTGCTTAACGACTCAGTAACACAATTAGTTTATTTAGTGTCGAGGTAATTGGAGTAAACTGTCTTGCGCAACGATACACCTCGTCATGGTTCGATGATAAAATTCTAACACGCAGCCTTTCGGTCGCGAGTCCAACACGCAAACCACTATGCCACCGCGGCTCACGATATATATGGAAATTAACTTACATTACTGAAATTTGGTCTTCTATGATGGCTAAAGGATTTTAATAATGTGGGACACTATATAGATGTGTGGGAATTTAATGGGGCAATGTGGGAATTTAATGGGGCAATGTGGGAATTTAATGGGGCAATGTGGGAATTTAATGGGGCAATGTGGGAATGTTTGACAATCAGCATCACTGAGTCATAATAGTATCCAACAGAAATATCCAATCAGCGGTTTGTAGATTCCCCCCCCCCCCCCCGGCAAGTATTTAGAATTACACTTTAACAGCCTTCCTATTGGGATTTAAAATAAATCGGTTCATAGCTCACTTATCGAAAAATAATATTAGTAGTTTATACCCAATATTGGAATTTAACATCATGTATGACACATTCAAGTACTCACCCTGACTGACCAATACCCATTGTGACTGTCAAAACCACATTCTGACTGACGAATGCCAATTATGACCGACCATCACTTAATAAAATTGACGTATACCTATAGTGAGTGGCCCAAAATATGAAACAAAATTTCTTAAAAATTAAAGCTGAAATACATACTTCACATACTCTAAAGAATCAGATTGATAACCTAGCTATTATGGAAGAACTCAGCAAAACATTTAATATTTAGAAGAAATGAAATACAGAGGTGGAATTTGCTAGAGTCAAAAGCAGGGTGGTAAAGTCTAGTAAAAATAAAAATTCAAAATATTTCTTAACTTTCGAAAGAGAAATTACACAAATAAAACAATATATTTAATCACGAAAGCTGGAACAAATTTAAAAAGTCAAAAGGAAATATTAAATCAACAGTAAGATTTTCTGAAAAATTATGCAATAGCAAAAACAATAATTTGCAAACCTATATCAAATTTTGCAACCATCATTACAATCAGCTCTTGAATGAAGCTCGTGTGAAGGTACATTAACATTTGAGGAATGCGGACTAGTAATTTAACAAAAAAGCACTGAAAAATGAGCCTAGTACTTGTCCTGACAGATTTACAGTTTAACTCTACTAATTCTTTGGGAAAGATCTCTGGGGATCTCTTTTTTAGGTATCTAAACGCTTGGGGCCCCGAGTGGCCGAGTGGTCTAAAGCGCTGTCCGTTATGGATCACTGCCATCTCACCTCTGTCTTCGTGGGTTCGAGTCTAGGATTCGGCTAACGTGGGTATGTGAGAAAGCTCGCCAGTAGCTTCTCGTGGGTCAGTTGTTCTTCTCGGGGTTTTCCAGGGTTCTTCCTCCACCATTAATACTGGCCGCCATGCATAGCCTATCGTGTGCTGAAAAATGGCGTTAAACCCCACAACAACAACAACAAATATAACGCTTGAAACGATTTGCAAATCTTTTCAGAATTTCAGTCTTTGTGAATCATCCCATGTATTCCAAAGGAATTCAAAGACATGCTACTTATTTTTAAGTAACTGTTACAACATTGCTTCTATATATCGCTAATGTGGACAAGAATGCCCCCCCCCCCCGTTATGATCAATGACAAGCAAACGAGCTTTATTAAAGGCAGTTAAATTACAACAATGCTGTATGACTCTATGCAATATCTCAATACCAATAAATGACTCTAGTCTTCTGCTATTGATAGACTTGCATACAAATTTCAAAAGGACTGAGTGGAACGTTTTGGAAAATGATCTGAAATGTGTTAAATTTTGAGACTATATATCATTGGTTCTGTGCAATATATCTTGTTGTTGTTGTAGGGTTTAACGCCATTTTTCACCACACGATAGGCTATACATGGCGGCCAGTATTATTGGTGGAGGAAGAACCCGGGAAAACCCCGGAAAGAACCACCGACCCAAGCAATATATCTTGATATCTGTGTCTTTAATAATAATAATAATAATAATAATAATGAGCATAATGTACAGATCATGTTGTGCATAAAAGGAATCCCAGATCACAGATGAAATAAAAATAATTGTCTTTTATCAACTAAAACATTGGAAACATCAGCACAAAAGTTCAATAATAGAACTGGTTAGATTAAGAGAAAGTGTACCCTGCTGTCGTCTTTTGGCACGTACTTTTTATATTTTAGCTGATTTACATGTTCGTCCCATTTTTTTTGGCGGGGGGGGGGTTTATGTGTTGGTAGCAAAGAAGGCATTATATATGAAAAGAAACGAAAATCAAGCAAGCAATTAAATAACACATTGGGATTCGTATGCGAGTGTCTTTGTGTACAATATTTCTGAACACACGTGTCTCAACGCATGTTTGTGTGGTGTTTAAGTAAACGACACAAAACAATTTAAGATAATGTCCCATACATCGTGTCAGATGATGCAGGGAAACGTGTAAAACGTTGACAACTTAAGTTCAATAACATTTTTTAAAAACATGTAATGTAACTGACCAATACATACTGAGTGCGACAAACACCTTTTGTGGCTTACTAACACCATTTATACTGTCCAGCATTTACTGATTATTTACTCATGCATGTCTGACGTCCCATCACCCATTTTGACTGACCATCACGAAGTGGACCTGGCCAGAATCTAGTATAACTGACCAACAATAATTCCGATTATAATTCGAATAAGTTATATTGGGTGACCAATACGTTTTGTGACTGACGCACACGTATTTCGACTGACCAACACCAGTTGGTACTGATCAATATCTATTCTATTTGACATACTAATTTTGACAATGTGCAGGAAAATAATGACTTCATTATGTTAATACCCCATCTAATTGGCTGAGATTATAATCTATCTCGAAACTGCATAGGAGATCACTCATCTATAAACTTGGGTATAAATAATATCTTCTAAGACGCTTTGGACATTTAATCAGATTTGCTCAACTTCGGCTTAGACAAAACAAATCTAACCTACCCTGTGCAATTTAAGCCAGGCATTAGATGATGATGGGTGTGCAGATCTTTGCAACAATGTAAACCCATGTAAATATTCCTTAACTAATCATAGAATTTTGGTAACATTTTATATAATTCGGATTAGGGTTCATTCTTTTCGTTTTGATGGAAGCGCGTTTGATCTGGTTCCTTCTTAGTTTCGAATCCTTTTGGCTCCTGGTCTAAAAGTAATGGCTTGTACTACTTTCCTTAAGGAATTACCCCTTTGGCTGGCTTCATTGCCATGTTTCCCATCAGTGATTCTTGCTTAGCATCTAGGTATGTCCGATGTGTGCCATATGTGTATATGCGATATTGTTGTGATATTGCAATACTCGTGTTTGTGTTTGGACTGTCTGTAATTAATCAAATTTTATTTTTCAGTTCTATATATTCATTGAGATACGTACCTGTGAAGTTTGTATTTAAATCAAACAAAATAATTGGTTGAAGTCTATATTGATATAAAATGAAATCATTGGTTGATATGCTGCGTTGATATCATATGAAATCATCGATTTAACTTCTATATTGTTACCAAATCAAATCTTCGGTCGATATCCTGTATTGATATCAAATGAAATCATTCGTTGAAGTTGTTTTTTTATTGATATCAAATGAAATTATTGTTTAATGTTCTGTAGTGATACCAAACAATCTCACTGTCTTCACTGAGTATAAAAAGAAGAGAAAGTATAGCCTTGAAGAGCAATTATATGGAGTTTAAACAGTTTGAGCATCGACTGAATAGCTGTCAACACTGGGCCTATACTGATACAAATGCAGGAATTGCAACGTATTAAAAACAAAATATTGATGTACACCATTGTGAATGAATATATGTAAACAGAATAAGACTTAATGAAGCATTATTTTATGTTAATGTCCGTGGTATTTAGTTACAAAATGATACTAAATCCTAATCGTAATAAAGAAATTACGATCTGTCGTAAAGCACACTGAGATCTGTCGTGCAGCAGAATCCAATCTCGTATAGTGTCGCTCTATAGTGTCGTATTTTGCATAAGGTTAGAATTTTGTTTTTAAAGAATGTCCACTCTGGCTATACTAGCTATTTAAAAAATACATTGTAAATCTTAGGTATTGTTCAAAGAACCTTTAATCCCCTTTATTTTTGTATATGATTGATGAGTGTAATATGGGTTATAGAGTATAGAGCTCTACTTGGTCATTTTCACTTTCCGGACTTGAGAGCTAAATTGGAAAAAAGAGCCGATAACTTGATTTACATTTGATATATTTGATAATTTATCCGTTGCACTTTCAGAAGCTGGTATTCTTTAGTTGGGCAAAATTCATTTTCCCTACTTTAATAGGTGCTACAGATAGTATACATTAGACTAGTTCAGGGTGATGTTTTAGCCCAAGGGAACAGTCATTTTAGTTAGCAGTATGTTTAGATCATGTACAATTTCCATATGTACAATATCCAAGGAAATGTCAGCCAGATTACATCAAAGTATCATAGAGGTATGCCTACATTATCTCCAATGTGTATGTTTTAAATGTAAACAACTTAACCGTATACGAGTCATTCTCTAAAAGGTACATAAAAACTGACGAGCGCCCCATTAAAAGAAAGTGGGATTGGTCATAAAGCACATTGTGATCAGTTAAAATGCATTGGCTAAGATAAAAACGTAATCAGCTCTGATTAACCTGGAGCTGTAGAAGATTCTGTATTTTATACAAGACTGTGTGATTATTGGAGCCGACGCGTGCCAGTTATAAACAAGCATCGTCCACGTCATCCATGTTAATTAAAGTGTATTTAATTTCTAATTATGTTGATGATATGATTGTTAATTGAGTAGACGATGATTGTTTACCTGCCAAAGAGCCGTGCAATGATCAATGACAACTGGTGCATTATGCGGGAATACATCACACCGAAAGACCAATAGATTATCAAATCTTTTTAACATATTACACGTATTACATTCAGATAATACAATAGAACAGACAGAAGATATTTGAACAGTCTAAGAACCACCAAAATGCTTCTTTTATTAGTGTAAATATAACGTACATAGGCACACTCAATTAAGCGTTGTACGGCAAGAAACTTTTTCACTTGTACCCATATAAGAATTATTTCAGCAATATATTTATATATTTCAGTCTGAAGTATATAAATATATAAATAATGATAAATTAATGTAAAATAGTTTCATTCATACGGCTATTTATATGAAAATGAATTTTAAAAATGTACATATATTTTGATTTTCCTTTTTTATACCGAATCTAATATGCAGTACACATATCTAGTCAACTACTTTTCATTTAAGACAAATAATCACTATATATTACAGACACACAATCACCATATTTTATAAAAACAAATGATCATTATAATGTGAAAAGACCTATAATCACTATATTTTATAAAGACAAATAATTAACATTTTTCGTGTCACGTCATTAGTGATGGTCGCAGTTCCTGTGTACATTGCACAATGAATTGCTCAAACGTAATAAAAAGTAACTTAATTGGTGTTACAATAAATATCATGGTTTAGATTTCCATTATATTACCTCTACAGTAACTTAGAGTAAATTTAAAAGGATATATTGGTATATTTAGTCTTTTCAATTTTTTCTTCTTGATACGATATCGAGACACTTATGACCACACATTTACTATCTATATACTTACTACCACACATTTACTATCGATACACTTGGACTTAGGTATCGATACACTTACAATCGATAATGCTGAGATATAGTTGTAAGATAATTTTTGTGGATAACGAAAATGACAATTTTCTTTTTTAGAAACAATCCAGTAAGTTAACTAATTATAAAAAAAGATGCATACTACTTCTTTGTTTTGAAATTTCATATCAAAACAAAATTAACAAGATCAAAAGAAAATGCCAGTCGGTCTACCATGGTGACCAATCGAGCAGAATTCTTCTTAGGTCCACATGTTCCCATCCCATCCAACAATTTTTGGTACAACATAAACCTCTTCCCTTTCTTGAATATATCTTTCCCTTCTTTATCCAGCATTTCTTGGCCTTCTTTACAATCAAACCTCTAAGTACTTGAACTCTCATGCATTGTTTGGTTGTATGTAGGTTTTTTGAAAGTTTTGAATTAGTGGTCGAATCGTCTGTAGCATCACCTGCTACCTGCTTCGTCGACGGTTGTTTCGAACTGACATCATCTGACAAGCTCACAAGCTTTCCATTCTTGCCCTTGCCTTCTTCCCATTCTTTTTCGTGGAAAGACCCATCCTTCCTGCTCGCTAATGCGTAGTATTTTAGGTCTAAATGGAAACAAATTATTTGTTTATGAAATTACCGATAAAGCAATCAGAGGAATTAAAAAAATATATCAAATCCCTTGCAATTGTTGAAATATACATCAAATATGCTTGTAAGTTCAGGGAATGCTATTAAAGTACGGTCAACCTTAATCAGCACAAAAGCCGTTTAAATTCTATGCACCCATAATATGTTAAACATTACTGCATTTGTATGGGAAAAATATGAACGAGTTTTGGATGAAATACTGCACGAACATGTGAGTGCAGTATATACTTCAGACAAAACGATTTCATATTTTCCCATACAAATGCAGTAACTTTTTTATTATATGCTCATTTTTTTAATTCTGCCTAAGGTTTAATTATATAAACAAAATACACTACAAGAAACAACGTAAATGACTGAATACCGTATTCCAAACTAAATATACAAGCGCAGATTTGTCATGACACAATAACATCATTATTAATGCGCACATAACTTCGCCCATATAAATTTGAACTTAGTCACGCGCTGGACATAACTTTCGAAAGAAAATGGCGTGTCTAGTTAAAATTGAAATTTGCAGTCATATTGTGAATGAATGAGCATTGCAACAACTTTTCCATTAGATCTGGAATGGATATATTTTGGTATTTTGTTTCGATTCGATGAAAGTTTGTGATTTTGGACTGGATTCACCTGTGCAAATTATACCTGAAATACATCGGACTGAAGTGGAGCGGGAGAAGCGTGTTTACGTTTGCAAATGTATTTCTGTTTCTGTCATTGAATGTTTGAAATAATAACGTGGGAAAAATATGAAGTCTTTCAATTGCAATTGTTAAAAGACGCTATGAAATTTAATGTGTATTTCATTTTGAGTGCAGTAAGGAGGATGCAATTGCACTTATCGAAATTACAGCACAATTTCGAAATGTGTAATCCAGATTGAAAACCTATGACATGGCTCATGTAATTCGGATTTACAGAATTAAGAAAGAACATTTTGAGGTATTCAGGATGTACAACTGTAAATATATTTTATTTCGCCATTCTTATCACCAGATAAAGAAGACAGTATATGCCTTGTCACTTGTATGTTAGTTGTAAGGACATAATCGTCCGTCTCTTATATAATGTAGCTAGCCTAAATCCGTAACATTGTGTCAACGTGGAATGTGCCTAAACAGCTAGGTTGTTTTTTTTTTTTGCAGTCCACGAAACATGTTTTAGTTCATTCAGAAACAAATTTAAATAACCACAACGTAAAGAGCCTCTTACGCGAGTGTATATGATTCGTTTACAAATCAAAAGTGCTGGTGTCTGCGTCATTGTTTGTTTACAATAGAAAGTAGTTCCTTTGTTCACGTGAATGCTATATGTGTATAGTCGCGCGCGTTCAGTATCGGGGAATATTGAACGATTCTGGCAATGTAAAGTTAACAGGAAAAAAATGAGCATATAATAATAAACGATCTTTGGATTCGTTCCCCGTGTAACACGCATAATAACATCTAATGACGTCATAAGTGACAGCATGACGTCTGGCTGGCTGAAACCTGAGACGTTTTACACATAATAATAATAATAATAATAATAATAATAATAATAAAAATGATAATAATAATGAGGACATTGTATAGCGCCTAATCTTTGGAAGCTCTAAGCGCTTTACAACATTAGACAACACCTATAAGATACAAAACATATAATGATATGATTACAAACACAAACATAAACCTTAGTATTTTTGGCAGAAAATCCGGAGATTTATGCAGGAAAAAACAAAATTTTCATTGGTTGAAAGAACAAAATTTCAATATGTACGGCCTATAAATGAATCAAAGACATTGCACTAATAGAATTTATATAGTGTGTGTATAAATACAAAATAGAAATCATTCATAGTAACGGCGCTTTTATCAAGAACTCAACATACAACAGAATACACGAACCAAAAATCAGTTGTTTGAAAATCCATATAAGACAGCATACATTTCATTGGAAACTCGGACTGCTATCCGAACGTGTTTAGAAAAGTGGTGTTAGCATCAGTAGGTATTTTTCTTGACAATATATTGTGTAGATTTAGTAAGTAATTGCAAAATAATGGTGACTTTTGTATAATACAAATAATATGTACAACGTGGCACAAAAAAAAATAGGGCACTGAATAATACTTTACATATACATCCCGTGCTACCGCCGCCTCAACCTCTTTTCCGCTTTTTCCGGAAAGAGATTACAAAAGAAGTCGCTATAGGTTTAACGCTTTTTATCAGCGCAATATAGGCTATACATGGCCAGTATAAATGGTGGAGGAAGAACTATGGAAATCCCCAGAAAGAATCACCGACCCACGAGAAGCTACTGGCAAGCTTTCTCACGTACCTACATTTAACGAGCACGTGCCTCAAACCCATGCAGACAGTGGCGAGATGGCAGTGATCCGTAACGGTGAGCATTTAGACCGCTCGGCCACTCAGGGCCCAGCATGAGAGAAGTGTATCTAACAAACTAACAAAATCAATAAATAAAGTCCTACATGGCAATTAATAAAATTAAAAGTAGTGAAAGATGAATGAAGTAAAAGGCAAATACCGTTCATCACTTCTTCTCCGATGTCCCTCCAAAGATCATCTTCATGAATTATGCTGAACTCCTCACAGAAATAATCCTTATCTTCATATTCATAACTCTGGTACCAGTTGCCTTGAGCAATGAGTTCGTCTAGATTAGCCAGTCCATCTAGTCCACTAGCTATTCCAAGATCAAATGTAGGAGTATTGCTATAAAGAGAAAACATATAAAGACGGAATATTATAATGGTAAGAAGATGCTATCAAGAAATCACAGCGTCAGCTTACTGAGAACGTGACAAGGGAGAAGAGCGGTGACATTTCACAAGTAATTGCGTCTGTATAGCTCGTCTGTTTTGCTTCATAATTGATTTCATCACTAGAAAACAGATTTTATTCAATAAGGTGACCAAAATCAAATACCATTTACACATTTATGATCAAAACGCTTGTTACTAATGATCTCTCTTCTAACAAGGTCACTGAATATGCTAAAAAAGAAATGTCTGGCCTGGTTTCCTATTTTCATACAGGTCAAATAGCCAGGAAAATTTTGGAATAGTGTTTTGTAATGGTTTCCATTAACAACAAGAAGTCCATTGTATAAGGGATGGTCGTTACGACAGGTCGACTGTATACCAAAGTGGGAGATCACGTCATAAATCTTATCGTAAATCACGCAATGGATAACAATATTTTTCAATCGACTGGATAGTTTTGAAGGCACAGTTCACTAGAAAATGACCATGAATTATCACAGAGAATAGTTAAAGCTAAATGAGTCTCCTTAAATAAGCTCTCAAAACGCTCCGTGTTACTCTTAACGTTCTCGATTACTTATTTCATCAAGCGATTTATTCTTTGCGACAAAAATATTTATTTTGTTTACGATTAACGTGTTTCACGTAATTCTTTAGCTTAATATGGATTTTAAAAGGAATATACAAACAAATAAACGAAGTAATAGGGGATATTGACTAACTAAATAAACAAATAAAACGAACGATAGAAACACGAAAACAATAAAAAGGACAATTAAGAAATATATGAATCCACAAACAAATGGAATCGGGCAAGACGAAAACTAAAATAGGCATTACTATTTAAGACTAAAAGATCCCAAAATAAAATAAAACGTTTACCTTGTTTGATCCTCCAGCTGGTACGCCATTTTGCAGGTTCAAATTAATATGTAATATCGGTAATGTCTGAAGAAAGTGCTGTACGCCGTTAACTTTGCAAAATCAAGAATGAGTATCTATAATGAAGTGTCGTGGCTTTTTATTAGAGGTGGTTTGAGCAGGAAATCCAATTATCTACTCAATAGGTTGACACTGGGTGCACAGAACAATACAGGTACTACATAAACAGTTGGCACTAATCCTCTCTAATTACACTCCTTTATTAAGGGTGAGAAGACAAAGTGAGAGTGGACATTTGAATCACATTTATTTATTGATAGTAACCATTTTTATTTATATGTATTTGTATCCCCCGCAGGTATGTAAGTTTGTGATGTGATGTGATTTTGATTTTTAACGTAGCTTTAACAATTTTTCAGTCATATCGCTACGATGTCTGCAATGTGGCAGTTTATAGTGATGTCTAGCACTGGGGCATCATGCCGCAGACATGTAGCATGATGTCCCACCCAGTCACATTATCCTGACACCAGGCCGACCAGTCCTAACATTAACCTCTTAATGCTGAACGCCAAGCGAGGCAGCTGTTAGTACTATTTTTTAAGTCTCTGGTATGACTCGGCCGGGGATCGAACCCACGACCTCCCGCATCCGAGGCGGACGCTCTAACCACTAGGCCACCGGAGCGGTATGTAAGTTTGTTATCTATTATAAAAATAATTTAGTTCAAAATTTGTTTATATAGAAATTTTGAGTGGGGTATTTTTTTTCTCTAATGTTATCTAAGGGGTGGTTCCTCCGACATAGGTTTTGTTCCTAGTCGGAATCTCCATTCCCCCCTTTTTCTCTTCTTTTTCTCAGTGACATTTGCCAGAGGTCGCCTATATCCTGTGTATACTACATGTGTTTTGCTATATTGCAAGTTTTGCTATAGCGTTTGTGTTAGGGTGGACGTGTATCAGATTTCCCATGTAGTTTTTTTTCCAGTATTTTTACTTTAAGTTTTTAAGATCTGTATTTTGGAGACAAAAAATTTGGTCAGAGTTGGGGGATGAGAGGAGGGTTGCAGCCTGTATTAGCGGTGACATACTTTTATTGGGTGTCTTACCGAATTCCTCTCTCATCCCCCTCCTCTCCTTATTTTTTTAAAATAAATTTTGCCCAGAAAACGGTGCATTAAATTTTTTTATATTAATTAAAAACACTAAAGCTAATGTCTCATATGGGTGATCATGGTGTGTCATTTTCTCGCTAATCTTTACTATTGGAGTTGACATAGTCCGAGTAAGGAGCCTTATTTTATTTATTTGTATACGCTTCCTTTATCTGTGGACCTACGTCTTCTCCTTTCTTATTGGGAAGTTCAGAAATTTCGAAAGAATATTTGAAATTGAGATTAGTCCCTTTTGGTTATTAGCGATCATTGTTATTCATTATATGTGTTAGTCCCCGTGTACTTGTTTTGCTTGTCCACTTCCGCCCTGTTGTTTTGTTTCCGTCGCTCTTCCGCATGCCTTTCCACTTCGCGTGGCGCCTTGTGACTTAGCCCTTTTTTATTTGTATCACTTGGCCAGAGAATGACAATGTCGTAATTATGTAGTTTATTATTTGTGCAATTGTTTTATTGTCAAACTTTACATCCAAATATAAAATAGTATTTATGTGGTATTTACATATTTTGCTTATTTCCATAATTAGTGTTTGCCTATTAATTTTTGTTTTATCACATTCAGTCATCGCATGGAGTTTGGTGAAATTTGCTATTCTGCATAGCGGAAATTTTGGTATAAAAGTTATCATGCGACGTTTAATAGCTTCACCAGTAAGCCAGGCGTCGTGTAAGTATTTGAAGATTTAACTTCAATTTTTGGTGACCTTATTTTTGTCCAATTTGACCAAGTTTGAGTCCAGTTGATTCCCCAGTTTGCCCTTTCTACCCTGCATTTCATTTTTTTGTTGTTTTGTTGTATCTTCCCTAATCCAGTCGTAAGTGAGTTTTGTCTCCATTAGTCATAGTTCTTTTATGTCTCTTTTATTAAAATGTCTTTTAAATAACTAAAATATTTTGGGACTGTTAGTTTTCTTTTGAGATTATTATTTCGGTATATTTCCGGTCTGTGTCTTAAAGAGAAACCAAACCAGTAAATATATAAAGCATCCCAGTCTGTTTTGGGTTCAGGTTCTGTTTTTTAAAAAAATCTATTGCTTATGTTTGAAGTTTTCAGAAGTAGAGGGATGGAAATCCCCAGACCCCCTCTATTTATATAGTTTCATATGTGGTTTATTATATCCTTATCAATTTTATTCAGATTTTTCTTTCACACATCAATGGATTTAACGGTATAGTTTATATTCGAATATAGGTATGTTTTTACGTTTTTGCAAAGTGTGCACGCTCCATGATGCATAGCGGCTTTAGTGCCCACTTTTCATTTTCTGTAATTTTCCTGATTAGATGCTTATAATTTTCTTGTTCATTATTTTTACAAAAAAAAAAAAAAAAGCACTCCAAGAGTTTTCACTTTGTCTCTCAGGAGGTGCGGAGGCAGCCCAGGATGGTTAACGCGCCAGCTTCCTATTTTTAATATTTCGGTTTTGTCACGATTTAATTTTTATCCGTATGCTTTACCAATTTTTTTTAATTCTTCAAGTAAATATTTATAAAATTTAGCATCTCTTATGAAGTTGGTTCAATCATCGGCATGTTGGAGCGTTTTACATTCCTCTTTGAGATTTGGAATTTGAATACCTTGTATATGTGAGTTGTTTCGAATTTTGTGACAGAATTTCAATTGCTATTACGTATAATAGCATCGACAGTGGACATCCTTGCCTCGCCAGTCTTTGTATGTCAGATTCTCTCGTGCATTTTCCATTTACCTGTACACTTGAGGTTATTCCATTGTATAGGATTTCAGTCTATTTATGGAAATTTGTTCCGAAACCGAATTTTATCAGTATTTTTGTATATTCTTATGTCCCAACCAATCAAAAGCTTTTTCTTCATCGTAAAGTACCAAGGCACCCTTCGATCATGTTTAATTTATGTAATCAATAATTGTTTTAATATTTAGGATGTTATTTTGTACGTCTCTTCATCTCCCCCCCCCCCGCCTTTTTTATTTACGTTTACTAATTTTCCTATCCCGGTTTTTACTCAGTATTCTACTTAAAATTTTGGGGCCCCGAGTGGCGGAGTGGTCTAAACTTTCCGGGGTTTTCCCGGGTTCTTCGTCCACCATTAATACTGGCCGTCATGCTTAGCCTATCGTGTGCTGAGAAATGGCGTTAAACCCCCACAACAACAACTTAAAATTTTACAGTCGAGTGTTCAGCAGTGAAATTAGTCTCAAGTTTTTAATATCCTCCATATCTACCTTCCCTTTGTAAATAATAGTTATGATTCCCTCCCGAATCCATTTTGACATTTGTTTCCTTTTACTTAAAAAAAAATATTGTTATACAATGCATTTAGGATCGGCGTTAACTCAACCCTGGAATTTTTGGTAGAATTCCACGGTGAGTCCGTATTTCTCTAGTGATTTACGTTTTGTAAGTGCAGCTATGGTTTTCGTTATTTCCTCATCGGAGATGAAATCATCAGGCATGTCTTTGCGTTCTGATATCATCTTACATTTTTACCTCTTCCAGGTATTTATTAATTATCTCAGGATCTATATATTATGTCATATAAAGATCCTTTTAGTATATATAAATGTTGTTTAAAATGTCGTTTTTTTTCTGTGTACATTCAATCTTTTACTTTTAATTTTTTGTGGTATTTTGTCGCCCTCCTTTCTTAATTTTTCTCTTTTATATAATTTTTTGCTTTCTTGGATATCTCCTTAAATTTCCCTGCTTTAATTATATATCCTTTAGATTCTTCTTCTTCTTCAATTTTGTTTAAAAATATGTTTTCTTTCTTCATTTATTCTTATCCCTAGGGTTATCTTTAATTGTTCCTCTTCTTTTTTATTTTTTCCGCCCTTGTATTATAGTACTGAATTGCTTTTCTTTTCACTTTGTCTCTTAAAACGTCCCAATCTTTTATTGTGTCGATGGTTCTCTCATTTTTAAAGTTTTCAATTTCATTTTTTATTATATCAACAAATTATAAGTTATTTAAAATTTTATTATTTATTTTCCACCGACCTGGGGCCCCACTTGCACCGATTATAATTTTTAATTCAGTATGAACCAAATTGTGATCTGATAATTTGAGTCAGTTATTTTTGCATTTATACAAGTCACAAGATTGAAATTAGTTCCATAAAACCGGTCTAGTCTGTTTGCCTGTCCTTGTTTGTATTCATGTATATATATTCACGTCTAACCAGAGTTAGTTTCCGATATTTGTATCTTTAATTTATGTTTGTTGATTAAATTTAACATTTTATTTCTAAAAAGCTTATCGTTTGATGTTAGGTCAGCTTTCCTATCTACTTCATGGCATATCCAGTTAAAGTTCCCCCCCCCCAATCAAATTGTCCATTGAATGGTTTACTAAGTAGATAAATTTTCTATAATAACTTGTTTATTGCCCCCTATTCGCTGCGAATTATACATTTTTTATGTGCCAGTTGTGTATCTTTATATCAATCGTTTCTAAAAATTTCTCCTACCTCCATTTGCTCCCAGCGTAGACGCTGTTTGTTTTTTATTTTGTTGTCATTATTTGTACAATCATTACATATAACCACTGAATTTAGTTTATCTGCTAAGAAGTTATTTATTTCCGGCGTAATTCCGTTATGTGTTTCCTGTAATAAAATCGCATCAAAGTTCGTTTCTTTGGCCAGTTTTTCTGCTTTTTCTTTGTTTCTCCCATTACTGTTGACAGATGCAATTCGGAAGTTTATTCCCTCCATTTTTGCTACACTATACCAGGTGCCGCATCACTGCGATTGTATTTTATTTAAGAATTATGTATTTTAGGTTTATGCAGATTCTGTAAAAGTTATAATAATTTATTATTTTGAGGGGCTCTGGAATTGTTTCAGTGCCTCTTTTGATTTATGTACTTCCTCTTTTGTGATTTCTTTGATTTCTGAACTGCAATTATTTTCTGTATTTGTTTCGTCAGTTTCCAAATCCGTTTCGTTGTCCGTTTCTATTTCCAAGTCATCTTCGTCTTCCATGTCCTTGTCATTGTCCGTTTCACTTAATTGTTTAGTTTTTTTCTTGCGTTTCCAATTAAGATTTTTGTCTTAACTGGTGGGATAATAGTCTGCTGTGTTTTGTTTATGACCAATTCGTTCCCGTACTCTTCCACATTAAGGGTGGGGCTCTGGGACAAAATGGTCAGTTTTCTCTTTTTTGAGGCTGGTGTGGATGTGAGGGGTTTTAGCCCTATCAAATCAACCAGCCCTTTTGATATATGTTTTAGTTCTGTATCTTGGGTTTCGTCATTTTCTTCAACATTTAAGAGGCAGTAGGGATTTGTTGCTGGACTATATTGTTCCTTTTCAGTGATACCGACTTACATGTTTTTCTGGAGGTACCATAGTCCTCCCATTCAATGTCTTTTGTTCCCAGTGCTCCCGTTGTATCACCTTGAGTCTCTATGCTATTCGCATTAGCTTACCCGAGGTTTGACGGAATTGTTATTTGATAAGTGATATCAATATTGTGTGAATGTCCAATTCCTACCTCGTTTTGAGCTTCAGGTATCTCATTTGTTTTTTTCCACATTTGGGCTTGTTTGACATTTGTAGCCTCTATTGGGCTACCTTGCTTGATTAAAGCCGAACCAATTTCTGTTTGAGTGGGTCCTAATTGTGCTGCAGCGTACGTACCTGTGACAAATGGTGCCTTGCAATGTCCGTACCTGGGACAAATGGTGCCTTGCAATCTCTTGGTGCAAGTCCTGTTTATTGTGCATCGAAGGCATGCCATTTCTAGTTTACACCCTCGATACCATGTTTTGAGAAGGAAGCCTAATACGTAAAAGAAGGTTGATATATTCACTGTAGCTTCTTCGGGTATCATGAGAATCCTTACTCCTGTTTTCACCGTTTGGAATCCCCAAACCGTTGCTACTTTTTCAGATTTGACTGGTGTTTTGAATTTATGCTGTATCTTCTTAATCAGAATCTCATTGTCAATTTCTAGAGGAAGCCCGGATGAAAATTTCTCTCACTTTGGGCTCTACCTCCCTTACAATTGATGGGGCATTTGCTATAGTAGCCATTAGGCCTTTGACCTTTATCTCATCAAATCCTAGTACTGGAGTGTCGTATTCTTTTGGATAGATCACATATTTGTTCTTACCAGCGTTCTGTATGCAGTCTAGTTTCTCAATCTATATTCCCTTTAAATTTATGGTGGTTAGAATGTCCGACTGTCGAGGGCAATCATTCACTGCCCCGAAGTCTAACAATTGACACCCTAAATGGTGTTCCGCTATTATGTACTCTTTTCCTATCTCTTTCTATACCCTAACTGCGAAATAATTATCTAATTTTGCCCCCCCCCCTTGTACATTGTAGTTGTGTTACTTTTCCTATGTATAGGTATTGTCAGTTTAAGTCTTGGACTGGTGCGAGTAGAGCTCATTTATATATTACAGTGAGCTTCACTCACTAGATCGCACTCTACTAGGTCCAAACGAAACTTTGCAAAAACAAAAATCAAGAGGTCAGGTGCAAACATATTTCGCATCTAATCTAAATTTAACTACTTGCTACAAAAAAATATACAAAATGCAAGCAAATAGTATGAATTGGAAAGATATAGACAACATTTTAAATTACTCAATGCAAAATACGAAATGAAATACACAATGAAAAGTGTAGACCAAGTGCATATACCTATCGTGCGCTCTTTGCACCTTTGCTTCATGTGGCTTGCTTGGTTGGCATGGTTGATTGATCGTAACCCGACAGGAATGACCTACCTATTTGTCATCTAGTCCAGGTGTTGATTAACCTCTCGTTCCTGGGTTTAGTAGGAATTTTCCGTGTCACAGCGCCATCAGTCGTTATAATGAGGCATTATTTTATGTGAACTTGCGTGGCGTTCAATTACACAATGTGTGTTACCAAATCTTAATCATAATTTAGAAATTGCGATCTGTCGTAAAGCAGATTGTTATCTGTCGTAAAGCAGATTGTTTTCTGTTGTAAAACATTGACTAAGATAAAACTTTGAATTTACATTCTCTACAAAAGAGAATGAAATCGACAGTTGGGATAATTTATGAGACATCGAGTATTAATAGAATACACAAACTTTTAATAAATGATGTACCATTGGTCATTACGGTAAACAGCAGATAGCAGTAGCCAATTGCATGATACAAGGTTACACGATAAAAACATTCGTTCATGCAGAAGGAAAGAAGCACTTGCAACCTCTGGTTCATTTTATATCAATCAAGGGGGCCCCGAGTAGCCGAGTGGTCTAAAGCGCTCTTCGTTACGGATCACTGCCATCTCACCTCTGTCTGCGGCGTTCGAGTCTAAGATTCAGCCAATGTGGGTGTGTGAGAAAGCTTGCCAGTAGCTTCTCGAGTTTCGGTAGTTCTTTCCGGGGATTTACCGGGTTCTTCCTCCACCATTAATACTGGCCGCCATGTATAGCCTATCGTGTGCTGAAAAATGGCGTTAAACCCCACAGCACAACAACAACAACAACATATCAATCAAGAGTTGAAAATACATCGACATAACTATGGCAGCCATCGCCTATATCTAATGCTCCGTTATATGTTATAATTTGAAGGCAAATGACTAGTACAGATATAAAAATCTTTAGAGCGCTACCGTTTACTTACCTTAGAATCACAATTGACATCAGCGTAGTTAGCTAAATGGGTATTAATAGGAACGTCAAGAAATATATATATATATATATATATATATATATATATATATATATATATATATATATATATATATATATATATATATAATTAACTATTTCATTTCGCGCACGAATGAATTCAACACCATTTTATCGACACACAGAACAATACCACTAATTCGATACGTGCCACATATGAATGGCCTGTGTATATGAAGATTCCGTCTTTTATGCAGGACTGGGCGATTATTGGAGCCGACGCGTGCCACAGGCAAACAAACATCGTCCACATCATCTATCTTAATTAAAAGGTATTTACTTTCTAATTCGTTAGATGACATGATAGTTAATTGAGTAGACGATGATTGTTTACCATCCTAAGAGCCGTTTAATTATCAAAGACAATTTCTGTGTTATGAGGGGCCACATCACACTGAGGGATAAATAGATTGAAGATATGTGAACAGTCTAAGAACCACTGTAATGAATCTCTGTGGTCGATATCGAAACAGTTTAAATATTATTTTTTTAAAAAAAAACATTTCTAACAAATATATGCACAAGGGGGTATTTTAGCTTGTCCCAGTTTTGCCGGTAGATTCCGTGACATTTTAAATAGCTACTCTGTATATTATTTGGTCTTTGAAATCATCTTCATAACAGACGATAGTGCTTTCAGCATCTTTTGATTATATATTCGCTACTAATTTTTCAGTGTCTCTACTTGAGTTTGTACACCTTTTACTTTCATACATACAATCTTTTATGACAATGGTTTAAACATGTCTTCACTTATTGTTGGTAATTTTGTTGCTAATATCTTTGTTCCGCTTAAACAAAATCATGCATCATACACATTTTTCAGACATGGAGCGACCGTAAATAGTTTTTTTATTTTATTGCATGTTTATTAATATTTTATCATTATTTTTTGTTTCCTTTATTTATTATATAATATTGGCTTTTTATTATTAGATAACATCTTACTTTTTCATTATTCATTATTAATGTGATGTTGTTAATGAATAACATCTTAATCTATCTGCCTTGTTAAAGGAATTTATATTTATATTATTTATGTACCACATTACATGAAGGTCTAGGTATAATTCATATACCCCATTCCTAACCATCATAAAAATACCCCATTCCTAACCATCATAAAAAATACCCCATTCCTAACCATCATAAAAATACCCCATTCCTAACCATCATAAAAAATACCCCATTCCTAACCATCATAAAAATATCCCATTCCTAACCATCATAAAAATACCCCATTCCTAGCCATCATAAAAATACCCCATTCCTAACCATCATAAAAATATCCCATTCCTAACCATCATAAAAATATCCCATTCCTAACCATCATAAAAATACCCTATTCCTAGCCATCATAAAAATATCCCATTCCTAAGCATCATAAAAATACCCCATTCCTAACCATCATAAAAATATCCCATTCCTAACCATCATAAAAATATCCCATTCCTAACCATCATAAAAATACCCCATTCCTAGCCATCATAAAAATACCCCATTCCTAACCATCATAAAAATATCCCATTCCTAACCATCATAAAAATATCCCATTCCTAACCATCATAAAAATACCCTATTCCTAGCCATCATAAAAATATCCCATTCCTAAGCATCATAAAAATACCCCATTCCTAACCATCATAAAAATATTCCATTCCTAAGCATCATAAAAATACTCCATTCCTAACCATCATAAAAATATTCCATTCCTAACCATCATAAAAATACCCCATTCCTAACCATCATAAAAATATCCCATTCCTAACTATCATAAAAATACCCCATTCATAGCCATCATAAAAATATCCCATTCCTAACCATCATAAAAATATCCCATTCCTAACCATCATAAAAATACCCCATTCCTAACCATCATAAAAATACCCCATTCCTAACCATCATAAAAATATCCCATTCCTAACCATCATAATATCTGACTTTATTAGTATTCACCCATGTGCTATTAAGCTAATAACGTCAAGCTTTCTTCTGAGCTGCGGATAGATAATTGATATTGGTTGTTAAACAGATGGTCAGGAACTCTGTGTGGTAAAATTATGTGATGTGCCATCCTTCGCATTAACACTATCAGAGATAATAAACTAGTTTCAAATATCATTAGACAATTGATGCCTATATGTACCTTTTCAAATATTGTTTCTTATTGAGTTTTATAAACCATTTTATCATTATGCAATTTAATATGTATATCTACATTCACTATCAATATATTTATCATTTTGTTTGCTTACACATAACAAATGTAATCGCCGTGCTAATTTTGTATTAAAACTACTTACTCTCTTGTATTTGTTTATCTTTCGTTATGAGGATATCTCATTAACACGGTAACCTTACTTAAGATTTCCAGAGATTAACTTCTATATACTCTCTTAATTTATATTACGAGACTACACTCGTTCATTATCACGTTAAGCATCTACCTTTTAATTTATTAACATCTTTGGGATCAATATATAATTTGCCAATATCATTTTGGAGTTAGTTTGTGTGATCTTGGGAAATCAGTTCCAAGATACTAGCTGTTATGATGTTCTACTTCTAACTCTTCTCGTTATTGTGGTTCCTTTCCTTCCGTTGATACATTGTTTTATGTGGGGTTGTCTTTTTCTTGTAGTTCGATTGCTTCCGTGGATAAATTGTTTTATGTGTGGTTATGTTTTTATTGTGGTTCGGTTGCTTCCGTGGATACATTGTTTCATGTGGGGTTATTTTTTTCTTGTGGTTCCTTTGCTTCCGTTGATACATTGTTTTATGTGGGGTTATTTTTTTCTTCTTGTGGTTCGGTTGCTTCCGTGGATACATTGTTTCGTGTGGGGTTATTTTTTATTGTGGTTCCTTTGCTTCCTTTGATACATTGTTTTATGTGGGATTATTTTTACTTGTGGTTCTGTTGCTTCTGTAGATACATTGTTTTATGTTGGTTTATTTTTTTTTTTCTTGTGGTTCGGTTGCTTCCGTGGATACATTGTTTCATGTGGGGTTATTTTTTTCTTATGGTTCGGTAGCTTTCGTGGATACATTGTTTCATGTTAGGTTATTTTTTATTGTGGTTCCTTTGCTTCCTTTTATACATTGTTTCATGTGGGGTTATTTTTTCTTGTGGTTCATTGCTTCCGTGGATACATTGTTTCATGTGGGGTTATTTTTTCTTGTACTTCGGTTGCTACCGTGGATAAATTGTTTTACGTGTGGTTATTTTTTTCTTGTGGTTCGGTTGCTTCCATGGATAAATTATTTCATGTGGGGTTATCTTTACTTGTGGTTCGGTTGCTTCCGTGGATACATTGTTTCCTGTGGGATTATTTGTTCTTGTGGTTCGGTTGCTTCTGTAGATACATTGTTTTATGTCGGTTTATTTTTTTCTTGTGGTTCGGTTGCTTCCGTGGATACATTGTTTCATGTGGGTTTATTTTTTTCTTGTGGTTCGGTTGCTTCCGTGGATAAATTATTTCATGTAGGGTTATCTTTTCTTGTACTTCGGTTGCTTCCGTGGTGAAATTGTTTTACGTGTGGTTATTTTTTTTCTTGTGGTTCGGTTGCTTCCGTTGATACATTGTTTCATGTGGGGTTATTTTTTTCTTGTGGTTTGTTTGCATCCGTTGATACATTGTTTCATGTGGAGTAATTTTTTTCTTGTGGTTCGTTTGCTTCCGTTGATACATTGTTTCATGTGGGTTTATTTTTGATTTGTGGTTCGGTTGCTTCCGTGGATAAATTATTTCATGTTGGGTTATCTTTTCTTGTGGTTCGGTTGCTTCCGTGGATACATTGTTTCATGTGGGATTATTTTTTCTTGTGGTTCGGTTGCTTCTGTAGATACATCGTTTCATGTGGGGTTATTTTTTCTTGTGGTTCGGTTGCTTCCGTGGATACATTGTTTCATGTGGGGTTAATTATTTTTCTTGTGGTTCGGTTGCTTCCGTGGATACATTGTTTCATGTAGGGTTATTTTTATATTGGGCTCCTTTGCTTCCGTTAATACATTGTTTCATATGGGGTTATTTCTTTTCTTGTGGTTCGGTTGCTTCCGTGGATACATTATTTCATGTGGGGTTATTTTTTTTCTTGTGGTTCGGTTGCTTCCATGGATACATTGTTTTATGTGGGGTTATTTTTTTCTTGTGGTTCGGTTGCTTCCATGGATACATTGTTTTATGTGGGGTTAATTTTTTCTTGTGGTTCGGTTGCTTCCCTGGATACACTGTTTCATGTGGGGCTATTGTTTTTATTGTGGTTCGGTCGATTCCGTCGATACATTATTTCATGTGGGGTTGTTTTCTTCTTGTGTTTCCTTTGCTTCCGTGATACATTGTTGTATGTGGGGTTATCTTTTTCTTGTGATTCCTTTGCTTCCGTGGATACATTGTTGTATGTGGGGTTATTTGTTTCTTGTGTTTCCTTTGCTTCCGTGGATACATTGTTGTATGTGGGGTTATTTTTTTCTTGTGATTCCTTTGCTTCCGTGATACATTGTCGTATGTGGGGTTATTTTTTTCTTGTGATTCCTTTGCTTCCGTGGATACATTGTTGTATGTGGGGTTACTTTTTTATTGTGTTTCCTTTGCTTCCGTGGATACATTGTTGTATGTGGGGTTATTTTTTTCTTGTGATTCCTTTGCTTCCGTGATACATTGTTGTATGTGGGGTTATTTTTTTCTTCTTGTAATTCGGTTGCTTTCTGGGCATGCATTATCACATGACCTTGTGTGTTTTCTTCAGATTACATTCATATATGTGACGGCGGCGTGTTTTCTTTAGCTTACATTCATATATGTGGCGGCGGTGTGTTTTCTTTAGTTTACATTCATATATGTGGCGGCGGTGTGTTTTCTTTAGTTTACATTCATATATGTGGCGGCGGTGTGTTTTCTTTGGTTTCTGCTGTTTATCTCTTTATATCTTAGTATCGTCATTGCAGGGGAACGAGAAATTGTAAGATCAGGAATTGATTTCCTTCCTTTGTCAAATATTCTCGTATATTATTTCTAACAATCTAATATAATCTACAGTTGTATTAGTAACATCACTAGCAATAAGAAATAATCTATTTGCACCAGTATTATATCTTGTATAATCAATTCTTGTACTAGTATTATATCTGGTAATCGAATATAATATATTCTTGTACTAGCAGTATATCTGGCAATCGAATATAATATATTCTTGTACTAGCAGTGTATCCAGCAATCGAATATAATATATTCTTGTACTAGCAGTATATCTGGCAATCTAATATAACATATTCTTGTACTAGCAGTATATCTGGCAATCTAATATAATATATTCTTGTACTAGCAGTATATCTGGCAATCTAATATAACATATTCTTGTACTAGCAGTATATCTAGCAATCTATTATAATCTTTTTCTTGCACTAGTATTATCTCTGGCCATTTGTTATCATATATTTGTACTAGTATATCATCAGGCAGTCCAAATTAATCTATTTATCCTACCATTATCTCTGGCAGCCTATTATAATTTATTTGTACGAATAACATATTTGACAATTATTATCTTTTTGTGGTAATACGGATATTGCTTTGTCTTGTTTGTCTTCTAATTGTCAAATAAAACTCCCTCTCTTTCTCTCTCTCTTTCTCTCTCTCTCTCTCTCTCTCTCTCTCTTGAAACTTTTTTTGCCTATTTTATTTTGTAATAATTGCGTCTTTAAAATATCATGGACTGTCAACCATTCGTCAGTTAATTTTCAACTTTCTTAAGCTCATTACATTACTAACAGTATTTCAGAAGGCATTTTCTTTTTCTACATTAATACCAGATATATTTCATTATGTAGTACAAAAAATAAAACGTGAAGTAGGTGGCAAAACCACGACATAAAATGTCAATTTTTGTATTACAAGATAAATTATATCAGATATTTACCCAGAAATAGAAATCGTTTCATTTTTGTCAAATTTGTTTCTGAATCAAAGATCTGAAGATTAACATTATCCTTCAGAAGACCCGGATGTTCTGACACTAATATCTAGGTTATTAGACAGAAAGAAGCAAACGGCGGTGTGTCAGATAACCTCAACAAAGAAATGATTTCCATGTTTGAAAGGTGGTGCAGTTTCTATTTACTGTCGAAGCTTACATAATGCTTCTTTTTATTAGTATAACTTCCATAGGCACACGCATGGCATGAATGGGAAATTTTCCACTTGTACTAATATAGGAATTATTTCAACAATGATTTTCTATATTTTCGTCTGTATTATATATAATGATAAATTAATGTAAAATAACTTCATTCATGTTATTGTTTATGTAAAGATAAATTTAAAAAATGTATATAGGTATGTTTGTTTTACGTTAATACTTTATCTATTTCATCACGTGGTACAGAAGAACCCGTTTTTATGATATGCTTAAGTGTTAAGTATAGAGACTTGTTGGCGAATAGGCGAAATAATTTTCATAATTATTTCATTTCTATATAAGACCTGTGAAAAACCTATCCTTATATTTTTACACGTGAAAAATATATTACATTTTCACATTGGAAAATATGATGTACCATCATGCCATGCGACGCTTGATTGTGTCTTCCTGTGAGTTAGAACAAATACATAGAAACTGTATTTTATTTCAGACATGTAAATTAATCTCTGAAAAAGAAATTTTACAGGCAGCCTTTCGCGTCTCTCGAAAGTTATTTTCATCGCTTCCTCCTGCGGATCCGGGGTTGTAGAATTGGCCCGACGTGTCCTTGCTACGTGTCGTAAGAGGCGACTAAGTAGATGCAACCTGTTTGCCGTGGGTCTCGACAAATCGGCTTGTCATGCCAAGCCCTAGGAGGTCTTATTTACTTGATCACTTTCTCTTTTTTTCTCCATGTATCTCTCCTGATACCACCTTTGCCCCTACTTTCTACCCTTTTAATTTTCGTTTCTCTTACTCTCATAAGACTTCCTAGAAGGCGGTGGCTTAACGGGCAATCGGGAGGTAATCTTACATACTCCTTATACGACCTGTGCATCCCTGGCACTTGGAAAGTTCCCCTTGCTGTTCACCGTGGCGGATGGGCTAGCACAGGTGACGAAATAACAAAAAATAAATAAACGGAAAAGCTGAGAAAAGGGAACACATGAGAACACAAACTGTTTCAGACTCTGACGATGAGCCATGTGGCGTGGATACTTTTCCTCGCTTCATAATCATGCAATCCAAAGATGAAGCTGAACCACTTGCCACAATATCGCCATTTATAGTTGAAAAGACTACTTGGATCAGTCGGCAAACCCAAAGGTGTTAAAAGCCTTAAATCAGGTTGTTTGCTTGTGGAGTGCTAACGTAAAGTACATACTGAGAACATCCAAACAATTAAGACCTTTCATGACATTCCACTTGTTTTGCACACACATCACTTAACAAATCAACACGCGTCATTCGTTGCCGTGACATTGCTGGAGTCAGCGACAATGAAATTATCGAAGGGATGTGAAATGAAGGTGTCACTGCAATTCGAAGAATTCGTATCAAACGAAACAACAATGGGCAGGACACCAACAACATTATATTCGCCTTCAACAAACCTACAGTACCTAAATTAGTCAAAGTTGGATTTGTACAGGTAAAGGTTGAGATATATTTATCAAATCCTCATCGAAGCTTCATATGTCAAACATAAGGCCATCATGAAGACCGATGCTCGAAAAGCCAAGTATGTGGCTGATGTGGAGACCCTTCTCATCGGGAATCCGAGTGCAGCGCAACTCAGTACTGCGTCAACTTTGGAAAGGACCTCCACCATGCTAATTCAAAATATTGTGACACCAGGAAATAGGAGAAGGAAATAGAGAGGGTTAAGTACACCTCCAACATCTTCTATCAAGAGGCAAGTTTTGTAGTACAAGCTAGAACTTCCCTCCCCGGCCCGACCTTCTCAACTGTAGTGAAAATAACCTAAAAGCAACGAAAGACGCCCAAACCCAAACAAACCCAACTGAATCCCCTTCCAACGCAGACATCCGCATTACAAACCTCTGACAAACAAAAAATCGACTCAGTCAACATTCAACAACACTCCACCTCTAATATCATCAGACAGTAAAATAAAGTCGCAAACAAATAGGCATCAAAAGGGGTCTGATGATCCTGTAGAGCTGCACAACAAGTTTTGGGACGTTTGAATATAGATGCAGATGAAACTGCTCCATGTCGTCAGGGTGGCCCCCAGACCTACAACCAAAACATTTAACCCCTTTCTTCCTCCAGAGAAATAAACCCAAATATTAATCCGCGAAAGACCTAACCTAGTTAGATCCGCTCCAATTTAAAAAGATTCATGATGAAGAACAGCATCATACGATTGCCGAGGACTTACAATCAACTACGATGACATACTTCTGCGTTTAAACGAACACGATCCTGCAGTAATATGTCTGCAGGAAACGTTTTTAAAAGACACAGACAATATCACGTTTACAAAATACTCTGTTTTTTAACACCTACACCAAAACTGGTAACATCGCCTCATGAGGAGTTTCCGTTCTTGTAGACAATAGGGATCCTCATAGCGTCATTCCCTTAAACACAAATTTACAAGCCATTGCTGTAAGCGTCACATTACATCGAGTGATTTCCTTTTGCTCTATTTATATGCCACCATATATCAACCCTGTACCAAATGACGTAGATAACCCTGTTAAACAACTACCCGTTACATATGTTCTACTTGGTGATTTTAATGCCCATAACATTTTATGGGGATCAAACTACAAAAACGACAGGGGCAAAAAGGTTAAAGATTTCATTTCTAGACACGATTTGGGTCTATAGTCTATATAACACCAAATAACCAACATAGTTAACCCCATGAAGGGGTACATACATGTGCATCAATTTGACAATTTGTTCTCCTTCGCTACGTTTCGATTATAATTGGAAGGTCGCTGATGACCTTCACAGCAGTGATCACTTTCCAGTCTCTCTTAAGAACACCAACGTTACAGTTTAATTCCACAATGGAATTTAAAGAAGGCCGACTGGGCAAAATTTGAAACCCTTTGCATAGTTAGGCTTAACAGGAGTATCGTTTTAAACGACAATAATCCTTTTCAATATTTTACGTCTGTTTTAATCGAGATTGCAGAAGAATCCATTCCCAAGTCCTCACCGAACTGTAAATGAACCCCAAAGCTTGGTTCACCAAATAATGTAAAGAGGCAACTTGACAACGCCGCGAAGCATTGAAAAAATTTAATAATCGTCCAACGCCCGAAAATTTATCTATGTACGGTAATGTTCGGGCCAACTCCCGCCACATGATTAAAGAAAGTAAATGAGCATCATGGGAAAAATATGTTTCAACTTCAAATTCTCGTTCCTCAATAAAGAAAGTTTGGGACACGATCCACAAAATAAATGGAAAGGGAAAACACAATTCTTTCCGACATCTGAAACTAAACAAAAAGAATTTTAACTCCAAACATGACATAGTTGATACACCTGCTGCTGGTTACTCTAAAACTTCCTCATCGTTTAATTATTCAGAAGCCTTCAGAATATTAAAATCTCGAAAAGAAAATACACGGTTGAAATTCGCATCGAATAACTCAGAGCTGAGGGAATCTTTGAATATGACCCATGATTCATCCACTGGGCCTGATGAAATACATGACCAGGTTTTGAAACACCTTCCAGAACCATCATTAACAGTTTTTCTGGAAATCTTCAATGATTTCTGGATTTCTGGCAATGTACCAAAAATGTGGAAAGAAACAACAATAATACCAGTTCCCAAACCAGGTAAAGATAGCTCAGATCCTAACAGCTATCAACCCATTGCTCTGACGAGCTGTGTGTACAAAACAATGAACGAATGCTCAATTCTCGGCTTGTGTGGTACTTGGAAACTAACAATCTAATATCCCCTTTCTAAAGTGGCTTTCGATATGGCCGGAGCACCGGTGATCATCTGGTCACATTGGAAACATTTATTCGCGACGCATTTATCAAGAAGGAACATTTAGTAACGGTTTTCTTTGATTTAGAAAATCCATATGACACGACATGGAAATACGGGATACTAAATGTCATGCACTGTCTGGGTCTAAAAGGCACTTTTCATATCAAACTTTCAATCTGACAGAGAATTTAAGATACGAATGGGCTCCACCCTCTCTGATAAGCACGAGTAATATATGGGTGTGCCACAAGTAGTATTTTATCTATGAAGATAATCAGCAACAAAGTGAATAGCATCTCCATGTGTTTAGATCCTTGTGTAGGTTGGTCGTTATAAGTTTATGATTTTCTAATATGTTATCCATCAAAATACATGTATACAGTTGAGAGACAACTACAACAAAATATCAACAATATTCCAAAATTAAGCCAGTACTAACGGTTTCAAATTCTCGAAACCTAAAACGATGTGTATGCATGCGAAGACATGATGAACCAAAACTGACGCTGGACGGAACATTTGTACCAGTTGCTGATGAAAGAAGGTATTTCGGTTCGACAGTTCGAAACTTCGACAGAAAACTAACTTTTATTCCACACCTAAAGAACTTGAAATCTAAATGCTTGAAATCTCTATACCTATTAAAGTAGTAGCGCACACTAATTGGCGTGAAGATAGAAAAGTCATTTTCAATTTATATAGAACGTTTGTTCACTCCAAACTGGACTATGGTTGCGTTGTTTATGGTTCGGAAAGGACGTCCTACTTGAAGATTTGTTTGTAAAGCAGACATCGAAATAAACTTATAAATTTTATCTCCTTTTTCTTAACTTTGTTACCGATTAACACATTAGAATCAGAAAAGGTTAATAAAATCACTAATGCATAATACAAAAGAAAGTCATTGATATATTGTTTTGAAACCTATGGAATATATATGCAACATTTCTAGATTCTACATGGATGATATCACATCAACTAAACAGAGGGTAATTTTATGCGCTGAACAAATTATAAGAAATAGTCACGTTCCTACATATACCCCTTTCTATTTATATGTTAAAACATGTACCACATACAAGAATGCTTCATCGACATTATTTTATTGGGGAGGGGTGTCTGGCAGTTACCTTCGAATTTTCATATATCGGTGATGAAATATATGGAATTTGTGTATTATATTTTTCTTGAAGATTCATCAAATTTGATTACATAATTTATGCATCTGCATGCTTTAGAACCACAGTAACTAAATATTGGAATGCACATCTATATTCAGATGAATAAATTTAACGACTCGTACATGGTTTCCAGTAAGAACAATAATAAGGATAATAACACGGAAAAGAAGACTGAACGGCCATTACGCTGATTTGCCTTGTCCGAATAGCTACTTATAGAAACTGATGTCACTGCCTGTGACGTTTCACAGAGGTAAAAGATACAAGCGCCATTGCAATTACGCACAACCCAGTTTTAGTTAGGAAACCAGGATACAAAGGAATCTTACTGTATACGCCACCTTTGAACTTTGAAACCAACTGACCTGAATGAAGCAAACTAGAAACAGACTAACAAGCACAAATAAAGTCATCATCTTTTACAGCCAGCACATTAACATTTGTTTTAATTTTATATATTTAATTTTACTCATATTTCTCGCTCACCTTTAATTACTATTAACAAAATGAAATATCCGGGATATAATTTACAGTTACACTAATTTACTTTAATCAACAGATGGCGATATCATTCATTCATTTGTCGCTCCATGTAGTTAGATATAAAACATTGCTAAGGCTGAGACGAAATAGTTGGAATCTAATAGTCTTAAGAAGAAAAGTATATCTTTATCACTGACAATGATACGTACAAAGCAAACACTATAATACCACAAAACTCATAAACTATCCAAATTCAAAATTACAAAATGAAAAGAATTAATAACAACCTTGTGACATTCAACTAAGTAAACTATTGTGGAGTTTTCAAATAGAAAGTCAATGATGACTCTCTATAAGGGGTCTGCCTTTGGAATCTCCACTGTATTTCCATTAAAATTATCCAAACTCCAAAACAAGAATAAATTTTTTAAACTGTGTCAATTAAAATATATCTGTACAGAAGAAAGAATTCGAATGTACATCCATCCATCCTCGGGCATTTATATGAACACCATCTGGGTCCATGTAGACACCTCGAAAGTTATTGAAACGACAAAGAAATTAAAATACTTAATAGGTTGGCTCGGCATGACGTCACGAGGTTAGCGACCTACTTTCTTCATATAGCGGAGGTGAAAACAATTGCTTAGTAACCTTACGGTAGCGTTAGTTATGTTCGGTATTGCAAACCGTTTTTTGTTTACCTGCATTTTGTTTATTCTGTTTTCTGTTCAGAAGTGCGGCATAGTCTTCTGTACAAGCAGGATTTAATATCATAAATGTGTCTGTCGAACATTTTTATAAACGTAATACATTTATGATTGACAAGGCAGGCAGCGATGTGTACGTGCTACTGAATCATGGTATGATATAATCTACGTGTACATTTTGTTTAATTTTTCAGGCTGGGAGAGTCCTGTTCTCATGTTGGTGCACTTCTTTTCAAAATAGAACTGCAGTTCGCAATGGATACACACGGCTAGCATACACAAAGAAACCATGCGAATGGAATAAATGTTGCACCAGTTGCATCAATTAAATTTTACAAGGATAAAGTAAAGAATAGGCTAAGAGAAAGTATTCGCACACGAAAGCCACCAACTCCTACACCACTAGTTTCAGAAGAGTTAGGATTCATTCCGAGATTAGACCAACCTATTGAACTAAGTACATTCAAAGAAACGGCTCATCACTTTGCAAGTAAAGACAAACAAATGTCAGTAAGACGCTTGTCAATGCCCCCCCCCCCCATATCTTTATACGACCCAGGCTGCATTAATCTAACAAAAGAAGAATTAATGGAAAAGTGTAAAGAAATATTGCCAACTGTGTTAGTCAGTGCCATTGAAAAGGGGTACTTAATGGAGTGCACCAAAAATCAAATTCATTGGTATGGCACGAACAAAGAACCGGTAGAATAACAGCATCTGTGGCATATAGTGTACTGCACACCAATATGGACTGTCCTGCTTTTTCACTAATTGAAATGATTTGCAACCCTGTACAGCAAGAACGGAAAAGTAGGCCAGTGCAATGGAGGCGTTTGCATGAAGCTACTGCTCTTCAACACTACTCAGCTGCCATATCTACACAACGTCAAGAAGTGAAAATTACAAGGACAGGAATAGGTTTGTGCATGGATAAAGGGTTTATCGGTGCTTGTCCAGACACTGTTTTCGTGTTCATGTAGTGGCATTGCTGTTGTGGAGATAAAAAGTTCATATACATTAAAGGATGCCAATGTAGATGAAATCACCAGTGCTACTATTGTCTTGCGTCAAACTATGAGTTGAAGAAAGACCACAACTACTATGCACAGATCCAGCTTCAAATGTACGTGTTCCAGAAGACATTCTGCCACTTTTTTGTGTGGACCAATAAAGCATGTCTTATCAGTGTGGTCAACAATGACCAACATTTCATTGATAACATGGTGAAAAAAACTTAAAATTTTCTCGATTGAACACTGCTTGCCAGAATTACTGACACGAAGACAGAGGAAGGCTGAAACCATAGCACAGGCACCATCAGCCAGTACTTCAGAAGACAATGGAGTCTTCTGCTACTGTCAAAAAACTTGGAATACAGATGATATGATAGGGTGTGATGGGGCAGATTGCAAGTAGAAGTGGGTGTATCTCACTTGTGCCAAGATTAAACGCCCTCTTAAAGGAACTTGGTACTGTAAAGATTGCAAAAGGAGAAAAGGCAAAAAATGAATTTTTTATGATTTAATGAAACAAATGCATTATTTGTCATCTTTATGTCATACTATTATGCATTTATATAATGAACATTAAAATTTATAAATACCGCTCCGGTGGCCTAGTGGTTACAGCGTCTGCCTCAGATGCGGGAGGTCGTGGGTTCGATCCCCGGCCGAGTCATACCAGTCTTACAAAAACGGTACTAACAGCTGCCTCGCTTGGCGCTCAGCATTAAGAGGTTAGTGTTAGGACTGGTCGGCCCGGTGTCAAGTGACTGGGTGGGACATCATGCTACATGTCTGCTGCATGATGCCCCAGTGCTAGACATCGTAGCGATATGACTGAAAAATTGTTAAAGCTACGTTAAAAAATCCAAATCACAAATCACAACAAATTTATAAATTTATGGGAAAAATTGTGTATAAAAGGCACTTTTCATGATTGCAACTAAACATTTTTAACACGGTAGCTAAGTTTGATCATTAAATATATCATTCTGTACATGAAAATTGAAACGTATTGTGCGTACTAAAACACAATTGTGACATTGCCTAAAAAATGTGTCCATTAGTAAAGTTGTTAACTGACTACATAAACTGAAAGTATTTAGCATTTTTTCCCCTCTTGCATCAGAAGAAACAACAATCCCATCGCCTAGATTTGTAAGAATGACACATGTTCTAACAATTTTATCAAAACTTGAAAGCATGTGATGTCATTCTGACTTAACTGAATTGGCAAAGTCACTGGTAAAATTGAAAATCTTGACTTTACGAGTCTAATCACTCACTCTCTCTCTCTCTCTCTCTCTCTCTCTCTCTCTCTCTTTGAATTTGAACTGATGATAGTTTTCTAGATTGTTCTACTTAACGGACAGAAAGCTGTTTTTTTTCCCTTTGTAAACGCTGGCAAGATCAACTCTGCAGAACATTCAGTTGCAATATTTTCTTTAAGAGTAAAACCTCTGCCAAAATTTGATTCCCGGGGTGACGAAATGCTCTGCTGATATATCCTGATTTGCTTGATATTTCAGTATCTGAAACACGTCCTCCCCAGGCCTTGGACAGAAACACAACTGATCCCAAGGGATTACATGCAACAATAAACTTCACTGTTGTGTTTTTTGTAGTTACTTTAGCAGTCGGCTTTAGCTTTGTAGACTTTTGGGTTTTCAATGATTTCAAAGCAGTCAACTATATTCGTCAAACGGGGAGAGTGCATATTGAAAACATCAGGTAAAGTTGTAAAAAGAATATCTCGGTCAGGCCAGTGAATCATAAAACCAAGCTGAGATTCGATTAGAGTGACCCATTTCCAAAATGCATCTATCGCAGTACTCTTCCCAAGGTTGCACTGATCAGCCAAATATTCTGTAGCGGGTATATTTCCTCGTCTCCTTGAAGTAATTTTGGATTCCTAAAACGAACAAGTTTTCTGAAATACATCCCATGATAAACCTGTGTAGAATTTGCATTTCTTGTAATTTTCCCTTACTAGTTCAATTGAAATATTTAGTGTTTTCAGCTTTGTCTCAGTGTCTAAAAGCTTTTTACTAACCATGTTACTTTCAGATTTCAGGTTTTCAATTTCATCCATGAGCATTTTCTTTTCTGTTTGTTGTAATGGAAGGGTAAATGCAAACACTTCCTGCTTGTCTTCCACAGGTGTACAATTTACCATTTCACTTGTAAATACGTCATCATTAGCCACCATAATCTCCACACCTGAAATACCAAAACACCTACATATTTACACCCAGGCACGGGTACATACACATGCATCGATTTGACAATTTGTTCTCCTTCGCTGCTTTTGGACTATGAATGGAAGGTCGCTGATGACCTTCACAGCAGCGATCACTTCCCAATCTCCCTTGTAAATCATAACTCTACAATTGATGAAGTAATTCCACAATGGAATTTAAAGAAGGCCGACTGGGCCAAATTCGAAACACTCTGTAAAACCAGGCTGAATGAGGATACAGTTTTCAATGTTAACGACCCCATTCAGCATTTTACATCTATTTTAACCGACATTGCAGAAGAATCTATCCCCAAGTCCTCAGCAAACTGTAAAAGAACCCTAAAACCTTGGCTCACTAAGGAATGTAAGGAAGCCATACGGCAACGCCGAGAAGCCTTGAAAAAATTTAACAATCATCCGACGCCCGAGAATTTAAGTAAATATCGTATTCTCCGGGCCAAAGCTCGCCGCACAATCAAAGAAAGTAAACGAGCATCATGGATGAAATATGTTTCCTCTTTAAACTCTCGTTCCTCAATTAAGAAAGTTTGGGACACGATCCGAAAAATAAACGGAAAGAGAAAACACAATTCTTTCCGACATCTAAAAGTGAACAATAACAATCTTAGCTCAAAACGTGACATAGCAAATGTTCTTGCTGATACATTCTCTAAAAATTCGTCATCATCTAATTATTCCGAAGCCTTCCAAAAATTGAAAACTCAAAAAGAAAAGTCACGTTTAAAATTCACATCCAACAACTCGGAAAGCTACAACCAGCTGTTTTCACTATCAGAACTTATGGAGGCTTTAGACAAGGCCCATGATACTTCCGCTGGGCCTGACAAAATACATTACCAGTTTTTAAAACATCTTCCAGAATCATCTTTAACATCTCTTTTAAAACTCTTCAATGATTTATGGATTACTGGTAACCTACCTAAAATATGGAAAGAAGCAACAGTAATACCATTTCCCAAACCCGGTAAAGATAGTGAAGATCCTACCAACTATCGACCTATTGCACTCACAAGCTGCATGTGCAAAACAATGGAACGAATGATCAATTCTCGGCTTGTATGGTACCTGGAAACTAACAATTCAATATCTCCTTTCCAAAGTGGCTTTCGTTATGGACGGAGCACCAACGATCATCTGGTTAGACTAGAAACATTCATTCGCGATGCATTTATCAAGAAAGAACATTTAGTAGCGGTTTTCTTTGATTTAGAAAAGGCCTATGACACAACATGGAAGTACGGGATACTAAAAGACCTGCACGATCTAGGTCTAAAAGGCCGTCTGCCCTCTTTCATATCCAACTTCCTCTCCGACAGAGAATTCAAGGTACGAGTGGGCTGTACTCTCTCAGATTTGCACGAGCAAGAGATGGGTGTGCCCCAGGGCAGTATTTTATCTGTGACACTTTTCAATATCAAAATTAATAACATCACCAAGTGTTTGACTCCTGGTGTGGATTGCTCACTATATGTTGATGATTTTCTCATATGTTATCGGTCAAAGCACATGCATACAATTGAAAGACAACTACAGCAAAATATCAACAAGATTCAAAATTGGTCTAGTACGAACGGTTTCAAATTCTCGAAATCAAAAACGGTATGTATGCATTTCTGTCAATTACGACGACACCACGATGAACCTAAACTCACGCTGGACGGAACACCTATTCCAGTTGTTGAGGAAACAAAATTTTTGGGTATTATCTTTGACAGAAAACTGACCTTTATTCCACACCTAAAAAACTTGAAAGCCAAATGCTTAAAAGCACTTGACCTACTTAAAGTAGTAGCACACACTGACTGGGGTGCTGATAGAAAAGTCATCCTGAATTTATATAGAACGTTTATTCGCTCCAAACTAGACTATGGTTGCGTTGTGTATGGTTCTGCCAGAAAATCGTATCTTAAAATGCTTGATCCAATTCATCATCAGGGAATAAGACTGGCTCTGGGAGCATTTAAAACATCCCCGTGTGAAAGCCTTCTAGCTGAGGCGAATGAACCACCGTTATCGCATCGTAGAGAAATGCTTTCAGCACAGTATGCTCTCAAATTAAAATCAAACCCTCTGAATCCTGCTTTTTCGGCTGTTTCTCAACCCAAATACAAAACTTTATACGAAAATAAACCAAACGCCATACCTTCCTTTGGCATTAGAATATCATCCAGCCTTGACACTACAAATATAGATCTTTCAAAAATTCAGAAAACATCCATCTCCGAAACACCACCCTGGCTAATTAAACAACCAAAAGTACGTTTTACGCTACACGATGGAAAAAAATCCGAAACAAACCCTTCTATCTTCCACAACTCTTACCATGAACTCCTCACCGAATTTAAAAACTACACGAGAATTTACACTGATGGATCAAAGGATGAGGAAAAGGCTGCTGCAGCCTTTGTTTGTGGAAATCACACAACGCAAGTTCGCTTACCAAATGGAGCATCAATTTTTACAGCCGAAATCAGAGCAATAGACCTTGCTCTGCAACATATAGAAAAGAATCGTATTTCAAACTGTATCATCTTCTCCGACTCGCTATCAGTACTTCAGTCACTACACAATAGAAAACTGGAGAACCCATTATTGAAAAACATACTCGTAAAAAATACCGAGCTGAGTGTCTCCCACAATATAATATACTGTTGGTTACCTAGCCACATTGGTATTAAAGGTAACGAAAAAGCAGATTGCGCTGCTAAAATGGCCCTTTCTCAAGAACCATCTGATTTTAAAATACCATATACAGATTTTAAACCTTGTATCAGAAAGTTCTTACGTCAGAAGTGGCAGGCATCATGGAATGATGCTGTAAATAACAAACTTCATGCAATCAAACCAACTCTAGGAGAATGGACTCCTTCCTACAGAAGCATTCGTAGGGAGGAGGTAGTCATTGCAAGAATCCGAATTGGTCATACTTATATCACCCACACTCACATACTAAAAGGTGGAGACCCACCAGAGTGCGTTTCTTGCAATGAACCATTCACTGTCAAGCACTTTATGATAGAGTGCTTTGACCTACAACCTACGCGCGATCGTTATTACGTTGTGCATGATATGAAAGAACTTTTTGATAATATAAACATCACTCGTATTATCGAGTTCTTGAAAGCCGTAAATATTTACTCTAAACTCTGACTTTTATGCTATCACCTTGTGCAGTTTTATGCAATATACATTCCGTCCCATTTTAATACCTATTCATCTTTTTTACATCTCCCGTTGATCGGGAAGCTTTATTTTGCACCGTTACCATCTTACCGTTTTTAATTTCAACCATTTGTTCTTTTATATCGCTGGTCGATGTAGAACCTTTTATAAGTTTTAAAAGATTATACAAGTAACACTTTGTTTGGCGCTAAATAGCCTAAGAGTGCTGATGCGCCGTTAAAAAAAAACAATCAATCAATCAATCAATCCACACCTGAAACGTTTAAACTCACATTTTCCTCTTTTTCTTCATATTCAATCTTGCGCTTTTTGGTAGCATTGTTGTCCTTCACCAAGCCAAATCTCATCTTCGGTGCGGAGTTATATCGATTTAAACGATAGGCTCCCTGTAATGATGAGTCTGCAGTCCTCGTATAAATCATCGGTATATAGTCCGGATGATCTGGATCAGAATTGGGTTTCCCTAAAAAAAACTATTTAGAAAAGTATTTTTTAGGAATATTAACCATTTAAAATAACTGTTTAACTAGTTCTACATGGTATCACATAAAGTTCAAATTGTAATATCTTCATAAAGATTTAATAAATTGTAGTTTTCTTTCTTACTAAATTCGTATTAAACACTACGTGTGAAAAAAATTAGGTACTTGACGCAACGTTCAATGACGCTGACATGAGAAGTTACTGACGTACATTGAGGATAAAATTGGCGATCACGTGATACCATAAAAATAACGAAGAATGTATTCCCGCGAAGTTAATTAAGGGTATTTCACAATAATATAAGCAATATACACACATCATTTTTCAAATCTCGTTTTCCATTCGAGTACATTATACCCGAGACAAAGTGCTGTCTGCATGCGCAGACGTATTTTGTGGTTAGGATCCATTGGGATTCTGGCTGCCACACAAACGAGCCCTTCTCTCTGGATCTTTTGCTGCATCAGGAAACTTGAAAAATGACAAATTTTCCTTTTGCATATGATGGGATGTGCACCCACGAACACTGCAAATCTTAGGCATATCTTAAAATGTGTAAATATCCTCCACACGTTACTCAAGTCACTAGAACAATGGCGGTTGTTTTCATCTCGGTGAAAATGCCCGGATTTGAAAAACTGCCCGGATTCCAGACCCAACCTATTCCTAAACTCGAGCAAGTTCAGAATTAATCATACGGGCCCTCCGCTCGTACTGTGATAGGGAGATCCCTCTCGGCCGATAACGAGGTAACATAGGCCCCACAAATATGTGCGGAACACCTGCATTAACCAACTGCTGATATAGCTGTACAATCTGTGCCACAATAAGATTAGGGTCAAGGAACCCCATATCATTTTCCCCCAATTGAATAAAAATAGCATCTGGTAGAGGCTCAAGCTTTGTAGCCCGACGAATGAATGACTGTACATGCGCTCCCGGACGTCCATCCATAGTTGCAACTAACGAATCCGGCTACTGACACAAAGAAGCAAGCCACGCACACCTGGACAGTCTTGCAACAAAACTATACCCTAATATGCAAATGCATGAACATGTTTACAATACAGCAACGAAAGACAGAAATACAAATTCATCCTCGCTTTATATAGAACGTTTATTCGTTCCAAGCTGGACTATGGTTACGTTGTTTATGGTTCAGCTATAAAGTCATGTTTAAGAATGCTTGATCCAATTCATCATCAAGGAACAAGACTCGCTCTGGGAGCATATAGGACATCTCCGTGTGAAAGCCTCCTCGCTGAGGCTAACGAACCACTTTTATCACACTGTAGAGAAATGCTTCCCGCACAGTATGCTCTCAAATTAACATCAAACCCTCTGAACCCGGATTTTACGGCTGTTTTTCAAGCCAAATACAAAACCATACAACAAAATAAACCGAACGCCATACCTTCCTTTGGCATTAGAATATCACCCAGCATTTACAGTACAAAAAGTGATCTTTCTAAAATTCAGAAAACGTCCATTACCGAAACACCACCCTAGCTGCTTAAGCAACCAAAAGTACTTTTTATATTACACGATAGAAAACAGACAAACCCATCTTATCATGAACTCCTCACCGAATTTAAAAACTACACAAGAATTTATACCGAAGGATCAAAGGACGAGGAAAATGCTGCTGAAACCTTCGTTAGTGGAAGTCACACAACACAAGTTCGCTTACCAAATGGCACATACATCTTTTTCAGCCGGAGTCAGCTATATAGCTCGTTCTGCAATGTATCGAAAACAAAAGTATTTTAAACAGTTTATCCGACTCACTATAAGTACTTTCGTCACTATACAATATAAAACTGGAGAACCCATTATTTAAAAATATACTCGTCAAAAATACGAGCCAAACTGATATTAAAGGTAATGATAAAGCAGATGCCGCTGCTAAAATGGCTGTAACTCAAGAACCATCTGCATTTAAAATATCGGTTACTGATTTTCAACCTAGTATCAAAAGTCGTTACGTCAAAAGTGGCCGGCATCATGGAATGACGCAGTGAATAACAAACTTCATGCAATCAAGCCACTAGGAGAATGGACTCCTTCCAACAGAATCATCTGTAGGGAGGAGGTAGTAATTGCAAGAATTCGAATTGGTCATACTTTTATAACCCACTCCCACATATTAAAAGGTGAAGACCTACCAGAGTGCATTACGTGCGATAAAGCATTCGCTGTTAAGCACATTATGACGGAGTGTTTCGACCTGCATCCTACGCGCTATCAGTAGTACTACAGTGTGCATGACATACAGGAACTTGTTGAGACAATAAGCGTAAACGGTATTTTAGAATTCTTGAAAGCAGTAAAATTTATTATAAACTATAACTTGTATGCCATCACGTTGAGAAGTTTTATGTAATGTATATGCCATTCAATACCCTTTCATCTTTCTTCATTAAGATACACCATTTACATTCCCCGTTGATCGGGAAGCTTTATTTATTACCGTTTTCATCTTGTAGTTTTACATTCAAGTCTTTGGTTTTATATCACCATAAACTGTCACACTGCAGGCATCGTAGCGATATGACTGTAAAATTGTTAAAGCTATGTTAAAAATCTAAATCACAAACACACATAATATCGATAATCTTCTACCATACATTTACTATCAATAAAACTAATATATATATATATATATATATAATATAAGTTTGTGCGTAACGAAAATGAGTTTTCAAAATATCCAGTAATTTAATGATCACAAAGGATGCATGCCACCTCTTTGTATTGAAATTTAATGTCAAAAACAAAAGCAACAAAAAAGAGAAATGAAAATATCATTCAATGAATTAGCAACTCGTCACGTGCCAGTCTGCCTACCATAGTGACCAATCAATTGAACTTCTTAGATCGTCGTGTTCCCATTTCATCCAGCAATTTTTGCTGCAACATAAGCCTCTTCCTTTCCTAGAATATATATTTCCCATGTTTTTACATAATATATATTGGCCTTTAATAAAAGACCTTTAAGTACTTGGACTCTCATGCATGGTTTGGTCGTATGTGGTTTTTTGAAAGTTTGGAGTTGGTTGTCGAATTCTTTGTGTCATCACATGCTAGTTGCTTCGTCAACGGTTCTTCCAAATTCATGTCATCTAGCAAGCTCACATTTGAAATTTTTCTTTTCATCCCCATGCCTTTTATCCCTTTTTTCTGGAAATTCCTGTCCTTTCTGGTCTCTGATACATGGTGTTTTAAGTCTGATTGGAAACAACGTATTTTTTTTTATGAAATTACTGGTAAAGCTATCAAGAATATAAAAGCTAATATATCTGTTGCAACTGTTGAAATGTACAAACCATGATTGTAAGTACATTTTGTGTACACATGACAAGTTTCTATTAAATTAAGATCAGTCTAAAAGAGCACAAAATCGTCTATGTTACACACACCCATAATATTTTAATTATTACACAAAGTGTAGATTCGCTACCCATGTAACACGAATAACGACTTCATAAGGGATATAGTCGGAGGCATCTCACTCTAGTTTTAAAATACTTTCAAGGAAAATGCGGTTTCAATAAAATTTTATGACGTTATAAATGCCGGTTTTGGTAGTGTTTAATCTGAGGTATTCAAGTAGTTTTTAAAATAATTTCAAGAAACTATTATTAAATTTCATCCAATAAAATCAGTATACTTCGTAATGTGATAAATATTACATTTGTGTTCCATAAAGAAGAAATTTACGAAACTCGTTCATTAATATAAATACTTTGTAAATCAAGCCAAAATGGGTATTAGATGAGTTTTCAAATGAGGATTCGTATAGAATCTTGTCAACGTAACAAAACGATTATTCGGGTTTGGAGAGAGCAAGCTGAAAACACCACAAACATATCATATTAGCTATTTTTGTATTCGAAGTCATACAGAAGACATAAACATAGGTACAGCAGTCGAATTCTAAAAAAATCCTCCCGATGTTTAGAGCAGAAATTTTCGTGTGTGAACTAAGTCTGTAACCAGGATATATAAGTCTAGTACAATTTTAATACAATGTGTGAACTAAGTCTTTAACCAGGATATACAAGTCTAGTACAATTTTAATACAGTGAGCAGCAGGGAAGTTCTACAGACCAGACGTTCCAGACCAAATAAAGCTTCCTACGAGAACTTTCTCCGTAGAAGCCTCAGATTTCAAAAATAAGCCTTCCTACGAAAATTAATTTGCGTAAATTCACTCCCGATTGCAAATTTTGTGTGCAAATTCCGATGATTCTGGACAAAGATTTTAGGGGGGGGGGAATTTATTCTGGTGTCGACGAAGTTTGTCAAGGTTTGGCTGCGGATCCTAATTTTACGCCGCATTAAAACAATATAGTTGAAAATAATATGAGTCCGAAAGCTAGTAGAGTTGGAGAACCTCATTCTGCTAGATTAGCGCGAGAAGAATTAGCGGCAGTAAAGAAGCTTATCCCGACAAAACAATTATTTAAGAAAAAAATTCGTGATTACGAAGATTCTCAATATCATCTTGGTGAGATATCGTCAAAGTTGTTGAGTCCAGTCACTGGAGCAATCGAGCAAGTTGCATACGGCGACGAAAAGAAAGATAAGGAACTTAGGAAGCGCGGGCTTATTCCCATGACGAGAGACATTGAGGAACACACTCGAGTGGTTCCGGATAGATTGGACCAAATTCGTCAAGAACAAGCACAAACGCGCCAAGAAAAAGCACAAGCACGAGTGCGAGCACAAGCACAAAAGCTACAGGGACAAATACAGCAAGCACGAACAAAAACACAAGTACAAGCACAAACACAAGCGCTGCGAGAACAATTGCAGCAAGCACAAGCACAATTGCCTCAAGAACTACCAGAGCAAGAAGAAGAGAAAAGCAGTAGAACACCTCGGGAAGTAATAAAAGATAAATTTACCGATGATGGTTGGAAAACAATAGAAAAACAATTCGAAATATCTGGCAAAAATATTGATGAACTTGGTGCATTTGCCGAGGATTCCTTTAGTTTTAGATCGAAATTTTTAACGAGTGACGGATTAAAAAAAATTAAATCGCGAGATGTTTGGTTCAGGAATATATACCGAGCTAAACTTAATATAGATAAAATATCTCCTGGTGACCAAATTTTTCATCGATTTCAAAAATCTGCACAAGATAGATTCACTTATAATATTAGTCAACCTCGGGGGAAAGGAAAACCTGAATTTCCGGTGACGCCACAATCCTTGAAAACAAAAAAAATACCACAAATAAAATCCATCGATGAACCTTCTATATCTCTTTCCGCAGAACCGAAAGCCAGAATTACAGGAACTGCTCCCGAAGATCATTTTACTGAAAGGGGGCTCAAGAAATTGGAAGATGAGAGAAATCGAATTGAGATAGCCAAATTTGGTTTCGATGAAAGAGGAAAATATTTGCAACCACGATTTATCGATGAATATACCGAAGATGAATGGATTCCCGCTGTGTATTTTGCTGCAAGAAAAAGATACGTTGATCTTAATTATCCCGATTACAAAAAATTTCTAGAAAAAATAAAAGAATCGGAAGAAGAAGAAGAATTATTCGAGGAATCGTTATCGCCATCGCAATTTTCAGAACCAAAAACAGGAAGCGGATATACCGTTTGCCCTGACAGTGTTGTCAACGATGTATCTCGCCTCGAGGTATTAATCGGAGGAAAACGAGCAGGAAATAACTCCCATGAAATAATCAACGAGGCCTCAGATATTTGTCAGCGATTATTCCGCGGCGGTGTCATTAATTCTCACATTTACAAGGAACTTATCGATGAGCTCATCGATTAAAACAACACAATTGAGATAACATGATTGTTCACAAGCATCAACGCAGACCCAGACAGGTCCGCATAGTAAACTCTAGATTGCCCGTATACAAATATATACACGGCAATGGATTCGGCGATATTGTTGGAAGTCTCGTTACGCGAGTAATACCTAAAATTGGACCCATAGCTAAACAGATCGTATTAAAGGCAATGGGAAAGATCGGTGAGACTGCTGCCATTTCTGGTATCAAAAAAATAGCCAGCAAAGGCTACGATTTTATCAGAGAAAAAATATCAAATTTAATACGTAAAAGAGAACCAGTCAAATTGCCTATCACCAGCGAAATGCCACCCGAAATCAGCAAGGTCATAAACGACGCAGCAAATAAAAAAATAAACGACTTAGCGCAGGAAGTTGCTGACACAAACCTCGCACAGGAAGTTGCAAAGAAAATTACTAAGACAAATCTAGCAAAGAAAATTACTAAGACAAATCTAGCAAATGAAATTGCTAAAACAAATCTAGTAAATGAAATTGCAAATACAAGCTTCGTTTCAGGCAGCGGTCTTCGTTTTAGATGATATTCTTAATAATAAATGTTCGCACAAGTGTCAAATGAAGTGTTCGACATGGACGAGCCTGTAGGCAGAGACACATCCGTGCGGGATTTCCAGTATTTCTCGTACGAAGCAGTTGACCCAAATACATCTAATCGCTTGGAAATTCAAGTCCACGATACAACAAGATATTTTCTTCCATCTGAGGCATATATCGAGGTTGTTGGGAGAATTATTAGGACAAATAATACCAACTTTGGCGATAATTTTAAAGTAGGATTCGTTAACAACGGCATCATGGCATTATTCAAGAATGCCACTTACATGATCGACGGAAGAGAGATCGAATCAATTACGGACAACGTTGATATAGCAACGACGATTATAGGCCTGGCCAGATACTCGGATGATTTTACCAGATCAGCTGGTCCTAGTATGATGTTTGCCAAGGATAACTCCGATAACGCTGATCATTTACCGTATAATATCGGTGCACCGCAAAATCTCGCTGGTACTGCTGCCGCCACCAACGTCGATATAATGCTCGGCATCAATGACAATTACAACCTTGGATTTGCCACGAGAAGAGTTATGTTAAAGGGAGATGAACGAAGATTTTCCTGTGCAATTCCGCTATCTCACATTTTTGGATTTTGCAGACATTTCAGGAAAGTTATTTACGGAGCGAAACACACGATAACTTTCGTTCGAGACGCTGCTGGCAGTGACAAAGCTATCTGGCGAGAATTGAGTGCGGATGCCGCTAATGTCGGTAAAGTTGTCCTAAACAAATTTACCTTGTGGATGCCAGCGATAGTTCCATCGATGTTCGAGGAAGAAAAATTATTATCATTCATGAATCAAGGCGGAAAATCCGTCATGTCCTGGTTGACAACAATGACCGACTCCTGCGATGTTAATATCAACGGAATATTTACCTGGCGAATTGCGTCACAACAGGGCGCTTCGGCACCTAGGCATATATTTGTTGCTCTTCAAGCCGCAAACAGATACGATCAACTTCATAGTCACATGATATTCGACAAATTTGCAGCAACAAACGTTTCACTGAGAATAAATGGCCAGCAAGAACCATCGGAGGAAATATCAATTGATTTTGAAAATTTTTCGACTGCCCGCGCGTATCATCGCTTGCTAAGTTTCATGGGTCGCGATCAAAATATCGATACCGGATTGCAAATATCACAGCTGGATTTTAATAAACTTTATCCTATCTATTACTTTTCCTTGGAACATCTCGACTTGGTAAAACAATCCGTTGTCGATATCCTTTTCAAAGCCAGAATTAACACAGCCGGAGGAGCAAGAGCCATCGCGGTAATCCTCAGTGATAGAACAATGATCTTGGAGGGAATCAGCGGTAAAATGAGAGTCATCGATGCTCCCGTCGAAAGGATGTGACAAATTCCAAATTTAGACTAAGCGATTATTAATATGCCATACGAGCACGTCAGCGTAACTCTGACCCCGGGTCAGATAAAAAAGCTCCAAACAGCAACAGCAAGGCGAAGCGGTTTGAAATTAACCTTGAAAAACGATCAGATTCACGGTGGGCCTAACAAACTATCGCTAACTAGAAGTCAACGTGAACGATTTACCAGAGCCAAATCAGCGAATTCCGGTGTTCATGTGAATCTCTCAATAGGCGCAATCAGAGACATGGTCAAAGTAGGCGGATTTCTTCCTTTTCTTCCTTTATTGGCTCCATTAATAACAGGCGCAGTATCGGCCTTGGGTGGATTCGGGGTTAAAAAAGTATTAGAAAAAATTACAGGAGATGGATACCGTAAAAAAAAGGGAGGACAATTTCCCCTCCTCTTTCTCCCCCTAATCGCGAGAATATTTCAAAAACAACAAAAAGGATCCGGCCTAAAATTAGGACGACCACCCCCAATATACGGATCCGCCCTAAGATTAGCACGCCCTTATCGAATTTAGATCTAATCAACGAAGCAAAGAAAAAAAAATAAAATTTTTCAGAGGCGTATTTATGCGGGATCAACTACCAGAAAAACCAAACCCTACCGAGACAGGAATAATAAATCTCGATAAAAATACCGGCCCTGGCACGCACTGGGTTGCCTACGCGATTCATCCTCGCGAAGTCGTTTATTTTGACTCGTACGGATTAGCGCCACCAAACGAATTTATCAACTACGTGTCTTCGTTGAAACTTCCGGTTTGGTATTCAACGCTTCCAACACAAACATTAACGGATCCACCAATATGCGGCCCAGAGTCAATTAACGTCCTCGATGCGATTTCAAAATCATCCGGTCCTTATCACAAAATTTTATTTGAATATACCGTAGATAAATATCATGGTTGATATTTACGGTAGATCCCTCTTCAGGAAGGAAAAGGAAAAAGAAATAGAAGGCGTAGATGTATCAAAATTCGCAACCAAGAGCGATATTAACGATCTCCTATCGTTGTCAGAGATAGATCCTGGCGAAGTTGCTATTTTTCAAAATACCGAAGGGCGATTACAAACCAGCAATGTCAAAATAACTGATATAATCAAGCGAGATGAATATAACGAACGCATCGAGCAGTTTACTCGCTTGTCAGATTCGGTAACAAAATCCATCGCTGATATTACCGATATCATCGCGAAGTTACCATCGAAGGCTGATATCGCGGATGTAGAAAAATCCGACAAGGAATTATCAGCGGCGTTGCTGCTAAAGGTCGATAAGGCAACCTACGACGATGCTCAAGAAAAATTTACAAAACGACTAAATAAGCTAAATAACGATCTTAAAAAACTTGACGATACCTTGAGTAAATTTAGTAAAAAAGTTGACGAGAATATAAAAAAATCCACTGACACTTCATTTGTCGCAGATCAGCTAGAAAAGAAAAAAGTTGATCAAGAATTACACGATGATCTCAGCGATAAGGTAGGAAAAATCAACGAGGATATTACTAAGATTATCGCCGAAGTTAACGAAATAAAAACCACAATGGAACAAAAAGGCGATAAGGTATTATACGACGATCTCAGCGAGAAAATAAAATCCATCAACGATGATATCGCCAAAATCAACAAAGATATCGAAGCGGTTAGTGGGGCGAATCAAGGTGCCAACGGTGATCTCACCGAGAAAATAAAAAAACTCAACGAGAATATCGCCGAAATCAACAAAGATATTAACGCGATTCGTATATTTACGCATCAGAAAATCGAGGAGAAAACAAAATCCATCAGCGATGATATTTCCACGATACGCCAAATCGTAAATGAAAAAGTCGATAAAACATCACATGACGAAAAAACAAAATCCATCAACGATGATATTTCCACGATACGCCAAATCGTAAATGAAAAAGTCGATAAAACATCACACGATGATCTCAGCAAAAAGTTAACAAGAACCACCAGGGATGTTACTGGCATTCTCGCCGATGTTACCAAGATAAATACCGCAATGGGTGAAAAAGTCGATAAAACATCACACGACGATCTTAGCGAAAAATTAGGAAAAATCAGCTGGGGCGTTACTGGCATTTTCACCGATATTACCGAGATAAAAAACGTGATGGATCAGAAAAGTGATAAAACATCGCATCATTTCCTTGACGAGAAAACGAAAAAAATCAACGAGGATATTATCAAAATTAACGAAGAAATTTCCGCGGCGCGTCAAATCATAGATGGAAAGGTTGATAAAACATCACATGACGATCTCGACGAGAAAACGAAAAAAATCAACGATGACCTCAACGCGAAATTTCTCGATGCAACAACAAAAATTAACGAAATCAACACAAAAATATCACCATTGAATCTTCCTTCGTTGGCGCGATTTTATTTGCCGGATAATGTGGTGACAAAAAATTTACCCTGCCGTATGCCATTTGTGACACGGACAAATAATTTCACCTGGACCCCTGAGAATGACATATTCAGATTTACTTCGCTAATTCAGGGTATCTATCGAGTATATATTATCTCATCGGTAGAATTCAGGATTACGGCTGTTTCTCATAAAATTTACCAATACTATCCTGGATTTTTCATTATCTCAGTGGATGAAAATATCACGGAATTTTTGACGTTAGAACCACCGGACAGAACCATCACGGGATCGGTTATATATTTTATAATTTTCGAATATTTATCCTCGTGGTTTAGCATTGATCCTGAACCGGCCGTAGTTGCCGAGACAAGAAAAACCCTCCCGGTCGTAGCTACCGAGATAGATTCCAAATCACTTGAAAACTTAAATCCTGAATTCGAAAATCCCCAACCAGTTAACAATGGAAAACCGACTTTACCAAGAATTGGCTAGATAAATTAATAATAATGACCGCATCGGATTACCGTTACAATCAGGCGCGATCATGGCAGGATTCGCTAAAAAAAACTCCTAGACGAATATCAAACAAAAATAAAAAAATACCAACGAAGATTAGTTACCATTGATATTGCCGTGTACGCGGTATCTGCGGTAGTTGCCGGTGCTGGAATAATTTTATCCGCGGTAACAACAATCGCGCCGATCGTAGCAACGATAATAATCTCGTCAACAACAACAATCGCTGGCGTTCTAAATATCATCGCGAAAAAAATCTCATCATGCACGAGTGAGAAATTATCATTATACAAAAACAAACTAACCAAGATCAATGACGCGTATTCGAAATTATCATCGCTGCTTTCGGAGAGTCTCAACGACGGTGTTATCTCCGATCTAGAATTTTCTTCGATGATAAGTATTTACTCGGAGATTGAACAAATGAATATCAATAATGTCCGAGCTAGCCCAGATCGTGACAAACACAACTCCGCCGACAACGACGTTAATATCGTTAAGTTCAACGAAACCAGAATTTAGCATTAATTTTCCTACACCAATTGACGTTAGTGAAATTGCATTATCGCAGTTACGAGTTTACAACAGTTGGCCTAATATCAGATCGAAATCATTCGGTAGATTATTATCAAACAATTCACTTGTTATCGCTAATAAAAACAAACCCGACGGAACGCCAGATTGGATTCCCGTTAGCATACCAACAGGTAGTTACGAAATCGAACAGATCGATGCGGAATTCGCATACAGAATAGCAAATATAACCGGCGATGCTACTCCGGGAATAAAAATATCTGCGCATGAACCAACAATGTCGTCGATTATCGAGGTATCATCGCCGTATATGATAGATATTTACCATTCGTCGATTAGGACCGTATTGGGTTGGCCTGAGATAAATCCGGCAAAACCAGAAAAACCAGCGGTGTTTATCCCGGGTTGGCACGAGGATGTTGCAGATCCACCTGAACCAAAAAAGGGAGATTTTATCACCGATGAAGGATATTACGAAACAGCCATAAAACACAAGGATCTTGTCGAGGATGCCATCATTCTCATGAATAATCATAAATCCAACGCGCTGTTTTTTGCTTTCACCGTCCAAGATAAAACCTTCTCATGGTTACCTCTTCCCAAGGTTCCCTCGGATGTTCTCGAGGTTAATGTTTTACAACCAAGACGAGTAAAACCAATAGATGGTATCTTGGTAAAAAAAACCATCGATGATTTTAACCAAGAACATAAATTACAATTAATTTTACTAAAAAAAATCTTTCACGATTGTATCTTAGAAGAATCAGAATCATGCAATAAAATTATCATCGAACGAGTGAAGATCCTTAATCAACTCGCGATTGATATTGAGTATTATCATGGTATGTTCATTCGGTCGATAATCGATGATATATCAGTCGCTGATTATGATCTTCCCGCGAGTAGTTTTCGGTTGATCAGGAATTCAGGAGAAAAACAGAAATTTATGGCATTATTTGGATTGACCGAGGAAACACTACCAAATTATAAACTTCCCGATTACAACGTTGATGAAATGAGAAAATCCGTCACCGATGCCATTGATGATTTATTTCCGAAATTGTACAACGCATGGCTGGCTAACAAAATAAAAACAAGATCAATTCTTCAGCATGACAATAACGAAGTTGGACAAGGACGACATCGCTCGCCGGGCATCGTTAATATAACGGAAGTTGTCGCGATTTATCTTCACGCCGATGTTATCGATGGCAGCTATAATGTTGATCAGGCTGTGTCGAAACAAGCGCAGCAGGGATTTGTCCTGTATTCGTTTTCACCTAACGTTTCTCCTGGTTATTTGATAATAAAGGAGCCGGTGAATCCGTTTTACCTTCGATGCCACAATCGGTTATTATCAAGTATAAATTTTAGATTAACGGATCAAGATGAAAATTTACTTGATATACGAGGAGAAACGCTAAATATCAGCCTGTTGGTAAAATCGTAAATCTATCTGCCAGGGAAAAACAGGCCAAAAAAATAAATAAAAACCAAGGAAAATTTCAAAATTGGAAGTTTTTTTTAATTTTTGTCTTTTTTTTTTTTGTAGAATTTCTTCAAGGATCAGAAATTTCCTTGGCCTTGCTTTCGTCGACAAGTCTTTTCAACTGCCTAACACGCGAGCTTGTAATTTTTCTTGACTCGTATGCTTCTGATAAAATCAATCTAGCTTTCTCCACTAGCGTCGATAATTTAACGAAATCCTCTATGCGATCATCGCTGACTGTAGCTAGCGATTGGTACATCGTAATTTGGATTTTCTTTATTAATTTATATTCGGATGGTAGCGTGTATTTGTATTCAAGTTTTCCTTGAACAATCGTCTCGAATTCGGATCGGATTTTATTCGTGTCCAACTCCGATGGAAGATTTATATTTTTCCTTAGATCATCGATAGCTTCGATGATATTGTTTATGGTTTGTTCGTTCATTATATTTTTTGTTAATATTCAATTATTCTTCGTCGCTTTCCGAATCAAATATTATTGGGATATAGGAAAATTCGATCCAAGTGCCGAGATTGTAGGAAAACGTCGCATTGGTTCTTCCTTCTGCCGCATATCGCACCGATGCTGAATTAATTTTATAATATTTCGCAGCGGCGCTCATCGATTCGAATATCATCTCCTCGCCTGTTTCTTGATTTATTGATTTAACCCCCTTAGGTGGTCGTGCGCCACCGGTATTGCCGGATCTTAAATTTTCGCTCTGCGTCACTGCGCGAAGGTTAGTTAATTTATTATTGAGTTTGTTTCCGTCAATGTGGTCGATAACAAGACCTATCTTGATAGTTCCGTGATAACACTCGTATACGAATCTGTGATTGTAATAATTCATTCTTCTTCTCTTTTTATTCTCGCCGACGGCAAATTTAAGATATCCACTGTTATCAACTCTACCAACAAGATTCTTCGTTTTGATATTTATGACCGTACCATCCGATGATGCTTCGTAACCCTCAATGATTGGATGAGATCTATACTCGTGCGTGATTGTCATTGCAGGAATCGTCGATTTGGGATTCATATACAATATTCTGTTTGTTTAAATCATAATTTGCCTTGAATCGATTAATATAATCTTCTTCGCAAGCTATCACCGAGGAAGATTTCTTTTCATAATATCGCCGTAATTCCCGATAATTTTTCCCTCCACAGGACAAACACAATCGAGTTTTCCCTCGCGTGCCAACTTGGCAAACTAAACACCGTTGTGGTCCTTTACTGCCTCGTCGAATTGCATATATATGAGCACCACAATAATCGCCTCTGCAGGATTTGTCGCATGATTTTGTTGATCCGATTGGTATCCACGAACATTTATTCATTATAATTTAAACATTTGTCTAAAATATAATAATGGATGCATTTGATCTTGATGAGGCAGAATATATCATTCCTGAGGTCGATCGCGCCAAAAAAGAATTCTTCGATGATGGAGCGATTCATGTTTGGTCGACGTGGAAAACTAATTCTGTTGATGCTACGATGAATCTGGAACGGGCCAAGAAGATAATCGAGCATATAAAATTCGAACACAAAGAAGAACGATTTATCTTTAGAATAAAATTTATTGCACAAATGCCTGACGACACTTGGATTATTCGCGATAAACGAGATCCCGTGCGTGGCGGTAAGAAAAATGTTATTCTTGATAAAAATTCAAAGCCAGGATTATTATTGGGAATTGACGGTCCTTATTATGCTAGGGCGTACCCATCTAGTGCTGTTGTTTATGGAATTTATCGGCTGAATAATAATCCTGACATGAAAAATCTACCTGCGATGAAAGAATCGCCGATGATAAATTGTGTTGCCGAGCGCGTTATCGAGCACATGAAAAACGCTCGTCGTGGATCTGGTCTGACTCAGTTGAGGTTGGATAAAATTAATTCATGGGCGAAGACTGTTGTTGATGGCGCATCGATTGACGATGTTGCTGTGTTGAGCAAGAAACTTAAATTTCCTATCACGGTGAAAACGCTATCGGGAGAAATATTATATTCGTCGCCGTATAGATCTCGAGGAGTTCCAATCGAAATTGTTGATCATAATTCACATGCGTGGTCGCAGTCGGTAATGATATTCCCGCGAGATCGGGTTGTTAAATTTTATCCCGTGGAAGGCGCAAAAGACAATTCCGATGCCATGTTCAGATATATCAAAATATTAGCCGCATCTGATCCGATATCAGTTTGGTTATTCTCGAGCGAAGAAAGATACGATCAATTTATATTGCCGCGAGGAGATATTTACCGAGATGAAAAATTGCATGAATCTATGAAAAATATCGCGGTGAAATATTCGTCAAATCCTGATCAGTTATTAACGAACTGCTTTACTGTTCCATCTGTTGCTGCTCACGCTGCCAGAGAACGAAATTCGTGGAAACCTACAAGGAATGAATTTCTCACTGATATTCAACTTAGCTGTATCGAGTACGGCCATGGCGGATTATGGAATACCAAGTATTATTTCGAAGATATGATCTCCGTTGATATGAGCGCGTGCTATCCTGGAAGTTTCCTCGGATATGGCGATTGTGCGGATTATTTTGCTAAATTTGGCCATCCCACCAGCGAGATGACAAGGGTAGCAATTAACGGACCGTTGCCTGATTTTGTCATGACCGGATTCGCTTGTGTCACTTCATTCGAGTTTGCTGAAAATTTACATAAAATTTGTTATATTTGGTTTGGTCGGCATTTATCGCAGCGTCGTTGGGTCCCTACGGTCTTGTTGAGGTATATGATGGATTCGTCAATGTTAGTATCGTTGACGGTGAGCGAGGCGATTATATCGTATAGAAAACAAACTGAGGTCTGGTTGCCGACGGATTGTGAAAACGCGAAGGATATTGGAAGAAAAATAATTGGCAAATTTACTCAAGGAGGATCCGTTGATCATAAACATCGACACGCTAGGTTGTTTATCAACGATGCCGAGATGGACTTTATTATTGCCGATACAGTGTCGCGTGGAATATTCTGCAACAGAGAAAATATTATTATTGACGGAGTAAAGTTGGGTACCGTAATTAGCTATCTCGATGGAGAATCAGCGCAGTATACGCATTTGAGGTCTTCGATGCTCGCTTATGTGAGTATAAATTTACTGTCGATGATAAACAAATTTTCTGATATCGCGGTAAGGGTCGCAACGGACTCGTTTTATATCGATAAGAAATATCAGTATAGGCTGGATAATTTAATCGCTGATGGCTCTTGGGGAACTTGGAGGATAAAAAACGAGGATATCCTAGATTATTGTGAGGACGCCGATGTCGAAGATTGCGATAAATTTCATCAAGATAAATTTGAGGAAATATCGACGGCTGCATCCGCATTTGACCCGATTTCACGTAACAAATTCGTTTACATGAATGGTCCTGGTGGTAGCGGGAAAACAACGCGAGCAATAAATTTATTTGCGAAATCTGATATGATCGTGCTGACTCCAACTCACAGATTAGCGCGAGAAATAAGGCAACGCGGCGTTGATTCTGGTACTTATCACAGTTATTTCAAGTACAGCGGTGGATTATGGGATTCGGCTCGTATGGGAAATAAATATATCAACAAAATTATAATATTTGATGAAATTTGCACAGTAAATTTAGTTGTATTAAAATCATTCCTGACCTGGTTGGATGGGAAAAATACCGCCGTGGTAATGTGCGGAGATCATGGCCAGCCTGATCCTATTGATGGTGAATCTCCTCACGAATGGCTCAGGAATTTCGTTGACTATTATGAGGAAATCGACGCCGATTATAGATCCGATGATATTTTACTGACTGAATTTAAGAAAATAATTCGATTACAACCGAATAAATTTCAATGTGACGTGATGAGAAGAATAATCGACGAGACTCCGATGGATATTTTTCTTAATTTATGGCGTCCCGATCATTTGATTGTTGCTAGTAGGAAAATTGTTCGCGATGTTATTCAGGAAATGTTATTCAAGCTTCATTGCGAGAAATTTCCAACATTGCAGGCGCCGTTGTGTTACAGGCCCGCTGATACCAGAAAACAAAATATCAGTGTTACTTTACCCTACGGAGAGGAAAAGATCCTGGTCTTGAACGATATTATTCTTGTTGATATTAATCTTGTTAATGACGCGATAAACGCAGAAAGATCGCCATGGAAATTAGGCTACGCAACAACGATACACTCATCGCAGGGATTAACCGTGGATGGCCAAGTTTGGATCGTCGATGATAGAATTTCCTGGTCAAATTTAGTGTATCTGGCCGTGTCAAGAGTAAGAAAATTATCTCAGTTAGGTAGAATTCGGTTTCACATTAATGACGCTGGCGGTAGTTGAGTATCTTTCGGTATTATTTGTAATTCCTCCTTGGTAAATCCACGTTGTGGCGCTAGCGAATCTAGGAAATAAATTGCTGGTCTTCCTGATGATCTTGTTACGGCTGATATTTTGTGTGTTGTAACGCTCCAATTTGGATCGGTTGCTCTTTTTCTGCCTCCTTCGGCCTCGCCTTCTTTATATAAATACCGGACCGTGACGCTACCTAGCACAGGCGGAATTGTGGAACCTCGCTTTAGGGGTATATTCGATTTTGTAATCGCAATTGCGGGTTTCATCGCTATTATTCGTGTTACTTCGTTATTTAACGCGTTAATCACATGAGGCAATCTTGATACCCAATCATGAGATCGATTATCTTGAATAAATTCGCGCGCGTATTGGTATCCGAATAATCTTTCCGCTAGTGTTTTGTTGAATCTTTCAACGATAGCTTCATTACGATGAACGCCTACAATACCGCGACGGATTTTAACATTATTCTTTTTCATCAGTGAAGTAACCGCGCCGAGGAATTCTCGTCCTGGATCAATCTGAAGAAGCTTCGGCCAGGTCAGCGGAGATCGTGAATAAATTTTCTCAAATGCCTTTGAAATTTCCGTTGCTGTTTTATTCGATAACGGTTCCGCTTCCTTGTATCTGCTTGCGATATCAACAACCGTCAATACGTATTTGTATGTGACTCCGTCGACGGTATCGTGAGGAAGAAACATAAGATCAGCCTGATGAACTTCATTAGGGACGCTGACAGAGAAACTCGCGTACGGTATTTTCTTAGGCGGAGGAAGATAAATTTGCCAGACTGCCTGTTTCGATAGCCACGATTCAGCAACGGATTGTTTTACTTTTGCTGCCTTGGCGAGTTTGGCTATTGCTGATTTTCCTCGCCAAAAACCTCGCGGAGAATAATATATTTGCTCCATTATTATTTACCAGCGCCGAGTACTAATTTACCTTTCATCGCGCCTTTTATCAACCAGGTTGCCAATTTTTCTTTGAAACTTTTGTTGGGAATCGCGTCTATTGCATGAATTAGCCTAATATCAGCGAGATGCCGTTGTTGTAAATCCCCACTACGATACGCAAGATCGTGATAGTAACACGCGTTATCGATGGCGTTTACTGGGTCTTCGCCGGGATTTGGTTGATTATTATCGTTGAGTCTTATATCTAGCCTTGTTCCGGGTCCGCAGTAATTGTATCCTGGCAGATGTTTCTCTCCGGGATATTTCGCCCAAGGCAGCCCAGGTAGATTTTTCAAGGAGGCGGCAATGTCTCCTCCGGTTCTTCTAGTTTCTTTTTTACAAATTTGAATTTGCGTGTATTACAAACTTCGCATTCTCCTGCAATTGCGTTCCTGTTATTGCGTGTAACGATTTCGGTTGGATTTATCGTAGCTGTGCGAGTGCGACACTTAACACAATATAGATCCATAATATTCTAGTAACATGAATGTAATTGATTTTTCAGCTACGAAGAAACGCGAGCAAGCGAAACACAACGCGGTGTTACCAAATTCGATAAGGATGATAATTATTGGCCCGTCTGGTTCTGGAAAGACGCAATTGTTGCTAAATTTGATAATGCGATGGTTAAAATGGGATAAGTTGTATTTGGTTGCACCGTCCGTTGATGATCAGCGTTGCTATCAAGTACTAAAGGAATTTAGCGACAATACCGACGAAGGCACAATCGAATTCATCACAGACATCAATGAAGCTCCATCAGTGGAAAATTTAGATGGCGATGTTAATAATCTTGTCGTATTCGATGATGTTATGCTGGATAAGCAAACTAATCCGGCTAGGATATTTTCGCGTGGCCGACACAAGAACACCGATGTGATTTACGTGACGCAGCGATATACGCAAATTCCAAAGGTAATTAGGGACAATTGCAATATCTTATCAGTTTTCAATGGCGTTGATACTCACACGTTGAGAAATATTCATCAGACTTGGTGTAACGGCGACATGGACATAAACAAATTCAAAATTTTCTTCAGCCGCGCCCAGGCAACACCGCATGGTTTCATCACGATTAATCTTCATGATCCGCGTAGTAGATATCGAATCGGTCTTGATCAAATTTATTCATAAATTTGCAGCCAAACCTTGACAAACTTCGTCGACACCAGAATAAATTTCCCCCCCCCCTAAAATCTTTGTCCAGAATCATCGGAATTTGCACACAAAATTTGCAATCGGGAGTGAATTTACGCAAATTAATTTTCGTAGGAAGGCTTATTTTTGAAATCTGAGGCTTCTACGGAGAAAGTTCTCGTAGGAAGCTTTATTTGGTCTGGAACGTCTGGTCTGTAGAACTTCCCTGCTGCTTACAGTGTGTCAGCTAAGTCTGTAACCAGTTGACACTTCTGACAAAGTAAAACTTGTCAAACGCGGACACGTAATACGCGTTTGTCAGAAGGTGTACGTGTTTGAGGCAAAAACCCCAAGGATTCATTGATAGAATATTCCAACATGTTTGGCAGAAATTGGAGACGTTTTACACAGAATCTTCAGACGTTTGTGCCATAAAAACAGGACACTTATAGGAAATACAACTAAACATTCATAGGTTGAAAAAAACATAATATCAATATTTACGGTCCATTTATGAAATGAAACCATTGTTCTAATATTTAAATAACATGTCTGAAAAATACACAAATGCAGTCATTAGTTGTACGGAGCTTTTGTTAAGGACACAACATGCAACAGAATACACGAACGAGAAATCGTTTGAAAATACAGGATAGCATACATTTCATTGAAATTCGGGCTGCTCAGAAAGTTTTTTGTTTATTGCAAAATGGTTATAGCAAAAGTAGGGATTTTGCTTGGAGATATCCTGTGTAGATTCAGGAAATAATTGCAAAATAATGATGCATTTTTATATAAAACAAATATCTACAAAGTGGCACCGAATAACAGGGGCAATGAACAATGTACATAAATATTTTATTCTATCGGCGCCTACATATATTTTCCTTTTTCTCGCATCGAAACTACGATAGAAGGTTAACTGACAAATAAATAAATAAACCTACATTACAATAAATATACAATTACAAGCAACGAAAGATGAATAAAGTTAAAGGCAAATACCATTCATCACTTAATCTTCCATGTTCCTCCAAAGATCATCTTCAGCAGTTGTGCTGAAATCCTCAAAGAATTGACCCTTGTCTTCGTCTTGTGAACACTTGTACCAGATGCCTTGAGCCACGAGTTATCTAGTTCAGCCAGTCCATCTAGTTCAATAGATATTCCAAGGTCAAAATCAGGTGTGCTGTTATGAAAAGAAAGGTAAGAAGATAATATCGTGAAATGAGAACACGCAATTGAAGGTTACTGAAAACGTGACAAGGAAGAAGAGAGGTGATATATCACAACTAAGTGCGTCTCTATGACTCGTCTGTGTCTTGCATCGAAATTGATTTAATCAGTAGACTACAAATGATTTAATAAGGTTACCAATAAGCCATTACCGGTGAAAATTGATGATCGAAATTAGGTACGACGTAATAAGCAAGAAATTGGTATTCAGTTTGACCACAAAGTAAAATTTCTAATTAAGACAAGCTCCAGAATGAGACCACTCAATTTGTCATTTGGTATTACCCACGCACCCCATAAGAAAAAAATATGAATCCACTAAAATCGTACCTAATTGCAATGGACATTTTCGATCAATGATCATATCTGATTTTGCGTGCACCCCCACCCGTCCCAAAAATAGAAATGAAAGGTTGACAGAATTTAATTCACTCTTAAAGAAAGGCACAAGTTACTTCAAGCGTCAACCTGTTCTCTACATGCAAAATGAATCCCTAAAGTTTGTGAGGGGATCTAGCGCAACCCGCACAGCAAATTTATTTTTAATAATACAAGAAATTACATTGAACTTGTCATATTAAATGTATTATAAGCTTCTACATCCTGTCCTTCACCTTGCTAAAGTTAAATTTTATAAATCGTTCATTTTTTAATAATTGGATATTTACTAGAGTGCGTGTGTAATCAAATCCTTGAAAAGTACACATTATTGAAATAGTTGGTACTAAATGTATACTGATCTGCATGAACTGTACTTTAATTGGATACTAATAATCGTACATAAATGCACTGAACATAGAGAAATATATTGATTTTTAAAGAAGAAATGTTAAATCACCGCTGATAAATGACATTACGCCAAGAATACTATTACAGAAATCGTGGACCGATAATCCGAGTTCCTAAATGGGCCTAGTAATTAAACTAGCCTGTTTGGATGGTCTGAGTTTATTATTGGCAGAGAACATTATAGATCGAGTTGTTTCGTAATCTTCGCCTGTCATATGTGGAAAAATGGCGTTAATCCCACACACACAAAAACACGCAAAACAAAACAAAGTGTCGATTGTCACGCAGTCTCGTTGCAATAGATCAGCTGGTAATGAATAAGCTTGTATTGCTACGAAGTTGTCAGGTTTTTTCTATATTTAATACAACAACCCCAAAAAAAACCAATGAGTTTTCAACCTGGTGTGTAGGGATGTGGCCGACAGTGAAAAAGACATTACGTCCCGACCAAGATTGAAAATGCACATTTTTTAAAATACATGCTTGTGTTAAAATTTTATGGATTTGACATTTCTTTAATAAATCATCAAATTTCATCAACGATTTTTTATGATCAAAAACCTTTATTTGCGGCACCCTTGAATTTGCACGAGGCTGGCACGCTATCTACACATAAACGAATGATGTCTAGCAAGGACACTAAATATGCTATAACAATGTATGGACTGGTTGTCTATTTTTAAGGTGAAATATATAAGAAGATTTAATAATAGTTGTATATAATGCTTTACATCAACAACCTTGTGTCTATTGTATAAGGGATGGTCGCTAAGGCATGTCGACTGCATACTAAAGTGGGAGACCACTTCATAAGTCTTATTGTCAATCAAGCAGTGTATAACAATTTATATCAATGGATATGATAGTTTTGAAGAGATAATTAGAAACACGGCCATGAATTTTTACAGAAAATAACGAAAGCTATAAGAAAAGCATTTAATAAAATAAATAAAATCGCAAAACGCTCAGTGTCGTTTTAACGGTCTAGATTACTTCATCAAGCCTGTTGCATTCTTTAACAGAAACAAAAGTTGATTTTATTTCCGATTTTAAATGTAATTCTTTAGATTAATGTGAATTTTAAAAGGAATACCCAAATAAACGAAGTAACAGATGAAAGAGCGTAATAATAAGTACAGTCTGAATCAGTAAATAAAAAAAAAAACGAATGACAGAATAACGAAAGCAAGAAAAAGGACAGTTAAGAAATATATGAATTCATAAACAAATGAGAACTGGCAAAATGATAAGTAAAATTGGCATTAAGATTTAATATTGGAAGATAAGATAAAATAAAACATTTGCCTCTTTTGATCCTCAAGTTGATACGTAATTTTCCAGGTTGAAATTAATATGTAGTGACTGCAGAGAGTGGTATACGCTGTTCGCTTTGCAAATTAAGAATGAAGCCCCAGAATTAGGTAGCATGATCTTGTATAAGTGGTTGTGTATTTTCTTTGTGTTGAGCAGTAATCGAATTATCTACTCAACAAATTGTCATCCGGTGCACTTAGCAATACACGTAAAATGGTTGACACTAATGTCCTGTAATTTACACTTTCAGTTATAATTGTGAAAAGACGAAATAAGCGTGTATATTTAATTGACATTTCTTTATTGATTGTAAACTGACACGAATGAGCTACCTAATTTTAATTTAGTCAAGGTGTTAATTCCTTTAGCTAAATCCCCTTGCGGTCCGGGGTTGTAGAATTGGCCCCACGTGTCGTAAGAGGCGAGTAAGTAGAGGCAATCTGTTTGCCGTTGGTTGCGTCCGGTGTCTGGTAAGAAAAGGATCCTGGTAGCTGAGCAGAGACTTTCCGATGCAGTACACTACTTTGGCCTCTATCTCTTCTAGACGGGTGGTTGGGACGGGCCCGGTCTCGACAAATCCGCTGGTCACGCCGAGCCCTATGAAGTCTTTTATTTACTCGCTCACCTTCTTTATCTTTATGCTTGAATCTCTCTTGATACCACCGTTGCCCCTATAGTATATGTCCTTTATATTTCCCTTTCCAAAGTCTTGGAAGACTTCCTAGAAGGCGGTGGCTTAACGAGTCAATCAGGAGGTAATTTTATCGACCCTAGAAGGCGGTGGCTTCACGGGTCAATCATAGGTAATTTCATCTGCTGAGTATAGCATATATGTATCCCTGGCACTTGAAAAAGTGTCCCCATGGTGGGCGGGGAGCAAGGGTGCTGCATTTTAAACAATCCAACATGGAAAATTCAAAACAAAATCAAACTAAACGTACAAAAACAGTATCAGACTCGAATGAAAAACCATGTAGTGTGGAGTCATTTCCACCCTTCATGGGTTATACAATCGAAAGATGCCGGAAAACCACTTTCCGTACTCTTTCCCTTTGTTAATGAAAAGACTATTACGGAAACGATCGAAACACCAAAAAGTGAAAAAATTGTAATCAAGTTGCCTTCTTGTTGAGTGTGAGCGACGAGGTCAAACAGAAAAGGTGAAGAAAATGAAATGTTTCTTCGATATCCCATTAATCTCATTCACTCACACCACCCTCAAAACGTCCAAAGGCGTGATTCACTGTCGTGACTTGGCTGGAGTCTGCGACACAGATATCATTGAAGGGATGAAAACGGTGTCACTGAAGTCCGTATAATACATATTAAACGTATTAAACATCTGCAGGACACCAACACCATTGTACTCACCTTCAACAAACCAACAGTACCCAAAGTGGTCAAGGTTGGCTTTTTGCAAGTGAAGGTCGAGATCTACATTCCAAACCCCATTTGGTATTATAAGTGTCAGAAATACGGCCATCACGAAGACCGTTGCTCAAAAGCCAAATATGTGGCCGATGCGGAGATAATTCGCATCAGGAATCTGATTGTAGAGCAACTCCGCATTGTGTCAACTGTGGAAAGGAGCACCACGTCAATTCCAATGATTGTGGTATTTGGAAACAGGAAAAGGAAATGCTGAGGATAAAATACACATCTAACATTCCCATCCCAGAAGCCAGAAAACTTGTACAGGCCAAAACAGCCAATCCTGGTCCATCCTTCTCCACTGTAGTGAAGAACAATCCCAAAACAACGAGGGACGCTCAAACACTCACAGATTTACCCGATTCAACACCAAGTTCTAAACCCCTCCCCCCCCCCCCATTACCAAGCACAGAAACACACGGCATCTACTCAAACAACCTTTTATAATATCCCACCACTGAAATCACTAAAGCATAAAACAAACCTCAAGGAAATGGGCAGCAAAAGGGGTCAGATGACCCCATCAAACTCTATAACAGGTTTGTAGACATTGAGAGCACGGATGCAGAAGAAACTGCTCCTGGCGCTGAATGTAGCTTCAGACATACCAACAAAAAATTCACCCCTGTACTTCCTCCAGAGGAAAAAGCACAGATTGCATCCGCGAAAGGTCTAACTTGGCTGCACAATATTTTAATTTAAATTTATAATGAAGAACACCATCATACAATGGAATTGTAGAGGACTTCAAGCCAACTGCAATGATATTCTTCTGTTTTCAAACGAGCATGAGTAGTGAATAGGGCCACCCTAGCCTTAATGGGAATTAGCATTACAGACCCCCCCCCCGGCCACTCTAGCCTCAAGGGAAATTTAACATGGAGAAAAATCGTGGGCCACTCTAGCCTCAAGGGGAATTTAACATGAGAAATAGTCTTGGGCCACTCTAGCCTCAAGGGGAATTGAACATGGGAAAAAGTCTTGGGCCACTCTAGCCTCAAGGGGAATTGAACATGGGAAAAAGTCTTGGGCCACTCTAGCCTCAAGGGGAATTGAACATGGGGGAATAAAGTGTGGGTCTATCTAGGGACAAGAGGAATTGAACATGGGATTTTTTTTTTAAATTTAAAAAAAGGGGTAGGCAATGGAAAGTCATTCTCTTTTCGAGAAATATGGGTGGCCCTGAAAAGGGCCTTTGGTTTTTCTTCTTCTGCTTCTAATTTCTTCTTTTTCTCCACCAACTTCTTATTTTCTCTCCTACACTATTTCTCTTCTTTTCTTTCTTTTTTTTCTCCTCCTCTTCTTTCTTCTCTTCCTCCTCTTTCTTCCTCTTCTCATTTTCTTCTTCTTTTTCAATTTTTTTCATTCCATTTTCGTATCCTTATCCTTTCCTCTTCATCCTCCTTCTCCTCCTTTATCTCTTTCATGACACCACTTATTATGTCCTTTACTTTTCTTAAATTGTTGATCTCCATCTTTAGTCGATGGGGACTATAGGAATAGTGGTCTTCATTGAGTCTCACTAACATCTGCTCCATCATTCCTAAATTGTCTAAAACGTCTTGTAATTTTTGCATTTTGTCAAGGTGGTTCGAAGCCATCTTCTTTGTAGAATGGTTTGAACGACGAATACTGTGGGTTCTTATACGAAAAGCGCGGACGTGAAGGAAAACATCCCCTAAAACATAAAAATGATCTTACCTAGATCATGACCAAACAACGCGCGGACGTGAAGGAAAACATCCCCCACTTTTCTCATTTCATATAATTAAACCCAAACTATACTCTCCACATACGCTAAGAAACAATAAAGAAACCCATAATCTACTATTCACATAAAATTACGTGAGCAGACACAAACACAAACACATACACTCGCACTATGAAAAAAGAGTTAGTGTTCATATTCACACTACTCTACCTACACACATTGGCAAATTGATGGTTATTTCTTTTCTTGAGTATTGGGGTAGCCCTGAAAAGGGCTGGGGTTTTTTTTGGAACTTCATGGAAACGTGGTTAATGGTGGCACCTTCCAGGCCTGGCACCACATACACATCTTGTTCCCCAGTTGCTTTTTACTTTTTTTGGGGAGAGAGCAGAGGGAGGATAAATAGCTTAAGAATCCCAATTTTCGGTTTCTGGGATTCTGAAATTTCTTCTTCTCTCCTTTTCCTCCTCTTCTTTGTTTCTTATCTCCTCCTCTTCTTTGTATCTTCTCTCCTCCTCTTCTTTGTTTCTTCTTTCCTCCTCCTCTCTCATCCTTCCCTCTTCCACAGTGGCTTCCGCGGCCAGTTCATTTAGTATGCGCCTGGCATATTCCAGATGCACATGAAGTTGCAACAGTTTCGCCAGTCTCGTGTTCATTCTGGTGTTGATCGATCAACAAGGGTAGCTGGACTGCCGAACGAGTTTCAATTTATAGTGAAAGCGCGGACGTGAACGAAAACATCCCCTAAAAACATAAAATTTATCTTACCTAGATCATGACCAAAAAAAGACAACGCGCGGACCTAAAAGAAACACTCACTTTTTTATACTACCCATTCCTATTCTAAAAATTTTTTTTTCATTAACCACTTCAATAGACTATCCACATCCAACCCCCAAATCTACTCTCCCCACACCTCAAACGCAAAAAAACAAACATCATTTTAATCTGCTATCCACACCAACGTACGTGAGCACTTACAAACACACAATCTTATACACAAACACATACCCTCACATTTTTTTTAAAAAAAAGAGTGTTTATATTCACACTACTCTACCTACACACATTGGCAAATTGATGTTTATTTCTTTTCTAGAGTATTGGGGTAGCCCTGAAAAGGGCTGGTTTTTTTTTTTTTTTTTTTTTGCTATGGCAATCTTTTTTAGTTTCTAAGAATGCGATGTCCTCTGAGGATAGACTTTCTGGCAATAGGTCTGCTTCTTCGGAAAGAGAAGAAGAACTCTTTGGTGTCGATACGACATCGACAAAGCCTCTGTCAGGTTCAGGTTCAGGTTGTTGTTGTTGCTGTTGGTGCTGTCTCTGAAGTCTGTACTTCTCTGTCCATTCTTCTTTCTCCCTGTTCACTTCTCTGAAAATCCCCCTGCGGGTCCGGGGTTGTAGAATTGGCCCGACGTGCCTCGCTACGTGTCGTAAAAGGCGACTAAGTAGAGGCAACCTGTTTGCCATGGGTTGCGTCCCGTGTCGGGGGAGGAAAGGATCCTGGTAGTTGAGCAGAGGCTTTCCCTGCAATACACTACTTTGGCCTCTACTTCTCTTAGACGGGTGGTCGGGATGGGCCCGGTTCCGACAAATCGGCTGGTCACGCCGAGCCCTAGGAGGTCTTTATTAACTTTCTCACCTTCTTTCTCTTTCTCCTTGTATCTCTCTTGATACCACCGTTGCCCCTATATTCTTTTCCTTTATATTTCCCTTTTCCAAGTCTTAGAAGGCGGTGGCTTAACGGGTCAATCGGGAGGTAATTTTACCGACCTTAGAAACTGGCGACTTCAAGGTCAATCAAAGGTAATTTTATCAACTGAGTATGGCATTTGTGTATCCCTGGCACTTAAAAAGTGTCCCCTTGTTGGGCTCCTTGGTGGGTGGGGAGCACGGGTGCTGAATTTTTAATCTAGCCATCATGGATAATTCCCAAAAAAATCAAAATAAAAGATCGAAACCCTTATCAGAGTCTGACGATGAACCATGTAGTGTGGAGTCATTTCCACGCTTCATGGTCATACAGTCAAAAGATGCCACGAAACCGCTTGCCGCACTATCTCCATTTGTCATCGAAAAGACTATCACAGGATCGATTGGCACACCCAAAAGTGTTAAAAAGTTGAAATCGGGTTGTCTTCTTATTGAGTGTGAGCGACGAGGTCAATCAGACAATATCAAGAAAATGAAAACGTTCTTTGATATCCCAGTAACCTCATTCGCTCACACCACACTGAATACGTCCAAAGGCGTGATTCGCTGCCGTGACTTGGCTGGAGTCACCGATGCTGACATCATCGAAGGAATGAAAGGTGAAAACAGGCCAACTGTACCCAAAGTGGTAAAAGTTGGCTTTTTGCAAGTAAAGGTAGAGATTTACATTCCCAACCCCCTTCGGTGTTATAAATGTCAAAAATACGGCCATCACGAAGACCGCTGCTCCAAGAGCCAAATATGTGGCCGATGCGGAGACAATGCTCATCAGCAATCTGATTGTAGAGCAACTCCGCATTGTGTCAACTGCGGAAAAGAGCACCACGCAAATTCCAAGGATTGCGATACCTGGAAACAGGAGAAGGAAATTCAGAGGGTAAAATACACAAACAATATTCCCTATCCAGAAGCCAGAAAAATTGTACAGGCAAAAACTGCCCATCCTGGCCCATCCTTCTCCACTGTAGTGAAGAACAATCCTAAAACAACGAAGGACGCTCAAACACAAACAGAAGCACCCGATTCAACACCAAATTCAAACACCCCCCATTACCAAGCACAGAAAAACACGGCATCTACTCAGACTACATTTAATAATACCCAACAACCTAAATCACCAAAGAGTAAAAAATCTCACGGAAACAGGCAACTAAAGGGGTCAGATGACCCCATCAAACTTTATAACAGGTTTGGAGACATCGAGAGCATGGATGCAGAAGAATATGCTCCATGCGCCCAAGGGAACTCCAGACCTACAAACAAAAAATTCACCCCCATACTTCCTCCAGAGAAATAACAAAACAAATTCCCTCTGCGAAAGGTCTAACCTAGCTCCACAATCTTTAATTTAAATTTATAATGAAAAACACTATCATACAATGGAATTGTCGAGGACTTAAAGCAAATTACAATGATATTCTTCTGCTTTTAAACGAACATGATCCTGCGGTACTATGCCTTCAAGAAACATTCTTGAAAGATACGGACAATATCACATTTAAAAACTACTCCCTGTTTAACACCTGCTCTCCAAATGTTGATAGGGCATCAGGAGGAGTTTCTGTTATCGTAAACAACAGAGCTCCTCATAGCTTCATTTATTTAGACACCAATTTACAAGCCATTGCTGTAAGCGTCACTCTACATCGAGTGATTACATTTTGCTCTATTTATTTACCACCAAACACTAACCTAGTACCAAACGAACTTCCCCCTGCGGGTCCGGGGTTGTAGAATTGGCCCGACGTGCCTCGCTACGTGTCGTAAAAGGCGACTAAGTAGAGGCAACCTGTTTGCCGTGGGTTGCGTCCCGTGTCGGGGGAGGAAAGGATCCTGGTAGTTGAGCAGTGGCTTTCCCTGCAATACACTACTTTGGCCTCTACTTCTCTTAGACGGGTGGTCGGGATGGGCCCGGTTCCGACAAATCGGCTGGTCACGCCGAGCCCTAGGAGGTCTTTATTAACTTTCTTACCTTCTTTCTCTCTCTCCTTGTATCTCTCTTGATACCACCGTTGCCCCTATATTCTTTTCCTTTATATTTCCCTTTTCCAAGTCTTAGAAGGCGGTGGCTTAACGGGTCAATCGGGGGGTAATTTTACCGACCTTAGAAATTGGCGACTTCAGGGTCATTCAAAGGTAATTTTATCAACTGAGTATGGCATCTGTGTATCCCTGACACTTGAAAAGTGTCCCCTTGTTGGACTCCTTGGTGGGTGGGGAGCACGGGTGCTGAATTTTTAATCTAGCCATCATGGATAATTCCAAAAAAAATCAAAATAAAAGATCGAAACCCTTATCAGAGTCTGACGATGAACCATGTAGTGTGGAGTGATTTCCACGCTTCATGGTCATACAGTCAAAAGATGCCACGAAACCGCTTGCCGCACTATCTCCATTTGTCATCGAAAAGACTATCACAGGATCGATTGGCACACCTAAAAGTGTTAAAAAGTTGAAATCGGGTTGTCTTCTTATTGAGTATGAGCGACGAGGTCAATCAGACAATATCAGGAAAATGAAAACGTTCTTTGATATCCCAGTAACCTCATTCGCTCACACCACACTGAATACGTCCAAAGGCGTGATTCGCTGCCGTGACTTGGCTGGAGTCACCGACGCTGACATCATCGAAGGAATGAAAGATGAAGGTGTCACTGCAGTCCGACGAATACGTATTAAACGTAATAACAATCTGCAGGACACCAACACCATTGTACTCACCTTCAACAGGCCAACTGTACCCAAAGTGGTAAAAGTTGGCTTTTTGCAAGTAAAGGTAGAGATTTACATTCCCAACCCCCTTCGGTGTTATAAGTATCAAAAATACGGCCAATACGAAGACCGCTGCTCCAAGAGCCAAATATGTGGCCGATGCGGAGACAATGCTCATCAGGAATCTGATTGTAGAGCAACTCCGCATTGTGTCAACTGCGGAAAAGAGCACCACGCAAATTCCAAGGATTGCGATACCTGGAAACAGGAGAAGGAAATTCAGAGGGTAAAATACACAAATAATATTCCCTATCCAGAAGCCAGAAAAATTGTACAGGCAAAAACAGCCCATCCTGGCCCATCCTTCTCCACTGTAGTGAAGAGCAATCCTAAAACAACGAAGGACGCTCAAACACAAACAGAAGCACCCGATTCAACACCAAATTCAAACACCCCCCATTACCAAGCACAGAAAAACACGGCATCTACTCAGACTACATTTAATAATACCCAACAACCTAAATCACCAAAGAGTAAAAAGTCTCACGGAAACAGGCAACTAAAGGGGTCAGATGACCCCATCAAACTTTATAACAGGTTTGGAGACATCGAGAGCATGGATGCAGAAGAATATGCTCCATGCGCCCAAGGGAACTCCAGACCTACAAACAAAAAATTCACCCCCGTACTTCCTCCAGAGAAATAACCAAACAAATTCCCTCTGCGAAAGGTCTAACCTAGCTCCACAATCTTTAATTTAAATTTATAATGAAAAACACTATCATACAATGGAATTGTCGAGGACTTAAAGCAAATTACAATGATATTCTCCTGCTTTTAAACGAACATGATCCTGCGGTACTATGCCTTCAAGAAACATTCTTGAAAGATACGGACAATATCACATTTAAAAACTACTCCCTGTTTAACACCTGCTCTCCAAATGTTGATAGGGCATCAGGAGGAGTTTCTGTTATTGTAAACAACAGAGCTCCTCATAGCTTCATTTATTTAGACACCAATTTACAAGCCATTGCTGTAAGCGTCACTCTACATCGAGTGATTACATTTTGCACTATTTATTTACCACCAAACACTAACCTAGTACCAAACGAACTCGACAATCTTGTTCAACAGCTTCTCGCACCCTTTGTTTTACTCGGGGATTTTAATGCCCATAACATTTTATGGGGATCAAATCATATAAGTGACAGAGGTCACAAAGTTGAAGACTTTATTTCTAGACACGATCTGTGTCTATATAATACCAAAACACCTACATATTTACACCCAGGCACGGGTACATACACAAGCATCGATTTGACAATTTGTTCTCCTTCTCTGCTTTTGGACTATGAATGGAAGGTCGCTGACCTTCACAGCAGCGATCACTTCCCAATCTTTCTTGTAAATCTTAACTCTACAGTCGATGAAATAATTCCACAATGGAATTTAAAGAAGGCCGACTGGGCCAAGTTTGAAACACTCTGTAAAACTAGGCTGAATGAGGATAGTTTTCAATGTTGACGACACCATTCAGCATTTTACATCTATTTTAATAGAGATTGCAGAAGAATCCGTTCCCAAGTCCTCGCCATATTGTAAAAGAACCCAAAAACCTTGGGTCACTAAGGAATGTAAGGAAGCCATTAAACTACGCCGAGAAGCATTAAGGAAATTTAATAATCAACCGACGCCCGAAAACTTAAATATATATCGCATTGCCCGGGCCAAAGCTCGCCGCATAATCAAAGAAAGTAAAAGAGCATCATGGAAGAAGTATGTTTCTTCTTTAAACTCTCGTTCCTCTGTTAAAAAAGTTTGGGACACTATACGCAAAATAAACGGAAAGAGAAAGCAAAACCCTCTCCGACATCTGACACTGAACAATAACAACTTTAGTTCAAAACGTGACATTGCAAATATTCTTGCTGACAGTTTCTCGAAAAATTCCTCATCATCTAATTATTCAGAAGCCTTCCGAAAACTTAAAACTCAAAAAGAAAAGTCACGTTTAAAATTCACATCCAACAACTCGGAAAGTTATAATCAATTGTTCTCACTATCGGAGCTTAGGGAGGATTTAGATAAGGCCCATGATACACCCGCTGGGCCTGACGAAATACATTACCAGTTTCTGAAACACCTTCCAGAATCATCATTAACATCTCTTTTGAAACTCTTCAATGATTTATGGATTACTGGTAATGTACCAAAAATCTGGAAAGAAGCAACTGTAATACCAGTCCCCAAACCCGGTAAAGATAACGAAGACCCCAACAGCTATCGACCAATTGCACTCACAAGCTGTGTGTGCAAAACAATGGAACGAATGATCAATTCTCGGCTTGTCTGGTATTTGGAAACTAACAATTTAATATCTCCTTTCCAGAGTGGCTTTCGATATGGCCGGAGCACCAATGATCATCTGGTTAGACTTGAAACATTCATTCGCGATGCATTTATTAAGAAAGAACATTTAGTAGCGGTTTTCTTTGATTTAGAAAAGGCCTATGACACGACATGGAAGTACGGGATACTAAATGACCTGAACGATCTAGGTCTAAAAGGCCGTCTGCCCTCTTACATATCCAACTTTCTCTCCGACAGAGAATTCAAAGTACGAGTGGGCTGTACCCTCTCAGATCTGCACGAGCAAGAGATGGGTGTGCCCCAGGGCAGTATTTTATCTGTGACGCTCTTTAACATCAAAATTAATAGCATCACCAAGTGTTTGACTCCTGGTGTGGATTGTTCCTTATACGTTGATGATTTTCTAATATGTTATCGGTCAAAGCACATGCATACAATTGAAAGACAACTGCAGCAAAATATAAACAAAATTCAAAATTGGGCCAATGCAAACGGTTTCAAATTCTCGAAATCAAAAACGGTATGCATGCATTTCTGTCAGTTACGAAAACATCACGATGAACCGAACCTCACGCTGGATGGAACACCTATTCCAGTTGTTGAGGAAACAAAATTTTTAGGTATAATCTTTGACAGAAAACTGACCTTTATTCCACACCTAAAGAACTTAAAAGCTAAATGCTTAAAAGCACTTAACCTACTTAAAGTAGTAGCGCACACTGACTGGGGTGCTGATAGAAAAGTCATCCTAAATTTATACAGAACGTTTATTCGCTCCAAACTAGACTATGGTTGCGTTGTGTATGGTTCAGCCAGAAAATCGTATCTTAAAATGCTTGATCCAATTCATCATCAGGGAATAAGACTGGCTCTGGGAGCATTTAAAACATCCCCGTGTGAAAGCCTTCTAGCTGAGGCGAATGAACCACCGTTATCGCATCGTAGAGAAATGCTTTCCGCACAGTATGCTCTCAAATTAAAATCAAACCCTCTGAATCCTGCTTTTTCGGCTGTTTTTCAACCCAAATACAAAACTTGATACGAAAATAAACCAAACGCCATACCTTCCTTTGGCATTAGAATATCATCCAGCCTTGACACTACAAATATAGATCTTTCAAAAATTCAGAAAACATCCATCTCCGAAACACCACCTTGGCTAATTAAACAACCAAAAGTACGTTTTACGCTACACGATGGAAAAAAGTCCGAAACAAACCCTTCTATCTTCCACAACTCTTACCATGAACTCCTCACCGAATTTAAAAACTACACCAGAATTTACACTGATGGATCAAAGGATGAGGAAAAGGCTGCTGCAGCCTTTGTTTGTGGAAATCACACAACGCAAGTTCGCTTACCAAATGGAGCATCAATTTTTACAGCCGAAATCAGAGCAATAGACCTTGCTCTGCAACATACAGAAAAGAACCGTATTTTAAACAGTATCATCTTCTCCGACTCGCTATCAGTACTCCAGTCGCTACACAATAGAAAACTGGAGAACCCATTATTGAAAAACATACTCGTAAAAAATACCGAGCTGAGTGTCTCCCACAATATAATATACTGTTGGTTACCTAGCCACATTGGTATTAAAGGTAACGAAAAAGCAGATCGCACTGCTAAAATGGCTCTTTCTCAAGAACCATCTGATTTTAAAATACCATATACTGATTTTAAACCTTGTATCAGAAAGTTCTTACGTCAGAAGTGGCAGGCATCATGGAATGATGCTGTAAATAACAAACTTCACGCAATCAAACCAACTCTTGGAGAATGGACTCCTTCCTACAGAACCATTCGTAGGGAGGAGGTAGTCATTGCAAGAATCCGAATTGGTCATACTTATATCACCCACACCCACATACTAAAAGGTGAAGACCCACCAGAGTGCGTTTCTTGCAATGAACCATTCACTGTCAAGCACTTTATGATAGAGTGCTTTGACCTACAACCTACGCGCGATCGTTATTACATTGTGCATGACATGAAAGAACTTTGTGATAATATAAACATCACTCGTATTATAGAGTTCTTGAAAGCCGTAAATATTTACTCTAAACTCTGACTTTTATGCTATCACCTTGTGCAGTTTTATGCAATATATGTACCGTCCCATATTAATACCTATTCATCTTTTTTACATCTCCCGTTGATCGGGAAGCTTTATTTTGCACCGTTACCATCTTACTGTTTTTAATTTCAACCATTTGTTCTTTTATATCGCTGGTCGATATAGGGCCTTTTATAAGTTTTAAAAGATTATACAAATAACACTTTGTTTGGCGCTAAATAGCCTAAAAGTGCTGATGCGCCGTTAAAAAATAATCAATCAATCAATCAATCGACTTTCCTACATAACTTGGATATTTCTTTGACTTGTTTATCGACATTCCTAAATAATTTGCATAAGAAGATACTGTTCCATTTTACTGTTTACTTTATGTTTGTACTCGAAGCCCCTTTACAGCATATATAGACCTGTATGTAGCTTTAAAGGTGCCCCTCAATTGTTTCTAAATATAAAGGGTTTTTCGTCTTCTAATTCAATGTGAAACAAAATCTGGCACTGCTATTTCCTTTATCCGTACCAAATGTAAAAAAAACTCAAATATAGATCCACATCACTATTTTACAAACTAAAATAGAAAGAAGTCAGTAGTAGCCTACCACAGACCAAAAATCCACAAGGACATCCTAGTCAGAGCGAAGCAAACGCCAGTCACAAGCCGAGACCACGCTAACAACTCTTCCTGTGGTGATACAAGGATCAACACCTGTCAACCTATTATTGAGACTAGACCATTCTCGAGCAAAGCAACGAGCGAAAAACGGCATGCATGATGCAAACAGAATGTACAAATCATTGAATTTAGTTTATCTGATCACACGTAAACCTTCAGTATGTTGCAGAAATTGTTGTTGTAGGGTTTAACGCCATTTTTCAGCACACGATATGCTATACATGGCGACCAGTATAATTGGTGGAGGAAGTACCCGGAAAAAAAGCACCAACCCACGAGAAGCTACTGGCAAGCTTTCTCGCATACCCACATTGGCCGAATCAGAGACTCGAACCCGCGCAGACTGTTGTGAGATGGCAGTGATCCGTAACAGAGATCCCTTTAGGCCACTCGGGGCCCCTGGAGAAAATGTAACGTTGCATTAAAGAATAAATCTTCACCGATCTGGTCAGATGACAAAGAGGCTTGACAGAAGTCTACTTGCCGTACGCTTCTCTAACCCAGGTCACGCTTTCAACGATGCAACACTATTTGCAATTCTTGACAACCCAAACTGGAGTTCGAAAACCTGGAAAGAAAAGGAATTTTATTGGATACTCAGCCTTATAACATTGAAACAAAACGGCCTAAATCAAGACTAGAAAAGGACAACCACACGCAAATAAATTTATTTTTTACAGACAGCACATCTACATGTAATTATTTTATCGTTTGCTTTTGCTGATTAGTCACTCAGTAATCCGGGATATAATTTACGGTTACACCAATCTACTTAAAATAGATGGCGATATCGCTCATTTATTTGTAGGTTGATATAAATGGATATTCAACCACAGCAGTCAAGATGATGTGAACTAGTCCAAACATCTTCAAGCTTTCATTTCTGTTGAACTAGTTGTGCAAACTTTTGTTATTTCAACTCATTATGCGTATTTTATTTGTCTTACATGTTTGTGTTTGCTTTGGAAAAGACGAAATTAGTCTAAAGCGAAATGCATGGTTCCCGAATAGCGGAGAACTCGTCCCAGGTGTCGGGAAAAGTCGCCCCAAGGATAATATATAATAATTGCGAGATTTCGCCACATGGTTGTCAATGCTTTATTTACTGTTGTTTTTCTTCAACTTAGTAACTTATTAAATCTATAAAATTTGCAATTTTTTTTCAACTGTTCCATTTCATCAATTCCGCCTTTGTATTTAAGGAAAAATAAGTGTTATCTGTCCCTTTCGCTCTGCTCTTTAAATCATTAGATGCGTTTTATTTGGAAAAATAAGAGGATGTAAGCATGATGGGATGTCTGCAGTTTTAGATATAAAATGGTTCCACCATAATAACCGAAGTCAACCTGAGATGACGTTATGACATTGACTTTTATAACCCGAAATCGACTGAATTGGCGCTTACCGTCAATAAGCCAAAGTGTTATGTTATTATCTTTCTCTAACTGAACAATTTAATCTGATTTTTCATTGAGATTTGTTAACCATTAACAAATGATACTTGAACTGAGTGAAAAAAAAAACATTATTGATGCCTACAAGAAATGCGGTCGCTATCGAGTTAATTATCATGGCCAATTTGCAGAATTCGGACGGTTTCTGAAAGATCAGTCGTACTACATCATTTAGTTTATTTCTTTTTGTCACTGTTCGTAATTTTATTATTTTTCAATAATAACGAACTATTTCAAGTTAAAAGAGAAGTTTAAAAAATATTTCACTACTAAATTACCGATGTAAAATAAAGAAGATTACGTTATTTGTTAATAAATAATAACACTATGATCACGCGTATTAGACCCAAATTCACTAACGAGGCACAAATCGATGTCGCTGACACGTTAACTCATTATATACGTTTCTTTCCTTAATGCATACATTTTTACGTCAATTATTCCAAAAAGGTCATGATACATGGTAACACTTTATATGCACGGCGTTTTTTTTTTTTTTTTTTTTTTTTTTTTGTAAAACAAGGGGTTTTGTGAGTATAAAAGGCGCTCAAAATTGACTTGTACCTTTTATTATAAATAATTCAACCAAATAAATGGTTATTGTTGATGCATATCATCTTTAATATGGGTAACTTGCGTTACTTGGTCCTAATACTATGCAATCAAAATCATAGAATTTAATAAATTTTACGGAAATGTAATCATGTTTCATATATGTCTGAAAATTATATCTTGTTAAATCTATCAAGTAATATTTCGACTAATTTTAGCATAAATAACGCTTAGTAATACGTACGTTACCGATATATACGTGACAAAGATATACAACACTACGGAACACTTGGTTCATCGTTTTGGAACATATCCCACAAATGAAAGATTCGTCCTTGATTTTCTTTAGTTTTCCGGGTCTGTCTTCGTTTTAGTTAACGAAACCATCTTCAGTTGACTAGGAATGGCGTTTGTCTCCTTGTACAGGAGAGTCACTACCAGATACAGTGACAGCTTCGATTTCATTGCACGGCAATTTAAGCGGTTGTGCCAGCCTTCAACGTCGTTGTTAGTTCTAATTGCCCTCTGGAATACTGACCATGTTGCTGGAAGCCATGTTGGGTTTGTTATCCAGGTGTTTTCAACATACTCCATCAGTTGTACTAACTGTTCAGTATTGGACTTTTACTTCATTTTGTAAAATGTATGGTTGATCAGTTCTTCAGGAAGGAATGGCAAGGCTAGGACTTTTCTAATGAATTTATATACTTCATCTTTCAGGTTGTAGTCAGACTGAAATATTGCAAGGAATAATAAGCAGACAAAAAAATAACTTTTTGGCGAAATAAGCATTTAGTATGTGTGTGTCAGAGAGATGTGTATTTTAGTATATGATGTTATATGATTCCGACGGAATTGTGTGTACACATTATACATCAGGTTTAATGCTTTCATCTCTACTGTTTATTTAACAAATATATATATTGTTGTAGCCGTATTGCATCGTCATATTATTTCAGGAGCTTTTTTAAAGTTTGGTATGGAGGTAGTGGTAAGGGGTATATACCTGCAATCCAAGCGATTGGGCTTGACGCCACACTGCTTGTCCCCAGTGAAAAGCACAACCATGGGTTGGTTTTTTGAAAACTTTGTGCAAAGCAAGCCCGAGACCGTGTTCAAAATTTACAACTATTTCTCTCACTACTGGGCAGCATGGCGAGGATACTGCGGAAAACTGGACAAATATGAATAACAGAATAAGAACACATTGTCTTACTATACAATATACCAATGATATGAACATGATGTTCTCTAATTTATTCACACAGAATTTTTAAGAAAAATTTGCATAAGAAGTGTAATACAAATAATACCTTTTTCTGTCTCCTAGACAACAGTATGAAAGCGCCTGGAAACTGTTTAATTTCACCCGATGCTTTTACACGCGTGTGGATGGACAGCAATTGATGAAACGGCTTCCTCACTAGTTTGAATGTCTCATCAATATACCATGTTTTCGCATTGGCCATCATTTGCATATGTTGGTTTGTTTGCGAAAATAAGGTGACGATGTCCAACTACTCTTACATCAGCCTTGAAAAAATCGTCAGATGTGTGCTGCTCAATGAATTCGTTGTTCAGCTGAAAAAAAAATACAAAAAGGGTAATACGTGATACTAATAGCTGCCTAGCTTGGCGCTAATGCGACATGATGCAACGGTGCTAGGCATCATTATAAACTGCCACACTGCAGACATCGTAGCGATATAACTGAAAAATTGTTAAAGCTACGTTAAAAATCCAAATCTCTCTCTCTCTCTACACATACACACACACACACACACTATAAGTAAATAACTATGATCTTAATTGATATAAATTCTCGTCGAGTAACCATTCTTGCAACATTCAAAAGTTTTAAATATGAATATTAAATGTCATATCTCAAATTGTAAATCTGACGGTCTGCTCCGCTGTCGTGTGTAGTTAGCAACTCGTACAATGTTGCTGTAATTTGGTTTTGAATGTTCAAGCAGATGAACATCGACATGCTCATCCATAACACGGGTAAAAAATGTGGTTGCCGGCGCAAACAGATCTCGTCGTGCTTCTTCCTTCATCTAATATATATATATATATATATATATATATATTACAATTAGATGAGAAAGATGTATATATCGTGGTAGAGCATTGATACAGGGATTGGTGAGAAAAAGATGAAAGGTGTGTGATGATATTGTTTAGTTTAAATTACACGGCGGTGTTTTATATTTTCATTGTCATACTTCGAGAAATTATGATAATGTATTCATGACTATAATTCAATTATGATAATTTAATGGGCAGGAATAATCGCTATTACCCTTCAATTTCATTGCAACCATGGCTCCAGACAAAGACATGTTTGTAGTAGTTGTTAAATCAATTACAGTTTTCTGCATTTCAAGAGATTTTATAATCCCTGACATCCCTTGATGAGTGTGCTGCTCGTCGATTCGTTCAAACCCATCAGCAGTCTGGCGCAACGTTACAGGACAAGCTGTTGTTTTATTCCTAACACTGCACCGCCAATTTGTGTAGTGCCTGTTTTGACTCTGGTAAATGGATCATAAAACTAATATAAATATTTGCATGCATAGAAAACACTACTTATTATCAAATATATGTATTTAATAATGGTGTTGTTTACATTACTAGTCTATATAATAGGCTCAAAACAAAATTATGTAAATAGAGAATGAATGCGGTTTAAATTAGTTCAATTAGTGGACATACACCAACCATACGTGAAAAAACAGTTCGTGCAGTAGAAAAAATATTTGATGCATACTTAATCATTTATCCATAACAAAATTCCCAGTTAAGGGCTGCATAAGTTGCATTGCACTGAAATTGTTATTATGCAATTATAACATCTTACACTACAAAAGATTAGTGAACAAATGAACCAATAAACATACCTTAACAACGAAGGTGAAGCCATCACTACTGACTAGCTTACGCTTTCCTCGTTGAGTACCGCCGTCAATAACTTTAAATGTTATGTTACTTTCCTCCTCATAAGTTTTCAAATTTGTGGTTATACTTTCTTCAGTGGAGTCCTCTTGGATTTTCTCCGGTACAGAAAATAATACTTGTGTTATGTCCAAGGAATCATTCCTTGTGCCGCTCGCAACGGGCATTCCAAAAGTGTCAGCTTCGGTACAGTCATGGCATGTAAAATCTAGGTCTGTTTTTGTTCTTTACTGCCGTACGATATGCATCCCTTGTAATACCTCAAATGAAGCAATTGCAGTATGAAACGACAACGGTGGAAATAACTCAATTGAATAAACGATTAGTAGCATGAAATCGTAAAACAATCAACTGATCCTGTTACAAATTAAATTCTTAAGAATCAAAAATGTTTAATTCCACTAACATACATTTTATATACTAAAGACAAATATTGACTTAGATGTGAATAATAATAAGCAATAACTATAAAAAGATACTGTGAAAATGAAATGCTGTACTCGCTATTCATTATAAAATGATTACCTGTGTTACACTTTCTATGCGTCCATTTGCTGCACTTGTCATACATTATCGCTTCCTGAAGTGGTCTCACTTCCAAAAGACATTTTACACATAATAATAATAGTGTTTGACTAGTCATCCTTTTTAATCACTATACTGCCGTCATTGATTAGATTATATAAAAGACTGAATTTCGTCTTAGAAATATTACTATGATATTGCTTTTTATGATTACCAGTTAATATCTTTTTATGTGACCGCGTATAAATAAAAATCTAAAAGTGAATCACTTTAAAGATGTTTTAATTTTGTTATAAAAAGGTTTTGGGGCGACTAATCTGCATACCATGGTTCCCACGCTACCGGGAAGTCTGAAGAAATGATCACTTTTCCTGACCGTAAAAAGTCCTTGAATTTTGCAAATATTGGCGAAAGTCTGGAAAACTACAGGAATTTTTCTCCAAAACTTAACATACGAAACAATTACGCAATTGAGTCGATCGTGAATTTATCGAGACTATTTGAAGGTTGTATGGATCATTTTGAGTGCTTGCCATAATATATTTGTTGAGACGATCCAAATGCTCAATGGATTAGATTCGTCTGGTAGTCTTTTTGTTTCACAGACGGTTCAATATCAGTATTTTTATAGATATGGAAGGTATGAAAAAGTCTACAATCACAAGAAGCCAACATGGTGAGTTTAAAACATAGTCGCTTTCGGATGGGCTAGCAAACTTAAAGTTGTTAAATCGATCTATACCTGCATGAAATCGATATGAAAATTATTTATATTCTCATAAATTGCGAGTATTACAATCACTATGCCTTTAATCTGCTGAAAGACGATAAAACTAATGCTTTGATGAAATTTGTGCTGGTACTAGTGATTTCGATTCCTAGTAGCACGAGTACACAGAATCTCAACCATCGTTTTCAAATAGTGTAGATCTTATACTGGTTGTAATAAAAATACAAAAACGAAAGAGCATAAAATTCTCTATTTATTCCGAGACCAACTTCCGGAATTTTGTTGGATCACGAGCAGCAGGGAGGGCGAACCATACAACTTTTACAAGGTTCCAAGTGTCGAAATAAACCCTCCACAAGGAGGGGTTTCAACTAGAAATAACATCGACTACGTTTCAAGAATTTATGAATTTATCTAGGAAGACAAATAGATGGGAAATATTGTATGGGTTGTTTACACGTGACGTCACAAAATGTGTGCTCTCCGATGTCGGCCATTTTGTTTCCTTTGGAAACGCACACTGACATCTCGAAACAATACAGTGCCGATTTGTGGTATTCTTGGGTGTTCTAACCGCCATGGTGTGCGGGAAGGTCCATGTTTTTTTAAAACGCCTAAAATTATCAAGGATCAAGGAGAGGAAACACGAAAACTGTCGGAAGAAAGGCGTCGATTATCGAAAGTAGCTGTCGGAAGAAAGGACATCAAAACGGAGAAAAAATGGGAACGATCGATAGTTTGCTCTAAACATTTAGTTAAGTTTTGAATTTACTCTTTAATTTAATTTTTAGTGTATTCTATCCATGGCCGAAGGGGGGGGGGGGGGTACGGCAGGCAACACGTGAAGTGGCCCGGTCCGAACAACGCTTTTTAATTTTATAACAGAAAAAGTTTTTTTGAACAACTTTGAGAGGCAAGAGTGTTTCTTACCCAGGGCCAATTTATCGCTCTCTACCGCCCTGGTTCTATCTTCTGATATATAAAATGATAAATGGTAATACAATTGTTCTTTATTTAAAAAGCTGGTTTGAGGTAACATCTGACCCCACCCAGTCCACTTCAAATATTTCGCCGTGCTTGCATTGAATTAGTTGCAGAAGATTACTTTGGTCATTATGAGTCATTAAGTTTATTAGATTTATAAATATTCATTCATCTTGTCAAATTACATGACAAAACAAACCCATCATGGCTGCCATCGCTGAATCTTGGAAAACCAGAGACTTCTTCACCTGTTCCATATGTATATCAAGCCTATGAGAAATGTATTCGTGCTAGTCAACGCAACATAAAAGGGCATTATCAGATGCAGCTGTCTCACATCTATCATTAAAAAAGAGGCACATTGATTTCAGCAAAAGTGTCACTGAAGAACATTAAGCACGTGACATTTCTGCTCAGTGTGATGCTGGAAGTAGTGAATCAGTTCTTTAGCTACCGACAGAAGATGAATCACGTTGTAAAGGAATCCAGACTGACCTTACAATTAAAGAAATTCAACAACTTATGGATGACACCAAGTCCAGTCTCATCAAAGCTTCAGAAATGAAAAATTTGATATTAGGGGATTGTACAGCTTTAATTGTTTATGAAAAGAATAAAGAAAAAGTAGGGTTGTATACAGGTATGCCAGAGTTTGAAGTGTTAAAAGTGGGCTTTAACTTTATTGAGGGACACATGAATAGCAACATTAAAAGTCTTTCAAGAGAATGAATTTCTATTGTGTATGCTGAAACTTCGAATGAATTATCTTTTCAAAGACATGGCACATCGACTAGATGTTTCTGTAGCAACGGTTCAGATAAGTTTCCACTCCACCCTTGATGTACTTCATACACGGCTGAATTTTTAGTAAGGTGGCCAACACATGATAACTTGAGAAAATCAATTCCTATATGTTTTCAAAAGGAATTTGGAGAGAAGTTAGTTGTTGTACTCGATTGTTTTGAACTGTTTACGGAAAGGCCAAGTAGTGCTCTCAACAAGATCTACACATATTCCAATTATAAGCATAATCAGACAGTCAAGTATCTGATAGGGATAGCCCCCCAGGGTGTAATTACGTTTATTTCCAAAGGTTGGGGTGGCAGAACATCTGACAAATACATTACAGAAAAATCTGGGATTCTTGATAATCTTTTGCCTGGAGATGTTGTCATGGTTGATAGAGGGTTTAACATAGAAGAGGCGGTGACTTTCTTTCAAGCGGAATTAGCTATTCCCAACTTTACACGTGGAAAATCACAATTGCATCCCCTTTAGGTTGAGAATACCAGAAAAATCGCATCAGTCCGAATTGACATAGGAAGAGTTATCGGTCACGTTTTGAGAATGTTAGAATATTTGACGGCATTGTCCGCATTGAATTCATCAAGCTGAGAAGTGGAGAAAATATTCCAACCATTGACAAAATTGTGAAAGTGGCATGTTGCGTGACAATTCTGTGCCCTTCAGTTGTTCCATTTGATTAGATGAAAGTACAAAACTGAACTTTCGTAATGTTAAGTACCATTAAGGCAGGTCTATTCATACTTGTAAACGCAATGCAAAACGCTGTACTGTGAATATTTCACCTTTTCATCAATGTGATGTCATTTGTTTCTGATGAAATATGTTAAAAAATGAAAATAAGGTATTTTTATGGTTTATTTGCCATAATTGTGATTTGGGGGAGGAGTGCAAATTGTAGCAACATGTTCCTTGTTTGTGACAGTAATGTTTGTCTTCACTTGTAATATATTGCATAGTATCTGTACAAAATGAGATATAAAGGCAGCAATACAATAATCATCTTTGTTATTCATTCATAAAGTAATAAATCCATCAATAAACATAATAATTATATGGCCTCTTTGCCATGTACATCTGATTTACTGGCGTAAGTTAATAATAATGTTGAACTAGTTACATCTCGTAATCAAAATATTTAACACTTATAAAGCTGTTTATGGACTGTTTATAAAAACAATTCATACATTAATAGCCATATTGTATTTTATCTTATTTGTCCTCAGTATTTGGTGTTGTATCGCTGAATTTAGTGTTCGGTTAAGATTGAAAATGGCAAACTACAATGTGTTACCTTCGCCCTGAGCAAATGAATCCCATCTATCTCCTTTGTGTAGAATCTGTCGGACCCAGCCATCTTGAAACAGTTTGTATGCGTCCATGGATTTGTAGTTTTTCAGTTGCTCCTTCGTGTACGCTGATTCTTGAAAAACATGAAAGTGTAGCACGTAGATAAATGAGATTTCAGGCTATGTCTGATGATAGACGCTGAATTCGTCTTCCACAAGTATGTAGGGGTCAACATGGATCTTCGATATCTTCTCATCATACCTCTTACGAACATCCCCCATGAGGGTTTCTCGATAAGATATGTGATGTAGAGGTCCTTTTCTTCATAATAATACACCTTAAATTTAAAAACAGATCTGATAAAACTTATGTTATTTCTACGAAATAACTAACCTCCCGTGACTTGTCTTGATCTTAACAACGGTTTGCTAAGGAATAAAAATGGAGGCGCAAGGTGCATTATAGATATTTGTGTACATGCTCGTGACGTTAGTGAAAACAACCCATTGACAAATTAAACAAATGTGAACTATGTATGTATAGTCTGACTATACATTCCTATGTTTATATATATATATATATATATATATATATATATATATATATATATATATATATATACGCCAATTTAAATAATAAAAAGGTTTAATGTGATAAAAAGTGCACAGTACTAAGTCGACTGAATCGTTGATTTATAATATCTAACCTGTGACCAGAAAGGCACAACTACTGGCATCTCCTGCACCTTTCATGCTTAACTGACTTTCCATAATAGCACGGCGCCATATTGCGTACATTATGGGCTAGTTTATTTCCATCAGACAACATAATGATGTAGTTCATCCTGTTCGGTAACTGCTGGATAATTCAGTAAATTACATAACATTAAGATTTTATAAATATATCCCTTGGCACACGCGAACATAAAAAATTAAACGGCTTGTTAAATCCATGTGAAAGGCAAATTTGTTGTTGTCTTTCTTTTCCTTTGCTTGATTCGACATTTCAAATATCTGAATCAGACGACTTATATATGTACATGTGCACACACCCTTTTGCTGAAAATGGACTAGTGCATGAACTGGAAATGGATCTCGAGCATGTCCGTCTGTTATATTGAAAACTTCCGTTGAGCATAACACGCAGATAACGACGGTGTTACGGCCACTCTACTCACAATGACGGTAGAAATGATAAATCAATGAATGAATTGACTAAGTTCCTTGAACTTTTTATCACATTAAAGGTTTCCATTACTGAAACTGGTAGGAGGGTACAAACAAACGGGTTCGTATAGTTTGACTTTAGTACTAGTATATAAGCAGTGCGATACGATAATATAGACTTTCTCCACTGTCGAATCAGCTACCCAAGATATCGGAGATAATTCTAATATAAAGGGTGTTAGATGTACGTCTGATAGTTGACCCAGTTGTATTAAGTATGTTGTGGAATGGACGTGTACTTGTAGAAACGGGTCTTTTCCAAATTAAAACACTCAGAAGTTACAAGTGTGACGAAGGGTTATTTCTTCGTCACTATTTCTTCTCGCATGAAAATCCATACAAGATTGACTTGGGTGTACTACGGTACCTCTTCATGCAACAATTGACGTTACATGAACACGAATACGTGACAATATTTGGAAGTGTGAATTTTTGTCTTAAAGTGTTTCCACATAGCTTTTCGTTGAAGACATTTGATGATATACAGGTGAAAAGCCCTTTACATGTCATGTGTTTGGAAAATCGTTTCGTTTGATGATCACATTACAAATCCATGAGAAAATCCATATATGAAAAACAAGAGGATGTGAAGTTTGTGGAAAAGCTTTAGGCAGGAAGGACCTTTTTAATAAACAAAATCTCTCTGTGAACATTCCTCTTTGTATACTTAAATGTTGTCCAATGAACTTAGACCGCGTAATCACAAGGAGGATAAAGAACCTTTTTCCAAAATATTTGACAGAATTGCTTTTACTATGGTACATTGCCCCTAAGTACCAAACGAAGGTATTTTGCACATTTTCCAATAAATGACGTTTTGTTTACATAGAATTCGACCTCGTACCTTTATGCAAATATTACAAGTATATTTTACGAGGTAAATATATATTGTCACTCAATCAAATCTTAATTTATACAATGAGATAACACAATAGAGATAACAAATGTTTATTGTGAGGCAAGTCAACCAATTCGTAAGTTATATTACAGGATGACACTTGTTTATCGTCGACTTTAACTATGACCTTTTGTGCATAGCTGTAGAATCTTTATAGTTGCTTAACAAGCATGGAGTGCTAGACATCACTATAAACTGTCACACTGCAGACATCGTAGCGATATGACTGAAAATTTGCTAAAGCTACGTTAAAATTACCAATGTGACCTTACTATAGAAGCTATGATCCAAATTGCAGCACACACCACATGTGTAAATGATGTGTAATCAAAGCTTGTTCAGTTTCTCCATGTACAATGGTTCTAGAGCTATAAAACTCGCCTGCTGAGCCTGAGCTTTTAGTAATTCAGAGTCAAATTTGTCTTCTGACAGTGTGGAAAAACTCTCAACTTCTTGGTAGGTCTGAAGCAGATGGACTAGACATATATTTGTACTTTATTCTTGGAAAGAGTTTTATAAGAACTCTCTACTCCACCTCATCTATCCCCCGCGCTATTGCCAGCTTAAAGTCTTTTTCCATCGATCTGAAGTAAATATATTTAATTAAAATCGTGTTGAAATTAATAATCAAGAGCATAAGAATGTTATATAGCGTTCTGCTATCCGAAATTATCTTTACAGCCAAATCTAATGGCATAACAAAAGTGTATGAATTTACAATTTGTTGCCAAAGAATGGATCCTTAAAGATCTACAATATCTTACCACTTAAAAGAAATAATTTTCAAATCTTTTCCATCTATGTAATCTCTTAAAAGAACTTTAGTTTTCAGGACAAAAATAACGTTTCTACTTCCTCCAGTCATCTTGATCCATCTTTGGTTCCACTAAAGGTGGTTGTCCTTCAGGAATAATTTGCTGAGACCTCTCATCAAGCTTGAAATTTTCAAGTGGCGGCTCATCCTAGGCTGGGCTCAAGGTTAGATCATTGGAAAATTCTTTGAACTGGACTGTTTCATGACCAGTTGCGTCAAAGAAAATTCTGCATATAAAAACATGGATATTTGCATTTACTGTTTCTTGCTGAGACAGCATCACTATTTTAAGAAGAAGAAAAAAAACATTTCTGCAGTGCGGAAATAGTTAATACACATGATGATGACTAATATATTAGATTACATATGCATTATGTTCATCTTAAGATACAAATTACACCATTCCTTTCCAACTGCGTGGTACTAGCTTTTCCACACAGTTCATAATTTTTTAAATGTTTCCATGAATATTAGTCTTTCCTTAATCCTGAATATCACTGTCATTTTTAAGTTCTATGCAGGCCTGGTTTTGGTTACTTTATGACACAGAAACACGTGTAGGCTATTTAATGCCAAGGCAAGTGGAGCAAAGTGTTCTGCTCATGGACACGCCACGTTAGCTGACCCAGTGTGGTCCGGTGGTATGATGAAAACCCGAACGAACCCTTGCATTAAACTGAATTGTCAGATGCTTATCAAAATAATACCACAATACGAAAATATGCTGTACGCACCTTGGAAGCCAGCAGCAGCCAGTGCATCTCCTTCTGTTGTTGCATGTCTAATGAGAATCTCTAACAGCACAAACTTGTTTTCCATTTCTTTAGCCATTTCATGCTCTGAATGTGGTGCAGCTGGTGACAGATTCGCTGTGTAGTCAAAATGGCCTCCTGGACATTGCAGATCAAAACCTTTCCCCTTCAGTCATGCTCCAGTCCATCACAGCTTGTTTTGTACTGTAGTCCCCACAATGTACTGCTTCTCTGTTACAGTTTCACACAGACAGTTCCAACAGCTTGTGATGAAATTTGACCAGGTTTCTTTTCATGTTCAAAGCAAAAGGCATCGTTTCTTGCGTCAGAAGTAACATTTATTTGCTAAGGATTCTGAACACCACGCATGACATTAACTTGCCGGACTAGTTTTAGCTTGTATGTCATATCCGTTTCATTGAGCTCCACAGTTACTTTGCCTACAATGTTGGGGACCCTTTGCATAGATGTTCTGCTAGGTGGTGGAATGTCAGTGGCTGCAAGCAAGTATCTAGCCCTGGTGTTGCCCATTGGTTATCTTGTAGTCCAGCTTGAAAGATATTTACAACTGCTAAATTTGACTAAGGTTTATTTGTGTTTATCTTCTCATACAACTTTTACTCTGGTGACTTAAAACTGCAGTTTTTACATATTATAGTATGCTTCCAAACAAGTCCCCATTTTCACTCAGTAGCATTTTGGAACTCTGATCTGTAACATATTGTAAGCGACCTCTAATTCCTGTCTGCTAGGGAGGGTTAAATGAAGTTCCATCAACCAAAAATGTTGAATGACAGTAACATAACTAAGAAGCTGGAAAACTCTTACCAGTACACAGTATTCAATGGAATAAGACAAATATACTCCTGAAACACTCGTTGCTTGCACATGTGTATTGTAACAATTTCATACTGACCTCAATTTCCGATGTCTTTTTCCTGGGTCTTTTCAATAAAATGTCCCAGCGCATAATAGTCTGTTTCAATGTTAAATAAATTCAATAATGATTGGAAATCAGAGTGACTCCAGCAGACTAGAGCTGAAGATTTGCTTTGTATTCGTTTAACCCAGGTTACCAATGTGGTGGGAGATAACTGCACGATAATTCTGAAGATTTACTTACTCAACATTTCTACGTAATTTTCTAAAATGCTTGCCTCTGCATATTGTTAAAAAAACACGGACGTTCAAATGTTCCAAGTATTGCGTATTTTACTAGCTTTTCACCTAATTAATGTCCAAATAATTCAGAGTACTATTACTTTGTCAGTCCTATACCATTATTATTATTTAGCAATTTCTATATGTCATTACCTAAAAGGAGTATTGGACTTCACAGCTGTTAGTTCTGGTTTTGAATTTGACCGCACTCTGCAGTTATCTGACAAGTACTGAATTGTACTCAAATATATAACCTTCGGTTTTATACCACGTGACAGTAGTGAACCAATCAGAATTGGCAGACCGAATGCGCCAACGAATCAGATATGGCAAACCTCAGGCTAGCGCAATTCTTGCGATATCAACCACATATGAATAAGGTTCAATATATTCCAGCATATAAAATATTCTTATATCTTATTCTGTACAAAACTCGGAGACAAAAACTCTATCCTAACATTTCTATGTAGTTTTCAGTAGCAAAACAACAGTTCTCGAAATATTGATACTAAAAGAATTGCGGTTGCTGGGGAGGTTGCAACTATGCACAAAACATTGCATTACTCAATAAATCTAAGTTTTTATATAAAGTCGGTATATTTAAGATAATAATTTCGTCAATAAGTTCACCGTTACTTCATCTGGACTTCATCTGAGTGTAATTGTATGTGAATCACATACCTGTAATATCTAACCATCTAGGTCATGGGTCACAAACGAACAAAAAATGGCGTCCATAAGAACTGGACTCGATGTTGAAAAGTTCGTTTACCGCGAAACACGAACAACCTGAAACTTCATATTTAATACACGTTTCGTGATGTTCACATCAAGCAACCACATGATGGAGAAACATATTTGGTATTAAATGAGGTAACACAAGCATGTATTTTGTGTAAGAAACGGTGCTGAATGTAAAATGTCAGTTGACAAGCCCATTGTAATATAATGATCAGCATGGTAATAGCTAAAACGTATTGATAGATTTCCTATATACATAATAAATATGAGATTACCTAACTAGTAATTCAGTATAATCTGACTCCATGGACCGCAGGAAGTCTGAAAACAAGCCAATGAAGTGGCGCATTAACGAAAATAGGAGCAGTTATACGTAAAAAATTGTGTAACCACAAAGCCAACTACATGTTCCTGCACTGCCCAAGGTCCTATGAGCTAAACATGCAACACTAGTATCTTTAAAGAAACATCTAATAAGATATGGAGAATTCACCCCAACCCCATTATGGTACACAGCTGGTTTATCCTGAGTCAATTACAATATGTTGATTACCATGGCAATGAATATAATTCCACATTTCAACGTTTTTAATGCAGATGAGGCTTGTCCCGAAATGCTCATTCAATTCTGCCTTTCCCAAGTCAAGTTTTGCTTTGGATGATGGTCGTAGAATGTTTGGTGTGCCATTAGTCTGGTGCCTGAACTGACTGGAGATCCTCATTTGTCCGCTTTGTCACTGTATTTTTACACAATACTGCCATAGTTTTATTTATATATACAAAAAACTATATACAATTTCAACACGATAATTTCAATTTAGTTTGTTAATATGGATGGGATCTATGTGGATGATGTGAAATTACTGCATTATTTAGAATCAATCAGAAGATGGCATAAAGAAGCGATCACAGGATTTAATTCATTTATGTAAGCATAGATAAATATATATGATATATTGTTTATTTTAACAGAGAGCAATATCGATATACATGTTTATATTAATGGGTAGTCCTACGTTCGTAACACATTTCGCCAGATTATATGGGGAACAAGAAAACTGAGCTCTAACCACTGAGGCCACCGGGGTGGTCGATGCTGATGACTATGATGATGATTTCTATAATGATGTTGAGTATATATATGATTTTGTTTGCTTTCAGAGCCCTAGTGAAGGTATAAAGTCATTGACAGTAGCTGCTGAAAGAGAACATCTCTTTATAGAGAACACTGATTTAGACACCACATTCCATACAAACTTCATGGAATCAAACCAACTCTAGGAGAATGGACTCCTTCCTACAGAACGATTCGTAGGGAGGAGGTAGTCATTGCAAGAATCCGAATTGGTCATACTTATATCACCCACACCCACATACTAAAAGGTGAAGATCCACCAGAGTGCGTTTCTTGCAATGAACCATTCACTGTCAAGCACTTTATGATAGAGTGCTTTGACCTACAACCTACGCGTGATCGTTATTACGTTGTGCATGACATGAAAGAACTTTTTGATAATATAAACATCACTCGTATTATCGAGTTCTTGAAAGCCGTAAATATTTACTCTAAACTCTGACTTTTATGCTATCACCTTGTGCAGTTTTATGCAATATACATACCGTCCCATTTTAATACCTACTCATCTTTTTTACATCTCCCGTTGATCGGGAAGCTTTATTTTGCACCGTTACCATCTTACCGTTTTTAATTTCAACCATTTGTTCTTTTATATCGCTGGTCGATATAGAACCTTTTATAAGTTTTAAAAGATTATACAAGTAACACTTTGTTTGGCGCTAAATAGCCTAAAAGTGCTCATGCGCCGTTAAAAAACAAACAATCAATCAATCAATCAATCAACCATACAAACTTTGAAGGTATCAGACAGGATCCAGGGCACAAATACCATCGTGGCGGCTTACCACATGTCTTCAAAAACGGCTTTGTACAGTACTGGTGACGGAGACTGCCCGTTCAACTCCTTTTCCACCTACCTCGTCGGCAAAAAATCAAAAAGTATGCAGCATCGAACTTGTCCTAGAAAAGACAAAATTTAGAAACATTCCATGTATTCAGGCTTTTTACTGTGCTCGCCTGACTTTCACGATGAATATCTGGAATGTCCAAATCTTGGAAAGCCTGTATCAGTTTTTTGTATGATGGCCTTGTCAAATTTGTTGAATTTAAAAGTAGAATCCGTGTACCCTGTAATGAATGGGTCTAAGGATTACAGCTTTGTCAAACTGAATTGCGTATTTACACCACTGTTCTATGATCCAGAGAAACCAACCGTAACCATCATGTGGACAAACACAAATACTGCAAACAAGAACGGCTTCATCAAGAAAAGAAAAGCACTGTGGATTCCCAACCACTTTGTACCCCTGGTACCACTGATTGAAACGTCCGAGCACGTAGAGTTGACATCGGAATATATTGCGATCAGTGCCTCAGCCAAAGTCCCCCAAAATAGCGGAAAAAACTCGAAAGTATCCGTGAAAATCAGTTGGGATCTACAACATGGTTGGAGGAGCCTGCTATGGAAGACATTCAAATTCCACCATCCCAATCAACTTCAGAAATAGAAGACAATCAGAGGGATACGCGCTCATAGCAAATGCATGATTATGAATTAAATGACGATTGCACGTACGTTCCAAATATATCTACAATACATGAAGAGTCATCTCCACACACAAAAAAAACAGGAAGAAAATCACTAGATGCTCATGTTCCTGACAAACTTTGAACAAATACTCAGTTCACAAACAGACATCAGTGCGATTGATTCTGAAAAAGACGATGAATTATACCTTGATGAATTCATGCCAGGTCCTTTGAAGAAGTTCATGGATCTCAAATCCGTCATGGACGTGATGAAAGATCAAAAGGTTGTTCTACAAGAGATCCCATCTGGAAGAAAAGACGGCATGTATTTTATTATCACTAACGTCGACAACATCATGAAATGTACTTCATGGAAAAGGTCCTAGTTCTGGGACGACTGTGGCGCTTGGGCGAAGTGTGCATCACCATCCACAACATTTATTGAAAGAAATGACACTGTCTTGATAAACGGCAAGATGTGTACTGCGTCTAGAGAAACGTCAACAAAAAGCGTATCTACGAGCCATTACAACCACAACCATTAGCGGACGAGATCATACACGTTCACGGAATTTACCAAACCCTAAAGAGCTCTCCGTCAGGACCTGATCAGATAAAGCGGTGGATAACGTGGTTCAGAAAGCTGATAATCTCCTGTCTGATATTGCAACCAACATCTCGCTTGCCGAATACATTGGAAAATTCTCGTTCCGAACATATCATGCATCCGTGAAACATCCGTCGCAAAACGTCATATACACTAGAACCAAGCCTTCTGTTAGAGAAAGATTAACAAACGAACTTGAGCTCAGAAGGATGAAGGAAGTAGAGAGAATGGTACATTCTAAAAGAAATGACAATTATCAGCAACCAAGAGGCGAGAAACAACTCCGAAATATTAAACATTCAATAGCAAGAACAAAGCACGGCACAGCAGTTTCGAAATTTATATTTACACTGATGCAAATGAAGATAACGAAAATCCTTGCTATTATTTACTTGTTTTAATTTTTTGAAATGTCGAGAAAATGACTTTGTTGTAACTCTGAGCAACGGAAATTTGGATTTCGGTTACGATATTAACCTTTCGATGCAGTTGTGGAAAGAACATTTTTTTCTGAAACACCAAATAAAGGAAATCATTTGTAAACAGTTAATGTAATTTTAGATATAGTATAACATTTGGGAACAAAGAAGCTTAAATAATAAATTAAAAGCAACTTTTCTCGTCCTAGCTTACATTAATTTTTTTTTCTTAATCTTTTTGTAATTTTTCGTTTTTGTGACTTTTCTAAACTTTTATCACATTCGTAACTTTTCGCACTTTAGTCATACCCGTTTATTATAATAAGTGCGTGCTGCCATACAAAAGTTAGACAAATTGTTGTTGTGGGGTTTAATGCCATTTTTCAGCACACGATAGGCTATACATGGCGGCCAGTATTAATGGTGGAGGAAGAACCCCGAAAAGAACCACCGACCCACGAGAAGCTACTGGCAAGCTTTCTCACTTACCCACATTGGCTGAATCCGAGACTCGAACCGCGCGCTTTAGACAACTCGACCACTCGGGGCCCCAGTTAGACAAATACCGCGATAATATAGTTGTTCTCCCATGGTACGTTAATTTAGGTCGGCCACCATATACTGTTTGTTGTTTGGGTTTTTTTTACATTTACGCTGTGCTTGGACTGATAACAAATTTTCATTAGAATTGAAAGCCGGTAAGTCATATAAAATTTACAAATAACAAGCATGCAGAAATTGCAAAAATGTTTTAATATGTACCCAAATAAACATTAAGTACCGCAATAATACGGCGTTCTATGATACTTGATGCGTTTAATACATTATATACTAATCAATATACTAATCTATATATATATATATATATATATATATATATATATATATATATATATATTATTCCTACTTACTGATTTTGAAACGAGCGCAACAGAAAACACATTTTTGGTCTGAGAGTTAACGATGAGGAAGGCTACGGGGGTTCGCTACCAAGAAAATTGGGATATTGTTACAGGTTAGACTCCTAATTTAACTTGAACCGAACCCCTGTGAAGAAGACCGTATCAGTGTTGTTCATATACATCTTGTCAATTTTAAATACATGCACATATACTGCACCAAATTTATGTAACACTAATAATAATAACCTGAGTGTTGCTCTCGTGCATTATTCCAACGATGATTACAATTAACCTTGAATGGTCCTCATACCTCCGTTCCAGGAACTCGTAGGATATTCAGATCGTCCTCAGCACAATTTTATAACAGTTGTAGATCATGCTATATACTTAGAATGTAGTCATGCAGCTCACTAAAGAGCAGTAAGGTAACTAAATTTAAGTAGATATTTCAGTATTATCGCTCATCAAAATCAATCAACGGGAATCTTCCATATTGAAAAATAACGCTGTTGTTATAGCTAGAGCGACCTCTAGCGAAGAATTTCTTGGTAATTCTCGAACCATGAATGATAGGTTTCAAGCTGTAAATCCATAAACTGAATACACAAATGATGCATGTTAACATTATAAATGAAATGGAACTTGAATCGCAAACATTTGCATACAACATGTGAATTAGGGATTCTCGACATATGATATTGAAATTTCAACCACCGCAACCTACGCAGAAAAGGCAGCCATGCACGACGTGAACCTCGAAAATGAGGATATGGATATGATGCAACAGGATATTGCAAAAGTTTTGTCCGAAATAAAAGCAGGAAGAGTCCATGCGAGGAAGAACTGGGCAAAAACCCCAAAGTGAGAAAGTAGATGAGGGGGCTACACAAAATTTGCAAAAAAAAGGGAAGCAGTCGATGAAACACGACTCTCAGGAAATAATTTTAAAAAATTGGTTAACTCTCTAACCCCAGTAAAATCATAAAGAAGAGAGACACATACTGAAAGGAACATACCACTACGGAATATATTCTAAATACTAACAGAAAAAGAGAGCAATATGGAAGTGGACATACGGGAGGAAGTTGAATTTCAGGGTTGCTAGGGTCCCTCGAGGTGAGTATTCTGTCCACTGTTATACTGAGTAAGTGGGTCAGGGTGTAAACGGGTACCTGGATTTGAGTATTGTACTTGGTGACCTTGTCGATTACATCCCAGATATCTAACAGCAAGATTTAGTTGGGTTGTAATAATAATGACCTTATTTAAAGAGGGTAACACACTTAGCTAAAAACTAATCTACCTTGAGGCCCTCATACAAAGGAATTTATTTATTTTAGCTGTTGATTTATTTGGCTTTCTATTTCTATAGCTTGATTGATTGCTGTTGCGTTTCTGTTATTTCTTGAGGGTGATAAAAGTTTGGGTATTGATTCTGGGGGTTTGGGAGGGGTGATTAGTTGTCTGTGCGTTTATTATGACGGATTCTGTAATAGTTTCATTTGGAGGGCTGGTGGAGTCTATCCTCACATGGATTCTAACCAGTCCAAATATTGACCTAAACAACCCGGAACATACTGAAACTTCCGGAGCAAGCCGAAAACACATGAACAAACTAAATAAATAGTCGAAAATACTCACTGTATTATTGTTTCTTGACAAATATTTTAATTATAATTAACCTCAAATTAGATTGTTTTTATGTTGTTTTTTATTTATTCCAGACATATGTGTTGATTTACAAATCAAACTGGGTTCTTTATTTTTTCTTGTCTATGTATCACAAGAAAAAATGACAAGATTCATCTAAATAATCCACATTTTTTGCAAAGTTTCACCAGCATATCTTAATTGAAGAAACTGTAACTAGTGGGCTGCAGGACTAAATTTTTTAAAGATATATAGTGAATGAGATTCGTATGTTTTGCTTTTATTATACCTATCCAAAAATATGGACCTTTCCGACCTCACTCATATATTGCATTGTTTAAATTTTATATTAATAAGGTGTATGCAACATTAAATTTGTGTATAAAAACAGTTCTTGCTCTCAGAGTTCCCAAATGCTGACATATTTACCGTTGAGTTTATATGGTGTTAGGAAGTTGAAATAAATTAATTGAATCTGACGATGCTGTTACAAAATATGCATACATAAATGGAGCGTAAATCAGGCTTTATGTTACTATCTGTCTAATCTGTTGAAGCTTGACTCAAGAAGATGATTTTGCTTCAGTTTCGGCTTGTTCAAAACTGTCAGCGTTGTTGGTCGCATGTAGGAGAAACTGCTAGGTTGCCCATCGTCCATGTAAAATGGGCAGAATATGGTCTAGTGATCAGGAAGCATCTGTAGGAATAATTTGGTTCTAGATGGCTATAAACAGAGAAATTAACCTGCATACATCTGATGTTTAGCTAATCACATTTAGACGAGTGAGTTACAGTGTATCAATATGTTTTGGCAGGGAGTCATGTGGAAGGAGAGTGTCATTAAAACAAAAGTTATAAAGTAAATATTTTATAGCTTTATTAACATTGACAAATATTTTAATTATATCCGAATACTGATCTTCAAACAAAATTTGCTTACACTTCAGACGTTCAGTTGCAACACGTGCGTCAATCCGTTACCTAAAGAGACTCCTCACTTCGTCTTCAAATGTGGTGGATCCTGCGGATCTAGATCTTGCAACGACCGATCTAATGTGTTGATGCTTGAATCTATTGCCCTTCGACCTTCATCCATCAAATTAGCAGCTGAATCCAATACATTCGTGTCGTCTGCTTGATTCGTTAGAATGTCACCGAACTTGGGGATCAAACTTGCCCGCCTTGTTTATCAGCGTAATTGCAAGAATTTTAATGGCATTAAAAATATATACAATTAAGTCATGCAGCACATTACTACTGTTTCTCAAAATAAGATTAAGATCAATACTTTCAGCAGAGATGTACTCGTATTTACGGTATCATAATTGAAAAGAGCGACTACGACATGCAGCTACCTTGTTCAAAATACACGCCGTTTTACAAGAGCGAACTCAAACGAGAAAATGCATAATAATTCTCGACCTGTGAATGGTAACTTTCAAATTGCAAATTCATAAAAGGTAATAGCGCCTCAACTGAATTCACGAATGATACATCTTGCTACTCGATATTATTTTGCATTGTTAGAGGGGTGTCTCATCGTGTGATGCAAGTTTTAGCATAAACAGAACATTTCACTATAAATAAAATAGCAATTCTAACAAGCATAATGAAAGGTGGAAGCACCGCTGTGTAATTCAACAGATACAATCTAAAAACTCTATATACGAAATGGAACTTTCAGCACAATATTGAAATTCTCGACATTTGACTTTATCATTTCAACAACCGTTGTGTATTTGTATCCGTTGTTTTCACGTGATGTAGCAGAAAATGTGTACGCATAGATCCGCCATTTTGAGCTTCAAGCCAGTGACAACCGGTGTAACGAAAAGCGTGTTTTCCATAATGCCGCTTTTTGGGTGTTCGAACCGCAAAGGTTTACAACAAGATGTAAGCTTATTTACAGTGCCGAAATTTTTTACTAATCAGGGTGAAACAATGAAATAATCGGAAGAAAGACGTCGTTAATAGAAGGCGGCTGTCAACAGAAAGTACATTGAAACTGAAGAGAGATGGGAATTAACGCTTGTTTGTTCTAAATATTTCGTCGGAGGTTATGTTAACATTAATTTTTCAGTTGAGCTATATGTTCAGCTTGATTGTTACAGACACTTTAATCCAAGTTATAATTTTACCATATCTTGGTTTACAAGTCCTGATACAAACAGCAGGGACCAGTCGTTTTGGATATAAAAAATAGATAACAATGTTACGTTTTAGATTAAGAGTATCAGGAATATATATTGACAGTTCTATTCATATTTTGTTGACTTATGATGTCTTTTCTCTTGACGTGCATAATACATTAATTCTTTTGAATAAAGTCACTATCTCAGTTGCTTTCCTTTTCTTTTCTTTTTTTACGGTGTTTAAACTTAATTGCATGATAGAACAAGTCCATCATAGTTGCCAACTCAAGATATTGGTTACACGGAAATGACTTCACCTGCAATAAGAGCAGCTCATGCGAGATTTATTCGGGCCAGCCAGCGGAAACACAAAAGAAAGATTTCAGATGCAGTATCATCTCTAGTACAGTGTGCTTCAATGGCGCAACATCTGAAGCATTCCCAGTCATCAGCGGAGTCAAACAAGGCTTTGTCCTTGCGCCGACGCTCTTTGCCATCTTCTTCTCCATGCTTCTCCAGTACGCATTCAAGGACTGCAGCGAGGGAGTGTACATCCATACCAGGGCTGACGACAAGCTGTTCAACATCGCCCGTCTCCGTGCTAAGACTAAAGTCACAGAGGTACTCGTCCGTGAATTGCTCTTCGCCGACGATGCATCCTTGACATCACACACGGAAGATGGACTTCAGCAGCTGGTATGCCGCCTCTCCTATGCTTTTAAGGAATTTGGACTGACCATCAGTTTGAAGAAAACGAACGTCATGGCGCAGGACGCAGACTCCCTTCCCTCTGTCACCATCGATGTGTACAACTTGGAAGTTGTCGAGAACTTCACATACCTCGGGTCTAACATCTCCAGCTCACTCTCCATTGATTCTGAGGTGAACGGCAGGATTGCCAAGGCAGCAGCAGTGATGGCCAGACTTAACCAGAGAGTCTGGAACAATCCCAACCTCACAGAGACGAGCAAACTGCGTGTCTACCAAGTCTGCGTGCTCAGCTCACTTCTCTACAGCAGCGAAACATGGACCGCCTATGCAAGACACGAGAGGAAACTCGACAGCTTCCACCTGAGATGTCTGCGGCGCATTCTGCACATCCAGTGGCAGGACAAAGTACCCAACACAGAGGTTCTAGAACGCGCCAACGTGAACAGCATGTTCTCCATTCTCAGCGAGAGGCGCCTTCGCTGGCTTGGCCATGTCAAGAGAATGGGCCCAGGCCGCATTCCCAAGGACCTGTTATATGGGGAGTTAGCAGAAGGTGCACGACCAACTGGACGACCACGTCTGCGCTACAAAGATGTTTGCAAGGAGGATATGAAGACGGCAAACATCAATGTCAACCGTTCCAGCTGGCGTCTATCTGTCAGGCAGGGAGTTCAAAACGCAGAGGAAGAGAGAAAAATAAAACGAGCTGAAAAGAGAGCCAGAAAGAAGGATAAACAAAAGCTTACTTTGGAGCTACGCCATCGTCTCCCGTAGACGGACGGATGCCAAGAAGAAGAATCCAAGAAGAGAATCATCTCTAGTAACATTGAAAAAGAGGTGCATATAATTTGAGGACAATGATTCCAGTGGCATATCATTACATGCTGAGAATAAAGATAAACAGAATGACAGTACATGTAAAGAACACAAAGTAATGGAACATGCGTCATTTCAACCTGCATATCAAGATGAAGAATTATCAAAGGCAATGGACGTCCAAACTGACTTGACAGTCGAAGCTATCAAACAACTAGAAGATGATAACGAATCCAGACTTATCGAAGCCACACCAAAAAAATAAACGGTGTGATTTTAAAGGACTATACATTGCCCAGTGTTGGTGTATTAAAACTAAATTTTCATTGGACATATGAGTAACAACAGTAAGAGTGTGTCAAAAGAAAATGAATTTCTATTGTGTCTTGAGAAACTTCGAATGATTTATTTTTCCCAAGACATAGCCAGTCATTTGAATGTTTCTTTACCTACGGTGTAAATAAGTTTTCACAATACTCTGGATATATTCTACATTAGACAGGCTTTCTAGTGCAGTGGCCAAATCGAGAACACTTGAGGAAGCAATGTCTATGTGTTTCAGAAACGAGTTTGGCGAGAAAGTTGTTATTGTGGTAGACTTTTGAATTATTTACAGAGAAGCCAAGCGGTGCTCTGAACAAGTGTACACATATTCCAATTACAAACATAACCATACTATGAAATATATAATAGGCATTACCCCACAAGGTGTTGTTACATTTATTTCTGATGGATGAGGAGGTAGAACCTCTGACAAGTATATAACAGAAAAATCAGGACTTCTGAATAATCTATTACCAGGTGATAAAATGATGGTTGACAGACGCTTTGACATAGGAGATGTTGTGCACTTTTATCAAGCTGAATTAGCCAGCCCTTCCTTTGCACGTGAAAAAGCAGTTACGTACACTAGAAGTTGAGAAAACAAGAAAGAAATTGCTTCTGTTCGAATTCATATGGAACGTGTTATTGATCTTGTGTTGTGAAAATTTAGAATTTGAGTGAATTATCCACATTGATTTTATTAAGTTGGAACATAGAGAGTGTTCCAATTATTGACAAAATTGATAAAGTGACTTGATGTTTAACAAATTGGTGACTTTTACCAGATATTTGCCATCATCAACATTATAAACTACTATTTTCATTATAATATATACAGTATATTAGCAGTTTAAAAACCATAACATGGTGGGCACTGGTAAATATACTCAACATTTGCACTTACCACAATACCATCTTCCTTTCGGCACATGTCTGAGTTTTATACAACTGATATGAATCCATACCTTTGGGCAGTTTTCACTTTCACACATTATCCTTTATCCTTCATCATCTCCACTATAAATGCCGTACTTTCTGTCGGCATGAGTGGAAATAGTTTTGTTCTCTTTTCTAGCAACTGCATTTGGACTAAGGACTTGTCTCTGTGAAAAATATTTACATAGGAGTTCAGGTATAACACATTTGGAGTGAAAATATAAAGCTTTTGAAGACATTGTTTGTCACAGTTTATTGTCTCTATAAACTCGTTCATAGTGATAGTCTTGAAAACACCATACACAAGTGTCACAGTACTGTCGGTCTGGTAAAAACATTTGCACCTGATAGTAATATGTGTGTTTACAATCAATTCTTAACCGATTGTTTATCAATTTCAACCACGGTGCATGCAGGATAGGTTTGTATTAAATGTTGTAGGGGCATTTAATCTCCAGACACCATTCCCACAACATTCACAAGAAATAATGTAATATGGACTAGCACCAAACTGGGGTATCATTCATTGATAATCAAGCCACTGATTACAAGCTTATAAATTGACATGTTTACTCTTAACTAATGCTAAGTATTCTATCTCTATTTCATGTTTAGTTCCTCAGGCTGATGCCGCACTATAGAAGGGCATCTTATTCCCATAAGATGCACAAATTGTTTTCAGTACTGTCGGAGATGGCTGTGAAATGCTAGCGTGGCATACACGATAATAATGGGAAGCTGTTATTCTTCCTGTACGATATATGTGCCAGAAGAGACAATTTGATTGGCCCCTTTCCAAGATATGATGCTTCTTACTTTTAAACATATATGTCTATAGCACTATACTTCTCTATCACCTGTTCGTATGATGAATCTGAACAACTTGTATTCTTACTGCAAAAGCATACCCGACTCAAGTCAATTGGCCATTCTGCAAATAACGACATAGGTTTGAGTTCTCTGAGAACTTGTCATTGCCTCTTAACAATAGAATGGAAGCCTTTGACACATTTTGATGAAGCGAATCCCAAAATAGGTTCTCCTCATTTGCTGTAGGCGATGGTATGTCTGATGCTAAAAGGTTGTCGTTTTTACTGCAGACTGTAAATCCATATATTTAAGTCGTTTGTGTGGTGTCCCAAATGTAGCAGAAGTAGGAAATATCCAGTATGCAGGTACATCAGTCACTGTAGCTTTGTTGCATATTGTTGCACCTGTCTCCAAGGCAAACAGAACTGCTTCAGCGTGAGCATAATATTCCCCAAGTCCTGCCATGTATGTTCGTTGTGCTGATTCCGCACTCTCATCTGTGGCAAAAATAACTCGTGGCAATAGAGGTTTATCTCTGACTCGCATATTGGGTCACCTGGAATTTAGAATGGAAACGTTACATAATATAATATATAATGTACAATATTGCCGAGTACACTAGCTTTTCGTACATGTTGAATGTATCTGTAGCGTCCCGAGCTTTAGGTCTGCACAAGGTCAGCTTTTACTAGATGTCAACTTGGGATTTTAATCACAAGACAGGAAAGCTATTTAAGTTTCAACAATTTAATAAACGCTAATAATGGTAAATATTAACAGTGCCATATGCATGAACGGATCAAGAATGAAGTCAAAACTCTGAAATAGGTCCAAACGAATAGATAATACCTAAACTTCTTTAATTACATAATAGTGTGGCTCAGAGCAAAGTTAAGAACGTACATAATAAAACAATCACTACAAACCAATAATGTATTTCTCAGGAAAGAGTACAAACCATAATGAGTTGAATTATAGAACACGAAAAACGATACCACTCAAAAATGTGTTTCCCAGTGAGTTTAGTATTGTTATGGTCCAGAATGCACTACTACTTTGGAATATAAATTTGGAATTGTTTTTCTTCTTTATAGCCAACTAAATCTCACTTTAATGTACTATGGAAATAATGAATACTCCCTGTAGGAATAGTACAATGAATACTCCCTTGTATACACGTTTAGTTATTTACCGTAGCAACAGTACTGATATTTTGATATACGTATCTGGTTGAATTTGGAACATTATATCGTCTGTAATGGTTTATATTGGTATAATGTGATCTCTATAGTAAGCATACCGCGGTCGTATTAGCTCTATTTCACTGTCGTCTTATTTCATATAAATAGTCTCTCTGCCGGTCGGAATGCGTCTGCCAGAATACGGCACACGACTGGTATTTATACCCTTGAGACCCACTGGTCTTACGCAGAGATTGATGGGAAAAACCTTGGTCGCAAGTGCGTGAGGGAAACACACGAGTATATCGATTGACACTTAACAACACCTTAGAAACGCTCAAAAGTATTATGGCGGGTGAATTGTGATTCGCACTTACACAAATACTTTGGCAGTGGAGTTACTCTATATTTGGGCATTTGATGTGAAGATATTCACATCTGAACTTAACTCTTTATCCCAGAAAACGAATATATTAAGCTAAATAGTGTTAGAGGATATAAAAGAGGCCAAAACACAACGACCAGAAAGACCGATTTGGACCAACATTGACAACGGGATACAACCCCGTACGAAGTAAGTGCCAACCACAATCACCCAGATTAATAATATATTAATAATACAAAAATCACTAAACGTGATATTAAAACATTTTTACAGTTATTTATTGTGCCTAGCAACCCTACAAGTCCCTTATGTCCTCATGTACGTATTAAAATCTATCCCATTTTGTTGACCACTGATATATATATATATATATATATATATATATATATATATATATATATATATATATATATATATATATTACTGAAATTGAATATTTAATGTTGAGAAGTGTGAAAATTATGTTTAAATGAGCCACACACTATACATGTTTTATAATACCAGAGTTTATCACAGTATCCATACATGTAAATGAGGAATCTTTACATTTACTATAAATGAACCCGATTACTAAACGTGTGGTAATAGCGAACTCGCAAAGGGATGAATGGTCCGAATAAAATTGAAAATTTTGACTGATTGTAACCCCCTGAATATGTCATCACAAACAAGCTACTGCACTAATAAAATGAAGTTACGTTATGTAAAGAGAAAAAGAAAAAATCCCGGAAGTTTATATAGCTTTATTCTCAACAAATAAACCCAATTAATTTCCTTTTGCAGTATTTCTTGGATCCAGTCGTCTTGGAAAAGCTTCCATGCATCAAGAGACTTGTAGTTCTTCAACTGATCCTTGGCGTATGGTAATTGTTGAAAAATTAAAAAGTGAAGAACGTCTACTCAGCTGACCTCAGGGCATTTCGTCATATCGTCGCAAAATGCTTCGGCAGGAAGTTCATATGGATCGCTCTGTAATTTAGCAGGTTTCCGGATGTGTATTGTAAAGTGTCAAGGGTCAATATCAAATACAATGGAAAAGATGGACAGCTCACGCCTTTTTCAGTTACTAGATCTCTATAGTATATTGTAGTGTGAAGAAATGGTGTGTTTACCACAAAATTTCTTATTTAAATGACGAAGCAGAAAACAAAACAAATATAAATAGTCAACACAGTTTATTATATGACTTACAGGCTTATACGTGTTTTCTCACAAAGTTAAGGGCTACAAATGGTGAAATATGATCTTTGCCAATTTTGAGAACAGATGTTTGATAAAGCATGTTGAAATGAAAACAATAGTTTCAGTGTTAAATTGCATGTGAAAATCAACTTCAATGTTCCATTCGTCCTAATTCACATAATCTCTAACTTAGATCATCCCAATTCCCAAACTAATCTTAAACAGACAAATAAGTTAATAGTTCTTAAAATGTGCTCATATGACGTACCGAAGTGGTAATGATTTTGTGCATCCAGTCAAGGTACGGAACCAGACTCGGGTTTGTGTTTTATAGTCCAGTGTTAAATATGGTAGAGGGACAGTCTGGAATCGGATGTTAATAGTGTGTCGCGTTTGTTGGCTGAGACGGAATCAGGTCACAATTAGTACTTCCAGTTAAGTAACCAATGTAGTTCTAGTCTATTTTTATAATTTTTTTCCTCTCTCCTTTTGTTGGTGACAGAATTATTTTATTTATGCATTTTTGGTAGGGATTTAAAGGTAATTGTTTATTCTTGATAATATGAGATCAGGGTGTTGTTATCTGTGTGTATTTCGACGACAGTGCACAGTGAGTAATAATGCATTGGTAATGATTCCGAAGTGAAATCTCTGTTCTGTTTACATGCTGCTCTGTTGACAGTCCAGCATCTCAAAAAAGAGGAGGCCAACCTTTGACAAAAACTTCACCGTGAAGTCATCTTTGAAGGTATTTTAGATTAACAAATTATTTGTATTGATTGTCACACAGTGGAAGTATGAAGTGTTGGTGTTCAAAAGGGTCAAAGTTTTCGTCCAAGTGCTCTTGAGAAACAAAAACTAAATTTGCTATATCTTCCTTAGTTATAGGAATTTGTCAATGCAGTAAAAACCTTATTGTAATACAAGATAAGCACTGACTGAAAATATGTTCGAAAATACAAATATTGATAAATTAAATTTTAATGGCAATTTAAATAAACATTTAAACTTTAAAAACTAAATTTTATTGAAAAGTTAAATTTGCATACAAGTTTTAAAACACAGTTTGACAAATTTTAGACAGAAAAGTTGACTAATGAATGGTATTTAAAACAAATGGTAGTTTGGGTCTGTACAACTGATAACATTTTTCCCTGGGGTAGTGTAGCAACATGGCTCATAGTGATTTTGGTAGCAAACCGCAATATGTCTGTCCAGATACATACAGGTGTACACACTAAAGAAACAATGACAGTTGCTATGTTCCACATTTATTGTGTCAGGTACTTAGTTGTTTCCATAACTAATAGCACATTCAGATTTAAAGTTCTGATGGGACCACTACCATGTTTTATAGCAAAAATGCATTCCATTTCAATGTCGATAACTACAAAAGGTGACAATGGAATGGGAAAATAGTTTCTAGGGAGGCTCTACCTTACTAAAAAATGATGCCGATCTCTCTCGTGAAAACCTGAGCCATGTCTTTAAGGTGCTCTATATCAGTGTGATGATATGAACTAAGCTTGGTCACTTATGCCCTTATGAAACCTTGCTATCACCACCGAACTACTGAAGAGCTTCCAAGCTGATCCAGCTCTAACACTTTGTTCCAGATACCAGGCTAGACCTGAAAAGATACAGTATGTTTCACTTAATTCTAGAAAACAGTATGATCTAGGTAAATGAAGTTAAAACGTGTTAGATATGGTGATTTCAAAATAACATTAAGATTGCAAGCATGGGGAATAATATTAAACTTGACAGAGTGACACTCAGAAAAGTGAAGCAATAGCCATGTATTAAAGTGATAAATTCAACCTAAATATATATGAGGTTTCGCGAAGCAAATGTAACCATTTACAGGTAAAATAAATAATCAAGTAGATTATGTACCATGAAGTTTAAGGCAATGTTGGGGCGGTGAGGTTCGATCATTGGTGCAAACATTAGTACATACCAGTATACAGGAAAGTCAAGTGACAATGTACTAAATTAGAATAAATTACTATAAGCAATATTATGCATGACGGAAATGACAACTTTGGATATTGCAAGTGAATACAGCCTAATGTGGTCACACTCCCGATATAGATATCAGAACCAAAAACTTTTCTATATGTAAACGCTGCTTTTAATAGATTGATTTTATGAAGCAAGAACGCTATATTTGTGTTGTGAAACTTGCATAATTGTAATGTATCTACCTAGATATGATCAGAAATGTCTTTCATCATCTTGTATTAATAATAGCTAGTAGTTTGATGGTCTATACAGTCTTTTTTCTGACATCGAGGGGTACATGGGTAGAAAGCCTCACCATCTGTATGCTGTTGGCGTGTCTTCTCAATTATTAATCTTACGACTATATGACTGCTGACAGAATTTTAACCATATACCAGTCACTTGATGAAAAATAACAATGCAATATGGAGAATATGACAATTACACCTTTGCGAGTTTAATTGTAAATATCAAAAGCCATATGCCAAATAAGGATTTAATATCCAGATAATAAAACATTAATCAAGTTAGATCTTTTAATTAACGCAAACAAATTAAACTAAACAATACAGAGAGATCAAACTTTTCAAACCAATGTCTTCACTGCAGACAAGTAATACAGTAAAATATGTCTTGAAAGACAACTGTTATGAGACACCACCTGTCTTGAAAGACCACATTCTCAGTGCATGGATATATTCATTATGTAGTGTTATGACCTGCCATGATATACCACCTGCCTTATGACACCATTATTGTTTGTCAGAAGAGGTGGTCTTTCAAGACCGGTTCTACTGTACCAAATTCTAAAGATGATCAAACGGAAATAGCAGCGCTTCAAATATGCTTTAATTTAAGTAGAAAGAGAACTTTAAGTATTATGGAAAGATAATATTTAAAGCCTGCTTTAAAACAATGCCACATTCTTGTTCAGTATGCACACTGTCTTGAACATTGGTGGTCTTTGATGTTTTTTGTAGTACTTTCTGTGTTTGATATATCATTATGGCAAGGTTTGATAAAAGCATAGTTATGGATTTTCCTGTGGTGCATGCACATCCATTTGTGCCACCATGTCCAATGTACACATTGCAAGAACTAGTTTGATTGTAAATGTCAGTTTGTGTCTAACGGTGAACTTAAAAAATGGGGAGTTTTAAGGTGTTTTATGTCATCTTGTACGTTATAGAAATATTCATTTACATGATCATCATATTTGACAATGTTTTAACAGGGTTCGTACGGTCTTTGGGGGTTTGGGGAAAAATGAGGTAGCTTTTTCAAGGCCTTGAAAGTTTGGAAAAATCAAGCAGATTACCCCAAGGTCTTTAAGAGTCTTTGAAAATTGAAATAAACCCCAAATTCTAATTTCTTTACATAATCACAAATAAAATTGTAAAAAATTGTTAGATTCGGATATATAATCTGACTAAACCAACCCGTTTGTTTGTGTAAAAAAAAATACTGATTTCAATAATGGAAACCTTTAATGTGATAAAAAGTGAAAGGAACTTAGTCAATTCATTGATTGATTTATAATGTCTAGCCTGACAGAGTTGACTGGCCCTAACACCGTTATAATCTGCGCGTTTCATGCTTAACAGAAGTTTTCAGTATAATAGATGGACATGCTCGAGAGCCTATTCCATTACCTGGACAAGTCCATTTTTAGAAATGGGGTGTGTGCACCACTACAGATGTACATATATATGTCGTCTGATTCTGAAATTTATAGTGTCGAATCAAGCAAAGGAAAAGAATGACAACAAATTTGCCTTTCACGTGAATTTAACAAGCGGTTTAATTTCTATGTTCATGTGTGCAAAGGGATATATTTCCGAACTCCAACATTATTGTAATTTACGGAACTATCCGGCAGATACCGAAAAGGATGAACTAAGTCATTATGCTGTCTGATGGAAATAAAGTAGCAGATAGTGTACACAATATGGCGCCATGTTCGTATGGAAAGTCCATTAAGCATGCAAGATGCAGGGGATGCCAGTATTAGTGCCATTCTGTTCACGGTCAGGATGTAAATTATAAATCAATGATTCAATTGACTTAGTTATGTGCACTTATTATCACATTCAATTATTTTGTTATTGAAATCGATGGGTGGGTACAAACAAACGGGAATGTGAAGTCAGACAATAGTGGAGTTTCCCTGGTTTCTTTTAATTGATGACCCGTTCCATTTCCTTGCCACCGCAGTAAGAAACGAGCATTTGTTTGGCCATCCAAAGTTGGGACTTCGATAATACATGCATTCTTCATCAAAGCAAGCCGGCTACACTCTTCATCAAAGGCAGTCAGCACCATAACTATTTTCAGCACGTTTTGTGTTCTCTAATTTGATGGTGATTGTTTATCGTAATCATATCATTATATATGTTTTTAGGTGTTATTTAATATTGTAAAGCGCTTAGAGCTTCTAAAGATTAGTCACTATACAAAGTCCTCATTATTATTATTATTATTATTATTATTATTATTATAATCACAAATAAAATTGCCCAAGGTCATTAAATGCAGATGTAGATAGTTATCCTGGCTTCTTTTAATGAATCATTCAATTTAATTGGACGAGTCCATCAGCTTTGGCGAATCAAAATGTTCATTACAGTATTTTATAATTTTTTTCAACAAGATTGTTCAGCCAGTTGAAGTTTGATTACATTGAACAAGCGCTCACTCTATGTAGAAAGTGCATGAAAGTAACACATGCTCGAGGATTCAAAATTTGTTCAGTCGATTTACGTCTTCAGTATTTGCTTCACCTCGTGTTTAACAATGCCAGGTCTTTGCTCTTTCACCAATATCTGGCGTGAACAAGAGAAATACAAGGAATGGCTGAAAAAGGATAAAACATTAACGAAAGGCATTTTGTACATTGTGTAAAAAGATGATCAACATGGCTTCGATGGGAGAAGGAGCCCTTACAAGTCATGCTAAATGTAAGATGCAAATTAGTACACAGTAACTACACACTGTTATGCATTATGTGTGAAGCAGGATGAGAAGAAGAGTCCCAATGTGATTTAATCAGTATGGAAAATTAGTGGATAAAGTTATCCAATCGGCAATCATCCATTGAAATGATTCAGTAGAACAGATGACAGCCTTGATGAAGTCTTTTATTCAGTTCTTCACAAAAGAAAGGAAATGTTGAATTTTGGAATGTTCTCCAGAAAATGTTGTTTTTGTCACATGGGCCGGCAACAGTGGAGAGAGGGTTTTCTGTCAACAAACAGGTATCTGTTGAGAACCTCAGCAGAGAAAGCATCAGAGCTCAAAGGCTAAACATTGACACAATGAGAAAAGCAGGTGGACCTTTGGCAATCATCATTATCAATGAAATAATGACACATGTCTCCTCTGCAAGACATAAGCACCATGCCTATCTGGATAAGAAGACAGCAGAGAAGCATGAGGAGACAATCACAAAAGTAAAGAAATGGGAGTTAGCCATGAAAAAAGTGGAGGAACTTAAAGTCAAAAAGCTGTGTCTTGAAGCTGACATTGCCAATCTACATGCTTCCTCTGTTCAGAAGACAGAAGTAGAGTTAAAAGGACTCATTGTGCTTGTCACGGAGTCAAATGCTTTTAGAAGATCAGAGGAAAAGGTGACAGCGGTGGCTTCTGTTTCAAAAATGATTGAAGAGAAGAAACAGCAAATATAATAATGCATTTAAAGCAGTGCTGATGTCTGTTAAGAGAACAGTTTATTTTTTATTAAATCTGATGAATAAGTTAGATATTTCTGAAATAACAATGAATGTTAACCTATCTTCCAGATTATTATAAAACAATTTTAGGAATTTAATTATAGTTTGGATTTCATTATTAATCAGTATTGTAGTATTTTGCATTCGTTGTTTTCTCATATAACCTGTATACAAAATGTTAGCGAAAATAGGTCTTGGAAATCTGTTTGTGGTCTTTGAAAGTTTGGGAAAAGTCTTTTAATTTATCATTCGGAGCTCAGTATGAACCCTGTTTAACTAATCATAGAGAAAGCCAACCAGGATCTTTCGTCGTCACGGTAAGGAGATCACCAAGAGACTGATTAAATCTCTACTGACCGTTAACATCACTGAGCAAATTTAACAGATTGTCTCAGGCATGCATTAGGTTGTAACAGCCCCCGTCCATGGACATTAAGAATGAGATTTAACGAACGTACAAGAACAAGTTCAAGCTCGTCTGAAGTATCACTGTACATCCACAATGTTTGCCCTGGCCATACTTTAACTCGGTAAAAATTATAGATCGAGCAAAATGCCTGCTTTGAGCATGGGTCACATGAATCGAGCTACATTCATGCACACAGACTGACGCAGAACAGGGATGGGGGCCGTAACAAGTGGTCTTAACAGTCAGTAGAGATTAAGTCGGACAGCAAACGAAATCCTTAGCATCAGAACGAAAGCTTCATTTAAGCTTTTTCTGTTTTGTTTATGTATGTGATTAAACAGCTTAAACATTATACATTTAACTGTACATGTAAAATAAGCATCATTTGGGTACTAATTTCATTTACATTTTTGACTTTTCATAAAAATTTACCCAGTCCGTGTGTTATACTAATATCTTGAGGTTCTATCTAAAATATATGACCCTCTATATATTCTGCCTTGGGTTTCATTCTTGATTGTGTCATTTTTATCAAGTTGAGACTTGCAATCAACATCCACACCTATCTGTCATCTCTATTAGCAGAGTATATTGTTCTCTAATCAGAATTTACTAATTTGAGTCTTGGAAGGTATCGGCTTGGTATGAGATGAGGCTCATGGTGACATTAGTTTGTCAAGAGTAACTTTAGTCAGATTATGTATTGGTGGGGTAGGGATGACTTATATGCTGAAATTAAATTTCTCAAGAAATGACTTACCTGAGTATGGGTAAGTATTGGATGGGTTTGGTGATGAGTTACATGCTGACATAACATTTTTCAAGTAATAACCGATTTGTGTATTGGTGGGGTTGGCATGGATCGGCCTGGGCTTCGCCAATGTCGCAAATTGCGACTTTTTAATTCCTTATTGGCGACAAAATATACCATCTGGCGAATGTTTTGGGTGCATAATTTGTACATACAATCATGGATTTGGAGTGGAGAAATTCAAAGGGACCACAAAAGGAAACCACATAATTAGATACACAATCTACTGGAATCTATATATTACATAAACAAATCCTTTGTTCGTACTGACAAATCCATCTTTACAGTGCATCGTTACATCATACTCCTCTTATGTTGATATCTGGTCTGAGTACCGTATGATGTGATACACTGTCATTCTACCGGACTATACATACAATCGACCGACCCCTGAAGACGCCAACAGAAACAGCTGCAATTAATTCAACAACGGCTAATCTTTTTGTTTGTGTTTTGTTTTTAAATATATCAAAAAAGTATTTTTGCTGAAACTTCAGAGAAAACTGATTTCCTTTGAGGTACCGCTTGCTGTGTATAAATACAAAGCAAATGGAAAAAATCTCAATCAGAATTATATACTGTCAATAGTGCAACATTATCGTGGGCAAACGCAAGTAAGCCATTGCATGTTCGTCATCCCATCATAAGAGTAAGTTAAAAAAATTAACATCATTTGAGTTTAGTGCAAATTCATAAGAGATCAGTCACTGAACCTGATGTTGTACCCGGCAGTCCAACATCATCTATATGTAGTGATGGTAGCAATGGTTCAAGTGCAACACCATCATGATGAATGGGTCAAAAGTTTGTAAAATAAAAACAAATTCTCGACAATTGGAAACTTGGGCATCCGTAGCTTAGATATGATACAAGGTTAAGGCAGATGTTATGTGATATATGTGTCAAGGCACAAGTCGTCAATTCATTTACAACTGCTTGTGATATTTTGAAGGAGGAGTGTCAACAGGCATCAATCCAAGCAGGGTAAGTAATGAATGTTAGTTTTTTTCATTGATCTTTTACATTTGCTGCCAATCCCGTGTTATGACTAATGGGACTTAAACTATGCAACAAAGAAATAGCAAAATAATTGAAAATAATTTATTTCTCAAATTACAGGAGTGAAAGAATTAAATTAACTTACAGCATGGTGAATGAATTCCTATTTCCTAAAAGTCCCATCAATTCCAATAGTTCCAAAAAATCCGAATACGTTCCAATGAAAAATGCCCCTTCTGTTTTGAAGTTTCATATGTACAGAAAAAATTAATTTCCAAAGAATTCAAATAGTCGTTGAATTAATTTAGTTAATACCGTAGTTATTCTAGCGTGTCATGCAAAAACTAAATCGTTTTAAAAGCGAAGTCAGGAGATTGTATCCGAAAACACGCAGATTGGGACCTACCATCGGAATGTTTTTTGCGGCATATTTAAGCATCGTTTTCACTAAATATTCTCATATATTCGGGTCTAATACACGTGAAATTCTCAAAAAGGAAACGCAGTTTCTCCCTGTGGAGTGCGTTATTTGCCCCCCCCCCCACGTGCCCCCATTTCAATCTATACAATAACTGAAGGTTAGACTTAAGCCTCTTCAACATACTTCAAAGAAACCGCCTGTTCTACAGTGAATGAAAGCACTAGCAATTGATTGATAAATAAACCATGCCCCTTGTGGAGTACATCCAGAGTATTATGAAAACTTGTTTGCACAGTAGGTAAAGAACATTCAAATGATTGGCTGTGTCTTGGAAAAATAATTCATTCGAAGTTTCCCAAAACACAATAGAAATTCATTTTCTTTCGACAGACACTTACTGTTGTTTATCATATCTCCCTCTATTAAATTAACAACTAGTTTTAATACACCAACATTGGGCAATCCCGTGTCAAATGCTACTTTTTCAGAATTGTCAACATAAGATAGAAGGTTGTATAGTCCTTTAGTCACTGAACCTGATGTTATACCCATTTAGTTTCTTTGGCTTCGATGATTCAGTGTTTGTTATCATCTAGTTGTTTGATTGTTTCGACTGTCAAGTCAGTCTGGACGCCCATTGCCTTTGATAATTCTTCACCTTGATATGCAGGTTGAAATAACACATAAGTTTGTGATCATTGCATGTACTGTCATTCTGTTTATCTTTATTCTCAGCATATTGTAATGGTGTACAACCAGATTATGTAATTCAAATATAACACTGGAAGGAGGGGGGCTGTCAGGTGTGGCGGGGGACAACTGTTACAATCTATTTTTGTTGGAATAAGTATATTATTCTTGTTATTCGATAGTGTAAAACGTGCTATTTTTAAAGATCCAAATGTACTAACTTGACACTTTGCTTTTTCTTTTTGTCACCTTGGATTTTGGCGCCGACTGTACTCGTCAGTTGTCTGACCAACAATGACAGTGATCCCCTATTTATAACTTTTCCGCAGACACCACATGACGCAATTCAACCAGTCGCTGAATGCACGGCAACCCATGTAACAAATTAGTGTCTTGTATGGTGTGTCGTGTATTGCATTGTACACAATACAGTTTTTGTATGGTATACCATGTCAGCATTACAAATACATAAATTACATAGCAATAAATATTTGAATACTGTATGACTTGTCTATGAAATGAATAAGAACAATTTATGAGATCAAGTTTATGTGATATTAAACTTTATGATGATAACTTAAGTCTTGAATAATTGAATCGATTCATGTAGACGCGGGTTCTGCACTTGATGCAGACGACCGCTACTGTCACATCAAAACATGAATTGCATACATCAATACAACTGTATTGCAATGATGTTATCACTAAAACATACAAATTACCTTCTTACAGTACCCTACTATCATTAGAGAGAATACTTGCGAATGCGAAAGTATAGAATCTCTAAATACGAAACACTTATGCAAATCCAAAATGGCGGACATCGTCATACAAAGATATACATGGACTTTTCTAGTCATGATTTTGTAGGTATGTTACATAGATTACAAATGGTAATAGCATAAGAGCATATATTTGTAGCAGATAAGCTAAACGGTATACTCCAATGAAAACTTTATGACAGACTTTCAAAGACGTTTTACCGAAAGACCTCTACGTCGAAAATAGGTTACACATGTTAAAATCGGTTGCCAGGATTGGCTGTTAGTTTCACAGTCCATAGACATTACAGATAAATATAATTCTATGTTTTGTAAGTGATTCTTATTCATATGTACTATATTTATAAAAACAAACTTTATAGAAGCAAAGACTGAAAAAAGTATCCGAGTTATTGTGACTCTAACCATGGTCATTACACTCTTCTCCGCCAAGTTACAAAATTCTCCTGAAATTTCTTTTCTCAGTAAATCAGATTCAGAGGTTGTTTTGTTTTTTAGCATTTTAAAGAAAGCATCTAGTCAGCATCTAGGCGCAGGTTGACCCCATCAGTCTTCTGTATTAAAGAATCATAACCATTGTCACGACTTTCTGTCCCTTGTTCCAATATGGACAACCAATGATTCATTGCAGGTTCTTCTGCACCTTTCTTGGCTACATGTCTTAAAACTTCATAGGTGTAATATCTGCTTTTTGCCAAACATTGGTCCTTCTTCCTCAAATGAGATGTTGCTGTTCCTGGTAGGGCCAGGAAGTTGAAGGTGTCTAATAGATCTAGCCTTTCTTGGGGTGGGAACTGCAGACTGGTCTTTGCAGAAGATAATGCCATAGCTGTATCTTCCCATATCAGCAGTTTTCTGTCATGGGTCATTCCCTCCCATCCTTTTCTTGGCCACTTGATGGATGTGTGGCCAATTGCAAAGGTGATGTCTTCTTCAGACATCGAGTTCCAGAACCGCCTAGATGGCGGAAATAATGGCAGGCATCCTTGAGACAGCAGGGTAACTGATCTGGCCTGATTTGTAGACATTTCCTCTTAGGGTCTGGGTCCATCTGTTTGAGATGTTTTAGCACACTGACTGCGGACAGGACAAAACTTCGATAGCTTCAGTGGGAATGGCACAGTGACTAATGTTGCTGGTAAAGCTAGTTCTAGTTCTGGCTGCAAGATCATGGCAGACTCTGGCAAAGAGGGTTCTTCTATCTCCCTTAGCTTTGCTCTTTTGGCTGCTTTCCACTCCGAGGAGATTGCTCGGGAAACAGATAGAATATATTCTGGTGACACCCCAAGTGCATCTGCAATCTCCTTCTTACGGTAACTCCGGGTCTGGTCAGACAGTGGCACAAACTGGCCGTCAGGGCAGATGAAAGATTTGGCATCAAAGTTGCCGTTCTTCTAGAGATGGCAACCAAGGCCTTAGGGTCATATAGGACTTGATCCTTCAACAATGCTCAGTATTGTATGAGGGCCTGTAGTACTGTTACATTTATATTTTGTGGGACCAAACAATCTCACACAGGATCATTTTCCCCATGTCTGGTCTAGTAGGGCTATATGCATTAATACTGGCATCGTCATCCTCATAATCAGGCTGGAAATGGGATTCATCAAATCTGTTAGTCATGGCATTGGTCTGCTGGTCCTGGTTCGTCAACTGGAGTGTGGGTTGGGATGTATTTTGTCTACCTTCTGCTTCCCAGCCTTGTAGCCACTCACTCCTGCTTTGGGTGGATCTAGTGATCTTCCTTGTCCATTATAATACTACAACTCTGGCTCTTATGACTAGTAGGCCATGCCACCTGGTGGTTCTGATAAAGCGCTTGTAGTCGTGTGGATACAGCGATAACCAAAACGCATTGTTTTCACTGAAGAACTCTTCAGGCACTCCATTAATGTTGTCAAAATGATGCATCTTACAATGACTCTTGAGGTCAAGGCCGCGCTTGAATGTCCGCTCCTCTTGGTAGCACCATGGGTAGATAACTACTAGGCGACCATGTGATGATGGAATCATGTGGTTTTTCAGTTCTCTCTTGCTGTTGAAAGTTTTGTTGCATAGCCAACAAGTCTCCACCATTCTGCAAAGACACAAAAATGATTCATTGTTGGTTGCTGCAATTACTCTTTCTTACAGCATAGGTTATAGCTATATAAATCACAGATTTGGAAGGGAGGTGGGGGATGAAAGGAATAATCAGGTTCTACACAATACATAATGGTAATAATGCTATGTATTTCTGATTCCATCCATGTCAACTCTACTGACATGGAACATGCTCGGTTAATTAGTTCCCTGTCAGGTCAGTGGTATAAGCAGGCACTTAGTTTGTGTTTTGACCCTTTCTTTCTCATTAGTCATGTCCAAACAAGAATTATCTTGTACGCTGTTTTGAACTCATTTTACTCAACATTTGAGGAAACATGGTTGATCAGACCATACCCCTTACCATCGTTTACCATAGGATTCATCTTTGCTTTGACTTGGTCCGTTCTGGATCACCATCTGCCTGACTTATATAGCACTTCCTAATAATACGTCTAATGTCTGCCGGCTTCAAACCACAATTGTAAAATCTGACATGGCCCGTCACGGATCACCATCTGTCAATAAAGGCTCACTATAGTACTCATCAATTATCATTGGAGACGTATACTATTGCTTGAAGGTTACCACTGAAGGTTCATATACTTCTATACTGAAAGGAAAAGGAATACGTACCACACATCCTATAGTTATGGCAAACTAAATATATATATATATATATATATATATATATATATATATATATATATATATATATATATATATATATATATATATATATATTTGGAGACCTGTTTTGGATTACCTCTTAATATGGCAAGTAACATCGTCATTCTTCTTGATAACAACAAATGGTCCTTTCCATTTTGAGGTAAGTTTATGGCATAATCCAACTCTTTTGGATGCATCGTAGATCCAAACTGGCTGTCCTGCTGTAAAGGAACTTTTCTTTGCATGCAAGGCATGCTGCCTTTTCTGATAATTAGAGGTCTTTCTAAGATATTGACGAGCGATATTATGGGCATTCTCCATGTTGGCGCGCAGTCGTTCCAGATAGTGGTCTGGGCCTACTTCATCATAACTGAATTGAGATGGGTATGGTCTCTCTACAACTGCTTCCATTGTTAAGGTGATGTTTCTTCACAACATCATCATATTTGGTGTTTTTCCTGTTGTGGAGTTTACTGAAGCTCGATAGGCCATCATGACTTGGGACAGTTAAGTATCCCAGTGCTTTTGATCCTTTTCAGCATACATGGTTAGCGTTTGTTATAAGGTCCTATTAAATCTCTCAACTGTTCCATTGGCCTGTGGCCTCATACTAGTAGTTCATGTTTGGTCTATTTTCAGAAAGTCACACATTTCTTGAAATATCTTTGACTGGAAGTTTTGACCTTGATCTGTCAAGATCTGTAATGGTGTGCCAAAACGACAGACAAATTCGTTTACAAATGTTTTAATAATGGTGCTGTACTCTTGGTCTGGAATGGGGAAAGCCTCGCTCCACTTGGTAAATCAGTCACAAACAACCAGGATAAACCTTTTGCCACTTTCAGTCACAGGAAGGGGTCCAAGTACATCTAGAGCAACTTTTCATGGGCTCACCAGCTATGTATTTTCCTAAAGGAGCCCTATTGATTTTTCTGGATGGCTTTCTAGCTGCGCACTTATCACAAGTATGACATTGTATGTGTGTCAGTCAACAGGAATATCTGCTTTCCACTTCTTTTTTATCTTCACTATTTTGACCACCTCACTTGACAAAAATATGAGGGTGGTAGGGTTGGTATCCTGGTGTGGATTTCAATTTGACTTTTGAAATCCCACTTCTGACAATAAATTGTAATGCCCTTTTTGGTCCTTAAGGGTGCTGCACATTTCTATACATAGGAACCAATAGTGCTATGTTAGAAAAGGTCAAAAGCTTGGGATTGGGTCGGTGGAAGACGGGTTATATCATCAACATAAAATCGAGAACAATTTGACAATGTTAAATGAATTGTGAAAATAAATAAATAATAAATAAGAGCTATAGTTACTGTGTACAACCAGATTATGTAATTCTAATATAACAAACTGGAAGGAAGGGGGGGGGGTGCTGTCAGGTGTGGTGGGAGACAACTGTTACAATCTGTTTTTGTTGGAATTAATGTATTATTCTTGTTTATTCGATATTGTAAAACATGCTATTTTTAAAGATCCAAAACGTACTAACTTGACGCTGCTTTTTCTTTTTGTCACTTTGGATTTTGGCGCCGACTGTACTCGTCAGTTGTCTGACCAACAATGACAGCGCTTCCCTATTTATAACCTTCCCCCAGACACCACATGACACAATTCAACCAATCGCTGAATGCACGGCAATCCATGTAAACAATCACTGTCTTGTATGGTGTGCCGTGTATTGCATTGTAAATAATATAGTTTTTGCATGGTATACCATGTCAACATTACAAATACATAAATTACATAATAAGTATTTTAATACTGTATGACTTGTCTATGAAATGAATAAGAACATTTTATGAGATCAAGTATATGTGAAATTAAACTTTATGATGATAACTTAAGTCTTGAATAATTGAATCGATTCAAGTAGACGCGGGTTCTGCACTTGATGCAGACGACCGCTACTGTCACATCAGAACATGAATTGCATACATCAATACAACTGTATTGCAATGATGTTATCACTAAAACATACAAATTACCTTCTTACAGTACCCTACTATCATTAGAGAGAATACTTGCGAATGCGAAAGTATAGAATCTCTAAATACGAAACACTTATGCAAATCCAAAATGGCGGACAGCGTGATACAAAGATATACATGGACTTTTCTAGTCATGATTTTGTAGGTATTTTACATAGATTACAAATAGTAATAGCATAAGAGCATAATATTTGTCGCAGATAAGATAAACAGTACACTCTGAAAACTTTATGACAGACTTTCAAAGACGTTTTACCGAAAGAACCTCGAAAATAGGTTACACATCTTAAGATTAGTTGCCAGGATTGGCTGCTAGTTTCACAGTCCATATACATTAGAGATAAATATAATGTTTTGTATCTGAACATTCCAATTCATATTCATATGTACTATATTTATACAACAAACTTTATATAAATAAAGACTGAAATAGTATCAGAGTCATTGTGACTCTAACCATGGTCATTACAAAGATATGCAGGTTGAAATAACGCATGTTCGATAAGTTTGTGATCTTTTCATGTACTGTCATTCAGTTTATCTTTATTCTCAGCATATGATATGCCACTGGCATTGTTGTCCCCGAATTATATGCACCTCTTTCCATTATTAATAGAGATGATACTGCATCTGAAATCTTTCGTTTGTGTTTTCGCTGGTTGGCCCGATTTAATCTCTCATGAGCTGCTCATATTGCAGGTGAAGTCATTTCTGTGTAACCAAGATCTAAAGTTGGCAACCATGATGTACTTGTTCTGTCATGCAAATAATTTTTAACACCTTTAAAAAGAAAAGGAAAGCAACTGAGATAGCGTCTTTATTCAAAAGAATTAGAAGTAGTTAAGTGGGATACCCTAGGGACAATGGGACTTAGCATTAAAAAGACCCCTGGGACACTCTAGGGACAATGGAAATTTAACATGGAGAAAAATCGTGGGTCACTCTAGGGACAATGGGAATTGAACATGGGGAATAGAGTTTGGACTTGTCTAGGGACAAGGGGAATTGAATATGGGATTTTTTTTTTTTAAATTTTTTTAAAAAAAAAAGGGGTAGGCAATTGAAAGGCTATCTCTTTTCGAGAAATATGGCTGGCCCTGAAAAGGGCCTTTGGCTTTCTTCTGCTTCTTCTTCTATTTCCTCCATTTCCTCATCCATTCCCTAATCTTTCCCCAAATTCCTTTGTTCTTCCTTTTTTCTTTTTCAGGTAACCAGTCTGGGTGACCCATAGCCCTGAACTTCTCTTGTATCTTGATCCAATTGTTATTGAGTTTGTCAAAGGCCTCTTTTTCCTTTAAGTTTTCCTTATCCTTTCGTTCTTTATTCCACTTGTCTTTGATCTTTTTCACTTCTTCCTCCATTACTTTTCTCATAAGTTGTTCCGATTTCTTAAGCTGGTCTAGGCCTTTTTTGACAAAGGACCACTCTGTCCATTCCATTACGTCTTCCAAAAAGCACCTGACTTCTATCACATTATCCATGGCTTCCTTTAAGTGACCAATCTTTACATACTCTGGATCTGTAAAGCCTCTTAGTCTTTTTACTTCTTCTTCTATCATCTCTTTCACCAGATCCATAGATAATTTTAGGTTGGTCACTTGTCTTCTGACAAAATCTCGGGTAAGTTCATGCTTCCATTCTCGTTCAATCCTTTCCATCCACCATCCAATACCAAATGTCTTTCAACTGGTTAAACAATTCTGTTACAGCTACCATCTTCCTTATCTTTATTCCGTAGAATGGTTCCAACGACGAACGTGGTGGGTTCTTATAGTGAAAGCGCGGACGTGATGGAAAACATCCCCCAAAACATAAAATTGATCTTACCTAGATCATCACCAAACATCGCGCGGACGTGAAGGAAAACATCCCCCACTTTTCTCATTTCATATAATCAAACCCAATCTATACTCTCCACATACGCTAAGAAACAATAAACAAAATCCATAATCTACTATCCACACAATCGTACGTGAGCGGATACAAAACCCAAACTATACTCTCCACATACGCTAAGAAACAATAAACAAAATCCATAATCTACTATCCACACAATCGTACGTGAGCGGTTACAAAACCCAAACTATACTCTCCACATACGCTAAGAAACAATAAACAAAATCCATAATCTACTATCCACACAATCGTACGTGAGCGGTTACAAAACCCAAACTATACTCTCCACATACGCTAAGAAACAATAAACAAAATCCATAATCTACTATCCACACAATCGTACGTGAGCGGTTACAAAACCCAAACTATACTCTCCACATACGCTAAGAAACAATAAACAAAATCCATAATCTACTATCCACACAATCGTACGTGAGCAGTTACAAACACAAACACACAAACACATACCCTCGCACTATGAAAAAAAGAGTTAGTGTTTATAATCACACTACTCTACCTACACACACACACACACACACACACACACACATTGGCAAATTAATAGTTATTTCTTTTCTAGAGTATTGGGTAGCCCTTAAAAGGGCTGTTTTTTTTTAACTCCAGATGCACCTATCTAATGGTTGCACCTTCCTGGCCTGGCGCCACACACGCATCTTCTTCCCCAGTCTCCTTTCACCTTTCTTCTGGGGAGCGCAGAGGGAGGATGATTCGCTTCAGCACCCCAATCCTCTGTCTCGGGAATATTGTACGACATCCTCTCTTCTAGTTTCTTTTCCTCCTCTTCCCTCTGTCTTCTCTCCTCCTCTTCGTTCTTCATTCTTTCCTATTCTACTATAGCCTCCGCGGCCAGTTCATTTAACAGGCGCCTGACATATTCCAGATGTATCTGGAGTTCAAGAAGTTTGCTTATTCTGCTATTCATTCTTGTGTTGATCAATCAACAAGGGTAGCTAGACTGCCCAGCGAGTTTCAATTTATAGTGAAAGCGCGGACGTGATGGAAAACATCCCCTAAAAAACATAAAATTGATCTTACCTAGATCATAACCAAAAAAACAACAACGCGCGGACCTAAAAGAAACACTCACTCACTTTTTTATGCTACCCATCACTATTTTAAAAATCTTTTATAAATCACTTCAATAGACTATCCACATACACAAAGCATTCCAATCTAACTCCTAATCTACACCTCAAACACCAAACAAAAAGACATCATTTTAATCTACTATCCATACCAACCTACTTAACCACTTACAAACACAAACACACAATCACATACCCTCATATCTTTTAAAAAAAGAGTTAGTGTTTATTTTCACACTACTCTACCTACATACATTGGCAAATCGATCGTTATTTCTTTTCTAGAGTATTGGGGTAGCCCTGAAAAGGGCTGTTTTTTTTGTTTGCTATGGCATTTTTTTTTTTAGTTTCTAAGAATGCGATGTCCTCTGAGGATAGACTTTCTGGCGATAGGTCTGCTTCTTCGGAAAGAGAAGAACTCTTTGGTGTCGATACGACAATCGACAAAGCCTCTGTCAGCTTCAGGTTGCTGCTGTTGCTGTTGTTGCTGTCTCTGAAGTCTGTACTTCTCTGTCCATTCTTCTTTCTCCGTGTTCACTTCTTCTCTGAAGAGCTCTTCTATCAGGTCTTCAGTGATTTTTAGCATTCTCACATTCTCTATTTCTTCTGGCTTCGGTATCAGACTGTGTCTGACCCTATGCAAATTCACGTAGGCTTCGTTGAGCTTAGCTAGTTTGGAGCACATCTTCGTAGGAGGATGAGTCGACAATGGATGGTTAGACTGGAAACAACCCGGTTCTTAAAGTCAAAGCGCGGACGTGAAGGAAAACATCCCCCACACGGTTTTTGAGTCGCAACGTTTAGTGAGTGTCATGAGAGGGATAGCAAGAAATGAAAGAGCATCAATCCAACATTCTTATTTCTAAACAAAAGACAAAGGCATTTTTTTCAAAACACAACATTTTTTATTCAAAAATCACTTAACACTAAACAACAACTCTAACATTTTTAACAATAATCCAACAATATAACATCAAACAATTTTTTCAAAACACAACATTTTTTATTCAAAAATCACTTAACACTAAACAACAACAACTCTAACATTTTTTAACAATAATCCAACACTAAAAGTTTCTCCACTAGGTAAAGAGGGATAACAGTCTTCCATGGTTTCCAGTAATCTAGGATGACTTCTCTCAAACTGTTGATTTCTATGGTATTATCGAATTCTGCATACAGGATGACGTTCACCGTTTCATCAGGGTCTCGGTCTTTAAACTGAATTTCCACACGAATCTGGCCGGATTTTATAGGGTGGAAATGTCCCTCGTCGCTGCCTTGGTCTGGAGTGAAATCGAAAGCCCACAAAGCGTAGCCTCCTGCATAATCCTCGTACGTAATACCGTGACTGGTATTGGTTCCTAACTGTCCGGTGGCTTCGTACAGGGACAAGTACGATCTCAAGTAATTCTTCTTGGTAAAGTCAGGTTCGAAAGGTCGGGTACACAAGGTCTTGCCATCGCGACTGACTTCGATTTTGGACACGCCAAAGTGTTGAAAGTAGAAAGGATTTTTTTCGGCATCTCCGTTGAAGGCTGTATTCTCGACGATACCAACGATCAAACGTTTGGGTAACTGTCCTTGGAACAGATGATCTTCGATCATGGATCGCTGTCCCTTGGGAATGGTGAAGGTTTTCACTTCCACGCGTCGTATGGGATACTTGGCGGTCGTTCTGCTCAACGTCTGACTGATGTCGTTTCCCACTTTAGGTAACACTTCCACACGGCGTACGTAGAGTCTGGCTTCTTGGATTTTGGTTTTGTAACCGTCACTATCAGCCAATAAATGGAAAGCGGTACTGCTCCGATTCAGTCTCAGGCGGACATCCACCCCGTTCAGCAAATACTTTTCTTGCAACCACATGTCCAAATGCAAACGATCCATCAGTTCTAAACTTGTGTTGACTCCCGTGATTCTCTTTCTTCGTTCTAGAAATCCATCATTGTTGTCTTTCTTTTCATCAGTTTCCAATATTTCAAACTTGGTAGGTTCGTCAGCTTCCCATACCACACAGGCATTGAGATGAGTGTTCTTGGCATCTATTCCGTACGTCAAGAGATTTTCCAGGTAGGCACGATAAGAGTAAGTATCCATGCTGCTACTGACCAGTTTGTTATTCAAGTACAAGTCCACTCCACTGAACAAGGAATGCATGAAATTGTTGACGGGAGCTACTGCTTCATCGTCTATAGCACCTCCAGTCTTATCTAGAATTTTGACTTTCAGGTACAAGTAACTGCTATTCAGATCGATGTAATCTTCGGGCTGTCCTTTGATTTCAAACTCGATGGGAGCGGAATCGGTCAGTGAGGAGACGGGGTGAAATTCCACCCACTGGGATTCTTGCATCGTCATCATCGTGGGGGGCATGGCAAACAGGTCCAGTTCCGTCTTGGAACAAGCGCAAGATTCTCGGTGCATCATTTTTTTTGTGTCTCTTTTCTCAATAATCGAAAACGTCTAAGTCTCGAACGGTTCTTCTTTTCTTGGCCTTTCTCGCTTGAAGTCTGGTGAAAGGGTGTTTTCTTCGTCGTCTCTTTCTGCCTTGTCCTTGCTGAATGCCTGACTCAGTAGCGTGCAGGGCATTTATAGGTGTCTCTCGGTGACCCAAAATGTCTTTGCCCGTTTGCAGCAAGACATTTTTGCCTGCCCTCATGAAGGCTTCTTTAGGGTTTTGTTTGTCGATGATGACATTTTGGAGAAATTCTTTGCCTGGCGTCAGTGCCGCATCTTTCAAGGCGTGCAATCCGCGTGTCACCATCGGTTTCAACACCGGGGCCACCGAACGAAAGGCCGATTCTAACATGTCTCCTAAGCCGTGTCCTCGCTGTCGAGCAACCCCTCGATACACTGGATACATGACTTACTTACGAGTCGTGAGAGAACCGTTTTCGAAAATGGAGTTTCACCGTGACTTTTCCTTTGGTGAATGGAATATTTTGTCCCAGATCTCCTTTTATAGCAATGTTGACCGTGTCCAAATACGACTTACTGACAGGCAAATAGTGAGGATGTACAAATTCGCGGTGGACGTGGTAAGTGTTTCCACCTTCCTCGTCAGTGTTCGTGGCAGAATCCACTTTGAAAGGAATGACACGCAGTAACGGTACGGAGGTGTGTCCCACCACGTTGTACTCCACTACATCGGAATACACGAACATCAAATTCAGTCCTTGGTTCAGTTCTACCGGGGCACGAAATAACTTGCTAAAAGACTCGTTGTCGTAAACGATGGGTAATTCGTTTTTCTTGAGCATGGCCTTTCTCATGTCCATGTCTCCGCCCAACATGTCAAACAATTCAGGACAAAATAAAATGGACATGATTTTACTTCGTTCAAATTTCATCAAGAAGCGACGAGCTGTTTTGTGGTACTTCATGGTGACACTTTTGTTGACATGCTCCAAAGCTTTCAGAAACACGACATTAAACCTGGAGGCTATGGTGCTGACCAAATGTTGACCACTAAAATAATAGCCTGGGGGAATGAACAAGTGATAGGTGGTGTACTTTTGTGTACGGGTTTTCTTGTCATATTTGACATTGCTATCCATCCACTGTTTCATTTGCTCGTCATGAACTTCCACATCAAAAAGATTTTGATTGGGAAGGACATTGAGGACTTGGGTCGGGTGAATGATTTCTACTAAAGCCACTTCCCAATGGGCTTCGTGATCTAACTGGATGTCCTGAGGTAATTTGGCCGTGTAACAGCACAACGTGTTCTTGGGAAACACCTCCATGGAACTGTCACTGGGTAAAGTTAAGCAAAATTGGCTTTGGTGACTCATAATTCCAGAGTTCTGTGGCTGTCCGAGGGGTTAGTGGACGTCAGAGGCGTGTCTCCGTCTAAAATGGGGTTCTGGTTGTGGTTGAAGTGGTGACTGGCACTGGCACTGGACACAAGGTTCCCGGGGTTCCCGTTCGAGGTGAATTTCAGGGAGGGATTAGGAAGCAGGTAACCGATGCAACTGCTCAATAAAATGGTCCACAATTGTTTGTCTCCTTGTTGCAAACTCAAATTGGCGATGGCTGCCCCGATGACACAATACACCACGAAGATTTGGCAGAAAAAGACGATTTGCGTTTTAGGCACACGTTCTCCACACCACACCCACAAGGGTTGTTTTTGTACATCTTGCACAGAAGAACTAGGTGAAGGAGGAGTGGTCGACGTAGCTGCGTCTGTGTGAAAAGGCATGATGGTCACGTCTTTTTATAGTCGATGACTTGCGAAGCGTCGATCCAAGAATCAAAACTGGGTGGATATCCTTTCCAACGTACTTTGACTTCTTTGACACGTCGTTTGCCCACTTTTCGGGTTCTGCGTTCGAGAATGCTTTCGATGTCGTACACGTCGTCTTCTCTTTTGGTGACACGTTGTAACTCGGGCAAATAAAACGTTCCTTTGAGCACTTCTCCGTTCATGTCTTCCAATTTATAGACGGTAGGATGACGGCCATGCACTCGTCCAGTGACGCGAAACAATTCGGTCGTCCAGTTAGGTAAGTAACCTTTGTCGAAAGTGCGTTTGGTTTTGCCAATGCGCACCCAATCTCCTACGGCCAACATTCCACTTTTCTTGGGGACAGCCCTCGTCGGGGACGTACCAAACAGGCGCTCAAACACCAACACTTCGTTGTCGGGAGTCACGTCTTGCGGGACACGTCCGATGCTTCGATGGTAAGATTGGTTGTACGCTTGCACCAGGTGAGGTAAGATGTCGATGTACTTCAGAGTGTGGTGATGCGTAAAATATTTCCACATGCGTTCTTTCAAAGTGCGTTAAAAACGTTCCACGATGCTGGCTTTGGTTTCGGGATTCTCGGTGGTAAAAAAATGAATGTCACGTTTCTTTAATTCTTTTTGGAAAGCTTGGTTCAGAAATTCGGTGCCTTTGTCCGTTTGCCATCGAAGAGGGTGACGACCGCTTTGTTTCAACACTCGTTGCAGGGCTCGCACTAACTCGCTGCTCGATTTGGAAGTCAAGGGCACGACCCAGGCAAATTTGGAAAAGACGTCGATGACACAAAACAAATATTTGTAGCCACGATTGTAGCTGGCCAAATGAGAGACATCGGCTAAATCGGCTTGCCATTGATGATCGATGCCTTCCACTCGGGTGCGACTTCTGGTAAACTTGCGTCGAATGGGTTTGTGTAAAGTGTAGGTAGCTTGTTCTTGTAACCATCGTTGCACTTGAGGTAAACGGAGACTTTTCAGTCGCGTTTTGGCAGCACGATACAATTTTTGAACTCCTGCGTAACCTGCAGGATGGGAGGGATCGTAGTAAATGCTGGCTAAGACTTTTTCCATTTTTTTTGTGTTGGTTGGTGTGTTAATAAGGCACCCACTCTTGGAGGATGCTACTCTTTTTCTCTTGGGGTATTTTCTTGGATTGCAATGCTTTGCGTGTGCGACCGGCAATAGGTGTTGAAGAGGAGGAGGATGTCTGAGCGGGGGATATCGGTTCTTGTTTCACTTCTGTCTTCACTTCTGTCTTCACTTTCTTTTTCTCTTGTGATGAAGAAGGGGTGGCCATCATCTTTTTAATCCATCCAATTCTGGAGGTAGGTGGTGTTGTTAACTTGCGTACTTTTTCTGGTGGAGTTTGAAACCCTTCTTCTTCTTCTTCTTTTCCTTTTTCTGTCTTGGTCACTGGTACTGGTACTGGTACTGGTGATGGTGCTGGACTTTTCATCAAGGTCTTAAAATCTTTCAGAGTGGGTAGAGCTGTTTCGTCTAAAGCTTTCTGGTGAAAGAGTTGCAGTTGTTGCAAGAGTTGACCGTACTTTTGCGATTTTTCTGTTTCGGACAAATCTTGGCGATCCATCAAGGACTGTAATTCGTGTTGTAACTGGGACATCTCGCTCAAATTGGGATTGGGAGGTAAATGCGGGGTGTGTTGTTCTTGCCACCGATGGTATTCCATCCATCGTTTGTAAGGCACTAAAGCTAGTTTTCGTCCTTCCATGGGATTGTCAGGGGTCGATTCTGAGATCTTGGAACTTCCGAGGCCTTTTTATCTTGCTCCCACGAGTCCTCCCAACATGGTTCCCAAGACTCCTTTCAGTATGGGCCTAACAAGAGAGGTAAAATACCTCCACGTTGCACTAACATCTTCTTCTTTTGACGAATGGGAATTTTCTTTTGAACCATTTGGCAAAGAACGTGACGATGTTTGCCTAAGCATTGTTTCTGGTGTTTGGACAAAGGGATCGTGCCTTTCAAAACGTTCAAACAACATTCGCACACGGTATCGATGACCTCTTTGGAGGCTGTTTGAATGAGTTTTTTTCGTAGGGGTGGAGAAGCTTTGGACAGGACAGATAACATGTCCCCATGTTTGGCTAAACGTGGTGGCAGTCCTTTCCTTTTCTTTCCTTGGGGTTTTCTGGAGGGTGACATCTTTGACTCTTCAGGAGCACCAAAAAGCACTGATACCCGACTTGGTCACAGGCCTTTTTTATACTGGAACGCGTTGCCACTGATTGTCTTTACGTCGTATTAGTTTGAGGACAGGCATGACACGTCGTGCAGGGGTACGTAACGGACTAAATCGAGCCAGTTCTTGCTTGGACAAATCCAGTAAACTTTGTAACATGCCCGATCTTTCTTGGACTTTGATTTTGGGAGAAGGTACTTTGTGATCAGCAGCCACTACCACTAAATTGGAAGGTCCTGCCACTGGGGAAGTTCTTTTGGGGGTCATCAACGGAGAAGTTCTTGGTGTGATCAACGTCTCCAAGTACTCTTCAGTTCTGGGTGTCATTAACGGAGAAGTGGACAAACGTGAGGATGCCGGAGACACAGTCACTGCCGTGGTGGCAGATCGTGGTTTGCGAGTGTAAGGTTGCGTCCTGGCCGAAGTGCCTCTCTTGCGACTAGTTTTCTTCTGTGGACTTTTCTTTTTCTGGGGACTTTTTTTCTGTTTCTTTTTTTGGGGGCTTCTTTTCTTTTTCCGGGGTGGTGGTGGTGTCTGGTCAGAGGAGGGTCCTGCCACTGGAGAAGTTCTTCTCTTTGGGGACCTGGTCTTTTTCTTCTTCTTGGGACTTCGTTGGACTTTTGTCTTGGGGATAACTTTGGGGGCATTAGGATCCAATCTTAAAAGTGAGCGAATGATGACCCTCCTAGAGTACCGCTCCCTCCAGGTTTCAAAATGATTTGTTTTTTGGTTTGAGTGTCGATGAGGGGATCTTCCAGTTGGACCAAAGCGACTTTGTTTCGATCGAAAAAGCGTTTGGTTTGATGAGGAATCTGAATGATTCCTTGGAGTAATTGACGTGCCGTCACCGTGAACCATCGTAAGACTTCTTTGAGACTAGCTTCTAAGACACGAGCTCGTGTTTGTGGATTTTTTTCTCGACTGATGCCATACAAGGCACGAATCAATTTGACGGGAAGATGCGACTGAAGGGACGTCATGTTCACACTGTGTGAGACAGACGAAAAAGGGTCTGAGGTTTTTATAGATTTTTTGATGGGGAGTGAAATGAAGTCGAGGACGGAGACGTGTACAGGACAGGCCCTCCGTCTTGGCACCAGTGGTGAAACAAGTGGGTACGAAATCGCAAATCCTCGGGGGTCGTAGGTTTCAAATCGACGAGTAAATAGGCGTGTGGCGTTTGAGTGGCATCGTCGTACGCCTGAGTCAGCCAAGGCGTTCCTAACTGTTTGGCTAAGACTTGCACTTGCGATTTATCTCGAGGGCTTTTAAACAAGACCACGTAATGCGCATTGAGACTGTTGGGGCGATGGGCTTTACTTTGTTGAAACAAATTTTGGGTGATGTAAACGACACTGGCATTACGGTGATGCCCTTTGCGCGTGAACCACAGTTTAATTTCTTCTTCGTCTTCTCCTAACATGTCGTCGAAAATGACCAAATGGGTTTGACGGGAGTCAGAGACGATGCCGTCGTCTTCTTTAGGAATGCCTTCCACAAACACGATGGAATCGCCTTGACTTTCTCGCAAGAGGCTGTACGCCGATTGCTACTCTTTGTAACACCACACGATCCGTTGAGGTGGCCGATCGATCAAATGATGTTTATGTTCGATCAAACGTTTGACGAATTCGGTTTTGCCTGAACCGCTAGGTCCAGCAATGAGCATGTTAAAGGGATGGCGAAGATACAAAGCCTCCCAACTGGCACGATCTAAGTGTTCGTCGATGACTTTGACAGTAGAGCAAGAGGGAGTAGAGACAGCAGAGGTAGCCATTGTGTGAGAAATGTCACTTGTGACACGAAAAACAAACAAGACAAGAGTTTATATACTTTTTCAGAACACGTTTATTGAATGTTTTTTTTCAAACATCAATACGAAAGCAAAAATACATAAAAGCCAAAGGCTTAAGTACAGGAATAAAAGGCACATGATAACCATGAACGTGGAATAAACACAAGTGTCTGTACAACATGTTTTGGGTAAAGTTCTAACCAGTTCTATAGTAGGGGGTAAGGTCACACAAGTGTCCTCCCGAAAGGGTCTTTCAGGCCTGTCCACGACAGTCCCGTCCTGGGTGACGGGTTCTTCTGGCACCGTCACTAACACGGGTTGAAAAGTAACTTTTTTCCTTGAATAACTCTCATGCATACTGGGCCACCTCTTGGGTCCAAGCCAAACAAATCTGGTTTCTTCTTCGTCAACGACATGGTAAGTTACTTCAATGAACAATGAACTATCGATCTTGCCTAGGGTTCCTTTTTATATACAGACCAATACCGACGTGACCGTACGGCAACGTAAAGTGATTGGGAAGTCACACTCGCTTCTGGTATACAATTTGATAGACTTTTTCCAAGGGTCGACTGACGATGTGGTGAGTGGGTAAACGTACAATCTTGTTCGGTTGATAGGTGGTCACTTTAAAGTTTCCATCCTCTCCCGATTGCAAGGCTTCTTTCAATACCCCAAAGTTGACCACTCGACTGGTACGATGATTCAGAGTCAGTCCTTTCACTTTGCACGTCGTGTGCACTTCTCCTTGTTTGTCCCGGTATTCGTAGCCGTAATTTTTGGGGCCGCCACTGACGAAACTTAGAATCTTATCGTCGGGTTGCTCGTCTGTCCAGGCTCCTAAACGGTCTCCTTCGATGTCAGGGTGATGTTGAATCGGGTGATGGATGTAAATGCAACTGTCCGTGTCAAAGTACAGGACGCGTTCCCCTAACAGTTCTAAAGCTTCGTACAATTTTAAGCGACCATGGGCTGTCACGTAAGCCGCAATGATGACATTTCCAAAAGGGTCGTCTCGTACAAAGTCCAGATCTTCTTCGTAATTGACCAAGATCAAATCCTCTCGAACGACGTCCACGTGTTTCATGTATTTGGTTTTGTCGTGAATCATCTGGAAGTAGCGGGAAGGTTCTGTCAAATATTCCGTCTTGGGTAAACACGGTCGTTGTGCCATTTTACCCCACAAGCAATTTAACATCACTTTGGCAAACGATCGCCTGCCTTCGTTTTTCTCGATGTGGTCTAAAGAGATGCCTTCTTGTTCGTAGTATTTCTCTTTGAATTGTATTTGGTCTTCGGAAGTGTGACACCAGGAAGGATAGCCGCTGACTTCTTGCTTCAGTTTCAAAAAGGCATCCACGTAGTCAGCGAAAATGCCTTTCTGAGTAGGGTCACACTTGTGGTACTGTTGAGTCTTGGGAAAGTGGCAAATTTCGTACACTTCTAACAGTTGGTATCCCATGTCCAGAGCTTTGAACAATCCTACGCTGACCCAGGTTCCCGTCAAGGCCCGTTCTTCCTGGTTGTGATGACAAGGCTGATCTTGGTTGCACGTTTCGGCACAAGTACGGCACAAGGGAAACATCAGTTTGCCTTGACAATGGTGAGGTAAGACGGGATGGTATAGGTTCGTGGGAGGCAAAACTTTGCACTTGATCAAGCCTTCGTATTGTCGAATGTTTTTCAGGTCGATGTGTTCCGTCAGCAATTGCGGGTGCCCTACAGGAAAGCGACACTATTTGCACACGTAGGGATACAGCGAACACACGTCCAAGTATTTGATTTCTTCTCCTTTCTCTTCGTCGGCTTGGTACAGCAAACAGGTGGCATTGGTCCTTCCTCCGTACAAACTATCCCTCGGGTTCAGTGGGTTCATGAACTGGTAACTTTCCACGAGGCGTTTAAACTCGGGATCGGTTTTCATACGGTGATCGTACTCGTGTTCCCACATTTCCACCACTTGGTATCCTTGCTGTTCTAACTTTAGGCGCCGCTGACAAGTGTCCTGGTACAAGTCTTCCATGGTCCGTTGTAAAAACTGATTTTTAGTATCACGCTCAGGGTAGCAGACGGGACATCCGTGAAATAAGCAACCGTTAAACTCGTACACGATCTTGGGGTTTTCTAAGTCCCAGCCATCGACCGAATACGTTCCGATGGTCTTTTCGCCTCCTCCGTTGCAGGCATGCTGAATCCACTTGTCTTCCTTGTCGCACAAGTAATGTAACCAACGTAGGGCTTTGACCGAGTATTGACGCTTAACATAGTTGGTCGTTTGAGGACTGATGACAGCCACGGGTTTTCAGGCATGAATCGTTGTCGGTACACTAAGGAACACGCTTTGGCAATGGTGCAAGCTTCTTTCAAAGGATCGACCCCTCCGTGTTCCATGAACAGTTCTCGAAATTTTCCACAGCAACGTCGTAAAATGTCCACGTCGGAACGACAATACTTTAACATTTCTTCCTGAAAGTCGAAAGGGTCAGAGGCGTGAGCCTGGTACCAAGCGTAGAAAGCTTCTCCTTGTTCGGTACGCATGTTGTCGGGGTCGTAATAGTGAGCCTCAGGCAAATGGGGTAGAACGGCGTGTTGATTGGCTTCCGTATTGAAAAAGTGAGGAAAGTACCCTTTAGCCATTTCTGTCATTCCAAACGTTTTAGGCATTCGACTCAAAGGCATGGCGAAGTAACTCATCGAATCTTTAAACTGTACTTGTCCCACTTGCATGAAAATGATTTTGGCTCCGTTCAAAATCACTTTAGGACGTTCGGTGCCATGTTCCGTATAGTACCTCAAAAGAAACTGTCCATCGTATCCGGAGAAATTGTGAGCCATCACCGTGGCATGACGATGACAATCTCCGTAACGTTCGATGTCCTCTTGGCTCCACGACTTGTCGACGGGGTCTAAGACCCATTGGGCAAAATCGGCTAACGTGTTTGGTCCCCGAAAGATTTTTTCACTCCCTCCGGGAATCTTGCTGCAGTGAGGGCAATGACTGAAGATAGGTTCTTGAATTCACTTCTCGCACGCTCGATGAGCCACGCAGAAATTAGGAATGTGAATGCCGGTCTCTTGCATGCATTCGAAATCGAAAAAGATGAAATTGCCTTTCTTCTTGTGACCGTCCTCTTTCTCTGGTGGGGGTTGGTATTTTTGCACGTAGCATTCGTGTTCCAAGTCCACGATGCGATGACAAATGTTACATTTTTTCTTTCCTCGACATACGTGTGCCTTGGCATTATTGGTAAGTATGCCTTGTCCACAGGTAGGGCACAATCTCAGGAGTTGACAAGCACATTTCTTCTGTGAACCTTGCGTCTTCAAATGTTGTTGGTAACAGGTAGGGCTGACAAACGTGCGCAAACAAGTTGAACAAGGCACTGGTTCTTCGCTCAGACAGGGTGGAGAGGCCAAACATCCTGGGCATTTCCATCCATAATGCTTGTGTTGCTCTCGATTGTTATAACCATAATCACATTTCTCACAATAATAACCGTATCGCAGGAATGCAGTGATACTGGTAATGGTATCGAAATGGTCATCGTGATGATAAAGGTGAATGTATTTTCCGTCCTTAAAATCTTGGCCTCGAAACAACAGAGACCCACGCATTTCTTGAGGGTGCACTTTCAAGGTGTAGCGTGGAGCTAGGGCATCTTGCAATTTCTGCATCTCAGGAATGCCACAGGGTGTGTCTTTGGACAGACCAGCTTGTTGCAACAGGAGTTCTGCTTCGTTTCGTTGTTTGGCTCTGTTCGATTTTCGAATGTTCTCCCAGGTTCTTTTCCATTCTGTCGTGTCGTTCTTGTTGGCATAGGTTCGTCCCACCACGATGGCTCGGGCTAAACACATCTGGTCATGAGGGTTGTTAATTCGGACGAGACTTGTTTTGGTGTTGCGAAGGTCGTCCACCAATAACATCTTTTTGCGTCCAGTCCCTTGAGGAAGAGAGACGTGAGCCATTTTCAGTGTGGCTTTACCATCGGTGATGTCAAACTGGTCATTAGATTGTTGTACGTGTTGAATCTTGTCTATGACTTTGGAAGGGGTTAGTTCTGCGGGTCTGCTAAACTCGATCCAAACAGGGGATTTCAAACCGTCGTGATCTATGGATAGTGTCAAGCGATCGTCTTCTTTCGGTTGACATTGTCGCTTGAGTGCGGTGAGCAAAGAATCCCACATCTCGGTGATAAACCCTTCTGCTTTCTCCAAGGGTACGTCGGCCTTGAAATCTTTAAACTTCACCGTGTAGGTGTAAGCCGTGGTTCTAAATTTTCTAGAGGAGCGCTTTTCCGTCTCTCGAATGGAATAGTATTTTTCAGGGTTGACTAAGGGTGACGAACTTGGTTTAGAGGTTTCAAATTCTGGTTCACTCATGTCCTCTTCAAAATCACTGGCATGAATTTGTGCCAAGATTTCAGCTCTGGTACGAGGCGATAGATCACGTTTCTGCCTCTTACTTTCTTCTTCTTTCTTCTCGAATGAATGGGATCGTTTTATCTTGAGTGCAGAACGTCAAATGACTCAAGTTTAAACACCATAGACTAATTCATAGTCATGGCAAACCAGCGTATATAAAAAGGGTGTGTGTCTTGTCCTTTCACTATTCATTTCACTCTCAAGCCGAGCACAACGATGGAGGAGACTACCCAGATGGAACGTTTCGTCAGAGCTTTGCGAGGGGTCATTAGAAAATTCTCTTCAGACCAGCCGACGGACTACTCTCCTTCCTTTCGAGATAAAAGTCAAGATACTTGCTATATCTGTCAGAAGAAAGGGCATTGGTCTTTAGAGTGTCCAGACCGTCAAAAAAGAAAAAAAAACAGGGGCTAAAAAAGACAAAAGTCAAGATACCTGTTATTATTGTAAAGAAAAAGGACATTGGTCTCCAGATTGCCCAAAAAAGAAACAAGAGGAGTCAGAAGAAAAGAAGGATTCTTCAGAAGAAGAGAGGGATTCTTGGAAGAAGAGAGGGATTCTTGGAAAGAAGAGAGGGATTCTTGAGAGGAAGAAAGAAGACAATTCTATTTAAAAGAAGCAAAGAAACAGGAGAAGAAAAGAAGAAGGGAAGAAAATGAGGAAAAAACGGTGAAGAAATTCAAAAAACAGAGAGACTAAACAAGGAGAAAGAAGAAGTCAATGAACTTTTAATTAAAGTGTTCTGTGGTGAATTGTGAATTGGATTGTAAAAAATGGATAAAAGAATACGTGAATGATATAAGGTAAGTGTCTTTGAGTTTTGATTTTAAAATAAGAAGCTAGACTCACGCACTCATACAAAAAAGACACGTACTATAAGGGTAAAATGGTTTGTTTTTTTTTTTGTTGATTTTTGAGTTATTGGCAAATTGAAAGGCTATCTCTTTTCGAGAAATGTGGGTGGCCCTGAAAAGGGCCTTTTTATTTTGGTGTAGGGGTGAGTTTAACCAATCAACTTTAACTGCCTTAAGCCTTTGCCACGGCCGAGGCCTACTTCTGATGATTGGGTTGAAATCACTAAGGGTGGTACGATAGGCTTAGTCACAGGGTTGGCGTGTTTAGCTCGGGAAGGTCGTATTCTCTTCGGTCATGATAAAGAAGTCTGATAATTTGTTTCAGACTTCTTAACTCCGCTAAAATGTCCAACAGTACCGTAGCCGTTTGATTTTCACCCTCTTGTTTCTTTGCTGCTACTTCTTCTTGTTGTTGTTTTTTTCTTACCTCTTCTTGTTGCTGTTGCTGTTGCTGTAGGAGAAAAGCTTGTTCCGCTTCCTTTTGTCGTTGCATAAATTTCTCCAATTCTTCTTTCTGTCTCTGTCTAAAATTCTCCACTTGCGGTAATGAAGAAGGTAACGAAGGTTCCGGAACAAATTCTTGCGAGGTAAGAAAATCCACAAAATCCCAATGTACCTCTTCTGAAAGTAAGTCCGGGTTCCCTTGGGCAGTCTCCCCTGCTGGTGCACCCCAATGGATCGTTTTCTGAGTTTCCGTCATGTTGAATCACTGTCGCATAGATTGACTGCACACAAGCGCTAACGAATCTATATAGACCACGTGACGTCACAGACTGCTCTCTTCGGATTGGATGCGAGCTGACTGAATTTTGTAACGCGTGTTCGGATTGGTGAATGAATTCAATCCGTTTCAATCCTTCCTGTACCTATAAATAAGCGCAGTTCACTGCATTGATTCACCTATTCTCGTCGCTTCAAGATGTGGACCACAGATGAGTCATCCACCCTTGTGTCTTCCATGATGTTTAGGACGGACATGCTCATGTATGTCAGGTCCAAGTGGACTGTTGTTGATAGGACAGATACTAGTCAATGGATGAGGAGAGTTTACATAGAAAGACAAGGATGTCTCAAGAGGGTACTTGTGTATGGACCGGCAATTAGAAGGAGTTTAAGAAGAAGAAGAAGAAGATGTGACAGATGCCATCTATGTTAATATTAATATTAACATAAACCCAAAGGCCCTTTTCAGGGCCAGCCATATTTCTCGAAAAGAGAATGACTTTCAATTGCCTAGCACATTTTTTAAACTTTAAAAAAAAAAAAACACCCATGTTCAATTCCCCTTGTCCCTAGAGTGACCCACGATTTTTCTCCATGTTAAATTCCCATTGTCCCTAGAGTGACCCACGATTTTTCTCTATGTTAAATTCCCATTGTCCCTAGAGTGTCCCAGGGGTCGTTTTAATGCTAAGTCCCATTGTCCCTAGGGTATCCCACTTAACTACTATTAGATAATCTATTCTGCAAGTCAAGAAAAAGTCATAAGTCAACAGGTTATCAAATAAATCACAGTTGATATGCAGTTAGTGTTGTCACACAGAAAAATACCTCTTTTGTATTAGCACTACTGAAAGAAGTATTTTCTCTTATTTTGCACATCGAGAGCACTGGTGTATGTTACATTTAGATAAAGAAATAGAGGATATTTGCTTGAAACGAGTGAATAATGGATATATTTCATCGAGTGGATGAAAATACTTGTTTTTCACCCACGAGATGAAATGTTTATGTTATTCACTCGTTTCAAGCAAATATTATTTTTATTTTATTCTCACATACGTTGGCTACCTAAAGTTTGTGACACGGTTAATTAGCAGATTTCTTACGGTAATGTCAGCTGTTTACCGTACATGTTCTGCTGTGCTAGGTGTACCTGCGCACAAAATTAGTTCCCCATCAGACTGATAAAAAATTAACTGATATTTCCAGAATAACAAACTACAAGTTTCAAGGATAACAGACAGGGATTATTGATAAAACAACAACTACATAAGGGACCGTCCATAAATGACGTCACGCACCTGGGGGGAGGGGGGGTCACACATTTGTGACGAGGGGAAGGAATTGGTTTTTAAAATGTGTGACGAGGGGGTGGGGGTCAAAAATCGGCAAAAATTGCGTGACGTCATTTATGGATGGTCCCTAAGTAAAAAGTAGTCCACTGATAGAAAATCAAAGGGAGATAAGTAGGTTATGTTGTTGTTGTAGGGTTTAACGCCATTTTTTAGCACAATATAGGCTATACATGGCGGCCAGTAGAACTCACGCAGACGGAGGTGAGATTGCAGTGATCCGTAACGGTGAGCGTTTTAGACCACTCGGCCACTTGGGGCTCCTAAAAGTAGGTTCTGATCCAAACATGTAGTTCCTGTAGTGAAAAAATATTGTTACTTTTTCACTACAGTGAAATATCAATATTATTTTAATTAGAAAATCAAGTAATTCACTTCTTAGCATAAAATAAAATTGTTTTATTTTTCTTTTCTGTCTGTTTAGTTCTAATTAAAAAATCTTGCAAATTATTGGGTCTTCTATAAGCGAGAATTGGTTTATTTTTTGTAAAGTGATTATACGCTGGTTTTATCCGATTAATTTAGGAGACTTTACTATTTATTAATTATACGACCTATATTAGATAATGAAGGATTATATTGTATTGTGAAAGGAACTACATCTCTCTCTCTATCTTACATTCTGCTGTGTTTAAAGCCTCATGCTGAGTAACATTACGGACTTTGTTCAGCGCAGAATCAATTATGTGTAGGATAATTTATATTTTGTAAATATGTTTGTAATTTATTCAACGAAATTTGTATTTGACAATCATCTGAAATAATGCGTCGATATCTTTTGGGCTGGCTATATGGTATACCGTTTTTACACGACATGGGACGACATGAAGAATATTCCACATACTGGTGAAATTTAATCTCCATGACATGAATATTTATAGAGATAGTGTTATTAATATTTTTTATTACATTTACATCTAAAAATGGAACATGCGTACTAGATGCAGTATAAGTAAATTTAATCGTCAGGTGGAAGTGATTTAGGCGATCAATACATTTTTTCAGTTCTTCAGTTGAATGGTTGCAGATCATAAATATGCCATCTAAAAATCTGAATCAAACTGATGGATTAAACTTTTCGTTTTGAAGAAAATCTTTTTCTAATTTACCCTTGAAAAGGTAAACGTATGGGGGAACCATATGACTACCCATTGCCGTACCCATTTTTGTATGTAATTCGTATTATTAAATTGAAATTAATTATTTTCCAAGATAAGTTTTATTATTTTACAAATATCTTCACTAGATAATATGCTATTATTAGGATTGTTATCAAGAAAATATTTACACTCTTCAATACCTGCTACATGCGGAATGTTGGTATATAGTGATGTTACATCTAATGATACCAGGACTGAGTTATCATATAGCTGTGGAATAGACTTCAACTTTTTCATGAAAGTAGTAGTAGTATATTTAATGTATGAAGGAAGTGATTTCATTAACGGTTATAAAAAACTATCAATACATTTGGATAGGTTTTCAGTATATGAATTACAACGTGATCTAATGGGTCGTCCTGGAAAATTTAAAGGTAAATTATGGTCAGGATTTGTACGAGTTTTGGTTAATATGTAGAATTGATGTGTACGTATCTTAAGAGGCAAGGTATGAAATTCCTAATATACGGAATTATCTTTTTTAGCGATCTCATTAATGCATGTTGAAATTTTTTATTTAATTTCTGATGACGGGTTATGTTTGTAGCATTTTTCATCATTTAATTGACATTCATCTTCTTTAACATAATCATCTTGATTCACAATAATAATAGTGTTTGACTTATCATCCTTTTTAATCACTATACTGTTGTCATTCATTAGATTATACAAAGACTTAATTTCGTCCTTAGAAATATTACTATGATATTGCTTTTTATGATTACCAGTTAATATCTCTTTTGTGATCGCGTCAATATAAAAATCTAAATATGAATCACGTCCACTAGGTGATGTAAAAGATGATTTAATTCTGTTAAAATAACCAATTGTTTTTAGAATAAATAGAATTCGATTTACTCTCTGAATTGTTGCATGATTTACCATTAAAAAAAATTCACATGAGGCTACATACTGGAGATAAACCATTCAAATGTGGAGTTTGTGATAAATTGTTTAGGTGTGGTAGTCATGTAAAGAAACACATGATGATATATGCTGAAAATAAACCATTCAAATGTGAAGTCTGTGGTTTTAAAAAAAAATTCTTTATTTTAGGCGTCTAGATTTCTTCAGCTAATTTAAAAATTGTGACATTTTGGTTTGGGACAAAATTTTAGCCCTTTGCCTACCATTATATAGTCATTATCAGTTAATCTTCTACGTGAAAGGTTTAACACTTTTTCTTTCCCTCTCTTAATTTGTTATTTTATTTTTATTTTTTATATATTTTGTTTCTTTCCATTACATCTTTGAATTACAATGCAAATGTAAACCAGGATGAAATATATTCTCAACTAGGTAATTGAACAATTCAAATTGCGATCAATAACTTATTTATTTCAAAGAAAAATATTAAATACGTTATCTGGGTGACAAGTTTTGGGGTGACTTTTCCAACTAATTGGGGCGACTTCTCCATATACGTTCCGGCGAGTTCTCCCAGGGCGAGTTCTCCGCATACCCCATTGCATAAGTCCATAGCGAGAGATAGTTTTCGTGTGAAACTTGATTGGTGACAGTTAATGTGTAGAGCATTCAATAATCACGATTGAATAAACTTTGTTGGAAGAAAATTAGTGTTACATTTTAAAAGAACAATTTATATTTAATTTAAAATAAGCAAATGCGCACTCGTGACCCATGTGGCTTACAGTTTTGCACTGTTCGTTTTCAGTTCATTGCATATATATGTATCCATTTCTAGACTGGTACTCATTCTTACATATTATGTGTACCACGAGTCGTAGAAAAACAGGGTCTCGCATTATGTTCATTAGGCCCAGACTACCTAGCTCTTGCACACTAAATACTCTAACTGGTACACGATGAATACCCAAGTTATCAATTCTGATTTTTCTTCTCTTTCTCTACAAATGGAACCCGGTAGCAACATGTTAAGGTGCGATAGTGATTTGAAGAGACACAGGGCGCTCCATACAGGAGATAAGACATTTAAATGTGAAATTTGTAGTCACAGGTTTTGGGACAATTGTCATTTAAAGAGGCACATGATGGTACATACCGGAGAAAAACCGTTCCGATGTGCAATTTGTAATCATATGTCTAGCGACGTTAGTGCTTTGAAGAGTCACATGATGACACATATTGCACATAAACCATTTAAATGTGAAGTTTGTAATAACATGTTTAGGAACATTAATAATTTGAAGATGCATATGAGGCTACATACTGGAGATAAACCATTCAAATGTGGAGTTTGTGATAAATTGTTTAGGTGTGGTAGTCATGTAAAGAAACACATGATGATACATGCTGAAAATAAACCATTCAAATGTGAAGTTTGTGGTAAAATGTTTGCTGAGAGTGGTAATCTGAAGATACACATGAGAATACATACTGGAGATAAACCATTCAGAGGTAAACCATTCAAATGTGAATTTTGTGATAAAATGTTTGCTGAGAGTGGTAATCTGAAGATACACATGAGAATACATACTGGAGATAAACCAGTCAGAGGTAAACCATTCAAATGTGAATTTTGTGATAAAATGCTCAGGGACAGATATGACTTGAAGAGACACATTTTGGTACATACTGGAGAAAAGCCATTCAAATGTGAAGTTTGTGATCACGTGTCTGGCAGCAGCAGTGCTCTGAAGAAACACATGATGGTACATACTGGAGAAAAGCCATTCAGATGTGAAGTTTGTGATCACATGTATTGCTGCAGTAGTGATCTGAAGACACACATGATGGTACATACTGGAGAAAAGCCATTCAAATGTGATATTTGTGATTACATGTCTGCTGACAGCCGTAATCTTAAGAGGCACTTGAGGACACACCCAGGAGATTAGCCGTTCAGATGTGAAATTTCTGATCCAATGTTTATGCTCAAAACAATTTAAAGATGATGCTACATACTGGAAATGAACCATTCATGTCTGAAATTAGTCATGAATTTATTGTTTTGGCAAAAGAGTTATTTGATAAGGCATAAATAGAGATATACTGGAGATAAAATCATTCAAATGTGAAGTTTTTTTATAAAGCTGTTATGGGATAGTATTTGATTACACATGATGATACATACTGGAGATCAAAAATTCAAAAATGAAGTCTGTAATGAAATGTTTAGGTGCTGTAGTTCTTTAAAGAAGCATATATACTGAATGTAAACCATTCAAATGTGAATTTTATGGTAGACTGTTTAATGAGAGGGCCAGTATGAAATACTGTACCTAAAATTTATAATATATAATCCGAGTCCTACATGTAAGACATGATGCTAATATTTATGTTTTGGGTGTAAGGGTCTTACTGCCTAACTAACAGCGCTGTGTATAGTGTTTTGAACTCCACTGAAGAGAATAAGAGGTGAAATTTTCATGATTATCACATACACCACTCCCTCGATAACTCGCGCACATCGGGGTCCAGAAACATCGACCGCACTATAAATGAGACGCGAGTTATCGAGAGACCTATAAAATAAGCCCAAAACCAATGAAGTGATTGACGACATAACGGAGAAATAAGGGGGGGGGGGGTAGGCAGATTATACTGTTGAATACTCACTTTATAATCGTTCTGAGATTAAATTTTAATAAATATCTCTTCATAACGGTGTACTTTATTATTTCCTCATAGGACAACATTAATTTCAGGATAAATTACAGTATATTGAGGTGATCATCGAAAACATTATTCCACGTGGTTTCCGTTCGCTTAACATGTGTACCACTTCACACATTGTGTACTACATCACTAATTTTATGTTGAATTGGATACATTCTAGTTTTATTGTTTGATCCAAATTAGACGTTTTTTTTTTATATGCAAAAGATCGTCTCTTTTCGAGCATCACGGTCTCGATCGAACGATAGATAAATATTTTTGAATGTGATAGAAGTAAAATGGAAAACAAAAAAAAAAAAGGGTTAATTAGTACAGACGTATTTAATTGGTCTACAAATTTAAAACAACGTAAATTAGAACAAGTTACTACTTGCCGTTTGTGCCACGCTTGAGAGATATCAATTCACTTTTTGAAAAAATCAGTTATTTTTTTGTGTGTGTGTTACTCCTTGGTTTCTCTGCCGCCGAGCAAAATCCCTCAGATTTCTCAACTGCATGAGCTTTACGTAGTCAACATTTTGGGTCTCCAGCCACCTTATGGCAATATCAAAATATTTGATTGCTTCCTGTGCAGAGGGGTGGGGGGTGCAACATCTGCGCCTGCATCACTTTCAACACTTGTGTTACTCCGGTTAGAATCGTCTTCTGCTGCAAATTTGTTCGCTATAGAAATAATTATCGTTTCATCTGACATGTATTCGGCTGTGGGGCAGTCATTGTCAGCACAAATCCACTCCTCCATATCATCAAGAGAAACGCCCATCTCAGGACCATGAGTCTGTACGAATTTCTCCCAAACAGCCCCGGCATTAATGACATCAGTTTCACTGAAACATTCGAAGTCACTATTATCGTCGTTGTCTCTGTTACTGTTTTGCTTTACGTCAAAGGCAGCTCCAAGACCCTTAATCCAGCACCCGAGGTATCTTGTAATCAATTTTTTTTTTAATGCAACAAACACTTCCCCAAGTTGTTGATCAAAACAAAGCCGGCATGTACATGTAATTAGGTTCTCACAGAAGTACTCACAGGTTTCGATGTGACGGTCGATTGACTCTTTTCATGTTTTAAATGAACAGAATATGTTGTGATTATAATGTTTACAATGAAACGGAATTAAAGGATTAGAACGTGACTTTCACACAGGAAGACGTTTAATTAGTGTTTATTTCATTCTCTGTTGCCACCTGTTAGCATTTACCAGAAGTTTTCATTGATCGCTATTTCACCAGACTGTTTATTTACATTATACTGATAATTATTTATCATAAAAACTTACATAATATATGATATCTTTAAACAGAGGTCTCGCTAGGATTTTAAAACTGGGTCTTTCTGCCTCTGAAGTCAATCACTAAATATCAGTACATTTTCTCACTCGGCCGCTAGTGAAAGCCTTTGAAGTAGCCGCCTAGCTGTTGCATCATGTTCTTTTTTTATTTTTAATGTACTCTTATAAAATGGCAACAGTACATCAAAGAGTCTTTCAGTCACTGAATTCTGTCATTGTAAATATCAGCACAGTTAACTGATCAACACATTTTCCCACAAAGCAGGTGGCTGAAACAGGACCGGCAAATCTTTGAATTTTCCCGCGCACCTATATCATGCGTACGGAGGGCTCCTGCTTCAGTGATTTTCTGCGTCCCAGATCAAAAACTGGCGTCCAAATACGCGTAATTAAGCGTTTTCGAGATCTCTGAAATTAATTCTTCTTTAGAACTTGCAAATTTCAAAATATGGATTATATTTTTACGGGCATTAATCACCATTTTCGATGATAAAACGAACAATGTACCAAGGTTTAATTTATCAATTCTTATCGTAATTTTTTCATGTTCAGCATATTTTAAAGATATTTTAAATACATTTTCTCTGGAAAAAAAATCGGGAGCCAAGACGGATACCGCGTTATAAGCGGGATCGCGAGTTATCCGAGCGCGAGTTATCGAGGGAGCGGTGTACTTGGCAATAAAATCAACATTCATCCACATGATTAAGAGTTATCGAGATACTTACTTTGCTGTCTTGATGATGATCAATTCAAAACCTGACACTAGCAAATGAACGCATTTTTATGTTGTTTGACATATATTTCACTTGGTTGTAATGCGATGGTGGCTGAGAAATGCCGAAGTAGGTTTCAACAAGGCCGTTTTATTTTAACAAAATCAAAGCATCTAATTGTTTTATCAAACATTTCCATTTTGTTCATCATAGCCATGATATAAATTACATTTCTTTGTTATACTAAAACAATAAATAGTGTATTTGTGCTTTAGCTGACAGAATGAACTACAGTAGACAGTATTGGAACCAGCGTGGAATCAAATGAAATGAATGACATCAAATGGACTCAAACATTCATTACTTGATCACATGACCAGTCGCATGGGGAAAAAACTTCAAGGTGCATGACCACATTGTAACTAGCGATTGTATAAACAAAGTATGTTTTTGCTACTCACCAACAATGATGTTAGGAAATAAATACATTGGGATAAAATCGCCTACGCTTTTGACATGACTTATGATTCAATAACTTAAGTGTGTCATTAATTCATTTTGTTGTTTTACAATTATATATAACAGTTTGTGGATGGCTGTACAAATAAAGTGGATCGATTTAATTTTAAATAGCACAGGGATTAATTTTAGAATGATTAACAACGTCAAGTATCAGTTTATTTGCAACAGTTGTGAAATATGATATAAAAAATAGCTGATTTGTATTAGTTTGCTATATAAACAGTCTATTGTATAAAGCTTGAGATATCAGTTTGTATTTGTGTGTTGTTTATATTAATATGGTGACAAAGTAAGCATAGATGAGTAGATACCAGGCATCATAAAGATCTGTTGTTTTACTGAAATACCAAAATTCGGGGAGGGGGGAGTATTAACAAATACCAGCCGTTAGAATAATGTGAACCAAATACAAGTCTAATTCAATAGTTTATTTCAAGCAGTTTTGAATATAAAGTTGGAAATACAGGTATAGGGTATGATGACAGCTTAAAATAAAACTGCTGAATTTAATTATATGGAAAACTCATTATTCCAGACATATTCACTGGGAATGAAGGTGTCTGGATTAACGAGGTTACACTCCTTTTTAAAGCGTTTCGTACACAAGCATGATAAAGTTATAACTAGCATTGGAGTAGAATTTTAACAATCAGAGAGACTGATACATGTACATTGACACACCTAAATTTGTGTAGGGAAGTTGTTATTATAGTGATTTTATTTTCATGTACGATTCCTCAAATTTTATTAGTTTTGAACAAATTTTTTCAGGATTGTCAAGATCAAGTTTTATATTATTTTATGCTTGGCTTCCCGATTTTGATTTCAAACTATGGATTGCGGATTTTTGGATTAGCGGAACAAATTAACATTCAGGAATTCTGTTCCTGTTGAATTATGTCCGGATAACAAGGTTTCCAGATAAATGGGGTCCAGAAAACTAACTTCCTTGGTATTTGCTTTGCTGAACACAAAGATCAACTGATCAAATCAAAAGCATATACATCTTAAGCAAACATGGTTTAAATAGAAATAAACCTGACCTTTAGGAAAGAAAAAAAGAAATTATAAATGATGTAATTCAGATTTATAGCTAATTCCCTGCCTCTTTCAGTTACATACACAAGGACTTATGGGTTATTGCAACTAATTTGAATATTTGTAGAGTTATGACTCATGAATACGAACACATGCACATTATTTCACAGTGAAAATAATAATAGTTACAAAATTAGTATGCCACTGTTAACAATGTATATTCTGTGAATACTGCATTTCAAGGAAGTATTGCTTTCTTTAGGGTTTCACACATGTGAAAGATATAATTTTTTAAAGTTTATGCTCTACTTGATTGAAGCAACGAGTTTGTTCGGGTTTTAATCCTAACAATGAATCAAGCTGGGTATGCTAGGCTGCAGTAGTGCATCCAGGACACTTTACTCCACTTGCTTTGGCGGTACATAAATTATTCGTACTGCCATGCAGTAAAAATTCATATGGCAACTAAATTAGATTTGTCACTCTCTCTTCTTTATAAGTATTCACGCATATTCCTTACAGAGGCACCACAGAAGTAAATATGGCCTCAAAATGTTCCTTAGAAACAAGAACGCGATGATAAAATACACTTTATGTTAATTATTTATAAGAATTGTCCTGGTTCTATCTAGTTGTTTAGACAGTTTCTTGAGTATGAGAACGAATTTGCCAGGATGTCTTGGATTTATATCATGCTTATAATATGGAAAAGCTCTGTACTGCCTGCCAGGCAAAAAAGAGAAAAGATTCTCCCCACAAGAAAGCGAACCATCTTCTCAACATTGCCATCCCTTGGTGCCTGAAAATCTCATTTTCTACCACCTTATCATCAAAAAACACATCAAGGAATTCTCCCAAAGGACCTGCGATTTGGCTGTACTTACTAATTGTATTTTCAGTGTATTGACCTTTAGCTCCTTGTAATTGATCCTTGAATAGCCTGTTCATGACTTCATTCTTGAGGTCCATAGGAAGGTTTCTACCAAAACACCCTCCATAATTGACTGTCCTGTTCCATGTAATTCAATGCCATAGTTTTTCAGGTAACCAACCATTTGTGGCAGCAATCGGGTGATGTGCAAGAATCAAGTATTTGGGGTGTTGCATGTTGCGTCAATTATGCTGCAGAAAATCTTAACTGTTGAAGGACAGACAGACTAGAGGAGGGAACTTAACTTTCAACATGACCTTTATACCAGTTGAGTATGTTCCTCTTTTCATATATGCAAATTGAAACTATAAGTTAATGTGGATAGTATCACAAACATTTAATATAATATACAGTAGAACGTTCATTATATTGCTCGCGCACAAGTCCTGATAAGCAACGTTGTAATGTATGTAGGTTTTATTAGAGGTACGCAGAATTATATCATTTTACAGATGCATTTGTTTCCTTTGTTAACTATCACGGTACTTATTTAATGTACCAATACATCTGTAAATTTCGTCAATAGGTAATTTACCGAAGCAACCATGTACAGAACTATCTGAACAATCTTTTTTACTACTTTAATGATACACTGGCCAACAGTGAAATCATTACTGACTTGAAAAGGCCCTAATCTGTAGTATTTTGGTGTGCCGAACACGAATATAACCGTGAAAAATTTGTATTGGCTCTCGTTTTGAAGATATTCATATACCTCATTTTCTATGTTTCACTGTGTAAATTTCTCCAGTAGGACTGCAGCAACATCCGGAATAATGATGTAACATTGCATAATACCATCATGCTCACATCATCCACAGTTGATTGCATCATTTTCTGATGCAATGCAATACTAATGCCATGCGGCTGCTGAAGTAAGTTGACGTCAGCAGTGTACTATACATGTGTAGGCCTATTATACTAATGCCAGGCGGCTGCTGAAGCTGACGTAAGCAGTGTACTATATAAAGCCCAATCAGATAGGTTCAGCATTTAAAATATTTTAGACGTTGTGCGAGACAGTTCAAGCTACTGTTACATAAAACTTATTATTTTATCCATTTACGTACAATAAAGAACAGTAATGCCTCGAAAGTGTGTTAATACCGCGGACAATTTTTGCTATATTTGTGGGGAAGTGACATTTGCCAACCAGAAGAAAAGTATCAATTCTCAAGTGAAGAAGGCATATCATCTTTACTTCGGATGCAAGGTTGGTGACCTAGACAAGCCTTGGGCTCCACATATATGCTGTGCTACATGTACAACACAGCTTTCACAGTGGTTGAATTGCAAAAGGTCATCAATGCCGTTTGCAGTCCCAATGGTGTGGAGAGAGCCAAGCAACCACCTAAATGACTGTTACTTCTGCTTGGTTCCTCCTCTTTCCGGCGGAATAACGAAGCGAAAGAAGTCGAGAATAGTCTACCCAAACATTCCGTCTGCATTGAGACCAGTTCCACATGGTGAGGGACTTCCTATTCCAGAACCTCCAGCAGAATATTCTCTTGATTCATCTGACGAAGACAAAGGTGAGTCGACCTGTTCTTCTCCTGGTCCATCAGCATGCAGTGATCCAGATTTTCACTGTGGTGCATCATCAACCCCACACAGAATAACACAGGAAGAACTAAATGACCTGATTCGTGATTTGGACTTATCAAAGAACAAGGCAGAATTGCTAGGATCAAGACTCCAACAATGGAATCTTCTAGAAGAAGATGTCACAATTACTGCATATCAAAAGCGCCACCAGCAATTGGAGCCTTTCTTCAGAAAGGAAAGTAATCTGATATTCTGTTCCGATATTGAGGGCCTCATGAATGCTTTAAAAATCACTCATGACCCACAAGAATGGAGACTATTTGTGGACTCTTCGAAACTGAGTCTCAAGGCTGTGCTTTTGCACAATGGAAACATTCTTCCATCTATTCCAGTAGCGTATGCTGTCCACATGAAAGAGACATACGATAACTTAAGGCAGCTACTGAATTCCATTGAGTATAACAAGTACAGCTGGCACCTCTGTGGTGATTTGAAGGTAGTTGCCCTTTTAATGGGACTGCAGCAAGGATATACAAAATACATGTGTTTCTTATGCGAGTGGGATAGCCGAGCAAGGGAAATGCACTACATGAGGAAGGAATGGACTCACAGGCAGAATGTAGCCATTGGAGAGAAGAATATCCAACACCCAGCTCTGGTTGAGGCTCAGAAAATCTTGCTACCACCCCTTCACATCAAACTAGGTTTGATGAAGAACTTCGTGAAAGCCATTGACCGGACTTTGCCAGCATTCCGATACCTGCATGAAAAATTCCCTCGACTCAGCGAAGCAAAGATTAAAGAGGGAGTTTTTGTGGGTCCTCAGATTCGAGAGCTTTTCAAAGATGACCGGTTCAACAACTTGCTGGAAGGTGACGCGAAACAAGCATGGAATGCTTTTCGCCTAGTTTCTACAAACTTCCTCGGAAATGTTAGGGCAGAAAACTATAAGGAACTAGTAGAAGACATGTTGATGAAGTATAAGAAACTTGGCTGCAATATGTCTCTAAAGATTCACTTCCTTCATTCCCATTTGGATTTCTTTCCTAGCAACTGTGGTATTGTTAGTGATGAACACGGCGAACGTTTTCATCAAGATATCGCAACAATGGAACAAAGATACCAGGGAAAATGGTCCACTACAATGCTGGCTGACTACTGCTGGACACTCCTCAGAGATGCTCCCGAACAGCTGTACAAGAGACAGGCGAAGAAATCTAAGATGTAGTCAATGACTTGATTTTTTATAGGTAGGCTATTACAGTTGACCTTTTACTATTGGAATGCATTTCGTTATGTAAACATTAATTTCTTGCAGATTACAAAAAAACTAGAGCCAATTTTGCAATTTGACTGTCATATTCGTGTTCAGCACATAAAAATTGATAAGAATTGACTAATTTTATTTCAGTAACATGACTTTTGTAAAAATTTGTTGTCCAGTGATATCAATAGCATGTTTTCCATTTTCTTTTAGGAGCAAAAAACACGTATCTGTCGCAAATGAATTGTGAATATTTGAAATACAATTATATTTGTGAACCATGAACTACAATTTTGACAATTGTCACTTATGCCAATATCATAACCGAATGGAATATTCTGTGTATACTTTTACAGGTGTACTGGTATAACACAGTTTCTTTACAACAGACGATCCGCACTGTTCTCTTTTCTTCCCAATATCAGAATATGAATCTGTCCTACCCCAAAATTCCTTTAAAGAAATTTGGTATTTCACATTCTCTTTTGGTGCACTCCAACACTTAGTGCACGAAAAGTTTCCTCTGCGTTTTGATGACACTGGGGTGAATCTGGAGCCAGTTATCTTCACAAGAACCTCACGAGCATTTTCAATTTTGTTTGTAAGGGTGTTCTGCAGCGAAAATCTATAGTATCCTCTGATATCAGGTTTCTTTTCAAAATTATGATTGCAGTTACATCAGGTATCCATGTTCTTTTTTTTTCTTTCATAAGCTACAGACGACACATTACAACTTTTCCAACTGCGGAGTGAATTCAAACGAAGGCCAAATAAAAGAGTGCGCACGTACAATGGATCCACACATGTTGAAGGCAAAGTTTGACGATTTAAAGATCGCTCGGAATATGTATATGGACATTAAAGATGAATCGGTGTTAATTGCAAAGGCCATGTTAAATCACAAGAGCGTTCTTGGACTTCTTCCGACTGGATTTGGAAAAACTCTATTTACAGTAATACCTACTATGAGAAAGGAGAAAGATGGCCCTATCATATTGGGTATTTCGCCACTGACATCGCTAGTAGATGAACAAATTGAATCTCTTCAGCAGTGGACTTTCTCTTGTTGCATAACTGGAAACATGGAAAAATATGTGGTTACAGGTAGGCAAATTAAACTTTACTTTATCTTTTGTGTTTGATATCAGTATACTTTTGTAATCAAATGCATAACTTGTCATTAAATGCATAATGCAAAGAAATGTATTAATATTCATTATGTTGACACTGTTGTAATTTGACATATATACTCACAATACGAATAATAACTAATATAAAGAAACAGGTTCATCGAAAAGGAATTTTATGACATTTCATATATTATTAAATCATGATTTCCATTTTCATTTATTTGTCAGGTATCAGAAACGGAAAATATCAGTTTGTCTTTTACTGTCCAGAAGATTGCTTGAAAACATATTGGAAAGATGTATTTTGTTCAACTGTTTGGCAAGTGAAATGCATTCTGCCTGCTATTGATGAAGCCCAATGTATTTCTGAGTGGGGAGAAGAATTTAGGGTTGAGTACCGGCGATTGGGTGAACTAAGAAGCATACTGAAAGTGCCCATTACGGCACCTACTGCAACAAGTACGACAAAGGTGAAAACAGATATCTTAAGTTTCCTACAACTCCATGAAGAAAATAGAGAAATTGTGTTCGAATCTCCTGATCCTCCCAACATATTCATTGAAATCATTAAGACGGAGAATCATGATTACAAGGAAATGCTGTTGTGGCTTTTGGAACATAGAAAAATGGACTCGATCAAAGAAAGCAATCATTTACTGCAGAAGTATTGACACTGGAGCCGAAGTGTTTGTCACAATGAAAGTCTATCTTGGGCCTAATGCATATATCGATCAAAAGGAAGATTCACAACATCTACTAATTTAAATGTTTCACAGAAGTACCCATTAATTATCCAAGGAAAAAATTCTTCATAATTTTAGACGGAAGGATGGCAGCATTCGTTGCAACGGTTGCATTAGATATGGGTATGGATATGCGAGATGTTGATCTTGTCCTACATTTTGGGTGTCTGAAATCTATTGTGACTTACTGGCAGTAAGCGAGACGTTGTGATGAGGATGGTAGAAATGGCATTCGTGTTATTTTGTATGGATATATTCATTATGTAGTGCTATGACCTGTCATGAGAGACTACCTGCCTTATGAGACCATTATTGTTTGTCAGAAATGGTGGTCTTTCAAGAGCGGTTATACTGTACCAAATTCTAAAGATGATCAAACGGAAATAGCAGCACTTGTAATATACTTTGATTTGAGTAGAAAGAGAACTTTAAGTATTATGAAAAGATAATATGTAAAGCCAGCTTTAAAACAATGCCACATTCTTGTCCAGTATAGACACTGTCTTGAACATTGGTGGTCTTTGATGTTTTTTATAGTACTTTCTGTGTTTGATATATCATTATGGCAAGGTTTGATAAAACATAGTTGTGGATATTCCTGTGGTGCATGCAGATCCATTTAGAGAAAGCCAACCCGAATCTTTCGTCGTCAGGGTAAGGATTTCATCATGAGACTGATTAGCTCTCTACTGACCATTAACATCACTCGATGGGATGTTGAGCAATGTTAACAAATTTTCTCAGACATGCATTAGGTTGTAATGGCCCCCATCCCTGGATATTCAAAGTGAGATTTAACGAACATAGAAGAATAAGTTCAAGCTTGTCTGAAGTATCACAGTACATCCACAATGTTTGCCCTGGCCATACTGTAAATTAGAACTCAGTAAAAATCATAGATCAAGTAAAAAGCCTGCTTTGAACATGAGGTTAAAGAATCGAGCTACATTCATGCAGACTGACGAAGAACAGGGATGGGGGCTGTAACAACCTGCTGCATGTCAGGGACAATCTCTTAACATCGCTTAGCATTATATTGAGTGTTCTTAACAGTCAGTAGAGATTAAATCGGACAGCTGACAAAAATCCTTATCCTGAGAACAAAAGCTTCATGTAAGCTTTTTCTATACTGTTTATGTATGTGATTAAACAGCTTAAACATTATGCATTTAACTGTACATGTAAAATAAGCATCATTTGGGTACTAATTTCGGTTACATTTTTGACTTTTCATAAAAACTTACCCAGTCCGTGTGTTATACTAATATCTTGAGGTTCTATCTAAACTATATGACCCTCTATATATTGTGCCTTGTGTTTCATTCTTTATTGTGTCATTTATCACGTAGAGACTTGGAATCAACATCCACACTTATCTGTCATCTCCATTAGCAAAGTATATTGCTCTCTAATCAGAATTTACTAATTTGAGTCTTGGAAGGTATTGGTGTGGTATGAGATGAGGCTCATGGTGACATTAGTTTTGTCAAGAGTAACTTGAGTCAGATTATGTATTGGAGGAGTGGGAATGAGTTATATGCTGAAATTAAATTTCTCAAGAAATGACTTACCTGAGTAAGGATAGGTATTGGTGGGGTAGGGACGAGTTACATGCTGAGATTGAATTTCTCAATAAATGACTTACCAGAGTAAGGATAAGTATTGGTGGGGTTGGGGATGAGTTCCATGATGACATTACATTTTTAAAGTAATGACCAATTTGAGTATTGATATTGGTGGGGTAGGGACGAGTTACATGCTGAGATTGAATTTGTCAGTAAATGACTTACCTGAGTAAGGATAGGTATTGGTGGGGTAGGGACGAGTTACATGCTGAGGTTGAATTTCTCAATAAATGACTTACCTGAGTAAGGATAGGTATTGGTGGGGTTGGGGATGAGGAACATTCTGACATTACATTTTTGAAGAAATGACTAATTTGAGTATGGGTAGGTATTGGTGGGGTTGGGGATTAGGTGCATGTTGACATTGCTTTTATCAAGAATTGACTAATCTGAGCATGGGCATATACTGGTGGGGTAGGCTATTAGAATATTCTCATATTGCTTTTATCAAGAATGTACTAATTGTAAACTGTGTACATATTGCTGGAATAGGCGCTAAGGTACATGATGACATTGCTCTGCCTGATGCTGACGTTTGCAATTCTGAACTTTCTAGAGTTTTCTTATCTTTTCCTTTACTTGTATATTGTTTCACCAGTCAAACATAAGCAAGTATTTTCTTTCAGGAGAGCCACATTTCTGCAAACTGACACTGGGTATGTGGTACAGTCTCCTGTAATTGTCATGTAATCTCGTTTTATCTACCTGGGGCATATGGTACATTCTCTTATGATGTGATTTTGTCTTTTACATCATATCACATCATTTTCTTTGACACCGAATATAAAATGCACTCTCCTGTGATTTTAACCTTATCAATAATTGTGTCTGCCATTTTATTTCAAATAAATCGGGCTCACAGCAACTACTGGAAACAACATGGCCCTGGCTGTCTCTCTCTTTCTCTCTCTCTCTCTCTCTCTCTCTCTCTCTCTCTCTCTCTCACACACACACACAAACACACACACACATATATACGAGATTTTGATCATAACCTTCTTCTCATTTCATGCCATGAGAAGGAAGTATTCGTCACTTAAAAAAAAAATGTATTTGCACATGATTTGAGAGAGAGAAGATATTATGCTCTCTTTTAAGAGGTGTTGCTCAACGGTGTAGATATGACAACATCTTGGGGAAAATGACGATCTGAGAGGTAACAGACTTCACTAAGGAAAGACAGTCTTCTGATTCTCGATGAATTAACTTTATTTAAATAATTGATATATGCATATACTACATTCTAAAGATACATATATAAAAACGTTATAATTAAAATCCAAGAAATACATATAAAATTAGAACTTTCCTCCCAGCTTACCAACTTCATACATTTATATAATACTTATATCTCGACTAAATTCATAATAGCCAAAAAGTATAAAATTCAATACTTGCAATTAATATGGACATTCGTCTAGGTGCATGTGTTCATTCATTTCGAATCTTTTCTTACTGATTCTGTTTGCGTGCGTGTACGTCATCAGACAGACAATTCTGCTGCGTTGGCATATTCGTTTCAAGAAACGCCTAACTCTTCTACCTTACTCATCCAAAAGAAATTTGCCTCTTCGGCAACTAACAGCCGATTCTAAAAATTGCTGACTTTTGGATGCAAGAGAAACGTATTTTATAGTACAAAGAGGGTTTTGCGCCTGCTCGTAAAAGCGCAATCTTTATTAAAATGGTATTCACTTGAAATACAGAAATAAATAAAATTATTCTCAATATATTTTATTGGAAAATTATTTTCAATATAATTTAATGAAAAATAACTTTTAATACAATTTAGAGAAAATTTCGATTTTAATAATTTAGCTCGAAAATTCTGTAATAAGTTTATATATATATATATATATATATATATATATATATATATATATATATATATATATATATATATATTCCCCCACCGCTCCGGTGGTCTAGTGGTTAGAGCGTCCGCCTCGGAAGCGGGAGGTCGTGGGTTTGAACCCCGGCCGAGTCAAACCAAAGACTTACAAAACTGGTACTAACAGCTGCCTCGCTTGGCGCTCAGCATTAAGAGGTTAGTGTTGGGACTGGTCGGCCTGGTATCAGAATAATGTGACTGGGTGGGACATCATGCTATGTGTCTGCGGCATGATGCCCCAGTGCTAGACATCACTATAAACTGCCATACTGCAGACGTCGTAGCGATATGACTGAAAATTCGTTAAAGCTACGTTAAATATCATGATCACACACACACCAATGTTCGCTCTAAGCGAATGGTAGATGCGCGCGCTGCATTGAGCAGTCATTACGGTGACTTGGACAAAATTTTTAGATCTTCGTTGATTGCGATGTCCGGGGGTCGATTGCGCGGAAAGGTCTGACATCTGCTCGGCCGTGTGCACGCGCAGGTTAAAGGGAACGTTGTCTGTCACTGAACATAAACCAATTTTTTCACATTTTTAAAAATGCGCGTTTCACATTTGTATCTACTGACATTCTTCTTTTTTTTTTCTTGTTCACGAAAGAAAACATAACATCTAAAAATTATTTTTAAAAAGTTAATTTCCTGATAACACCACATTGTGTAAGACGCTGCACTGTAAACACTGGTCAACAGTGAAATCATTACTGACTTGAAAAGGCCCTAATCTGTAGTATTTTGGTGTGCCGAACACGAATATAACCGTGAAAAATTTGTATTGGCTCTCGTTTTGAAGATATTCATATACCTCATTTTCTATGTTTCACTGTGTAAATTTCTCCAGTAGGACTGCAGCAACATCCGGAATAATGATGTAACATTGCATAATACCATCATGCTCACATCATCCACAGTTGATTGCATCATTTTCTGATGCAATGCAATACTAATGCCATGCGGCTGCTGAAGTAAGTTGACGTCAGCAGTGTACTATACATGTGTAGGCCTATTATACTAATGCCAGGCGGCTGCTGAAGCTGACGTAAGCAGTGTACTATATAAAGCCCAATCAGATAGGTTCAGCATTTAAAATATTTTAGACGTTGTGCGAGACAGTTCAAGCTACTGTTACATAAAACTTATTATTTTATCCATTTACGTACAATAAAGAACAGTAATGCCTCGAAAGTGTGTTAATACCGCGGACAATTTTTGCTATATTTGTGGGGAAGTGACATTTGCCAACCAGAAGAAAAGTATCAATTCTCAAGTGAAGAAGGCATATCATCTTTACTTCGGATGCAAGGTTGGTGACCAAGACAAAGCCTTGGGCTCCGCATATATGCTGTGCTACATGTACAACACAGCTTTCACAGTGGTTGAATTGCAAAAGGTCATCAATGCCGTTTGCAGTCCCAATGGTGTGGAGAGAGCCAAGCAACCACCTAAATGACTGTTACTTCTGCTTGGTTCCTCCTCTTTCCGGCGGAATAACGAAGCGAAAGAAGTCGAGAATAGTCTACCCAAACATTCCGTCTGCATTGAGACCAGTTCCACATGGTGAGGGACTTCCTATTCCAGAACCTCCAGCAGAATATTCTCTTGATTCATCTGACGAAGACAAAGGTGAGTCGACCTGTTCTTCTCCTGGTCCATCAACATGCAGTGATCCAGATTTTCACTGTGGTGCATCATCAACCCCACACAGAATAACACAGGAAGAACTAAATGACCTGATTCGTGATTTGGACTTATCAAAGAACAAGGCAGAATTGCTAGGATCAAGACTCCAACAATGGAATCTTCTAAAAGAAGATGTCACAATTACTGCATATCGAAAGCGCCACCAGCAATTGGAGCCTTTCTTCAGAAAGGAAAGTAATCTGATATTCTGTTCCGATATTGAGGGCCTCATGAATGCTTTAAAAATCACTCATGACCCACAAGAATGGAGACTATTTGTGGACTCTTCGAAACTGAGTCTCAAGGCTGTGCTTTTGCACAATGGAAACATTCTTCCATCTATTCCAGTAGCGTATGCTGTCCACATGAAAGAGACATACGATAACTTAAGGCAGCTACTGAATTCCATTGAGTATAACAAGTACAGCTGGCACCTCTGTGGTGATTTGAAGGTAGTTGCCCTTTTAATGGGACTGCAGCAAGGATATACAAAATACATGTGTTTCTTATGCGAGTGGGATAGCCGAGCAAGGGAAATGCACTACATGAGGAAGGAATGGACTCACAGGCAGAATGTAGCCATTGGAGAGAAGAATATCCAACACCCAGCTCTGGTTGAGGCTCAGAAAATCTTGCTACCACCCCTTCACATCAAACTAGGTTTGATGAAGAACTTCGTGAAAGCCATTGACCGGACTTTGCCAGCATTCCGATACCTGCATGAAAAATTCCCTCGACTCAGCGAAGCAAAGATTAAAGAGGGAGTTTTTGTGGGTCCTCAGATTTGAGAGCTTTTCAAAGATGACCGGTTCAACAACTTGCTGGAAGGTGACGCGAAACAAGCATGGAATGCTTTTCGCCTAGTTTCTACAAACTTCCTCGGAAATGTTAGGGCAGAAAACTATAAGGAACTAGTAGAAGACATGTTGATGAAGTATAAGAAACTTGGCTGCAATATGTCTCTAAAGATTCACTTCCTTCATTCCCATTTGGATTTCTTTCCTAGCAACTGTGGTATTGTTAGTGATGAACACGGCGAACGTTTTCATCAAGATATCGCAACAATGGAACAAAGATACCAGGGAAAATGGTCCACTACAATGCTGGCTGACTACTGCTGGACACTCCTCAGAGATGCTCCCGAACAGCTGTACAAGAGACAGGCGAAGAAATCTAAGATGTAGTCAATGACTTGATTTTTTATAGGTAGGCTATTACAGTTGACCTTTTACTATTGGAATGCATTTCGTTATGTAAACATTAATTTCTTGCAGATTACAAAAAAACTAGAGCCAATTTTGCAATTTGACTGTCATATTCGTGTTCAGCACATAAAAATTGATAAGAATTGACTAATTTTATTTCAGTAACATGACTTTTGTAAAAATTTGTTGTCCAGTGAAATCAGCTTGCAATGAGACACAATTTCACTTCTGGATCAGCATCAACACCTTATTATTCACTGTGTACTGGCGACAAAATGCACAAAGAAAACCACACCATAATGGTCATATTCTAAATAATAGTCAATTACCTTAAAATAAAATGATAAGAATGCTAAATGTCGACTGTAATATGGGTTACAGAGTATACAGAAGCTGGCATTGTCAAGTCTGGCAAGATTCATTATCACTATTTGAGAACTCCTAAAGATAGTATACATTTGACTAACTTAGGCAGATCTCTCAAGTTGTAATTTTGGTTAGAATTCCGAGTATATCGTGTACAATTTCCACAAATACAATATCCAAAAATCATTTCAGCCACAGAACGTAACATACTTGTATGGTAACATTATTTCCATTGTGCATCTTTCAAGTGTAAACAACTTCCCTTTACACTGTTAAACTGGCAGATGTTTATAATATCTGTAAAATGCCACCTACTGGACCCAGGTTACAATAATTACTTCCGTTTCAATGCCCACTAACATAGTCTGTCGAATTTTAACATTCCTGGCATGTATATTATTGTTTAGAATATGAGCATTGTGGTTGATTGATTGATTGATTGATTGATTGATTATATTTTTTAGGCGCGATTAGGCTGTTTAGCGGCATACAAAATGTCATATGTAGGGTTATTTAAAATTGGTAAAAGGTTTCGTATCGACGAGCGATATCAAACCAAAGAGTTGAATGTAAAACGACAAGATGGAAAAGATAATAAATAAAGCTTCCCGATCAACGGGGATTGTAAACGGTGTGACTTAATGATGACAGATGAAAAATTGTTGAATGCAAAGGACGGTGTATACATTACTTAAAATTTCTCAAAGTGGTGGCATAAAAGTTATAGTTTAGAATAAATAGTTACTTCTTTTAAAAATACAACTTACATTTATTGTCTCAACAAGTTCCTATATGTCGTGCATATTTTAGTACTGATCGCGCGTAGGTTGCAGGTCGAAACACTCCGTAATAATGTGCTTAACAGTGAATAGTTTATTGCAAGTAATGAGCATTGTGGTGTGGTTTTCTCTGTGTATTTTGTCACCAGTGCACAGTGAATAATGAGATATTGATGTTAATCCAGAAGTGAAATTGTGTCCCATTGCTAGCTAATTCACAGTGAAGCATCTTTAAAAATGTGAGATAACCTGTGCCAGCATCAAGAAATTTACTTTTTTTTTTTTTTTTTTTTAGATATTACAGGTTTTCATTCATGAATAAGAAAAAAGGAATGTCAGTAGATACGAATGTGAAATTTTTGGCTTGTTTATTTTCAGTGACGGAACTGACTATGTGTGTGTGTGTGTGTGTGTGTGCGAGAGAGAGTGAGAGAATCAGTCACGGCCATGTTGTTTCAAGTAGTTGTTGTGGGCCTAATTTATTTTTCAAATAAAACGCCAGGCACAACTAATGATAAGTTTATCGTCACAGGAGAATGTATTGTATATTCAGTGTCAAAGAAAGACAAAATCTCATCATAAGCGAATGCACCATATTCCCCAGGTAGATTAAATGAGATGAAATCACAATGACAGGAGATAGTACCACGTACCCAGTGTCAGTTCACAGAAATGTAGCTTTCCTGAAAGAAAATACTGCATTATGTTTGAGTGAAGAAACAATATACAAGTTAAGGAAAAGATAAAACAACTCTAGAAAGTTCAGAATCACAAAAGTCAACATTAGGCAGAGAATGTCAGCATGTACCTTAGCGCCTATCCCAGAAATATGTACACAGTTTACAATTAATCAATTCTTGATAAAAGCAATATGAGAATATTCTAATATCCTACCCCACCAGTATCTGCCCATACTCAAGTTAGTCATTTCTTGAAAAATGTAATGTCTTAATGTTCCTCATCCCAATTCCCACCAAAACCTACCCATACTCAAATTAGTAATTTCTTCAGAACTGTGAGAATGTGTTATGTATATTTGATTTAATATTTATTTATTTAAATTTAATTGTTTGTCAGTATAAAAAATAAAAAAAATTCATAATATGATATTGTAATGTAAATTTATTCACTAGAGATGATACCTTTTTTTGAAAATAGTTTGAACTTGACTTAGTTTATAAACATCAGGTGTTGATCTAAATCCTGTCCTTGTTTCAGAATTTGTAGCAATCTTCGTAAACAAGTTCTATTTTATTTTAGAATGATTGGTGGTTTCCAAGCTCATGATGGGACCTTGTCCTTAAGATATAAACATTTTTTTAAAATTTATTTCTTAAGAGTAAAAATGATTGATTTTCGTCAGGGTCACATTGGGTAAACGTGAGCTGTAAAAAGTATTTGCTTCTAGAAGATGATCACGTTAGTAGTGAATGGGGTCACTTTGGCGACAATGGGAATTAGCATTAAAAACCACCCTGGGTCACTTTGGCGACAATGGAAATTTAACATTAACCACCCTGGGTCACTTTGGCGACAATGGAAATTTAACATGGGCAAAACACCCTGGGTAAGATTAGCGACAATGGGAATTTAACATGGGGAATAGAGTTTGGGTCTGTCTAGGGACAAGGGGAATTGAACATGGGGAATAGAGTTTGGGTCTGTCTAGGGACAAGGGGAATTGAACATGGGAATAGAGTTTGGGCTTGTCTAGGGACAATGGGAATTGAACATGGGAATAGAGTTTGGGTTAGTCTAGGGACAAGGGGAATTGAACATGTTAGGAAAAAAAACTACTTTAGGGACAAGGGGAATTGAACATGGGATTTTTTTTTTTTAAATTTTAAAAAAAGGGTAGGCAATGGAAAGTCAGTATCTTTTCGAGAAATGTGGGTGGCCCTGAAAAGGGCCTTTGGGTTTCTTCTTCTTCTTTTTCTAACTCCTTAACTTCTTTATCCATCCTCTTATTTTTTCCATCATTCCTTTCTTCTTCTTCTTTTCTGTTTCTGGTATCCAGTCCGGGTGACCCATGGCTCGGAACTTCTGTTGGATTTTTATCCAGTTAGCGTTCAGTTTCTCTAGTTCTTCCTTTTTCTTTCTATTTTCTTCTTCTTTTCTATCTTTTGCCCACCTGTCCTTTATTTTCTCCACTTCTTCATCTATCACCTTTCTCATCTTTTCTTCCCCTTTTTTCAATCTTTCAACACTCCTTTTGACAAAGGGCCACTCTGACCTTTTTTCTATCTCTTCCAAAAACCTTCTTACTTCTTCTACCTTCTCCAGGGCCTCTTTTAATGTTCCTACTCTGACATAAGGGGGATTTATTAGCCCTCTCAGTCTCTTCACTTCTTCTTCAATTAATCCTTCTATCATCTCCCTGGCTAATTTTAGTTCGTTCACATAGTGCACACTGGTTCTTAACCTCCAATCTCTTTCAATCCTTTCAACTCCATATTCACCATCCACCATCCAAAAATAAACATGCCTTAAATCATTGAACAGTTGGGACACTTCCGTCTTCTTTTTTTATTCTTTGTAGAATGGTTTGAACATCAAACCTTGTGGGTTCTTATACGAAAAGCGCGGACGTGATGGAAAACATCCCCTACTTTCTCATTTCATATAATATACTATCCACATAAGTGAAGCAACATTTAACAAACCCATAATCTACTATCCACACAATCGTACGTGAGCGGTTACAAAACCCAAACTATACTCTCCACATACGCTAAGAAATAATAAACAAATCCATAATCTACTATCCACACAATCGTACGTGAGCGGTTACAAAACCCAAACTATACTCTCCACATACGCTAAGAAACAATAAACAAATCCATAATCTACTATCCACACAATCGTACGTGAACGGTTACAAAACCCAAACTATACTTTCCACATACGCTAAGAAACAATAAACAAACCCATAATCTACTATTCACACAAACTTACGTGAGCGCTTACAAACACAAACACACAAACACAAACACATACACTCACATTATGAAAAAAGAGTCAGTGTTTATATTCACACTACTCTACCTACACACATTGGCAAATCGATTGTTATTTCTTTTCTAGAGTATTGGGTAGCCCTGAAAACGGCTGTTGGTTTTTAACTCCAGATGCACCTATCTAATGCTGGCACCTTCCTGGCCTGGCGCCACACACACATCTTCTTCCCCAGTCTCTTTTCACTCTTTTTTGGGGGAGAGCAGAGGCGGGATATGTGGCTTCAGAATCCCAATTTTCTGTCTCTGGGATTCTGAAATTTCTTCTCTCCTTTTCCTCCTCTTCTTTTTTTCTTCTTTCCTCCTCCTCTCTCATCCTTCCCTCTTCGACAATGGCCTCCGCGGCCAGTTCATTCAACAGGCGCCTGGCATATTCCAGGTGCATCTGGAGTTCTAGCAGTTTCACAATTCTGGTATTCATTCTCTTCATCAATCAACAAGGGTACCTAGACTGCCCAGCGAGTTTCAATTTATACTGAAAGCGTGGACGTGAAGGAAAACATCCCCCCAAAACATAAAATTGATCTTACCTAGATCATGAGCAAAACAACGCGCGGACCTAAAAGAAACACTCACTCACTTTTTTATACTACCCATTACTATTCTAAAAACAATTTCATTAATCACTTCAATATACTATCCACATACGCAAAGCAATCCAATCAAACCCCCAAATCTACTCTCCCCACACCTCAAACAGCCAAAAACATGATCTTAATCTACTATCCACACCAGCGTAGGTGAGCACTTACAAACACACAGTCCTATACACAAACACATACCCTCTCACTATAAAAAAGAGTCAGTGTTTATATTCACACTACTCTACCTACACACATTGGCAAATCGATTGTTATTTCTTTTCTAGAGTATTGGGGTAGCCCTGAAAAGGGCTGGGGTTTTTTTTTGGGGGGGGGGGTGTTTCCTATGGCAATCTTTTAGTTTCTAAGAATGCGACGTCCTCTGAGGATAGACTTTCTGACGATAGGTATGCTTCTTCGGAAAGAGAAGAAGAACTCTTTGGTGTCGATACGACAATCGACAAAGCCTCTGTCAGGTTCAGGTTCCTGCTGCTGCTGCTGTTGTTGTTGCTGTAGCTGCTGTCTCTGAAGTCTGTACGTCTCTGTCCATTCTTCTTTCTCCCTGTTCATTTCTTCTCTGAAGAGCTCTTCTATCAGGTCTTCAGTGACTTTTAACATTCTCACATTCTCTATCTCTTCAGCTTTCGGTATCAGACTGTCTGACCCTATGCAAATTCACGTAGGCTTCGTTTAGCTTAGCTAGTTTGGAGCACATCTTCGTAGGAGGATGAGTTGACAATGGATGGTTTGACTGGAAACTGCCCCGGTTCTTAAAGTCAAAGCGTGAAGGAAAACATCCCTCCACGGTTTTCGAGCCGGAACGTTCAATGAGTGTCATGAGAGGGATAGTAAGAATTCAAAGAGCATGAATCAACATTCTTATAGCCAAACAAAAGACAAAGGCATTTTTTTCTTCAAAACACAACATTTTTTATTCAAAATCACTTAACACTAACCAACAACTATAACATTTTTAACAATAATCCAACAATATAACATCAAACATTTTTTTCAAATCTCAAACATTTTTTTTCAATTCACACTCTACTTTAAACAGGGCTGACAACGTTGTGAATGAAATTGTGATTTCCACTGTTGGAAGTCATTAGGCCATTGATGGACACTACGTTTCCTAGCTTGAGACAAAAGATAAGCATAATGGTCACAAAACCATCGATCTACTTTCACATCATTTCTAGAAGAAGAACGAGGATCAAAATGAGTCACTAAATGTTCTAAGGAATAGACCAGGCTGCGATGATGCAGAAAATACACACAGTACTGTCCACACACCAAGGAATCTGTGCCTTGTAATTTCACATTATTGAATCGGGTGGTCTGAGCATTTCTTCTCATAAAGTCAATGATATCGTCTTCCAAAGGGGGCAATCCGTACGAATCGAAATATTCCACACATCCTTCTTGAGGAAAGTAGACGGCTACCCAGTGGGTTCCTGGGAGATGACTGTCGTCCGTGTTGATCACGTAAGCTAGATGGTCTTGAGGTTTGCGATGAGGGAGTTCATCTTTAGCACAGACGACAGGATTCCAAGAAGCCGTATACAAACTGTGGTTCAAAAGGTAATAGAGTTCCCAGTATCCATTTTTATGTGGTTTTTCTTCTTCACAGGTAATAATAAGTGATCAATTCGATCCTGACTTTTTGCTTGAAAATGTCTGACAAATAACCGTTTCTTCGTTTCGTTTCCTCACTCTGATTCAGAAGAGCTTCGATACGATGGATCTCTTGAGTGGTTAATGGTGGACAAGAATGTTCACGCAAGTCTTTATACCACTGGTGCAACACGACTTCGTCCGAGATGAGACTCCAAGCTTCCTCCAGATACTCGTTCAATTTTTCTTCTTGACTCAGCATCAGGCATTTATCGTGTTGAATTTGACTGGGATGATCGTTTTGGCATCCATAGCAATCTTTTTTGATCAATTCCGTCATTTTATCGACCAAGTGTTTGGCAAAACAGGAGACTAAATGGGCTTCTTGTTCTGGCCATCTTGACTTCATCATAACTTCGTCGTCTTGGGATTCTTCTTCCACGGTCTCCTCACATTCCATGTCCAAAGTTTCTCCACTAGGTAAAGAGGGATAACAGTCTTCCATAGCTTCTAATAGTCTAGTTGTTGTTGTTGTGTTGTCTAGAATGACTTCTCTCAAACTGTTGATTTCTATGGTATTATCGAATTCTGCATACAGGATGACGTTCGCTGTCTCTGGCAGAGGATTTGCAAACTGAAGTTCCACACGAATCTGGCCAGATTTTATAGGGTGGAAATGTCCCTCGTCGCTGCCTTGGTCTGGAGTGAAATCGAAAGCCCACAAAGCATAACCTCCTGCATAATCCTCGTACGTAATGCCGCGACTGGTGTTGGTCCCTAACTGTCCGGTGGCTTCGTACAGGGACAAGTACGATCTCAAGTAATTCATCTTTGTGTCACCAAAGTCAGGTTCGAAAGGACGGGTACACAAGGTCTTGCCATCGCGACTGACTTTGATTTTCTTCACGTCGAAGTGTTCAAAGTAGAAAGGATTTTCAGCGAAGGCTCCGTTGAAGGCTGAATTCAAGACCATACCAAAGATTAAACGCTTGGGTAACTGTCCTTGAAACAGATGATCTTCGATCATGGAATGATGGTTACGGGGAATGGTAACGTTTTTACTTCCACGCGTCGGATGGGATACTTGGCGGTCGTTCTGCTCAACGTCTGACTGATGTCGTTTCCCACTTTAGGTAACATTTCCACGCGTCGTACGTAGAGTTTCGCCTCCTCGATTTTGCTTTTGGCAGAACTATCTGCCAACAAATGGAAAGCGGTACTGCTACGATTCAGTTTCAAGCGAACATTTACCCCGTTCAGCAAATATTTCTCTTGCAACCACATGTCCAAATGCAAACGATCCATCAGTTCTAAACTCTTCTTATTTAAAATTTTGCTTCGTCTTTCCACAAAGCCGTCATTGCTTTTATTTAATGTGTTAAACTCCGTCGCTTCGTCAGGTTCCCATAGCACACAGGCATTGAGATGAGTATTCTTGGCATCTATTCCGTACGTCAAGAGATTTTCCAGGTAGGCGCGGTAAGGGTAAGTATCCATGCTGCTGCTGACCAGTTTGTTATTCAAGTACAAGTCCACTGAGCTGAACAAGGAATGCATGAAATTGTTGACGGGAGCTATATTCTCAGTGTCTTCTACTCCACCATCATCCTTATCTAGAACTTTGACTTTCAAGTACAAGTAACTGCTATTCAGATCGATGTAATCTTCGGGCTGTCCCTTGATTTCAAACTCGATGGGAGCGGAATCTGTCAATGAGGAGACGGGGTGAAATTCCACCCATTGGGATTCTTGCATCGTCATCATGGTAGGTGGCATGGCAAATAGATCCAGTTCCGACTTGGAACAGGCGCAAGACTCTCGGTGCATCATTTTTTTTGTTGCTGTGTCTCAATAATCGAAAACGTCTAAGTCTCGAACGGTTCTTCTTTTCTTTGCCTTTCTAGCTTTAGAAGTGTGAAGTCTGGTGAAAGGGTGTTTTCTTCGTCGTCTCTTTCTGCCTTGTCCTTGCTGAATGCCTGACTCGGTAGCGTGCAGGGCATTTATAGGTGTGTCTCGTTGGCCCAAAAGGTCTTTGCCCGTTTGCAGCAAGACATTTTTGCCTGCCCTCATCAAGGCTTCTTTAGGGTTTTGTTTGTCGATGATGACATTTTGGAGAAATTATTTGCCTTGTGTCAGTGCCGCATCTTTCAAGGCGTGCAATCTGCGTGTCACCATCGGTTTCAACACCGGGGCCACCGAACGAAAGGCGGATTTCAACATATCTCCTAAACCGTGTCCTCGCTGTCGTGCAACCCCTCGGTACACTGGATACATGACTTACGAGTCGTGAGAGAACCGTTTTCGAAAATGGAGTTTCACCGTGACTTTTCCTTTGGTGAATGGAATATTTTGTCTCAGATCTCCTTTTATAGCAATGTTGACCGTGTCCAAATACGACTTGCTGACAGGCAATTAGTGAGGATGTACAAATTCGCGGTGAATGTGGTAAGTGTTTCCACCTTCCTCGTCCCTGACCGTGGCAGAATTTACTTTGAAAGGAATGACACGCAGTAACGGCACAGAGGTGTGTCCCACCACGTTGTACTCCACCACATCGGAGTACACAAACATCAAATTTAGTTCCTGGTTCAGTTCTACCAGGAAACGAAAATACCTTGGAAAATGCCCGTTGTTGTCAATCTCTGCTTTCTCAATTTTTTTGGAGTGCTTATCCGTGACCAAATTGAGGTCTCCACCCAAAATGTCATACAATTCAGGGCAAAATTTAATACGTATAATTCTATTCTCACTTTCAAATTTGATGAGTAGACGGTGAGACAGTTTGTGGTACTCAATAGTGACACGTTTTTTTAGTCCGGTCAGAACTTTGTCAAATGCTGCATAGAATTTGTCAGCGATGGCCTCCACCAGATGTTGATCACTAAAATAATGGCGTGAGTTAATTTTAAAGTGATAAACGTAAAAAGGAGAAGTGTCACTGCTGCTGCGGGGTATTGGGGTCTTGGGAAGTGATTTATGTAGAGAAGTGTGCATCATGGTTTGCTGCACTGTTAGGTCCAGAATTTCGACGTCAAAAGTGTTTTGAGTTTCAGTGATGTTTTTGATTTGTGTTGGGTAAATCATTTCTACCAAAGCCACTTCCCAATGGGCTTCGTGATCTAATGGGATGGCCTGAGGTAATTTGGCCGTGTAACAGCACAACGTGTTGTGGGGAAACACCTCCATGGAACTGTCACTGGGTAAGGTTAAGTAAAATTGGTTTTGGTGACTCATAATTCCAGAGTTCTGTGGCTGTCCGAGCGGTTACTGGACGTCAGAGGCGTGTCTCCGCCCAAAATGGGGTCGTTGTTGTTGTTATTGGAGTGGTGACTGGCACTGGCACTGGACACAAGGTTCCCGTGGTTCCCGTTCGAGGAGAATTTCAGGGAGGGATTGGGAAGCAGGTAACCGATGCAACTGCTCAATAAAATGGTCCACAATTGTTTGTCTCCTTGTTGCAAACTCAAATTGGCAATGGCTGCCCCGATGACACAATACACCACGAAGATTTGGCAGAAAAAGACGATTTGCGTTTTAGGCACACGTTCTCCACACCACACCCACAAGGGTTGTTTTTGTAAATCTTGCAGAGAAGAACTAGGTGAAGGAGTGGTCGACGTAGCTGCGTCTGTGTGAAAGGGCATGATGGTCACTTCTTTTTATAGTCGATGACTTGCGAAGCGTCGATCCAAGAATCAAAACTGGGTGGATATCCTTTCCAACGTACTTTGACTTCTTTGACACGTCGTTTGCCCACTTTACGGGTTCTGCGTTCGAGAATGCTTTCGATGTCGTACACGTCGTCTTCTTTTTTGGTGACACGTTGTAACTCGGGCAAATAAAACGTTCCTTTGAGCACTTCTCCGTTCATGTCTTCCAATTTATAGACGGCAGGATGACGGCCATGCACTCGTCCAGTGACACGAAACAATTCGGTCGTCCAGTTAGGTAAGTAACCTTTGTCGAAAGTGCGTTTGGTTTTGCCAATGCGCACCCAATCTCCTACGGTCAACTCTCCACTTTTCTTGCAGACAGCCCTCGTCGGGGACGTACCAAACAGGCGCTCAAACACCAACACTTCGTTCTCGGGAGTCACTTCTTGCGGGGCACGTCCGATGCTTCGATGGTAAGATTGGTTGTACGCTTGCACCAGGTGCGGTAAGATGTCGATGTACTTCAGAGTGTGGTGATGCGTAAAATATTTCCACATGCGTTCTTTCAAAGTGCGTTGAAAACGTTCCACGATGCTGGCTTTGGTTTCGGGATTCTCGGTGGTAAAAAAATGAATGTCACGTTTCTTTAATTCTTTTTGGAAAGCTTGGTTCAGAAATTCGGTACCTTTGTCCGTTTGCCATCGAAGAGGGTGACGACCGCTTTGTTTCAACACTCGTTGCAGGGCTCGCACTAACTCGTTGCTGGATTTGGAAGTCAAGGGCACGACCCAGGCAAATTTGGAAAAGACGTCGATGACACAAAACAAATATTTGTAGCCGCGACTGTAGCTGGCCAAATGAGAGACATCGGCTAAATCGGCTTGCCATTGATGATCGATGCCTTCCACTCGGGTGCGACTTCTGGCAAACTTGCGTCGAATGAGTTTGTGTAACGTGTAGGTAGCTTGATCTTGTAACCATCGTTGCACTTGAGGTAAACGGAGACTTTTCAGTCGCATTTTGGCAGCACGATACAATTTTTGAACTCCTGCGTAACCTGCAGGATGGGAGGGATCGTGGTAAATACTGGCTAACACTTTTTCCATTTTTTTGTGTTTGTGTGTTAATAAGACACCCACTCTTGGAGGATACTACTCTTTTTCTCTTGGGATACTTTCTTGGATTGCAATCCTTTGCATGTGCGACGGGCAATAGGTGTCGAGGAGGAGGATGTGTGAACAGGGGATATCGGTTCTTGTTTCACTTCTGTCTTCACTTCTGTCTTCACTTTCTTTTTCTCTTGTGATGAAGAAGGGGTACCCATCATCTTTTTAATCCATCCAATTCTGGAGGTAGGTGGTGTTGTTAACTTGCGTACTTTTTCTGGTGGAGTTTGAAACCCTTCCTCTTCTTCTTCTTCTTCTTCTCCTTTTTCTGTCTTGGTCACTGGTAGTAGTACTGGTGATGGTGCTGGACTTTTCATCAAGGTCTTAAAATCTTTCAGAGTGGGTACAGCTGTTTCGTCTAAAGCTTTCTGGTGAAAGAGTTGTAGTCGTTGCAAGAGTTGACCGTACTTTTGCGATTTTTCTGTTTCGGACAAATCTTGGCGATCCATCAAGGACTGCAATTCGTGTTGTAACTGGGACATCTCGCTCAAATGGGGATTGGGAGGTAAATGCGGGGTGCGTTGTTCTTGCCAACGATGGTATCCCATCCATCGTTTGTAAGGTACTAAAGCTAGTTTTCGTCCTTCCATGGGGTTGTCAGGGGTCGATTCTGAGATCTTGGGACTTCAGAGGGCCTTTTTATCTTGCTCCCACCAGTCCTCCCAACATGGTTCCAAAGACTCCTTTCAATAAGGGACCTAACAAGAGGGGTAAAATGCCTCCACGTTGGACCAACATCTTCTTCTTTTCACGAATGGGAATTTTCTTTTGAACCATTTGGCGCAGAACGTGACGATGTTTGCCTAAGCATTGTTTCTGGTGTTTGGACAAAGGGATCGTGCCTTTCAAGACGCTCCAACAGCATTCGCACACGGTATCGATGACCTCTTTGGAGGCTGATTGAATGAGATTTTTTCGTAGAGGTGGAGAAGCTTTGGACAGCACAGATAACATGTCCCCATGTTTGACTAAACGAGGAGGCAGTCCTTTCCTTTTCTTTCCTTGGGGTTGTTTAGAAGAGGGATGTTTTCTGGAGGGTGACATCTTCAGGAGCACCAAAACACTGATACCCTACTTGGTCACACACCTTTTTTTATACTGCAACGCGTCGCCACTGATTGTCTTTACGTCGTATCAACTTCAGGACAGGCATGACACGTCGTGCAGGGATACGTAACGGACTAAATCGAGCCAGTTCTTGCTTGGACAAATCCAGTAAACTTTGTAACATGCCCGATCTCTCCTGGACTTTGATTTTGGGAGAAGGTACTTTGTGAGCAGCGGCCACTGCCGCTAAATTGGAGGGACCTGCCACTGGGGAAGTTCTTGGGGTCATCAACGGAGATGTTCTTGGTGTGATCAGCGTCTCCAAGTACTCTTCAGTTCTTGGTGTCATCAACGGAGAAGTGGATGAACGTGAGGCTGCCGGAGACGCAGTCACCCCGTGGCAGGTCGTGGTTTGCGAGTGTAAAGTTGCGTCCTGGCCGAAGTGCCTCACTTGCGACTAGTTTTCTTCTGTGTGCTTTTCTTTTTCTGGGGACTTTTTCTCTGTTTCTTTTTCTGGGGGCTTCTTTTCTTTTTCCGGGGTGGTGTCTGGTAAGAGGGGGGTCCCGCCACTGGAGAACTTCTCCTTGGGGACATGGTCTTTTTCTTTTTCTTCTTCTTGGAGCTTCGTTTGACTTTTTTCTTGGGGAGAAGTTTGGGGGCATTAGGATCCCATCTTAAGAGAGAGCGAATGATGACCCCTCCTAGAGTACCGCTCCCTCCAGGTTTCAAAATGATTTGTTTTTTGGTTTGAGTGTCGATGCGGGGATCGGCCAGTTGGGTCAAAACGACTTTGTTTCGATCAAAAAAGCGTTTGGTTTGATGAGGAATCTGAATGATCCCTTGGAGTAATTGACGTGCCGTCACCGTGAACCATCGTAAGACTTCTTTGAGACTAGCTTCTAAGACACGAGCTCGTATTTGTGGATTTTTTTCTCGACTGATGCCATACAAGGCACGAAACAATTTGACGGGAAGATGCGACTGAAGGGACGTCATGTTCACACTGTGTGAGACAGACGAAAAGGGTCTGAGGTTTTAATAGATTTTTTTGTGGAGTGAAATGAAGTCGAGGACGGAGACGTGTACAGGACAGGCCCTCCGTCTTGGCACCAGTGGTGAAACAAGTGGGTACGAAATCGCAAATCCTCGGGGGTCGTAGGTTTCAAATCGACGAGTAAATAGGCGTGTGGAGTTTGAGTGGCATCGTCGTACGCCTGAGTCAACCAAGGCGTTCCTAACTGTTTGGCTAAGACTTGCACTTGCGATTTATCTCGAGGGCTTTTAAACAAGACCACGTAATGCGCATTGAGACTGATGGTGCGATGGGCTTTACTTTGTTGAAACAAATTTTGGGTGATGTAAACGACACTGGCATTACGGTGATGACCTTTGCGCGCGAACCACAGTTTAATTTCTTCTTCGTCTTCTCCTAACATGTCGTCGAAAATGACCAAATGGGTTTGACGGGAGTCAGAGACGATGCCGTCGTCTTCTTTAGGAATGCCTTCAACAAACACGATGGAATCGCCTTGACTTTCTCGCAAGAGGCTGTACGCCGATTGCCACTCTTTGTAACACCACACGATCCGCGGAGGTGGCCGATCGATCAAATGATGTTTATGTTCGATCAAACGTTTGACGAATTCGGTTTTGCCTGAACCGCTAGGTCAAGCAATGAGCATGTTAAAGGGATGGCGAAGATACAAAGCCTCCCAACTGGCACGATCTAAGTGTTCGTCGATGACTTTGACAGTGGAGGAAGAGGGAGCAGAGACAGCAGAGGTAGCCATAGTGTGAGGAATGTCACTTGTGACACATAAAACAAGCAAGACGAGAGTTTATATACTTTTTTTCAGAACACGTTTATTGAATGTTTTAAACATGAATACGAAAGACAAAAATACATAAAAGCCAAAGGCTTAAGTACACGGATAAAAGGCACATGATAACCATTAACGTGGAATAAAAACAAGTGTCTTTACAACATGTTTTGGGTAAAGTTCTGACCAGTTCTATAGGGGGTAAGGTCACACAAGTGTCCTCCCGAAAGGGTCTTTCAGGCCTGTCCACGACAGTCCCGTCCTGGGTGACGGGTTCTTCTGGTACTGTCACTAACACAGGTTGAAAAAGTCGCAAGGCTCACAATCGCATTCCACTTCAGAAGCCCCACACTTGAATTGTGCCTTTCTAAACTTGTTTTGTGTTTCTCTGAAAGTATTCATCTTGTTCGCTTGGTAGTCACAATGAACTATCGATCTTGCCTACGGTTCCTTTTTATATACAGTCCAATACCGACGTGTCCATACGGTAAGGTGAAATGATTGGAAAGTCGAACTCGCTTCTGGTACACGATTTGATAGACTTTTTCCAAGGGTCGACTGAGGATGTGGTGAGTGGGTAAACGTACAATCTTGTTCGGTTGATAGGTGGTCACTTTAAAGTGTTCATCCTCTCCCGATTGCAAGGCTTCTTTCAATACCCCAAAGTTGACCACACGACTGGTATGATAATTCAGAGTCAATCCTTTCACTTTGCACGTCGTGTGCACTTCTCCTTGTGGGTCCCGGTATTCGTAGCCGTAATTTTTGGGACCGCCACTGATGAAACTTAGAATCTTGTCGTCGGGATGTTCGTCTGTCCAGGCTCCTAAACGGTCTCCTTCGATGTCAGGGTGCTGTTGACTCGGGTGATGGATGTAAATGCAACTGTCCGTGTCAAAGTACAGGACACGTTCCCCTAACAGTTCTAAAGCTTCGTACAATTTTAAGCGAGCATGAGCTGTCACGTAAGCCGCAATGATGACATTTCCAAAAGGGTCGTCTTGTACAAAGTCCAGATCTTCTTCGTAATTGACCAAGATCAAATCCTCTCGAACGACGTCCACGTGTTTCATGTATTTGGTTTTATCGTGAATCATCTGGAAGTAGCGGGAAGGTTCTGTCAAATATTCCGTCTTGGGTAAACACGGTCGTTGTGCCATTTTACCCCACAAGCAATTTAACATCACTTTGGCAAACGATCGCCTGCCTTCGTTTTTCTCGATGTGGTCTATAGAGATGCCTTCTTGTTCATAGTATTTCTCTTTGAATGTCTTTTCGTCTTCGGAAGTGTGACACCAGGAAGGATAGCCGCTGGCTTCTTGCTTCAGTTTCAAAAAGGCATCCACGTAGTCGGCGAAAATGCCTTTCTGACTGGGGTCACCTTTGTGGTATTGTTGTGTCTTGGGAAAGTGGCAAATTTCGTACACTTCTAACAGTTGGTATCCCATGTCCAGAGCTTTGAACAATTCTACGCTGACCCAGGTTCCCGTCAAGGCCCGTTCTTCCTGGGTGTGCTGACAAGGTTGGTCTTGGTTGCACGTTTCGGCACAAGTACGGCACAAAGGAAACATCAGTTTGCCTTGGCAATGGTGAGGTAAGACGGGATGGTATAGGTTCGTGGGAGGCAAAACTTTACACTTAATCAAGCCTTCGTATTGTCGAATGTTTTTGAGGTCGATGTGTTCCGTGAACAATTGTGGGTGCCCTGCAGGAAAGCGACAATATTTGCACACGTAAGGATACAGCGAACACACGTCCAAGTATTTGATTTCTTCTCCTTTCTCTTCGTCGGCTTGGTACAGCAAACAGGTGGCATTGGTCCTTCCTCCGTACAAACTATCCCTCGGGTTCAGGGAGTCCATCAGCTTGTAACTTTCCACGACACGTTTAAACTCGGGATCGGTTTTCATACGGTGATCGTACTCGTGTTCCCACATTTCCACCACCTGGTATCCTTCCTGTTCTAACTTTAGGCGTCGCTGACAAGTGGCCTGGTACAAGTCTTCCATGGTTCGTTGTAAAAACTGATTTTTAGTGCCACGGTCAGGATAACAGACGGGACATCCGTGAAATAAGCAACCGTTAAACTCGTACACGATCTTGGGGTTTTCTAAGTCCCAACCATCGACCGAATGCGTTCCGATGGTCTTTTCACCCCCTCCGTTGCGGGCATGCTGAATCCATTTGTCTTCCTTGTCGCACAAGTAATGTAACCAACGTAGGGCTTTGACCGAGTACTGACGTTTGACATAGTGGGTCGTTTGAGGGCTGATGACAGCCACGGTGTTTTCAGGCATGAATCGTTGTCGATACACTAAGGAACACGCTTTGGCAATGGTGCAAGCTTCTTTCAAAGGATCGACCCCTCCGTGTTCCATGAACAGTTCTCGAAATTTTCCACAGCAACGTCGTAAAATGTCCACGTCGGAACGACAATACTTTAACATTTCTTCCTGAAAGTCGAAAGGGTCGGAGGCGTGAGCCTGGTACCAAGCGTAGAAAGCTTCTCGTTGTTCGGTACGCATGTTGTCAGGGTCGTAATAGTGAGCCTCAGGCAAATGGGGTAGAACGGTGTGTTGATTGGCTTCCGTATTGAAAAAGTGTGGAAAGTACCCTTTAGCCATTTCTGTCATTCCAAACGTTTTAGGCATTCTACTCAAAGGCATGGCCAAGTAGCTCATCGAATCTTTAAACTGCACTTGTCCCACTTGCATGAAAATGATTTTGGCTCCGTTCAAAGTGACTTTAGGACGTTCGATGCCTTGTTCCGTATAATACCTCAAAAGAAACTGTCCATCGTATCCGGAGAAATTGTGAGCCATCACTGTGGCATGACGATGACAATCTCCGTAACGTTCGATGTCCTCTTGGCTCCACGTCTTGTCGATGGGGTCTAAGACCCATTGGGCAAAATCGGCTAACGTGTTCGGTCCTCGAAAGATTTTTTCACGCCCTCCGGGAATCTTGCTGCAGTGAGGGCAATGACTGAAGATAGGTTCTTGAATGCACTTCTCGCACGCTCGATGAGCCACGCAGAAATTAGGAACGTGAATGCCAGTCTCTTGCATGCATTCGAAATCGAAAAAGATGAAATTGCCTTTCTTCTTGTGTCCATCCTCTTTCTTTGGTGGGGGTTGGTATTTTTGCACGTAGCACTGGTGTTCCAAGTCTACGATGTGATGACAAATGTGACATTTTTTTTTCCTGAACATACGTGTGTCTTGGTACTGTTGGTACGTATGCCTTGTCCACACGTAGGGCACAATCTCAGGAGTTGACAAGCACATTTCTGCTGTGAACCTTGCGTCTTCAGATGTTGTTGGTAACAGGCAGGGCTGACAAACGTACGCAGACAAGCAGGACAATGTACTCTTTCTTGTCCTTCGCTCAGACAGGGTGGAGAGGCCAAACATCCTGAGCATTTCCATCCACAATGTTTGTGTTGTTCTCGATTTTTATAGCCATAGTCACATTTCTCACAATAATAAACATATCCCAGCAATCCAGTGATAGTGGTAATGGTATCGAAATGGTCATCGTGATAATAGATATGAATGTATTTTCCATCCTTAAAGTCTTTCCCTCGAAACAACAGAGGCCCACGCACTTCTTGAGGGTGCACTTTCAAGGTTTAGCGTGGAGCTAGGACATCTTGCAATTTTTGCATTTCAGGAATGCCACAGGGTGTGTCTTTGGACAGGCCAGATTGTTGCAACAGGAGTTCTGCTTCGTTTCGTTGTTTGGCTCGGTCATATCGTTGAATAGTTTTCCAGGCTCTTTTCCATTCTGTCGTGTCGTTCTTGTTGGCATAGGTTCGTCCCACCACGATGGCTCGGGCTAAACACATCTGGTCTTGAGGGTTGTTAATTTGGACGAGACTCTTTTTGGTGCTGCGAAGGTCGTTCACCAGTAAGACCTTTTTGCGTCCTGTCCCTTGAGGAAGAGAGACGTGGGCCATTTTCAGTGTGGCTTTACCATCGGTGATGTCAAACTGGTCATTAGATTGTTGTACGTGTTGAATCTTGTCCATGACTTTGGAAGGGGTTAGTTCTGCGGGTCTGCTAAACTCGATCCAAACAGGGGATTTCAAGCTGTCGTGATCTATGGATAGTGTCAAACGATCGTCTTCTTTGGGTTGACATTGTCGCTTGAGTGCGGTGAGCAAAGAATCCCACATCTCGGTGATAAACCCTTCTGCTTTCTCCAATGGTACGTCGGACTTGAAATCTTTAAACTTCACTGTGTAGGTGTAAGCCGTGGTTCTAAATTTTCTAGAGGAGCGCTTTTCCGTCTCTCGAATGAAATAATACTTTTCAGGGTTGACCTAGGGTGGTGAACTTTGTTTAGAGGGTTCAGATTCTGGTTCACTCATGTCCTCTTCAAAATCACTGGCATGAATTTGTGCCAAGACTTCAGCTCTGGTACGAGGCGATAGATCACGTTTCTGCCTCTTACTTTCTTCTTCTTTCTTCTCGAATGAATAGGATCGTTTCATCTTGAGTGCAAAACATCAAATGACTCAAGTTTAAACACCATAGACTAATTTATAGTCATGGCAGACCAGCGTATATAAAAGGGTGTGTGTCTTGTCCTTTCACTATTCATTTCACTCTCAAACCGAGCACAACGATGGAAGAGACTAACCAAATCGAACGTTTCATCAGAGCTTTGCGAGGGGTCATTAGAAAATTCTCTTCAGACCAGCCGACGGACTACTCTCCTTCCTTTCGAGATAAAAGTCAAGATACTTGCTATATCTGTCAGAAGAAAGGGCATTGGTCCTCAGAGTGTCCAGACCGTCAAAAAAGAAGAAAAAACAGGGACTAGAAAAGACAAAAGTCAAGATACCTGTTATTATTGTCAAGAAAAAGGACATTGGTCTCCAGATTGCCCAAAAATGAAACAAGAGGAGTCAGAAGAAAAGAAGGATTCTTCAGAAGAAGAGAGAGATTCTTCAGAGGAAGAAAGCAGCCAGGTGAAGAAAAAGAAACAGGAGAAGAAAAGAAGAAGGGAAGAAAGTGAGGAGGAAGAGGAGGAAAAGACTGTGACGGTGAAGAAATTGAAAAAACAGAGAGAGTAAAAAAAAAGAAACAGAAGAAGTGTATGAACTTTATAAAGTGTTCTGTTGTAAATTGTGAATTGGATTGTAGCTATGGAGAAAAGAATACATTAATTATATAAGGTAAGTGTCTTTGAGTTTTGATTTTAAATAAGAAGATACACTCACGCACTCATACACAGACACGTACTATAAGGGTAAAATGTTTTTGTTTTTTTTTTGTTGATCTTTGAGTTATTGGCAAATTGAAAGGCTATCTCTTTTCGAGAGAAGTGGGTGGCCCTGAAAAGGGCCTTTTTTTGGTGTAGGGGTGAGTTTAAGCAATCAACTTTAACTGCCTTAAGCCTTTGCCACGGCCGAGGTCTACTTCTGATGATGATGATTGGGTTGAAATCACTAAGGGTGGTACGGTAGGCTTAGTCACAGGGTTGGCGTGTTTAGCTCGGGAAGGTCGTATTCTCTTCGGTCGTGATAAAGAAGTCTGATACATTTGTTTCAGACTTCTTAACTCCGCTAAAATGTCCAACAGTACGGTGACCGTTTGATTTTCACCCTCTTGTTTCTTTGCTGCTACTTCTTCTTGATGTTGTTTTTTTCTTACCTCTTCTTGTTGCTGTTGCTGTTGCTGTAGGAGAAAAGCTTGTTCCGCTTCCTTTTGTCGTTGCATAAATTGCTCCAATTCTTCTTTCTGTCTCTGTCTAAAATTCTCCACTTGCGGTAATGAAGAATGAGACGAAGGTTCCGGAACAAATTCTTGCGAGGTAAGAAAATCCACAAAATCCCAATGTACCTCTTCTGAAAGTAAGTCCGGGTTCCCTTGGGCGGTCTCCACTGCTGGTGCACCCCAGTGAATCGTTTTCTGAGTTTCCGTCATGTTGAATCACTGTCGCATAGATTGACTGCACACAGGCGCTAGCGAATCTATATAGACCACGTCACGTCACAGACTGCTCTCTTCGGATTGGATGCAGGCTGACTGAATTTTGTCACGCGTGTTTGGATTGGTCAATGAACTCAATCCGTTTCAATCCTTCCTCTCCCTATAAATAAGCGCAGTTCAGCGCAATCACTCACCTGTTTTCGGAGCCTCAAGATGTGGACCGACGTTCAATCTTCCACCCTTGTGTCAACAATGATGTTCAGGACGGACATACCCATGTATGTCCGGTCCAAGTGGACTGTTATCGATAGGACAGATACTAGTCTATGGATGAGAAGAGTTTACATAGAAAGACAAGGATGCCTCAAGAGGGTACTTGTGTATGGACCTGCAGTTAGAAGGAGTTTAAGAAGAAGAAGATGTGACAGATGCCGTCTATGTTAATATTAACATAAAACCAAAGGCCCTTTTCAGGGCCACCCACATTTCTCGAAAAGAGACTGACTTTCCATTGCCTACCCTTTTTCTAAAAAATTTCTTTTTAAAAAAATCCCATGTTCAATTCCCCTTGTCCCTAAAGTAGTTTTTTTTTTCTAACATGTTCAATTCCCCTTGTCCCTAGACAAACCCAAACTCTATTCCCATGTTCAATTCCCATTGTCCCTAGACAAGCCCAAACTCTATTCCCATGTTCAATTCCCCTTGTCCCTAGACAGACCCAAACTCTATTCCCCATGTTCAATTCCCCTTGTCCCTAGACAGACCCAAACTCTATTCCCCATGTTAAATTCCCATTGTCGCTAATCTTACCCAGGGTTTTTTGCCCATGTTAAATTTCCATTGTCGCCAAAGTGACCCAGGGTGGTTAATGTTAAATTTCCATTGTCGCCAAAGTGACCCATGGTGGTTTTTAATGCTAATTCCCATTGTCGCTAAAGTGACCCCATTCACTACTCACGTTACCCTTGTTTACGTTTTAGAAAGCCCATATAACCCATAATTTGGAGAATTAATCAGTAGAAGTTGGGCTGTTAAATTGTTGTATGTTGTGCTGTTTGGAGCTAATTCAAATTACTTGGTTTGGAGTTATTTCAAATTACTTGGATTCAAAAAGGATTAATTGTTATTTTTCTGGAAAATACGTGTGCTCATGTAATATTGTGGAACAAGGACAGCTTTTTATTAAAATAATGTATTCAGCAATCAGAAACCAGAGTGATAATTTTTATTTCTACAAGGAACTGTAGACTTCAGCACTAGATATTGCAGCATACGTCACCGTCTTCCATCTTGAATTCTTCGTCGGGATTCGAATGTGAAATCTGTAGAACATTTTGTTATTAGGACTACTAAAATTTTATTCTCGGATTATTTTTGGATTTGATTCTATACAACCGTAAGTTCATTTTTTTCTTCTTCATTTTTCCAGGGAAATTTCAATGTGTATAAACGAAACGGATTTTCTGCAATTCGATTGGCTGCAAACTGTCACGTGATACTGATCTCTAATTTTTTACACATCGATAAATTCTGGGACTACTTTCGGTTATTGTACTGTTTGCAATATAAATAAACATTGCAACATTGAGAGGGGCCCCGCGCTTCAGGCCTAAGGTCGTCCTTATGAGTTTGTCAAGCTATATTCTCCGGTAAAGTCGACGTTCAGAGTACACTTGCAATTAAATAAATTATTGTTCTTAATTCGTGTCTTCATGTTATTTGAAAAATGACAATAATAATCAGTTTATTAGGCCAAAGGCACTTTCGTCATGTTATTATTTCGATTTTAAAAAACCGTTGTCCACAAACACGATTTTTAAAAATTATTAATGAAAAAACTAAATTCGTGCGCCAAATCGCGAAAGCTGATCTAGTCTAGACATAATCAGTGTTTGCAGTAGCATGCCAATCGAGATACCGATACTCTGGCCCCGCGCGGTCATGGTCGGCCCTAGGCCCCGCGTACTCCTAACGCTGCATCTGCATTGTCGACACGACATTGTGAAAAGATTGTTTTATCTCTTACATTTTTCATTAAGCAAATAAATATAAATTTTATCCCTTTTTATTCTTTTACAAATATTCTTTGACTGAAATGCATACTTTTCAATTTGGCGTTCGTCTGCTACATAGTAGCGCAAAATGGGTGACTACGGTAATTTTTCACTGCAATTTTCTGCTGAATGTTTTTAACAATTAAATTACAAGGAGTGTAATGAAATAATAGTAGGGATTGAAGCAGATGAAGATGGATTTGACGATAATGCGATGGATGTTACAAAAATGAAAATGAAACAACAGAGATTGACAAATTCCTTCACAGAGCACCCCATGACCTCAGTCACCCTAACCGTACACAACAACAATAATAGCGTGGGAAATTGACCAGTCAATTTTGAGGCCACTGAGGGATATAAACTAAGATTTTTGAAATTATGTAAGCAGGACGTAAAAGCTATTGAAACAAATCAGTGCTCGGAGGCCACTAAAAGAAATACAAAATGGGGCATTGGCGTTTTCAATGGTAATTTTTTATTTTATTTTAATTTTGTTTGCTTATTTAAAAAACGTGGGTGGGTGTTGTTGGCATGGTGTGAATATGACCACTTACACAAAAATAAAAACAAATATTTGAGACCATTATTCAAAGACTGTATAAAGTTTTAAATGGTAAAACTACCATCTCCACCAATGTGACTTAACACCATTGAAAAATGTATATTATAATCCATAAAGGTGATTGTTTTGCTAATTTAAATTATTTTGGATGTGTATTCATTAATTCCTTCCAGCACTCAACTATGCAACCAAACAAAACATATGGCTGCCTGGGTTTTTTTGCAAGCAACTCTACATTTACCAACTGCACATTTAATTTTACATTAGATAACTGAAAGAGTCTTGTTAAGTAATAATGCTGATGAAAAAGATATAAAATGTTATTCCTGTATAGGACATACTAAAATTAAAAAAGAAAGTTATTTTTTTTTATGAAAAGAAATATGCTGACACCACAAGTAGCTATGGCCTAAGATGTAAAGCATGAAGTTGCGAAATAAATGTAACTGTGCATTTCATTTGACATTAGATCACTGAAAGGGTCTTCACAAGAATTAACGTTGTTGAGAATGATATAAAATGTTATTCCTGTATACAATTTATTTAATTGTTACCTTTATGCTAGCAAGGGATAGCATCATCTTGGTCATATTTCCATGTTGTTCATTGATAAAATCTATTATGATTTAAGGTTTGATTGGAAATTTAATCTAGCACACTTGTTCATTCCGTATCAGCTGTTATCATGTAAGGTCATGGTCATCTGACGTAGCAGATGGGACTGACTAAAACTGAACAAGACTGTTGTAAATAAGCTAAATGTGTTGAAACCACCGGTAACCATTGCCTAATATGTGAAGTATGAAGTTTATGAATAAACATAACTGTCACAGTAGTCAACATGTTCATGCAATTCTGTACAGGTTATGTATTATGGGGCAATGTGAAGTGGCAAATGAAAGTTAAGTATGTGCTACTTAAATTGGAATGGATAATTGATGGACTCAGTTGATTTGAAGAAAGAAAGGATGAAATTGGAATTATAAGGATTAAAGGATCATGGTTGGATATTTATCGATGTATAAATTTTTCCTAATCACTCACAAAGTTAACATAAAGTCCTTCAGAATTTATTTGCTTTATGATTGATTAGGTAAAATTTACACATCGATAAATACCCAACCTTGATCATTTAATCCTATAATAAATTACTGTATTTTTAAAAGCTTGTGGTTATCACTCTTTCTCGTGTTACTGTTTATTCTTTCCTAAACAAGTGACATAAAATACTGTTCCTCATCTCCAACTGCACCAAAACCTACCCATACTAGAATGAGTCATTTCTTGAAAAATGTACGAATGTTCGTCATCTCAAACCCTGGGGGCAGTTACAACCTGATGCATGCTTGAGACAATTTGTAAATATCGCTCATAGTTCCTTCGAGTGATGTTAACAGTCAGTAGAATTTAATTCAGTCTCCTGATAAAATCCTTAGCGTGAGGACGAACGATTCAGGTTGGCTTTCTCTATGCTGTATGTATATGTGATTGATTAGTTAAAACACTGTCAAATATGATGATCATGTAATTGAATTCTTCATATAATGTTCAAGATCACACACACACACACACATATATATATATATATATATATATATATATATATATATATAACCTCTAAATCTCCCCATGTTTTAAGTTCACTGTCAGACACAAACTGACATTTAAAATCAAACCAGTTCTTGCAATGTGTACATTGGACATGGTGGCACAAATGGATATGCATGTACCACAGGAAAATCCATAACTATGCTTTTATCAAACCTTGCCATAATGATACATCAAACACAGAAAGTACTATAAAACACATCAAAGACCACCAATGTTCAAGACAGTGTCTATACTGAACAAGAATGTGGCATTGTTTTAAAGCAGGCTTTAAATATTATTTTTCCGTAATACGTAAAGTTCTCTTTCTACTAGCATATTTGAAGCGCTGCTATTTCCGTTTGATCAGCTTTAGAATTTGGTACAGTAGAACCGGTCTTGAAAGACCACCTCTTCTGACAAACAATGATGGTCTCATAAGGCAGGTGGTCTCTCGTGGCAGATCATAACACTACATAATGAATATATCCATGCATCAAGAATGTGGTCTTTCAAGACAGGTGGTGTCTCATAGCAGTTGTCTTTCAAGACATATTTTACTGTATTACTTGTTTGTAGTGAAGACATTGGTTTGAAATGTTTGATCTCTGTATTGATGACTTTAATTTGTTTGCATTAATTAAAAGACTTAAATGTTTATTAATGTTTTATTATCTGGATATTAAATCCTTGTTTGGCATATGGCTTTGATAGCCACAATTAAACTGGCAAAGGTGTTAAGTTTCATAATAACTATATTGCATTGTTATTTTTTTCATCAAGTGACGGGTATATGGTTGAAGTTCTTTCTGCAGTCATACAGTCATAAGACTAGTAATTGAGAAGGCTTGCCAACAGCATAAAGAAGGTAAGTGGTTCTACTCAAGTACCCCTTTGTGCCAGAACAAAATACTAGATACCGTCAAACTACTATCTATCATTAATGAAGATGTCTCTGATTATATCTAGCCACACACATTACAATTATGCAAGTTTCACTGCACAAATATAGCGTTCTTGCTTCATATAAACAATCTATTAATAGTAGCGTTTACATATAAAAAAGTATTTGGTTCAGATATCTATATCTGGACAACGTCACAGTAGGATGTGATGTGATTCACAGTAGTCAGGGTTACGTATTATAAATTTTAGGTATTTCGTACATTCAACAAAAAGCTTCACATTTGAATGGTTTATATTCAGAATGCGCTTCCATAAAGAACTACAGCACCCAAACATTTCATTTTTGAATTATTATTTTTTTCTACAGCATGTATCATCATGCATAATCAAATACTATCTCTTAAACATCTTTTATCACAAACATCACATTTAAGTGATTTTATCTCCTGTACATATCCATTGGTGTCTGATCAAAATAACTTCTCGGCCCAAACAATCAATCCATCACTATTTCAGATATGAATGGTTTATCTCCAGAACGTAACAGCATGTGCATCTTCAAATAATTTTTGTGCACAAACATCCAATCTGAAATTTCACACCTGAATGGCTAATCACCTGTGTGTGTCCTCATGTGCCTCTTCAAATTACGGTTGCAGGTAGACATGTAATCACAAACTTCACATTTGAATGGCTTTTCTCCAGTATGTACCATCATGTGCTTCTTAAGATTACAGCTTCTGGCAGACATGTAATTGCAAACTCCACATTTGAATGGCTTTTCTCCAGTATGTATCATCATGTGCCTCTTCAGATCACTTCTGAGGCAATACATGTAATCACAAAATTCACATTTGAATGGCTTTTCTCCAGTATGTACCATCAAGTGCCTCTTCAGATTACCGCTTCTGGCAGATATGTAATCACAAACTTCACATTTGAATAGCTTTTCTCCAGTATGTACCATCATGTGCTTTTTCAGATTACCACTTCTGGCAGACATGTAATCACAGACTTCATATTTGAATGGCTTTTCTCCAGTATGTACCATCATGTGTCTCTTCAGATCACTGCTACGGCAATAAATTTTATCACAAACTTCACATTTGAATGGGTTTTCTTCAGTAAGTGCCATCATGTGCCTCTTGAGATTACTGCTTCTGGAAGACATGTAATCACAAACTTCACATTTGAATAGCTTTTCACCAGTATGTACCAACATGTGTCTCTTCAGATCACTGCTACGGCAATAAATGTTATCACAAACTTCACATTTGAATGGCTTTTCTCCAGTATGTGCCATCATGTGCCTCTTCAAATTACCTCTTCTGGCAGACATGTAATCACAAACTTCACAAATGAATAGCTTTGCTCCTGTATGTACCAAAATGTGTCTCTTCAAGTCGCGTCTGTCCCTGAATATTTTACCACAAAGTTCACATTTGAATGGTATAACTTGGAATGGTTTATCTCCAGTATGTATTCTCGTATGTACCTTCATATTACCACTGTGGGCAAACAGTTTACCGCAAACTTCACATTTGAATGGTTTATATTCCGCATGTATCTTCATGTGTTTCTTTACATGACTAACGCACCTAAACTTTTTATCACAAACTCCACATTTGAATGGTTTATCTCCAGTATGTAGCCTCATGTGCATCTTCAAATTATGTATCTTCCCAAACATGTTACCACAAACTTCACACTTAAATGGCTTGTGTCCAATATGTGTCATCATGTGACTCTTCAAAGCACTAATGTCCCTAAACATTAAACTACAAATTTCACATTTAAATGGCTTATCTCCACTATGTAGCCTGCTGTGTCTCTTCAAATCACTATCGCACCTAAACATGTTGCTACCGGGTTCCATCTGTAGAGAAAATGAAGAAAAGTCAGAAATGCTAAATTGTGTAGCGGTCAGTGTATTTATTGTCCAAAGCACTCGGTAGTCTAATACGTATGATGCGGGAACCTGTTTTTATAGGACGCATGGTACTAATAGTATGTAAGAATGCGGACCAGTCTAGAAATGGAGTTTGTTTTCATTCAGTCTGCTTGTTGTGAACACTAGGACATAGAACACAATTAATTTTACTATGTTATCTACAACTGTTTCTCAACACTGACCTTTCCACTGTGTGACAATCAATACAAATCACATGTTAATCTAAAATACCTTCAAATATGAATTCACGGTGAACTTCGTATCAAAGGTTGACCTGCATTTTTTTGAGAGGCAGAACTGTCAACAGAGCAGCATGTAAACAAAACACAGATTTCACTTCCGGATTATCACCAAGGCCTTATTACTCACTGTGCACTGTCGCCGAAATACACAAGGAAAACCACACCCTGAGCTCATATTCTCGAGAATAAACAATTACCTTTAAATCTATACCAAAAATGCATAAATATAACTCTTCTATCACCACCACAATGAGAGAGGAAAAATGTTCTCATAATAGACTAGAACTACATTCGTGGGTACTGAACTAGAATTATTAATTGTTACCCGATTCCAGGAGAACGTGGTTTGAGTTGGAGATTTCTGCCGTGAATGTGAAAGTAGTGAAAGGGGTCACCCTACGGACAATGGGAATTAGCATTACAGGGACCCCTGGGTCACTCTACGGACAATGGAAATTTAACATGGCGAAAAATCGTGGGTCACTCTACGGACAAGGGGAATTAACATGGAGAAAATCGTGGGTCACTCTACGGACAAGGGGAATTTAACATGGCAATAAATCGTGGGTCACTCTACGGACAAGGGGAATTTAACATGGGATTTTTTTTTTAAAAATTTTTTTAAAAAAGGGGTAGGCAATTCAAAGACTATCTCTTTTCGAGAAATATGGCTGGCCCTGAAAAGGGCCTTTGATTTTTATGTTAATGTATTCATTAACATAAATGGCACCGCATTGGTCTTCTTCTTGTCCTTAGGCTGCGTCTTACTGTTGGTCCGTACATCAGCACTCTTTTCAGGCATCCTTGTCTTTCGACGTAGATCCTACGTATCCACAGGCTGGTGTTGGTCCTGTGGACAACGGTCCACTTCGATCGGACATACATGAGCAAGTCTGTCCGAAACATCATGGAAGACACAAGGGTGGATGACTCAACTGTAGTCCACATCTTGAAGCGACGAGAACAGGTGAATCAATGCATTGAACGGCGCTTATTTATAGGCGGAGGAAGGATTGAAACGGATTGAGTTCATTTACCAATCCGAACACGCGTTACAGAATTCAGTCAGCTCGCATCCAATCCGAAGAGACCAGTCTGTGACGTCACGTAGTCTATTTAGATTCGCTAGCGCTTGTGTGCAGTCAATCTATGCGACAGTGATTCAACATGACGGAAACTCAGAAAACGATCCATTGGGGTGCACCAGCAGGGGAGACTGCCCAAGGGAACTCGGACTTACTTTCAGAAGAGGTGAATTGGGATTTTGTGGATTTTCTCTCCTCGCAAGAATTTGTTCCGGAACCTTCGTTACCTTCTTCATTACCGCAAGTGGAGAATTTTAGACAGAGACAGAAAGAAGAATTGGAGAAATTTATACAACGACAAAAGGAAGCGGAACAGGCTTTTCTCCTACAGCAACAGCAACAAGAAGAAGAGGTAAGAAAAAAACAACAGCAAGAAGAAGTAGCAGCAAAGAAACAAGAGGGTGAAAATCAAACGGTCACGGTACTGTTGGACATTTTAGCGGAGTTAAGAAGTCTGAAACAAATGTATCAGACTTCTTTATCACGACCGAAGAGAATACGACCTTCCCGAGCTAAACACGTCAACCCTGTGACTAACCCTACCGTACCACCCTTAGTGATTTCAACCCAATCATTATCATCATCATCAACATTACGCAGTCCAGAAGTAGGCCTTGGCCGTGGCAAAGGCATAAGGCAGTTAAAGTTGATTGCTTAAACTCACCCTTTCACCATGAAGAAAAAGGCCCTTTTCAGGGCCACCCACATTTCTCGAAAAGAAATACAATTTCAATTTGCCAATAACTCAAAAAAAAAAAAAAAATAAATAAACCCCACCCATTTTACCCTTATTGTACGTGTCTGTCTATGAGTGCGTGAGTGTAGCTTCTTATTTTAAAATCACAACTCAAAGACACTTACCTTATATCATTCATTTATTCTTTTCTCCATTTTTTACAATCCAATTCACAATTCACAACACAACACTTTAATGAAAAGTTCATTGATTTCTTCTTTTCTCCTTGTTTAGTCTCTCTGTTTTTTGAATTTCTTCACCGTCACACTCTTTTCCTCTTCTTCCTCCTCACTTTCTTCCCTTCTTCTTTTTTTCTCCTGTTTCTTTTTCTTCACCTGTCTTCTTTCTTCGTCAGAAGAATCCCTCTCTTCCTCTGAACAATCCCTCTCTTCTTCTGAAGAATTCCTCTTTTCTTCTGACTCCTCTTGTTTCTTTTTTGGGCAATCTGGAGACCAATGTCCTTTTTCTTTACAATAATAACAGGTATCTTGACTTTTGTCTTTTTTATCCCCTGTTTTTTTTCTTTTTTGACGGTCTGGACACTCTGAAGACCAATGCCCTTTGTTCTGACAGATATAGCAAGTATCTTGACTTTTATCTCTAAAGGAAGGAGAGTAGTCCGTAGGCTGGTCTGAAGAGAATTTTCTAATGACCCCTCGCAAAGCTCTTACGAAACGTTCCATCTGGTCAGTCTCTTCCATCGTTGTGCTCGGCTTGAGAGTGAAATGAATAGTGAAAGGACAAGACACACACCCTTTTATATACGCTGGTCTGCTATGACTATAAAGTAGTTTATGGTGTTTGAACTTGAGTCATTTGACTTTTTGCTTTCAAGATGAAACGATCCCATTCATTCGAGAAGAAAGAAGAAGAAAGTAAGAGGCAGAAACGTGATCTATCGCCTCGTACCAGGGCTGAAATCTTGGCACAAATTCATGCCAGTGATTTTGAAGAGGACATGAGTGAACCAGAATTTGAAACCTCTAAACCAAGTTCACCACCCTTTGTCAACCCTGAAAAGTACTATTCCATTCGAGAGACGGAAAAGCGCTCCTCTAGAAAATTTAGAACCACGGCTTACAAATACACGGTGAAGTTTAAAGATTTCAAGGCTGAAGTGCCGTTAGAGAAAGCAGAAGTGTTCATCACCGAGGTGTGGGATTCTTTGCTCACTTCACTCAAGCAGCAATGTCAACCCAAAGAAGACGATCGCTTGAGACTTTCCATACAACACGACGGTTTGAAATCCCCTGTTTGGATCGAGTTTAGCACCCCTGCAGAATTGACTGCTTCCAAAGTCATGGACAAGATTCAACACGTACAACAATCTAATGATCAGTTTGACATCACCGATGGTAAAGCCACACTGGACATGACCCACGTCTCTCCTCCTCAAGGGACAGGACGCAAAAAGATGTTATTGGTGGACGACCTTCGCAACACCAAAACGAGTCTCGTCCGAATTAACAACCCTCATGACCAGATGTGTTTAGCCCGTGCCATCGTGGTGGGACGAACCTATGCCAACAAGAACGACACGGTAGAATGGAAAAGAACCTGGGACACTATTCAACGTTCCGACCGAGCCAAACAACGAAATGAAGCAGAACTCCTGTTACAACAAGCCGGATTGCCCAAAGACACACCCTGTGGCATTCCAGAGATGCAAAAATTGCAAGATGCCCTAGCTCCACGATACACCTTGAAAGTGCACCCTCAAGAAGTGCGCGGACCTCTGTTGTTTCGAGGCCAAGACTTTAAGGACGGAAAATACATTCACCTTTATCATCACGATGACCATTTCGATACCATTACCAGTATCACTGGATTCCTGAGATATGTTTATTATTGTGAGAAATGTGACTATGGTTATAATAATCGAGAGCAACACAAACATTGTGGATGGAAATGCTCAGGATGTTTGGCCTCTCCACCCTGTCTGAGCGAAGAACCAGTGCCTTGTTCCACTTGTCTGCGCACGTTTGTCAGCCCTAAATGTTACCAACAACATTTGAAGACGCAAGGTTCACAGAAGAAATGTGCTTGTCAACTGCTGAGATTGTGCTCTACGTGTGAACAAGTCATACGTACCAATAATACCAAGGCACACGTATGTTCAGGAAAGAAAAAATGTCACATTTGTCACCACATCGTGGACTTGGAACACCAATGTTACGTGCAAAAATACCAACCCCCACCAGAGAAAGAGGACGGTCACAAGAAGAAAGGCAATTTCATCTTTTTCGATTTCGAATGCATGCAAGAGACTGGCATTCACATCCCTAATTTCTGCGTGGCTCATCGAGCGTGCGAGAAGTGCATTCAAGAACCTATCTTCAGTCATTGCCCTCACTGCAGCAAGATTCCTGGAGGGCGTGAAAAAATCTTTCGGGGACCAAATACGTTAGCCGATTTTGCCCAATGGGTCTTAGACCCCGTCGACAAGACGTGGAGCCAAGAGGACATCGAACGTTACGGAGATTGTCATCGTCATGCCACGGTGATGGCTCACAATTTTTCCGGATACGATGGACAGTTTCTTTTGAGGTACTATACGGAACAAGGCACCGAGCGTCCTAAAGTGACTTTGAACGGGGCCAAAATCATTTTCATGCAAGTGGGACAAGTACAGTTTAAAGATTCGATGAGCTATTTGGCCATGCCTTTGAGTCGAATGCCTAAAACGTTTGGAATGACAGAAATGGCTAAAGGGTACTTTCCACACTTTTTCAATACGGAAGCCAATCAACATGCCGTTCTACCCCATTTACCTGAAGCTCACTATTACGACCCCGACAACATGCGTACCGAACAACGAGAAGCTTTCTACGCTTGGTACCAGGCTCACGCCTCGGACCCTTTCGACTTTCAGGAAGAAATGCTAAAGTATTGTCGTTCCGACGTGGACATTTTACGGCGTTGCTGTGGAAAATTTCGAGAACTGTTCATGGAACACGGAGGGGTCGATCCTTTGAAAGAAGCTTGCACCATTGCCAAAGCGTGTTCCTTAGTGTATCGACAACGATTCATGCCTGAAAACACCGTGGCTGTCATCAATCCTCAAACGACCCACTTTGTCAAACGTCAATACTCGGTCAAAGCCCTACGTTGGTTACATTACTTGTGCGACAAGGAAGACAAGTGGATTCAGCATGCCCGCAACGGAGGGGGCGAAAAGACCATCTGAACGTATTCGGTCGATGGCTGGGACTTAGAAAAGCCCAAGATCGTGTACGAGTTTAACGGTTGCTTATTTCACGGATGTCCCGTCTGTTACCCTGACCGTGGTACTAAAAATCAGTTTTTGCAACGAACCATGGAAGACTTGTACCAGGACACTTGTCAGCGACGCCTAAAGTTAGAACAGGAAGGATACCAAGTGGTGGAAATGTGGGAACACGAGTACGATCACCGTATGAAAACCGATCCCGAGTTTAAACGTCTCGTGGAAAGTTACAAGCTGATGGACCCGCTGAACCCGAGGGATAGTTTGTACGGAGGAAGGACCAATGCCACCTGTTTGCTGTACCAAGCCGACGAAGAGAAAGGAGAAGAAATCAAATACTTGGACGTGTGTTCGCTGTATCCCTACGTGTGCAAATATTCTCGCTTTCCTGTAGGGCACCCGCAATTGTTGACGGAACACATCGACCTGGTCAACATTCGACAATACGAAGGCTTGATCAAGTGTAAAGTTTTGCCTCCCACGAACCTATACCATCCCGTCTTACCTCACCATTGTCAAGGCAAACTGATGTTTCCCTTGTGCCGTACTTGTGCCGAAACGTGCAACCAAGACCAGCCTTGTCAGCACAGCCAGGAAGAACGGGCCTTGACGGGAACCTGGGTCAGCGTAGAATTGTTCAAAGCTCTGGACATGGGATACCAACTGTTAGAAGTGTACGAAATTTGCCACTTTCCCAAGACACAACAGTATCGCAAGGGTGACCCCACGCAGAAAGGCATTTTCGCAGACTACGTGGATGCCTTTTTGAAACTGAAGCAAGAAGCTAGCGGCTATCCTTCCTGGTGTCACACTCCCGAAGACCAAATACAATTCAAAGAGAAATATTACGAACAAGAAGGTATCACTTTAGACCACATCGAGAAAAACGAAGGCAGGCGATCGTTTGCCAAAGTGATGTTAAATTGCTTGTGGGGTAAAATGGCACAACGACCGTGTTTACCCAAGACGGAATATTTGACAGAACCTTCCCGCTACTTCCAGATGATTCACGACAAAACCAAATACATGAAACACGTGGACGTCGTTCGAGAGAATTTGATCTTGGTCAATTACGAAGAAGATCTGGACTTTGTACAAGACGACCCTTTTGGAAATGTCATCATTGCGGCTTACGTGACAGCCCATGCTCGCTTAAAATTGTACGAAGCTTTAGAACTGTTAGAAGAACGCGTCCTGTACTTTGACACGGACAGTTGCATCTACATCCATCACCCGATTCAACATCACCCTAGCATCGAAGGAGACCGTTTAGGAGCCTGGACAGACGAACATCCCGACGACAAGATTCTAAGTTTTGTCAGTGGCGGTCCCAAAAATTACGGCTACCAATACCGGGACAAACAAGGAGAAGTGCACACGACGTGCAAAGTGAAAGGACTGACTCTGAATTATCGTACCAGTCGAGTGGTCAACTTTGGGGTAATGAAAGAAGCCTTGCAATCGGGAGAGGATGGAAACTTTAAAGTGACCACTCACCAACCGAACAAGATTGTACGTTTACCCACTCATCACATCGTCAGTCGGCCCTTGGAAAAAGTCTATCAAATCGTGTACCAGAAGCGAGTTCGACTTCCCAATCATTTCACCTTACCGTACGGTCACGTCGGTATTGGTCTGTATATAAAAAAGGAACCCTAGGCAAGATCGATAGTTCATTGTGACTACCAAGACCGAGCGAACAAGATGAATACTTTGAAAAAGACATCGTTCCAGTTTGGGGATTGTAAAAAAGTTGTATCTTCCTCTAGTGTGACTAATACTGGATGGATAAGACCCATGCATTGCGACGGAAAATGTCCGGAAGGAAACTGCGATTGTCCATGTGGTTACCATTGTAATTGCGTAACGGAGTTTGCAGACGAGTGCGATTGTGAGCCTTGCGATGGGACCGATGCTGCACGTTGTGACCTGAGTGATGCCGTAAAGCATCATGGGAACTTTGTTTTCACTGCCCCTGTCATGGAAAGTGATGCTGTGCGTGTCAAACCTGAGGGATGCGAAAGCGATGCCGCTCGTCCTCTTAGACATTTTACCGGGTTTAAAGGGGAATGTTCACCTTCACGTCTACCCCCCTACGGATGTCATCCAGCCCTGAGCAAACTCCTGTTCATGTCACCCAACCCTTATCGAAACGAACCTGTGAAAGACGAATATTCGTTTCCTGTGCGTTTGTCGGAATACTGCGACTTTGAAAATCGTCTTCAATCGTTCAAAGGAAAATGGCCAAAGTATCTGGGAGGACCGACCCCCGAAGAATTAGCCAGAGCCGGATTTTTCTACTTGGGCGAAGGAGATAAAGTCAAGTGCTTCAGTTGCGGTGTGTCACTTCACCACTGGGAACCGCAAGATTCGGCCTACGTAGAACATGCTCGATGGTCACCGAATTGTCATTACTTACCCTTAGTGGGACCGAGACATTGAAGAAACTTTTTACCATAATCATCTGTTCATGGATACTTTACAAGAGAACATTCGTGCTTTGCCTGTGGAGTTGAGAGAACGCATTTATCGAGAGCTGGTCAAAATACAAGTGAAACGTAAAGAACAATTGCATCCGTTACGTCACCGGTGTTTGAACCACTGGTACCTGAAGGCTATACAAGGACTGATTCAATTGAAAGTGTTCCATTGGACAGACATTGATCAACGACCTCCTGGTTATAAAAAGGAATGGTTTGGTATTGACGATTCTATCTACTACATTGTAAACGTACTGCATCGAATTCCAGAGGAAGAGTTAACAAAGTACCAACATCTTAAACACAATGTCAACTTGGTGAAAGAGGAAACTTCTGAACGAATTGTAATGTGTAGATTAGTGACTCAACGATTTAAATTCGACACTGAAGTGAAACCATGTTTGTGCAAAGAGTACATTTCTTGTGTCAGACCAAAGAGGATTTAGTATGACCTATTCATGGATACTTTACAAGAGAACATTCGTGCTTTGCCTGTGGAGTTGAGAGAAAGGATTTACCGAGAGCTGGTCAAAATACAAGTGAAACGTAAAGAACAATTGCATCCGATACGTCACCAGATCTTTAACCACTGGTACCTGAAGGGTATAAGAGAACTGATTCGTCAGAAATTCTTTCAATGGTCAGACATTGTTCAAAACTTTGAGGTCGCTAATGATCGACATGTTCATGATTATGGTTACTTCGAGATTCACCTAGTGCAATGCATTGAGGAAGACAAGTTAAAGGATTACCAACATATTTTACGTGGAATCTACTTAGAGGAAGAGGAAACACCTAAACGAACTCTGACGTTTCGGTTACAGTATGCAAGATTTAGATTCCCTACTGGAGAACGAAGATCTCTGGCTAGAAAGTACGTCTATTGCATCCGAAAAAAAGAGAATATAAAAAGAGGCTGCCATGCCACGGTTTATATCACATGTCATCCAACAGATTCCGTGGAAGGAACTCAATGACCTATTCATGGATACTTTACAAGAGTACATTCGTGCTTTGCCTGTGGAGTTGAGAGAAAGGATTTACCGAGAGCTGGTGAAAATACAAGTGAAACGTAAAGAACAATTGCATCCGTTACGTCACCAGATCTTTAACCACTGGTACCTGAAGGGTATAAGAGGACTGATTCGTCAGAAATTTTTTCACTGGTCAGACCTTGTTGAATACTTTCAGTATATGAATGATGATGGGCTAGACGTTCGTAATTTTGGTTACTTGGAGATTCACTTACTGCAACGTATTGAGGAAGACGAGTTAAAGGATTACCAACATTTGTTACATGGAATCTGCTTAGAAAAAGACGAAACATCTAGACAAACTCTGACGTTTCAGTTACAGTATGTAACATTTAAATTCCCTACTGGAGAACGAACGTGTTTGGTTAGAAATTACCTTTATTGCTTCCGAAACAAAGACACTATAAAATCAAGTTGTCATGCCACGGATTATGTCACATATCATTCAACAGATTCCGTGGAAGGAACTCAATGACCATATTCAAACCGTGGATCATTACCATCAATTATTACAAGAACTATATCCATTCAATTTGGGACGACAAGTGGTGTGTGTCTTAGTGACTTGTTTTCTGGGATTTCGTTTACCAGCCGATTCCTTGTGGACTCTTTACGATCAGTACTTACCACCTCCATGGCCTTAAATGGTCACGAAAAACTCCTTTTGCTCAAAGCCTTGCGTTTTCATCTGGATACTTCTCGACCTCAACAGGAAAAAAAGATTCGTCAACTTTTAGCGACCCAAGACGTGTATGACGATGTGTGTGTAGCTTGTGACTTACACCCTCATTGGACAGATGTTCGTGATTGGAAAAAGGGGGGTTTTGAGGCTTGGACCCAAGAAGTGGCCCAGTATGCACAAGAGTTGTTCAAGGAAAAAAGTTACTTTTCAACCCGTGTTAGTGACGGTGCCAGAAGAACCCGTCACCGAGAACAACCACTCGCTTCAGGACAGGACTGTCATGGACATGCCTGAAAGGTCATTCCGGGAGGACACTTGTGTGACAATACCTCATGTAGAGACTGTAAGAACATTACACACTGTCCCTAGGACATCTTGGTTACCCAAAACATGTTGTACAGACACTTGTTTATATTCCACTTTGATCGCTTTGCTGTGTTTTATATTCTTGTACATCACTATTTGGGTTGTATGTATTTTTGTCTTTCGTGTTCATATTTGAAACATTCAATAAACGTGTTCTGAAAAAGTATATAAACTCTTGTCTTGTTTGTTTTTCGTGTCACAAGTGACATTTCTCACACCATGGCTACCTCTGCTGTCTCTGCTCCCTCTTCCTCTACTGTCAAAGTCATCGACGAACACTTAGATCGTGCCAGTTGGGAGGCTTTGTATCTTCGCCATCCCTTTAACATGCTCATTGCTGGACCTAGCGGTTCTGGCAAAACCGAATTCGTCAAACGTTTGATCGAACATAAACATCATTTGATCGATCGGCCCCCTCAACGGATCGTGTGGTGTTACAAAGAGTGGCAATCGGCGTACAACCTCTTGCGAGAAAGTCAAGGCGATTCCATCGTGTTTGTGGAAGGCATTCCTAAAGAAGACGATGGCATCGTCTCTGACTCCCGTCTAACCCATTTGGTCATTTTCGACGACATGTTAGGAGAAGACGAAGAAGAAATTAAATTGTGGTTCACGCGCAAAGGGCATCACCGTAATGCCAGTGTCGTTTACATCACCCAAAATTTGTTTCAACAAAGTAAAGCCCATCGCACCATCAGTCTCAATGCGCATTACGTGGTCTTGTTTAAAAGCCCTCGAGATAAATCGCAAGTGCAAGTCTTAGCCAAACAGTTAGGAACGCCTTGGCTGACTCAGGCGTACGACGATGCCACTCAAACTCCACACGCCTATTTACTCGTCGATTTGAAACCTACGACCCCCGAGGATTTGCGATTTCGTACCCACTTGTTTCACCACTGGTGCCAAGACGGAGGGCCTGTCCTGTACACGTCTCCGTCCTCGACTTCATTTCACTCCTCCCATGAAAAAAATCTATAAAAACCTCAGACCCTTTTTCGTCTGTCTCACACAGTGTGAACATGACGTCCCTTCAGTCGCATCTTCCCGTCAAATTGATTCGTGCCTTGTATGGCATCAGCCGAGAAAAAGATCCACAAACACGAGCTCGTGTCTTAGAAGCTAGTCTCAAAGAAGTCTTACGATGGTTCACGGTGACGGCACGTCAATTACTCCAAGGAATCATTCAGATTCCTCATCAAACCCAACGCTTTTTCGATAGAAACAAAGTCGCTTTGGTCCAACTGGCCGATCCCCGCATCGACACTCAAACCAAAAAACAAATCATTTTGAAACCTGGAGGGAGCGGTACTCTAGGAGGGGTCATCATTCGCTCACTCTTAAGATGGGATCCTAATGCCCCCAAAGTTATCCCTAAGACAAAAGTTCAACGAAGCCCCAAGAAGAAAAAGAAAAAGACCAAGTCCCCAAGAAGAACTTCTCCAGTGGCAGGACCCTCCTCTTACCAGACACCACCATCACCCCGGAAAAAGAAAAGAAGCCCCCAGAAAAAGAAACAGAGAAAAAGTCCCCAGAAAAAGAAAAGTCCACAGAAGAAGAAAACTAGTCGCAAGAGAGGCACTTCGGCCAGGACGCAACCTTACACTCGCAAGCCACGACCTGCCACAGCGTCTCCGGCAGCCTCACGTTTGTCCACTTCTCCGTTGATGTCACCAGGAACTGAAGAGTACTTGGAGACGTTGATTACACCAAGAACTTCTCCGTTGATGACCCCCAAAAGAACTTCCCCAGTGGCAGGACCCTCCAATTTAGCGGCAGTGGCTGCTGCTCACAAAGTACCTTCTCCCAAAATCAAAGTCCATGAAAGATCGGGCATGTTACAAAGTTTACTGGATTTGTCCAAGCAAGAACTGGCTCGATTTAGTCCGTTACGTACCCCTGCACGACGTGTCATGCCTGTCCTCAAACTAATACGCCGTAAAGACAATCAGTGGCGACGCGTTCCAGTATAAAAAGACCTGTGACCAAGTCGGGGTATCAGTGAACTTGTAAAAGATGTCACCTCCAAAAAGCCACAAAAGAAAGAGACAAAGGCATACGCGTCATCCGACAAAGCGCTTAGCCAAGCATCGACGTTACCCTAAAAAAAGACACAGTCGTTCCAAGAAAAAGAGGCGCCAACAAAGGGGAGGATTCCTTGGCGATTTTCGGAAAAACATTGTTACCTTTATGACAAAGCGATAGTCCCAAAAAAAGATAAAAGGGTGTGCGTTAAGTCATCGACGTTAGTGTCTGTTCGGTGAATGTCCCGGAACCCACAAGCAAAAAATGTCACCCTCCAGAAAACCCCAAGGAAAAAAAAGGAAAGGACTGCCACCACGTTTAGCCAAACATGGGGACATGTTATCTGTCCTGTCCAAAGCTTCTCCACCCCTACGAAAAAAACTCATTCAAACGGCCTCCAAAGAGGTCATCGATACCGTGTGCGAATGTTGTTTGAACGTTTTGAAAGGCACGATCCCTTTGTCCAAACACCAGAAACAATGCTTAGGCAAACATCGTCACGTTCTTCGGAAAATGGTTCAAAAGAAAATTCCCATTCGTCAAAAAAAGAAGATGTTGGTCCAACGTGGAGGCATTTTACCTCTCTTGTTAGGCCCCATACTAAAAGGAGTCTTGGGAACCATGTTGGGAGGACTGATGGGAGCAAGATAAAAAGGCCTTCGGAAGTCCCAAGATCTCAGAATTCACCCCTGACAACCCCATGGAAGGACGAAAACTAGCTTTAGTGCCTTACAAACGATGGATGGAATACCATCGGTGGCAAGAACAACGCACCCCGCATTTACCTCCCAATCCCAATTTGAGCGAGATGTCCCAGTTACAACACGAATTGCAGTCCTTGATGGATCGTCAAGATTTGTCCGAAACAGAAAAATCGCAAAAGTATGGTCAACTCTTGCAAAGACTGCAACTCTTTCACCAGAAAGCTTTAGACGAAACAGCTTTACCCACTCTAAAAGATTTTAAGACCTTGATGAAAAGTCCAGCACCATCATTACCACCACCACCACCACTACCATCCCCAAGGGTTACCAGAGATGCTACCCCACAAAGACCTGAGGAAGAAGAGATGCGCGAAGTGTTTCAAACACCGTCAGCAGCTCCCATTTCGAGTAAGATTGCAGGATCCTTGTTGACCCCGTCCCCCACACCCCAACGAGAAGAAATGAAAGCTTGGGTTAAAAAGATGATGTCCACGCCTTCTTCGACAGAAGTGAAAAAGAAAGAAGGGAAACCAGAAGTGAAAAAAGAAAAGAAAACCAAAGTCATTCCATTGCCACCTCCACCTCCACCACCACTACCTTTGACTTCTACTCCCGTAGCCCATCGGACACGTAAATCCGTTTCCAAACCACCCTTTCGTCCCACCCAAAGTAGCATCACCGAAGAGTGGGTGACTTATTAACACACAAAATAAAAAATGGAAAAAGTCTTAGCCAGCATTTACTACGATCCCTCGCATCCTGCAGGTTACGCAGGAGTTCAAAAATTGTATCGTGCTGCCAAAACGCGGCTGAAAAGTCTCCGTTTACCTCAAGTGCAACGATGGTTACAAGAACAAGCTACCTACACTTTACACAAACCCATTCGACGCAAGTTTGCCAGAAGTCGCACCCGAGTGGAAGGCATCGATCATCAATGGCAAGCCGATTTAGCCGATGTCTCTCATTTGGCCAGCTACAATCGTGGTTACAAATATTTGTTTTGTGTCATCGACGTCTTTTCCAAATTTGCCTGGGTCGTGCCCTTGACATCCAAATCGAGCAGCGAGTTAGTGCGAGCCCTGCAACGGGTGTTGAAACAAAGCGGTCGTCACCCTCTTCGATGGCAAACGGACAAAGGCACCGAATTTCTGAACCAAGCTTTCCAAAAAGAATTAAAGAAACGTGACATTCATTTTTTTACCACCGAGAATCCCGAAACCAAAGCCAGCATCGTGGAACGTTTTCAACGCACTTTGAAAGAACGCATGTGGAAATATTTTACGCATCACCACACTCTGAAGTACATCGACATCTTACCGCACCTGGTGCATGCGTACAACCAATCTTACCATCGAAGCATCGGACGTGCCCCGCAAGACGTGACTCCCGACAACGAAGTGGTGGTGTTTGAGCGCCTGTTCGGTACGTCCCCGACGAGGGCTGTCCCCAAGAAAAGTGGAGAGTTGGCCGTAGGAGATTGGGTGCGCATTGGCAAAACCAAACGCACTTTCGACAAAGGTTACTTACCTAACTGGACGACCGAATTGTTTCGCGTCACTGGACGAGTGCATGGCCGTCATCCTGCCGTCTATAAATTGGAAGACATGAACGGAGAAGTACTCAAAGGAACGTTTTATTTGCCCGAGTTACAACGTGTCACCAAAAAAGAAGACGACGTGTACGACATCGAAAGCATTCTCGAACGCAGAACCCGTAAAGTGGGCAAACGACGTGTCAAAGAAGTCAAAGTACGTTGGAAAGGATATCCACCCAGTTTCGATTCTTGGATCGACGCTTCGCAAGTCATCGACTATAAAAAGAAGAAGTGACCATCATGCCCTTTCACACATCAGACGCAGCTACGTCGACCAGTCCTTCTTCCCCTAGTTCTTCTGTGCAAGATTTACAAAAACAACCCTTGTGGGTGTGGTGTGGAGAACGTGTGCCTAAAACGCAAATCGTCTTTTTCTGCCAAATCTTCGTGGTGTATTGTGTCATCGGGGCAGCCATCGCCAATTTGAGTTTGCAACAAGGAGACAAACAATTGTGGACCATTTTATTGAGCAGTTGCATCGGTTACCTGCTTCCCAATCCCTCCCTGAAATTCTCCTCGAACGGGAACGTTGTGTCCAGTGCCAGTGCCAGTCACCACTCCAACATCCACAACCAAAACCCCATTTTGGGCGGAGACACACCTCTGACATCCACTAATATTCCCTCGGACAGCCACAGAACTCTGGAATTATGAGTCACCAAAACCAATTTTACTTAACCTTACCCAGTGACAGTTCCATGGAGGTGTTTCCCAACAACACGTTGTGCTGTTACACAGCCAAATTACCTCAGGCCATCCCCTTAGATCACGAAGCCCATTGGGAAGTGGCTTTGGTAGAAATGATTCACCCAACCCAAGTCCTCAATGTCATTGACGATCAAAGTAAATTTACGGTGGAAGTTTATGACGAACCATTGCAAAAGTGGATGAATGACAATAACAAATATCCCCATAAAACAAAAAACAAAGTCAATCCAAAGTGGACCGACTATGAGTTGTTTATTCCCTCAGGCTATTATTTTAGTGGTCAACATTTGGTCAGCGCCATAGTCTCCAAGTTTAATGGCGTGTTTGGGGAAGCTTTTAAGACTTTCAAGTCCAAAGCTGTCACCCTGGAATACCACAAAACAGCTCGTCGCTTCCTGATGAAATTTCCTGAGGGGGAAAAAATCATGGGTTTCTATTTTAATGATGAATTGTTTGACATGTTGGGTGGTGACATAAAGATGAGGAAGAAAATAGAACTAACACTACCCCAAAAAGCCGTCATTTACGACAACGATACTTTTGTCAAGTATTTTCGTACCCCGGTAGAACTGAACCAAGGACTGAATTTGATCTTTGTGTATTCCGATGTGGTGGAATACAACGTGGTGGGACACACCTCCGTGCCGTTACTGCGTGTCATTCCTTTCAAAGTGGATTCTGCCACAATCGCTGACGAGGAAGGTGGAAACACTTACCACGTCCACCGCGAATTTGTCCATCCTCACTATTTGCCGGTCAGCAAGTCGTATTTGGACACGGTCAACATTACTATAAAAGGAGATTTGGGACAAGATATTCCATTCACCAAAGGAAAAGTCACGGTGAAACTCCATTTTCGAAAACGGTTCTCTCACGACTCGTAAGTAAGTCAGTCATGTATCCAGTGTACCGAGGGGTGGCTCGACAGCGAGGACACGGTTTAGGAGACATGTTAAAATCGGCCTTTCGTTCGGTGGCTCCAGTCTTGAAACCGATGGTGACACGAGGATTGCACGCCTTGAAAGATGCGGCACTGACGCAAGGCAAAGAATTTCTCCAAAATGTCATCATCGACAAACAAAACCCTAAAGAAGCCTTCATGAGGGCAGGCAAAAATGTCTTGCTGCAAACGGGCAAAGACATTTTAGGCCGACGAGACACACCTATAAATGCCCTGCACGCTACCGAGTCAAGCATTCAGCAAGGACAAGGCAGAAAGAGACGACGAAGAAGAAAACACCCTTTCACCAGACTTCAAGCGAGAAAGGCCAAGAAAAGAAGAACCGTTCGAGACTTAGACGTTTTCGATTATTGAAACACAGCAACAACAAAAAATGATGCACCGAGAGTCTTGCGCCTGTTCCAAGACGGAACTGGATCTGTTTGCCATGCCCCCTACCATGATGACGATGCAAGAATCCCAATGGGTGGAATTTCTTCCTATCTCCTCTTTGACCGATTCCGCTCCCATCGAGTTTGAAATCAAAGGACAACCCGAAGATTACATCGATCTGAATAGCAGTTACCTGTACTTGAAAGTCAAAGTAACCGAAGCGAACAACGATGCCATAGACAATGCTGATGCAGTAGCTCCCGTCAACAATTTCATGCATTCCTTGTTCAGCGAAGTGGACTTGTACTTGAATAACAAACTGGTCAGCAGCAGCATGGATACTTACCCTTATCGAGCGTACCTGGAAAATCTCTTGACGTATGGAATAAACGCCAAGAATACTCATCTAGATGCTTGCGTGGTATGGAAACCTGACCCAGTAAATAAGTTCAACGCTATTGTACTTGCTACGGATGCTGCACATTCAAAGGGATTTGTAGACCGACGAGCGAAAATTGCTGGAAGTCGTAGTTTAGAACTGATGGATCGCTTGCATTTGGACATGTGGTTGCAAGAAAAGTATTTGCTGAACGGGGTGGATGTCCGCCTGAGACTGAATCGCAGCAGTGCCGCTTTCCATTTGATGGCTGCTAATGATGCCACTTATAAAACCAAAATCCTAGAAGCCAGACTCTACGTGCGTCGTGTGGAAGTGTTACCTAAAGTAGGTAACGATATCAGTCAGACGTTGAGCAGAACGACGGCCAAGTATCCGATCCGACGCGTGGAAGTGAAAACGTTCACCATTCCTGCTGGACATCAATCCATGATCCAAGATCATCTGTTCCAAGGACAGTTACCCAAACGTTTGATTGTTGGTTTAGTGAAGAATTCAGCCTTCAACGGAGCCTACCACGAAAATCCTTTTGAGTTTCAACATTACAAAGTGACCAAGATTGAAGTCAGTCGCGACGGCAAGACCTTGTGTACCCGGCCTTTAGAACCTAAATTTGGTGACGGGAATTATTTGAGGTCGTACTTGTCCCTGTACGAAGCTACCGGACAGTTAGGAACCAACACCAGTCACGGCATTACGTACGAAGATTATGCAGGAGGCTACGCTTTGTGGGCTTTCGATTTCACTCCAGACCAAGGCAGCGACGAGGGACATTTCCACCCTATAAAATCAGGCCAGATTCGTGTGGAACTTCAGTTTGCACATCCAGCTCCAGAACACACAGTGAACGTCATCCTGTATGCAGAATTTGACAATACCATAGAAATCAACAGTTTGAGAGAAGTCATTCTAGATTACTAGAAGTCATGGAAGACTGTTATCCCTCTTTACCTAGTGAAGAAACTTTGGAGATGAAATGTGAGGAAACTGTGGAAGAAGAAGTGATCATGATGAAGTCGAGATGGCCAGAACAAGAAGCCCATTTAGTCTCCTGTTTTGCCAAACACTTGGTCGACAAAATGACGGAATTGATCAAGAAAAATTGCTATGGATGTCAAAACGATCATCCCAGTCAAATTCAACACGATAAATGCCTAATGTTAAGTCAAGAAGAAAAATTGGACGAGTATCTGGACGAAGCTTGGAGTCTTATCTCGAACAAAGACGTGTTGCACCAGTGGTATAAAGACTTGCGTGAACATTCTTGTCCACCATTAACCACTCAAGAGATCCATCGTATCGAAGCTCTCCTGAATCAGAGTGAGGAAACAGAACGAATAACCGTTTATTCGTCAGACATTTTCAAGCAAAAAGTCAGGATCGAATTGACGACTTATTATTACCTGTGAAGAAGAAAACAAACACAAAACAATGGATACCTGGGAACTTTATTACCTTTTGAACCACAGTTCGTATACGTCTTCTTGGAATCCTGTCGTCTGTGCTAAAGATGAACTCCCTCATCGCAAACCTAAAGACCATCAAGCTTACGTGATCAACACGGACGATAGTCATCTCCCAGGAACCCACTGGGTAGCCGTCTACTTTCCTCAAGAAGGATGCGTGGAATATTTCGATTCGTACGGATTGCCCCCTTTGGAAGACGATATCATCGACTTTATGAGAAGAAATGCTCAAACCACCCGATTCAATAACGTGAAATTACAAGGCACAGATTCCTTGGTGTGTGGAAAGTACTGTGTGTATTTTCTGCATCATCGCAGCCTGGGCTATTCCTTAGAACATTTAGTGACTCATTTCGATCCTCGTTCTTCTGCTAGAAACGATGTGAAAGTAGATCGATGGTTTTGTGACCAGTATGCTTATCTTTTGTCTCAAGCTAGGAAACGTAGTGTCCATCAATGGCCTAATGATTTCCAACAGTGGAAATCACAATTTCATTCACAACGTTGTCAGCCCTGTTTAAAGTAGAGTGTGAATTGAAAAAAATGTTAGTGATTTGAAAAAAATTGTTTGATGTTATAGTGTTGGATTATTGTTAAAAATGTTGTTGTTAAGTGTTAAGTGATTTTTTGAATAAAAAATGTTGTGTTTTGAAAAAAAATGCCTTTGTGGTTTGTTTAGCTATAAGAATGTTGGATTGATGCTCTTTCATTTCTTACTATCCCTCTCATGAACGTTGCGGCTCGAAAACCGTGTGGGGGATGTTTTCCTTCACGTCCGCGCTTTCACTTTAAGAACCGGGTTGTTCCCAGTCTAGCCATCCATTGTCGACTCATCCTCCTAAGAAGATGTGCTCCAAATTAGCTAAGCTCAACGAAGCCTACGTGAATCTGCATAGGGTCAGACACAGTCTGATACCGAAGCCAGAAGAAATAGAGAATGTGAGAATGTTAAAAATCACTGAAGACCTGATAGAAGAGCTCTTCAGAGAAGAAATGAACAAGGAGAAAGAAGAATGGACAGAGAAGTACAGACTTCAGAGACAGCAGCAACAGCAGCAACAACAGCAGCAACAGCAGCAACCTGAAGCTGACAGAGGCTTTGTCGATTGTCGTATCGACACCAAAGAATTCTTCTTCTCTTTCCGAAGAAGCAGACCTATTGCCAGAAAGTCTATCCTCAGAGGACATCGCATTCTTAGAAACTAAAAAGAATGCCATAGCAAAACAAAAAACAGCCCTTTTCAGGGCTACCCAATACTCTAGAAAAGAAATAACTATTAATTTGCCAATGTGTGTAGGTAGAGTAGTGTGAAAATAAACACTAACTCTTTATTTAAAAATATGAGGGTATGTGTTTGTGTGTTTGTGTTTGTAAGTGATAAAGTAAGTTGGTGTGGATAGTAGATTAAAATGATGTTTGTTTTTTGGGCTGTTTGAGGTGTATATTTTGGGTTAGATTGGATTGCTTTGCGTATGTGGATAATCTATTGAAGTGATGGGTAGCATAAAAAAGTGAGTGAGTGTTTCTTTTAGGTCCGCGCGTTGTTGTTGTTTTTTTTTTTTTTGGTCATGATCTAGGTAAGATGAATTTTATGTTTTTTAGGGGATGTTTTCCTTCACGTTCGCGCTTTCAGTATAAATTGAAACTCGTTCGGCAGTCCAGCTACCCTTGTTGATTGATCAACACAGCCAGAAGAATGACTAGCAGAATAGTGAAACTGTTAGAACTCCAGATGCACCTGGAATATGCCAGGCGGATAGTAAACGAACTATCAGCGGAGGCTATAGTAGAAGAAGCAAGAATAAAGAAGGAAGAAGAGGAGAGAAGACAGAGGGAAGAGGAGGAAAAGAAAAGAGAAGAGATGATGTCGTTTAATATTCCTGAAACAGAGGATTGGGGTGCTGAAGCGAATCATCCTCCCTCTGCGCTCCCCAGAAGAAAGGTGAAAGAAGACTGGGGAAGAAGATGCGTGTGCGGCGCCAGACCAGGAAGGTGCAACCATTAGATAGGTGCATCTGGAGTTTAAAAAAAAAACAGCCCTTTTCAGGGCTACCCAATACTCTAGAAAAGAAATAACGATCAATTTGCCAATGTGTGTAGGTAGAGTAGTGTGTATATAAACACTAACTCTTAATTAAGATATTGGGAGGGTATGTGTTAGTGTGTTTGTGTGTTTGTAAGAGCTCAGGTATGTTTGTGTGAATAGTAGATTATGGGTTTCTTAGCAAATGTGGAGAGTATAGTTGGGGTTATATTATATGAAATGAAAAAGTAGGGGGGATGTTTTCCTTCACGTACGCGCGTTGTTGGGTCATGATCTAGGTAAGATCAATTTTATGTTTTTAGGGGATGTTTTCCTTCACGTTCGCGCTTTGAGTATAAAACTAACAGTGTTGGCCATTGGAACCCATTCTACGGAATAAGCAAACAAGAAGATGCCAGCAGCTTCAGCTTTATATAACAATCTTATGGGAAGTTGGTATTGGATGGTAGATGGATTGAGTGTAGTAGAAAGGGTTGAACAGGAATGGAGGTACGGAGTGACAAAAGACTTCGTCTCAAGACAAGTAACCAGCCTCCACTTATCCGTAAATATTGTAAAAGAAATGATACAGGATGAGGAGAAGAGAATCAGAGGTTTAATTAACCCACGGTATGTCAAAGTGGGTAAGTTAAAAGAAGCGATAGATCATGTGACGAGTGCAAGGTGCTTTCTAGAAGACATTGTAGAATGGACAGATTGGTGTTTCGCGAAGTGGGGGTTAGAAAAACTTAAGAAAGCTGAAGAACTAATGAGGAATGTGCTGACCGAAGAGGTCAAGAAGATCAAAGAAAAGTGGTTAAAGGAAAGACAAGAAGAAGAAAATAGAAAAAAAAGGGATGAATTGGAAAAACTGAACACAAACTGGATGAAAATCCAAGAGAAGTTCCGGGCCATGGGCCACCCGGACTGGTTGCCGGAAACAGAAAAGAAAAAGAAGAAAGGAATGATGGACAAAATAAGAGGATGGTGGAAGAAGTTAAGAAGTTAAAAGAAGAAGAAGAAAAAACCCAAAGGCCCTTTTCAGGGCCAGCCATATTTCTCGAAAAGAGATAGTCTTTGAATTGCCTACCCCTTTTTTAAAAAAATTTTTAAAAAAAAATCCCATGTTAAATTCCCCTTGTCCGTAGAGTGACCCACGATTTATTGCCATGTTAAATTCCCCTTGTCCGTAGAGTGACCCACGATTTTCTCCATGTTAATTCCCCTTGTCCGTAGAGTGACCCACGATTTTTCGCCATGTTAAATTTCCATTGTCCGTAGAGTGACCCAGGGGTCCCTGTAATGCTAATTCCCATTGTCCGTAGGGTGACCCCTTTCACTACTTGTGAATGAAGGATGAAAGTTGTTTTGCCTTTGATATGATCCCATCCAGATTGTCTCTCCCTTGTTCCCGCTTCATTTCTATATCATTGATGAAGCGTACCCACTGGTACGGTGTAAGTTCTACAGATGCTAAAAGCTGACCCTCCAGTGTTCCCATTAAAAATATTACCATACGATGGGGCCATTTTTGTATCCATTGCGGTTCCATTGATTTGGAGGTAGTTTTCTTTATTAAATTCTAAGTTATTGAGTTTTATGACAAGCTCCAGGAGTTGGACTCGGAAGTGAGTGGGTGGATTGTCTAAAGCTCTTATTTCCCATGCTTTCCTACACGCCTGTATTCCGTCGTTGTGTGGTATGTTGCGCTTAATCGATGATATCGAAACGAACTGTTGTTGCAAGGGCAGGTGAAGGAGCGTTTTGGTGAAGGACTCCAGTGATCTTGATTCTGAGTTTTATATTTTTGTGTGTCAAGTAAAGTCTTGAAAGACCACCTTTTCTGCCAAACAAACATGATCTCTTAAGACAGGTGGTCTCTAATGACAGGTCATAACACTACATAATGAATATATCCATACATCCATGCATCGAGAATGTGGTCTTCAAAACAGGTGGTCCCTCATAGCAGTTGTCTTTCAAGACAGAATCTCTCAGTAGTTATGTGGGATAGGATAGCGACAATGAAAATTAGCATTACAGGACCCCTTGGGAACATATAGCGACAATGGAAATTTAACATGGAGAAAAATCGTGGGAACATATAGCGACAAGGGAAATTTAACATGGAGAAAAATCGTGGGAACATATAGCGACAAGGGAAATTTAACATGGAGAAAAATCGTGGGACTGTTGAGCGACAAGGGGATTTGAACATGGAGAAAAATCGTGGGAACATATAGCGACAAAGGAAATTAACATGGGATTTTTTTTTTTAAAAAAATAAAAAATAAAAAAAGGGGTAGGCAATTCAAAGACTATCTCTTTTCGAGAAATATGGCTGGCCCTGAAAAGGGCCTTTGGGTTTTCTTCTTCTAATTTCTTCTTTTCCTCCACCAAGTTCTTATTTTATCTCCTACACTCTTCTTTTTTTTATTCTCCTCCTCTTCTTTCTTCTTCTCTTCCTCCTCTTCTTTCTTCCTCTTTTCATTTTCTTCTTCTTTTTCAATTTTTTCGTTCCATTTGCGTATTCTTATTCTTTCCTCTTCATCCTCCTTTTCCTCCTTTATTTCTTTCAACAGATCACTGATGATTACCTTCATTTTTCGTAAATTGTTTATCTCCATCTTCACTCTATGGGGACTATATGAGTAGTGATCCTCGTTTAGGTTAACCAACATTTGCTCAAACATTCCTAAATTGTCCATTACGTTTTGCAATTTTTCCATTTTGTTAAGGTGGTTTGAAGCCATCTTCTTTTTTTATTCTTTGCAGAATGGTTTGAACCACGAATACTGTGGGTTCTTATACAAAAAGCGCGGACGTGATGGAAAACATCCCCCTAAAAACATAAAATTGATCTTACCTAGATCATGACCAAACAACGTGCGGACGTGAAGGAAAACATCCCCACTTTTTTCATTTCATATAATATAACCCCAACTATACTCTTCACATACGCTAAGAAACCCATAATCTACTATTCACACAAACATACCTGAGCTCTTACAAACACAAACACACAATCACACAAACACATACCCTCACATTTTTTTAAAAAAGAGTTAGTGTTTATTTTCACACTACTCTACCTACACACTTTGGCAAATCGATCGTTATTTCTTTTCTAGAGTATTGGGTAGCCCTGAAAAGGGCTGTTTTGTTTGGAACTTCATGGACAGGTGGTTAATGGTGGCACCTTCCAGGCCTGGCGCCACATACGCATCTTATCCCCCAGTTACTTTTTACCTTTTGGGGGGAGAGAGCAGAGGCAGGATATTTCGCTTCAGAATCCCAATTTTCGCTCTCTGGGATTTTGAAATTTCTTCTCTCCTTTTCCTCCTCCTCTTCTTTGTTTCTTCTTTCCTCTTTGTATCTTCTTTCTTCTTCTTCTTCTTTATATCTTCTCTCCTCCTCTTCTTTGTTTCTTCTTTCCTCCTCTCTTATCCTTCCCTCCTCGACAATGGCTTCCGCGGCCAGTTCATTTAATATGCGCCTGGCATATTCCAGATGCACATGAAGCTCCAACAGTTTCTCAAGTCTCGTGTTCATTTTTTGGTGTTGATCAATCAACAAGGGTAGCTGGACTGCCGAACGAGTTTCAATTTATAGTGAAAGCGCGGACGTGATGGAAAACATCCCCTAAAAAACATAAAATGGATCTTACCTAGATCGTGACCAAAATCAACAACAACGCGCGGACCTAAAAGAAACACTCACTCACTATTCTAAAATTTTTTATAAATCACTTCAATAGACTATCCACATACGCAAAGCAATCCAATCTAACCCCAAATATACACCTCAAACACTAAGAAAAGATATCATTTTAATCTACTATCCATACCAAGTTACGTGAGCACTTACTAACACACCAACACATACACTTCCACTATTCATAAAGAGTTAGTGTTTATTTTCACACTACTCTACCTACACACATTGGCAAATCGATCGTTATTTCTTTTCTAGAGTATTGGGTAGCCCTGAAAAGGGCTGTTTTTTGTTTTGCTATGGCATTCTTTTTTTAGTTTCTAAGAATGCGATGTCCTCTGATTATAGACTTTCTGGCAATAGGTCTGCTTCTTCGGAAAGAGAAGAAGAACTCTTTGGTGTCGATACGGCAATCGACAAAGCCTCTGTCAGGTTCAGGTTGCTGCTGCTGCTGTTGTTGTTGCTGTTGCTGCTGTTTTTGAAGTCTGTACTTCTCTGTCCATTCTTCTTTCTCCCTGTTCACTTCTTCTCTGAAGAGCTCTTCTATCAGGTCTTCAGTGATTTTTAACATTCTCACATTCTCTATTTCTTCTGGCTTCGGTATCAGACTGTGTCTGACCCTATGCAAATTTACGTAGGCTTCGTTGAGCTTAGCTAGTTTGGAGCACATCTTCGTAGGAGGATGAGTCGACAATGGATGGTTAGACTGGAAACAACCCCGGTTCTTAAAGTGAAAGCGCGGACGTGAAGGAAAACATCCCCCACACGGTTTTCGAGCCGCAACGTTCAGTGAGTGTCATGAGAGGGATAGTAAGAAATGAAAGAGCATCAATCCAACATTCTTTATAGCTAAACAAACCACAAAGGCATTTTTTTTCAAAACACAACATTTTTTATTCAAAAATCACTTAACACTAAACAACAACTCTAACATTTTTAACACTATAACACTATAACATCAAACAATTTTTTTCAAATCACAAACATTTTTTTCTTCAAATACAATCTACTTTAAACAAGGCTGACAACGTTGTGAATGAAATTGTGATTTCCACTGTTGGAAATCATTAGGCCATTGATGGACACTACGTTTCCTAGCTTGAGACAAAAGATAAGCATAATGGTCACAAAACCATCGATCTACTTTCACATCGTTTCTAGCAGAAGAACGAGGATCGAAATGAGTCACTAAATGTTCTAAGGAATAGCCCAGGCTGCGATGATGCAGAAAATACACACAGTACTGTCCACACACCAAGGAATCTGTGCCTTGTAATTTCACATTATTGAATCGGGTGGTTTGATCTTCTCATAAAGTCGATGATATCGTCTTCCAAAGGGGGCAATCCGTACGAATCGAAATATTCCACACATCCTTCTTGAGGAAAGTAGACGGCTACCCAGTGGGTTCCTGGGAGATGACTGTCGTCCGTGTTGATCACGTAAGCTTGATGGTCTTTAGGTTTGCGATGAGGGAGTTCATCTTTAGCACAGACGACAGGATTCCAAGAAGCCGTATACGAACTGTGGTTCAGAAGGTAATAAAGTTCCCAGGTATCCATCTGTGTTGTTTTTTTCTTCTTCACAGGTAATAATAAGTCGTCAATTCGATTCTGACTTTTTGCTTGAAAATGTCTGACGAATAAACGGTTATTCGTTCTGTTTCCTCACTCTGATTCAGGAGAGCTTCGATACGATGGATCTCTTGAGTGGTTAATGGTGGACAAGAATGTTCACGCAAGTCTTTATACCACTGGTGCAACACGTCTTTGTTCGAGATGAGGCTCCAAGCTTCGTCCAGATACTCGTCCAATTTTTCTTCTTGACTCAACATCAGGCATTTATCGTGTTGAATTTGACTGGGATGATCGTTTTGACATCCATAGCAATTTTTCTTGATCAATTCCGTCATTTTGTCAACCAAGTGTTTGGCAAAACAGGAGACTAAATGGGCTTCTTGTTCTGGCCATCTCGACTTCATCATGACAATTTCTTCGTCTTGGGATTCTCCTTCCACGGTCTCCTCACATTTCATGTCCAAAGTTTCTTCACTTTGTAAAGAGGGATAACAGTCTTCCATGGCTTCTAATAATCTAGAATGACTTCTCTCAAACTGTTGATTTCTATGGTATTATCGAATTCTGCATACAGGATGACGTTCACTGTCTCTGGCAGAGGATTTGCAAACTGAAGTTCCACACGAATCTGGCCTGATTTTATAGGGTGGAAATGTCCCTCGTCGCTGCCTTGGTCTGGAGTGAAATCAAACGCCCACAAAGCATAGCCTCCTGCATAATCTTCGTACGTAATACCGTGACTGGTGTTGGTTCCTAACTGACCGGTGGCTTCGTACAAGGACAAGTACGATCTCAAGTAATTCTTCTCTTTAAAGTCAGGTTCAAAAGGTCGGGTACACAAGGTCTTACCATCGCGACTGACTTCGATCTTAGACACGCCAAAGTGTTCAAAATTGAAAGGATTTTTATCGGCAGCTCCGTTGAAGGCTGTATTCTCGACCATACCAACGATCAAACGTTTGGGTAACTGTCCTTGAAACAGATGATCTTCGATCATGGATCGTTGTCCCTTGGGAATGGTGAAGGTTTTCACTTCCACGCGTCGGATCGGATACTTAGCGGTCGTTCTGCTCAACGTCTGACTGATGTCGTTTCCCACTTTAGGTAACACTTCCACACGGCGTACGTAGAGTCTGGCTTCTAGGATTTTGGTTTTGTACTCGTCAGCATTACCCAATAAATGGAAAGCGGTACTGCTCCGATTCAGTCTCAGGCGAACATTCACTCCGTTTAGCAAATATTTCTCTTGCAACCACATGTCCAAATGCAAACGGTCCATCAGTTCTAAACTCTGTCCATCTTTGATTCTGTCTCTTCGTTCTATAAATCCCGCATTGTTTGGTGTTTTTTTTACATCAATTTCGAATGTTTCAAACTCGTCTGCTTCGTCAGCTTCCCATACCACACAGGAATTGAGATGAGTGTTCTTGGCATCTATTCCGTACGTCAAGAGATTTTCCAGGTAGGCACGATAAGGGTAAGTATCCATGCTGCTACTGACCAGTTTGTTATTCAAGTACAAGTCCACTCCACTGAACAAGGAATGCATGAAATTGTTGACGGGAGCTACTGCTTCAGTGTCTATAGGACCTCCAGTCTTATCTAGAATTTTGACTTTCAGGTACAAGTAACTGCTATTCAGATCGATGTAATCTTCGGGCTGTCCTTTGATTTCAAACTCGATGGGAGCGGAATCGGTCAATGAGGAGACGGGGTGAAATTCCACCCACTGAGATTCTTGCATGGTCATCATGGTGGGGGGCATGGCAAACAGATCCAGTTCCGTCTTGGAACAAGCGCAAGACTCTCGGTGCATCATTTTTTTGTTCTGTGTCTCAATAATCGAAAACGTCTAAGTCTCGAACGGTTCTTCTTTTCTTGGCCTTTCTCGCTTGAAGTCTGGTGAAAGGGTGTTTTCTTCTTCGTCGTCTCTTTCTGCCTTGTCCTTGCTGAATGCCTGACTCGGTAGCGTGCAGGGCATTTATAGGTGTGTCTCGTCGGCCCAAAATGTCTTTTCCCGTTTGCAGCAAGACATTTTTGCCTGCCCTCATGAAGGCTTCTTTAGGGTTTTGTTTGTCGATGATGACATTTTGGAGAAATTCTTTGCCTTGCGTCAGTGCCGCATCTTTCAAGGCGTGCAATCCTCGTGTCACCATCGGTTTCAACACTGGGGCCACCGAACGAAAGGCCGATTTTAACATGTCTCCTAAACCGTGTCCTCGCTGTCGAGCCACCCCTTGGTACACTGGATACATGACTTGCTTACGAGTCGTGAGAGAACCGTTTTCGAAAATGGAGTTTCACCGTGACTTTTCCTTTGGTGAATGGAATATTTTGTCCCAGATCTCCTTTTATAGTAATGTTGACCGTGTCCAAATACGACTTGCTGACCGGTAAATAGTGAGGATGGACAAATTCGCGGTGGACGTGGTAAGTGTTTCCACCTTCCTCGTCAACGTTCGTGGTAGAATCCACTTTGAAAGGAATGACACGCAGTAATGGCACAGAGGTGTGTCCCACCACGTTATACTCCACCACATCGGAGTACACGAACATTAAATTCATTCCTTGGTTCAGTTCTACCGGTTTTCCAAAAGCTTTGTAAAAATCCATATTACTGTTGATCTTGGGGCTCCAATTGTTTGTGACCATTGTTGAATGTCCACCCAAAATTTCAAACAAAATACCATTGAACCTGAAGGACAATGTGTCCGTATCTGGAAATTTCATCAGTAAGCGACGAGCCACTTTATGGTACTCCAGGGTGACACTTTTTTTGACTCTGATCAGGGCTTTGCCAAAGGTGAACTCGAACCTGTCCGCAATAGTGTCCACCAAATGTTGACCACTAAAATAAAACCCTGCTGGAATTTTCACGGTGTAGATACTGAAGGCTGGTTTGCTGGCTGGTCTTGTGATCCCTGAAAACCCGATGTCAGTCATGGCTTCTTGTAATTGTTGGTTCAGGATTTCCACCTCAAAAAAGTTTTGTTTTTCGGTGATGTTTTGGATTTGTGTAGGGTGAATCATTTCTACTAAAGCCACTTCCCAATGGGCTTCGTGATCTAAGGGGATGGCCTGAGGTAATTTGGCCGTGTAACAGCACAACGTGTTGTGGGGAAACACCTCCATGGAACTGTCACTGGGTAAAGTTAAGTAAAATTGGTTTTGGTGACTCATAATTCCAGAGTTCTGTGGCTGTCCGAGGGGATATTACTGGACGTCTGAGGTGTGTCTCCGCCCAAAATGGGGTTCTGGTTGTGGTTGTTGGAGTGGTGACTGGCACTGGCACTGAACACAACGTTCCCGTTCGAGGAGAATTTCAGGAAGGGATTGGGAAGCAGGTAACCGATGCAACTGCTCAATAAAATGGTCCACAATTGTTTGTCTCCTTGTTGCAAACTCAAATTGGCGATGGCTGCCCCGATGACACAATACACCACGAAGATTTGGCAGAAAAAGACGATTTGCGTTTTAGGCACACGTTCTCCACACCACACCCACAAGGGTTGTTTTTGTAAATCTTGCACAGAAGAACTAGGTGAAGGAGGATTGGTCGACGTAGCTGCGTCTGCTGTGTGAAAGGGCATGATGGTCACTTCTTTTTATAGTCGATGACTTGCGAAGCGTCGATCCAAGAATCAAAACTGGGTGGATATCCTTTCCAACGTACTTTGACTTCTTTGACACGTCGTTTGCCCACTTTACGGGTTCTGCGTTCGAGAATGCTTTCGATGTCGTACACGTCGTCTTCTTTTTTGGTGACACGTTGTAACTCGGGCAAATAAAACGTTCCTTTGAGCACTTCTCCGTTCATGTCTTCCAATTTATAGACGGCAGGATGACGGCCATGCACTCGTCCAGTGACGCGAAACAATTCGGTCGTCCAGTTAGGTAAGTAACCTTTGTCGAAAGTGCGTTTGGTTTTGCCAATGCGCACCCAATCTCCTACGGTCAACTCTCCACTTTTCTTGGGGACAGCCCTCGTCGGGGACGTACCGAACAGACGCTCAAACACCAACACTTCGTTGTCGGGAGTCACGTCTTGCGGGGCACGTCCGATGCTTCGATGGTAAGATTGGTTGTACGCTTGCACCAGATGCGGTAAGATGTCGATGTACTTCAGAGTGTGGTGATGCGTAAAATATTTCCACATGCGTTCTTTCAAAGTGCGTTGAAAACGCTCCACGATGCTGGCTTTGGTTTCGGGATTCTCGGTGGTAAAAAAATGAATGTCACGTTTCTTTAATTCTTTTTGGAAAGCTTGGTTCAGAAATTCGGTGCCTTTGTCCGTTTGCCATCGAAGAGGGTGACGACCGCTTTGTTTCAACACCCGTTGCAGGGCTCGCACTAACTCGCTGCTCGATTTGGAAGTCAAGGGCACGACCCAGGCAAATTTGGAAAAGACGTCGATGACACAAAACAGATATTTGTAACCACGATTGTAGCTGGCCAAATGAGAGACATCGGCTAAATCGGCTTGCCATTGATGATCGATGCCTTCCACTCGGGTACGACTTCTGGCAAACTTGCGTCGAATGGGTTTGTGCAAAGTGTAGGTAGCTTGTTCTTGTAACCATCGTTGCACTTGAGGTAAACGGAGACTTTTCAGTCGCGTTTTGGCAGCACGATACAATTTTTGAACTCCTGCGTAACCTGCAGGATGCGAGGGATCGTAGTAAATGCTAGCTAAGACTTTTTCCATTTTTTTGTGTTGATTGGTGTGTTAATAAGGCACCCACTCTTGGAAGAGGCTACTCTTTTTCTCTTGGGGTATTTTCTTGGATTGCAAGGCTTTGCGTGTGCGACCGGCAATAGGTGTTGAAGAGGAGGATGTCTGAGCGGGGGATATCGGTTCTTGTTTCACTTCTGTCTTCACTTTCTTTTTCTCTTGTGATGAAGAAGGGGTGGCCATCATCTTTTTAATCCATCCAATTCTGGAGGTAGGTGGTGTTGTTAACTTGCGTACTTTTTCTGGTGGAGTTTGAAACCCTTCTTCTTCTTCTTCTTTTCCTTTTTCTGTCTTGGTCACGGGTAGTGGTGGAACTGGTACTGGTACTGGTGATGGTGCTGGACTTTTCATCAAGGTCTTAAAATCTTTCAAAGTGGGTAAAGCTGTTTCGTCTAAAGCTTTCTGGTGAAAGAGTTGCAGTCGTTGCAAGAGTTGACCGTACTTTTGCGATTTTTCTGTTTCGGACAAATCTTGGCGATCCATCAAGGATTGCAATTCGTGTTGTAACTGGGACATCTCGCTCAAATGGGGATTGGGAGGTAAATGCGGGGTGCGTTGTTCTTGCCACCGATGGTATTCCATCCATCGTTTGTAAGGCACTAAAGCTAGTTTTCGTCCTTCCATGGGGGTTGTCAGGGGTCGATTCTGAGATCTTGGAACTTCCGAGGCCTTTTTATCTTGCTCCCATCAGTCCTCCCAACATGGTTCCCAAGACTCCTTTCAGTATGGGGCCTAACAAGAGAGGTAAAATACCTCCACGTTGGACCAACATCTTCTTTTTTTGACGAATGGGAATTTTCTTTTGAACCATTTGGCGAAGAACGTGACGATGTTTGCCTAAGCATTGTTTCTGGTGTTTGGACAAAGGGATCGTGCCTTTCAAAACGTTCAAACAACATTCGCACACGGTATCGATGACCTCTTTGGAGGCCGTTTGAATGAGTTTTTTTCGTAGGGGTGAAGAAGCTTTGGACAGGACAGATAACAGGTCCCCATGTTTATCTAAACGTGGTGGCAGTCCTTTCCTTTTCTTTCCTTGGGGTTTTCTGGAGGGTGACATTTTTTGCTTGTGGTTCCGGGACATTCACCGAACAGACACTAACGTCGATGACTTAACGCACACCCTTTTATCTTTTTTTTTTGGGACTATCGCTTTGTCATAAAGGTGACAATGTTTTTCCCAAAATCACCAAGGAATCCTCCCCTTTGTTGATGCCTCTTTTTCTTGGAACGACTGTGTCTTTTCTTAGGGTAATGTCGATGCTTGGCTAAGCGCTTTGTCGGATGACGCGTCTGCCTTTGTCTCTTTCTTTTGTGGCTTCTTGGAGGTGACATCTTTTTTACAAGTTCACTGATACCCCGACTTGGTCACAGGCTCTTTTTATACTGGAACGCGTCGCCACTGATTGTCTTTACGTTTTATCAGTTTGAGGACAGGCATGACACGTCGTGCAGGGGTACGCAACGGACTAAATCGAGCCAGTTCTTGCTTGGACAAATCCAGTAAACTTTGTAACATGCCCGATCTTTCTTGGACTTTGATTTTGGGAGAAGGTACTTTGTGAGCAGCAGCCACTGCCACTAAATTGGAGGGTCCTGCCACTGGGGAAGTTCTTTTGGGGGTCATCAACGGAGATGTTCTTGGTGTGATCAACGTCTCCAAGTACTCTTCAGTTCTGGGTGTCATCAACGGAGAAGTGGATGAACGTGAGGATGCCGGAGACGCAGTCACTGCCGTGGCAGGTCGTGGTTTGCGAGTGTAAGGTTGCGTCCTGGCCGAAGTGCCTCTCTTGCGACTAGTTTTCTTCTGTGGACTTTTCTTTTTCTGGGGACTTTTTCTCTGTTTCTTTTTCTGGGGGCTTCTTTTCTTTTTCCGGGGTGGTGGTGTCTGGTAAGAGGAGGGTCCTGCCACTGGAGAAGTTATTCTTCTTGGGGACCTGGTCTTTTTCTTTTTCTTCTTGGGGCTTCGTTGGACTTTTGTCTTGGGGATAACTTTGGGGGCATTAGGATCCCATCTTAAGAGTGAGCGAATGATGACCCCTCCTAGAGTACCGCTCCCTCCAGGTTTCAAAATGATTTGTTTTTTGGTTTGAGTGTCGATGCGGGGATCGGCCAGTTGGACCAAAGCGACTTTGTTTCGATCGAAAAAGCGTTTGGTTTGATGAGGAATCTGAATGATTCCTTGGAGTAATTGACGTGCCGTCACCGTGAACCATCGTAAGACTTCTTTGAGACTAGCTTCTAAGACACGGGCTCGTGTTTGTGGATTTTTTTCTCGACTGATGCCATACAAGGCACGAATCAATTTGACGGGAAGATGCGACTGAAGGGACGTCATGTTCACACTGTGTGAGACAGACGAAAAAGGGTCTGAGGTTTTTATAGATTTTTTATGGGGAGTGAAATGAAGTCGAGGACGGAGACGTGTACAGGACAAGCCCTCCGTCTTGGCACCAGTGGTGAAACAAGTGGGTACGAAATCGCAAATCCTCGGGGGTCGTAGGTTTCAAATCGACGAGTAAATAGGCGTGTGGCGTTTGAGTGGCATCGTCGTACGCCTGAGTCAGCCAAGGCGTTCCTAACTGTTTGGCTAAGACTTGCACTTGCGATTTATCTCGAGGGCTTTTAAACAAGACCACGTAATGCGCATTGAGACTGATGGTGCGATGGGCTTTACTTTGTTGAAACAAATTTTGGGTGATGTAAACGACACTGGCATTACGGTGATGCCCTTTGCGCGTGAACCACAATTTAATTTCTTCTTCGTCTTCTCCTAACATGTCGTCGAAAATGACCAAATGGGTTTGACGGGAGTCAGAGACGATGCCGTCGTCTTCTTTAGGAATGCCTTCCACAAACACGATGGAATCACCTTGACTTTCTCGCAAGAGGCTGTACGCCGATTGCCACTCTTTGTAACACCACACGATCCGTTGAGGGGGCCGATCGATCAAATGATGTTTATGTTCGATCAAACGTTTGACGAATTCGGTTTTGCCTGAACCGCTAGGTCCAGCAATGAGCATGTTAAAGGGATGGCGAAGATACAAAGCCTCCCAACTGGCACGATCTAAGTGTTCGTCGATGACTTTGACAGTAGAGGAAGAGGGAGCAGAGACAGCAGAGGTAGCCATGGTGTGAGAAATGTCACTTGTGACACGAAAACAAACAAGACAAGAGTTTATATACTTTTTCAGAACACGTTTATTGAATGTTTTTTTTTTCAAACATGAATACGAAAGACAAAAATACATAAAAGCCAAAGGCTTAAGTACAAGGATAAAAGGCACATGATAACGATGAACGTGGAATAAACACAAGTGTCTGTACAACAATCACATCTTTTGGGTAATGTTCTAACCAGTTCAACAGGGGGTAAGGTCACACAAGTGTCCTCCCGAAAGGGTCTTTCAGGTCTGTCCACGACAGTCCTGTCCTGGGTGACGGGTTCTTCTGGCACCGTCACTAACACGGGTTGAAAAGTAACTTTTTTCCTTGAACAACTCTCGTGCATACTGGGCCACTTCTTGGGTCCAAGCCTCAAAATCCCATTCTTTCCAGGCACGGACATCTGTCCAATGGGGATGTAAGTCACAAGCTACACACACATCGTCATACACGTCTTGGGTAGCTAAAAGTTGACGAATCTTTTTTTCCCGTAGAGGTCGAGAAGTATCCAGATGAAAACGCAAGGCTTTGAGCAAAAGGAGTTTTTCGTGACCATTTAAGGCCATGGAGGTGGTAAGTACTGATCGTAAAGAGTCCACAAAGAATCGGCTGGTAAACGAAATCCCAAAAAACAAGTCACTAAGACACACACCACTTGTCGTCCCAAATTGAATGGATACAGTTCTTGTAATAATCGATGGTAATGATCCACGGTTTGAATATGGTCATTGAGTTCCTTCCACGGAATCTGTTGGATGACATGTGACATAAGTCGTGGCATGGCAGCCTGTTTTTATAGTCTCTTTGTTTCGGAAACAATACACGTACTTTCTAGCCAGAGATCTTCGTTCTCCAGTAGGGAATCTAAATCTTGCATACTGTAACCGAAACTTCAGAGTTCGTTTAGAAGTTTCCTCTTCCTCTAAGTGGATTCCACGTAAAATATGTTGATAATCCTTTAACTTGTCTTCCTCAATGTATTGCTGTAGGTGAATCTCGAAGTAACCAAAATAATGAACATTTCGATCATTCACTAACTCAAAGTGTTGAACAAGGTCTGACCACTGAAACAATTTCTGACGAATCAGTTCTCTTATACCATTCAGGTACCAGTGGTTAAAGATCTGGTGACGTAACGGATGCAATTGTTCTTTACGTTTCACTTGTATTTTCACCAGCTCTCGGTAAATGCGTTCTCTCAACTCCACAGGCAAAGCACGAATGTTCTCTAGCAAAGTATCCATGAATAGGTCATACTAAATCCTCTTTGGTCTGACACAAGAAATGTACTCTTTGCACAAACATGGTTTCACTTCAGTGTCGAATTTAAATCGTTGAGTCACTAATCTACACATGACAATTCGTTCAGAAGTTTCCTCTTTCACTAAGTTGACATTGTGTTCAAGATGTTGGTAATTCGTTAACTCTTCCTCTGGAATTCGATGCAGTACGTTTACAATGTAGTAACTACAATCGTCCATACCAAACCAATCCTTTTTATAACCAGGAGGTCGTTCATCAATGTCTGTCCGATGGAACACTTTCAATTGAATCAGTCCTTGTATAGCCTTCAGGTACCAGTGGTTCAAACACCGGTGACGTAACGGATGCAATTGTTCTTTACGTTTCACTTGTATTTTGACCAGCTCTCGGTAAATGCGTTCTCTCAACTCCACAGGCAAAGCACGAATGTTCTCTTGTAAAGTATCCATGAACAGATGATTATGGTAAGAAGTTACTTCAATGTCTCGGTCCCACTAAGGGTAAGTAATGACAATTCGGTGACCATCGAGCATGTTCTACGTAGGCCGAATCTTGCGGTTCCCAGTGGTGAAGTGTCACATCGCAACTGAAGCACCTGACTTTATCTCCTTCGCCCAAGTAGAAAAATCCGGCTCTGGCTAATTCTTCGGGGGTCGGTCCTCCCAGATACTTTGGCCATTTTCCTTTGAACGATTGAAGACGATTTTCAAAGTCGCAGTATTCCGACAAACGCACAGGAAACGAATATTCGTTTTTCACAGGTTCGTTTCGATGAGGGTTGAGTGACATGGGTAGGAGTTTGCTCAAGGCTGGATGACATCCGTAGGGGGGTAGACGTGAAGGTGAACATTCCCCTTTAAAACGAAACCCAGTAAAATGTCCAAGAGGACGAGCGGCATCACTTTCGCATCCGACAGGTTTGACACGCACAGCATCACTTTCCATGACAGGGGTAGGGGTACTAAAGTTCCCATGATGCTTTACGGCATCGCTCAGGTCACAACGTACAGCATCGTATCCATCGCAAGGCTCACAATCGCACTCGTCTGCAAACTCCGTTACGCAATTACAATGGTAACCACATGGACAATCGCAGTCTCCTTCCGGACATTTTCCGTCGCAATGCCTGGGTCTTATCCATCCAGTATTAGTCACACTAGAGGAAGATACAACTTTTTTACAATCCCCAAACTGGAACGATGTCTCTTTCAAAGTATTCATCTTGTTTGCTCGGTCTTGGTAGTCACAATGAACTATCGATCTTGCCTAGGGTTCCTTTTTATATACAGACCAATACCGACGTGACCGTACGGTAAGGTGAAATGATTGGGAAGTCGAACTCGCTTCTGGTACACGATTTGATAAACTTTTTCCAAAGGTCGACTGACGATGTGGTGAGTGGGTAAACGTACAATCTTGTTCGGTTGATAGGTGGTCACTTTAAAGTTTCCATCCTCTCCCGATTGCAAGGCTTCTTTCAATACCCCAAAGTTGACCACTCGACTGGTACGATAATTCAGAGTCAGTCCTTTCACTTTGCACGTCGTGTGCACTTCTCCTTGTTTGTCCCGGTATTCGTAGCCGTAATTTTTGGGACCGCCACTGACGAAACTTAGAATCTTGTCGTCGGGATGCTCGTCTGTCCAGGCTCCTAAACGGTCTCCTTCGATGTCAGGGTGCTGTTGAATCGGGTGATGGATGTAAATGCAACTGTCCGTGTCAAAGTACAGGACGCGTTCTTCTAACAGTTCTAAAGCTTCGTACAATTTTAAGCGAGCATGGGCTGTCACGTAAGCCGCAATGATGACATTTCCAAAAGGGTCGTCTTGTACAAAGTCCAGATCTTCTTCGTAATTGACCAAGATCAAATCCTCTCGAACGACGTCCACGTGTTTCATGTATTTGGTTTTGTCGTGAATCATCTGAAAGTAGCGGGAAGGTTCTGTCAAATATTCCGTCTTGGGTAAACACGGGCGTTGTGCCATTTTACCCCACAAGCAATTTAACATCACTTTGGCAAACGATCGCCTGCCTTCGTTTTTCTCGATGTGGTCTAAAGTGATGCCTTCTTGTTCGTAGTATTTCTCTTTGAATTGTATTTGGTCTTCGGGAGTGTGACACCAGGAAGGATAGCCGCTGGCTTCTTGCTTCAGTTTCAAAAAGGCATCCACGTAGTCTGCGAAAATGCCTTTCTGAGTGGGGTCACCCTTGTGGTATTGTTGTGTCTTGGGAAAGTGGCAAATTTCGTACACTTCTAACAGTTGGTATCCCATGTCCAAAGCTTTGAACAATTCTACGCTGACCCAGGTTCCCGTCAAGGCCCGTTCTTCCTGGCTGTGATGACAAGGCTGGTCTTGGTTGCACGTTTCGGCACAAGTACGGCACAAGGGAAACATCAGTTTGCCTTGACAATGGTGAGGTAAGACGGGATGGTATAGGTTCGTGGGAGGCAAAACTTTACACTTGATCAAGCCTTCGTATTGTCGAATGTTGACCAGGTCGATGTGTTCCGTCAACAATTGCGGGTGCCCTACAGGAAAGCGACAATATTTGCACACGTAGGGATACAGCGAACACACGTCCAAGTATTTGATTTCTTCTCCTTTCTCTTCGTCGGCTTGGTACAGCAAACAGGTGGCATTGGTCCTTCCTCCGTACAAACTATCCCTCGGGTTCAGCGAGTCCATCAGCTTGTAACTTTCCACGAGGCGTTTAAACTCGGGATCGGTTTTCATACGGTGATCGTACTCGTGTTCCCACATTTCCACCACTTGGTATCCTTGCTGTTCTAACTTTAGGCGTCGCTGACAAGTGTCCTGGTACAAGTCTTCCATGGTTCGTTGCAAAAACTGATTTTTAGTGCCACGGTCAGGGTAGCAGACGGGACATCCGTGAAATAAGCAACCGTTAAACTCGTACACGATCTTGGGGTTTTCTAAGTCCCAGCCATCGACCGAATACGTTCCGATGGTCTTTTCGCCCCCTCCGTTGCGGGCATGCTGAATCCACTTGTCTTCCTTGTCGCACAAGTAATGTAACCAACGTAGGGCTTTGACCGAGTATTGACGTTTGACAAAGTGGGTCGTTTGAGGGCTGATGACAGCCACGGTGTTTTCAGGCATGAATCGTTGTCGATACACTAGGGAACACGCTTTGGCAATGGTGCAAGCTTCTTTCAAAGGATCCACCCCTCCGTGTTCCATGAACAGTTCTCGAAATTTTCCACAGCAACGCCGTAAAATGTCCACGTCGGAACGACAATACTTTAGCATTTCTTCCTGAAAGTCGAAAGGGTCCGAGGCGTGAGCCTGGTACCAAGCGTAGAAAGCTTCTCGTTGTTCGGTACGCATGTTGTCGGGGTCATAATAGTGAGCCTCAGGTAAATGGGGTAGAACGGCGTGTTGATTGGCTTCCGTATTGAAAAAGTGTGGAAAGTACCCTTTAGCCATTTCTGTCATTCCAAACGTTTTAGGCATTCGGCTCAAAGGCATGGCCAAATAGCTCATCGAATCTTTAAACTGTACTTGTCCCACTTGCATGAAAATGATTTTGGCTCCGTTCAAAGTGACTTTAGGACGTTCGGTGCCATGTTCCGTATAGTACCTCAAAAGAAACTGTCCATCGTATCCGGAGAAATTGTGAGCCATCACTGTGGCATGACGATGACAATCTCGGTAACGTTCAATGTCCTCTTGGCTCCATGTCTTGTCGACGGGGTCTAAGACCCATTGGGCAAAATCGGCTAACGTGTTCGGTCCTCGAAAGATTTTTTCACGCCCTCCAGGAATTTTGCTGCAGTGAGGGCAATGACTGAAGATAGGTTCTTGAATACACTTCTCGCACGCTCGATGAGCCACGCAGAAATTAGGGATGTGAATGCCAGTCTCTTGCATGCATTCGAAATCGAAAAAGATGAAATTGCCTTTCTTCTTGTGACCGTCCTCTTTCTCTGGTGGGGGTTGGTATTTTTGCACGTAACATTGGTGTTCCAAGTCCACGATGTGGTGACAAATGTGACATTTTTTCTTTCCTCGACATACGTGTGCCTTGGCATTGTTGGTAAGTATGCCTTGTCCACACGTAGAGCACAATCTCAGGAGTTGACAAGCACATTTCTTCTGTGAACCTCGTGTTTTCAAATGTTGTTGGTAACAGGTAGGGCTGACAAACGTGCGCAGACAAGTTGAACAAGGCACTGGTTCTTCGCTCAGACAGGGTGGAGAGGCCAAACATCCTGGGCATTTCGATCCACAATGCTTGTGTTGCTCTCGATTGTTATAACCATAATCACATTTCTCACAATAATAACCGTATCCTAGGAATCCAGTGATACTGGTAATGGTATCGAAATGGTCATCGTGATGATAAACGTGAATGTATTTTCCGTCCTTAAAATCTTGCCCTCGAAACAACAAAGACCCGCGCACTTCTTGAGGGTGCACTTTCAAGGTGTATCGTGGAGCTAGGGCATCTTGCAATTTTTGCATCTCAGGTATGCCACAGGGTGTGTCTTTGGACATGCCAGCTTGTCGTAACAGGAGTTCTGCTTCACTTCGTTGTTTGGCTCGATCGGATCGTTGAATAGTTTTCCAGGTTCTTTTCCATTCTACCGTGTCGTTCTTGTTGACATAGGTTCGTCCCACCACGATGGCACGGGCTAAACACATCTGGTCATGAGGATTGTGAATTTGGACAAGGCTACGCTTAATGCTGCGAAGGTCATTCACCAATAACATCTTTTTGCGTCCTGTCCCTTGAGGAGGAGAGACGTGGGTCATGTCCAATGTGGCTTTTCCATCGGTGATGTCAAACTGGTCATTAGATTGTTGCACGTGTTGAATCTTGTCCATGACTTTGGAAGCGGTCAATTCTGCAGGGGTGCTAAACTCGATCCAAACAGGGGATTTCAAACCGTCGTGTTGTATGGAAAGTCTCAAGCGATCGTCTTCTTTGGGTTGACATTGTCGCTTGAGTGCAGTGAGCAGAGAATCCCACACTCCGGTGATGAACCCTTCTGCTTTCTCTAACGGTACTTCGGACTTGAAATCTTTAAACTTCACCGTGTATTTGTAAGCCGTGGTTCTAAATTTTCTAGAGGAGCGCTTTTCCGTCTCTCGAATGGAATAGTATTTTTCAGGGTTGACTAAGGGTGGTGAACTTGGTTTAGAGGGTTCTGATTCTGGTTCACTCATGTCCTCTTCAAAATCACTGGCATGAATTTGTGCCAAGATTTCAGCCCTGGTACGAGGCGATAGATCACGTTTCTGCCTCTTACTTTCTTTTTCTTCTTTCTTCTCGAATGAATGGGATCGTTTCATCTTGAAAGCAAAAAGTCAAATGACTCAAGTTGAAACACCATGAGCTACTTTATAGTCATAGCAGACCAGCGTATATAAAAGGGTGTGTGTCTTGTCCTTTCACTATTCATTTCACTCTCAAGCCGAGCACAACGATGGAAGAGACTAACCAGATGGAACGTTTCGTCAGAGCTTTGCGAGGGGTCATTAGAAAATTCTCTTCAGACCAGCCTACGGACTACTCTCCTTCCTTTCGAGATAAAAGTCAAGATACTTGCTATATCTGTCAGAAGAAAGGGCATTGGTCTTCAGAGTGTCCAGACCGTCAAAAAACAGGAGCTAAAAAAGACAAAAGTCAAGATACCTGTTATTATTGTAAAGAAAAAGGACATTGGTCTCCAGATTGCCCAAAAAAGAAACAAGAGGAGTCAGAAGAAAAGAAGGATTCTTCAGAAGAAGAGAGGGATTCTTCAGAGGAAGAAAGCAGACAGGTGAAGAAAAAGAAACAGGAGAAGAAAAGAAGAAGGGAAGAAAGTGAGGAGGAAGAAGAGGAAAAGAGTGTGACGGTGAAGAAATTCAAAAAACAGAGAGACTAAACAAGGAGAAAGAAGAAGTCAATGAACTTTTTATTAAAGTGTTGTGTTGTGAATTGTGAATTGGATTGTAAAAAATGGAGAAAAGAATAAATGAATGATATAAGGTAAGAGTCTTTGAGTTATGATTTTAAAATAAGAAGCTACACTCACGCACTCATACACAGACACGTACTATAAGGGTAAAATGGGTGGGTTATTTTTTTTTGAGTTATTGGCAAATTGAAATTGTATTTCTTTTCGAGATATGTGGGTGGCCCTGAAAAGGGCCTTTTTTACGATGTAGGGGTGAGTTTAAGCAATCAACTTTAACTGTCTTATGCCTTTGCCACGGCCAAGGCCTACTTCTGGACTGCGTAATGTTGATGATGATGATAATGATTGGGTTGAAATCACTAAGGGTGGTACGGTAGGCTTAGTCACAGGGTTGACGTGTTTAGCTCGGGAAGGTCGTATTCTCTTCGGTCGTGATAAAGAAGTCTGATACATTTGTTTCAGACTTCTTAACTCCGCTAAAATATCCAACAGTACCGTGACCGTTTGATTTTCACCCTCTTGTTTCTTTGCTGCTACTTCTTCTTGCTGTTGTTTTTTTCTTACCTCTTCTTCTTGTTGCTGTTGCTGTAAGAGAAAAGCCTGTTCCGCTTCCTTTTGTCGTTGCATAAATTTCTCCAATTCTTCTTTCTGTCTCTGTCTAAAATTCTCCACTTGCGGTAATGAAGAAGGTAACGAAGGTTCCGGAACAAATTCTTGCGAGGAGAGAAAATCGACAAAATCCCAATTCACCTCTTCTGAAAGTAAGTCCGGGTTCCCTTGGGCGGTCTCCGCTGCTGGTGCACCCCATTGGATCGTTTTCTGAGTTTCCGTCATGTTGAATCACTGTCGCATAGATTGACTGCACACAAGCGCTAACAGATCTATATTGACTACGTGACGTCACAGACTGCTCTTTTCGGATTGGATGCGGGCTGACTGAATTCTGTAACGCGTGTTCGGATTGGTGAATGAACTCAATCCGTTTCAATCCTACCTGTCCCTATAAATAAGCGCAGTTCAGTGCATTGATTCACCTATTGTAGGAGCCTCAACATGTGGACCGACGTTGAATCTTCAACCCTTGTGTCAACAATGATGTTCAGGACGGACATACTCATGTATGTCCGATCCAAGTGGACCGTTGTCCACAGGACCAGCAGCAGCCTGTGGATAAGAAGAGTCTATATAGAGAGACAAGGTTGCCTCAAGAGGACTCTGATGTATGGCCCTGCTGTAAGACGAAGTTTGAGGACAAGAAGATGTCGCAAATGCCCTTTATGTTAAGGGCATATTAACATAAACCAAAGGCCCTTTTCAGGGCCAGCCATATTTCTCGAAAAGAGATAGTCTTTGAATTGCCTACCCCTTTTTTTATTTTTTATTTTTTTTAAAAAAAAAATCCCATGTTAATTTCCTTTGTCGCTATATGTTCCCACGATTTTTCTCCATGTTCAAATCCCCTTGTCGCTCAACAGTCCCACGATTTTTCTCCATGTTAAATTTCCCTTGTCGCTATATGTTCCCACGATTTTTCTCCATGTTAAATTTCCCTTGTCGCTATATGTTCCCACGATTTTTCTCCATGTTAAATTTCCATTGTCGCTATATGTTCCCAAGGGGTCCTGTAATGCTAATTTTCATTGTCGCTATCCTATCCCACATAACTACTTCTCTCTCTCTCTCTCTCTCTCTCTCTCTATATATATATATATATATATATATATATATATATATATATATATATATATATATATATATATATATATATACACGCTGTATCAGTGATATACCATGAGATGTATACATTTTTCATTTAAAGGAAACGAAGCTTGCCAAGTTTCTTCTGAATGAAAAATGTATACAACGAGTGGTATATCATTGATATAGCGTACATACCATAAATATATTTTATTTATATCACATACTAATACACATATTTGCCCTTTGAATGGAGTTCAGATTTACTGCAGGCAGCTGTACATTGACCGAGTGAATGAACTCCTCACATCGCTGCCGAGTGTGTCCTCTACAAACGGGAGTTCTATTCCTTTTGTGGCTATTCACAATCACCTTTACGTATTGATAAGTGGTTTGTTTTCATTTTTAAGTTTCTTTTTTTCTGCACATTGATTAAATCAATATAATACACACTTATGATTTAAACAGGAAAGATTGTTTTCATAAATAAAGTAGAGCACTATACACAAATGGTTTGTGGGGGGGGGGGACCGCCTTTGGAAATTTTCATATTTAATTAATAATGTTTTAGAACACTATAATAGATTTAAGAAACAAGAGAACATTAAATACATTCCAATATGTGTACCAAGTAACCGAGAAATTTACCGTATAATGTGACAGCGTTTGCAACTTTGTATCATTGATTATATGAACAGTGCACACATACCTTTACGACGAACCATACTCTTGTAGGCTACTTGTTTGGATGACAAAATTGCCAGCTTTACTATCATCCGGGTGTGTTTCTGCATACGGCTGGCAAATGTTTCATTCATAAATGTTGTTTAAAAAAAATTCTTCTGAGACTATACACTGACCAACAATTTTATTCCAATTACAGTTGGCTTATTAAACAAATTGTGTCTATCTTAGAATGAATGAAATTGTTCTTGACTTAGCAACTGTTCAGATCAGGGTTCCATTGGTTTGGTGTCATTATTAGACAAGACCAGCGTCATCAGCATTCCATCATGGGGCTTTAAATTCTTTTTGACCCATTTGTTTAATTGCAAGTGTCTAAGTTAAGTGATATGGCTGGAGATGGTGTTTTGCCGTCCCAGCCTCCTCCTGTGACTGCTAAGAAAATAATGCAGATAATCGTGGCTACAGTAATTCCCTATTCATAGAAGAGTGTTATCAAAACATCTGATAGGAGAATATGGAAGTTCGTTGAAGAATGGGATAAGAATACGATAATTTCACACAGTTCATTGAGGTAATGAAAAGTCGTATATCTCCAAAGTAAAGCCATGCATCTTCGAGAATATATTAACTGTATAGGTCTCTATAGTTTAGGTTACCCACATATTACTTAGCAAGGAATCGTTGGATACAGCCATGATGGTTCTTTGCAGCTACATTTGTTCAAATGATTTCGCATATATGAGTTTGAACGTTGTTTTCTGACTAACATTTGTTATACGCATCAAGCGACATCACTACATAATAAATACAGTCCATATCGTCACACGTGTTCATACAATGCAAAGCAAAAGCACGTGCCTTGAAATGGGCAGAAATCAGCTTGCGCATTTAATGATATAATCTCCACTTGGTTTGCTTCACAAAATGTGCAAGAGCAGTAGCTACAAGCAGAATTTACCCGAACTCGGTTTGCTTCATGAAATGGGCAATACTATTAGTGACAGGGAGGATTTACCCCACTCACATAACTTGGCTTGCTTCATGAAATGGGCAATACTATTAGTGACAGGAAGGATTTACACCACTCACATAACTGGGCTTGCTTCATGAAATGGGCAATACTATTAGTGACAGGAAGGATTTACACCACTCACATAACTTGGCTTGCTTCATGAAATGGGCAATACTATTAGTGACAGGGAGGATTTACACCACTCACATAACTGGGCTTGCTTCATGAAATGGGCAATACTATTAGTGACAGGGAGGATTTACCCCACTCACATAACTTGGCTTGCTTCATGAAATGGGCAATACTATTAGTGACAGGGAGGATTTACCCCACTCACATAACTTGGCTTGCTTCATGAAATGGGCAATACTATTAGTGACAGGGAGGATTTACACCACTCACATAACTTGGCTTGCTTCATGAAATGGGCAATACTATTAGTGACAGGGAGGATTTACCCCACTCACATAACTTGGCTTACTTCATGAAATGGGCAATACTATTAGTGACAGGGAGGATTTACCCCACTCACATAACTTGGCTTGCTTCATGAAATGGGCAATACTATTAGTGACAGGGAGGATTTACACCACTCACATAACTTTGCTTACTTCATAAAATGTGCAAGAAGGTGTGCAAATGTTATCAAAATAAGTAAAGTGGTTGCTGCCGATTGGATGGATTAGTTTCACAAACAGGATGTAACATTAACATTTGATACTTTTTATTTGTTTCTCCATTTCGTAATACATTTATTGCAGGTTTTCGCTGACAAAGATGCAAACATCATGTTAGGAAGATACTAATTTTTTAGCGAACTTCAGCTAACCGTGAATGAATAAAACCAGTTAGCATTCGTCTATAGAAGGTATGAAATGAGCGATAAAAATGTCATCGCATGTAGTTTTACTTGATTGATAAGAGAGTTAAAACTATTTTTAAAAACAAGACAAGACATTCAACTTAGTCAATTTTTCCAAAATGACACGAAAACAAATCGCATGTAGGAAGAACGTTATAACAACATTTATTGATATTATCACTTTAGATCTTAATATTTTACCTGTGAAAATGGCTTGAGTGTGTACGTTCTCTATACATGCTGTATAATAACATTTCATTCATTCAGCCAAATTGTAAAATTGATTGAATTGATTTTGTTGGTTGTCTTTCATTGTTAGAACGATAATTTAGGAACAAAGCTGGTCAAACTTAAAAATGTATTAACTTTGTATGAATCTGAGAAGACGCAAAACTATATTTATGTTTATGTTCTCTGGGACTTTGTAAGTCATGACAACAACAATATTTGGCACATGCTTTAAATTATTTATGTTTTAAGCGACCACGCTCTCTCTCTCTCTCTCTCTCTCTCTCTCTCTCTCATGAACGGTCACCATACCATCAAGCTCCATCTTAACAATCCCTACACAAAAAATCATTTTGATAATGAAAGTAAGTGGAAAAGGCGATAAAGTCATCTACACGTATGTTGCAAAGCCAATATTAAACCTTGTTTAATGTTTAGGTTAATAGCACACTGGATATTCCACACCATTGTTGTCTTCTCCAGCAAATACTCTACGAAACCCTATACCACCTGTTTCAACACACATTTGAAATAATTGACTGAACGTTGGAGCTGATTGTTCTGCTGAACTTTAAAGTATGACCTTTAATTTGTCAAAAGATTCCTGACACTTCTTAGACCAAGAAACTTGGATTTCTTACTAAACAAAATGGTAAGAGGTTCTGCAATAATGGAGAAATTTTGACAAAATTTTCTATAATATCCTGCCAAACCCAAACATCGCATCAATTGCTTCTTACTGATAGGCACTGGGAATTCAGAGATAGGCTTGACTTTAACGTCCACATGTTTAACCAGAACGTGTCCAACAATATGTCCTTAAACGAGGCTACAAGCTCGCTTTTGTCATATTTGCATCAACGAATTTAGGAATGATTTCCAAGTACTCTTTCAGGTACATTTTAGATGATGACGTTATCGATGTACGTGTAACAATTATCTAGGCCAGATGTAATCATGCGGAATGTATTATCTGGTTTACGCACATTCTTCAATAAATATTGAATTTCCTTTTCCATCGTTGCTGCTTGAGGGGATTCGTCCTATAAAGATGCGGTTTCACAGATGTAAAATCTATAATTTTTGCGTCATGATAGGGCAAGATATCCAGAACTCTGTCGCCAGGCTGGAAACGTCTTTCCTTTGTACTTCTGTCATACCTTAAAATAATTTTTAAGTGAGTAAAGTCGAGATTATTGAAGATCAGTTTTTAGTACTTAACATTCCTTTCACAAATTTTATTGGACATCACACACTAAAGTACACGCTCAGCATTGAGAGGTTGGTGTTAGGACTGGTCGGCCTGGTGTCAGGATAATGTGACTGCGTGGGACATCATGCTACATGTCTGCGGCATGATGCCCCAGTGCTAGACATCGCTATAAACTGCCACACTACAGACATCTTAGCGATATGACTGAAAAATTGTTAAAAGCTACGTTAAAAAGTCCAAATCACACACACACACACACACACACACATGATAAAGCTTGTATGAGTTATGACAAATAAGCTAATGTCTAATTGAAAAGGGTCGTCGTAGCGAAACTAGCCGAGTCTTATTGGCCATCTTCAATATGGCTGCTGATGTGACGGTCACTTAGTCGTTAATCACACAGAGACCAGTAGACACAATATGCCGCATGCCGAAGAAGCTGACTGAGAAGCAGATGATCGGATTTTCATTGTCCTTGTCAGGATGTAGGCTTAACTTCGATTTCCAATCATTCATAATTGTTTTTTAAGTCTGGAAACTTGGATAGTTTAAGAAACAGCGAAGAAAAGGGAAAAACAACCACTCTCCTTTTTTATGCCACATAAAATGAGTCTGAAGACGAATATTCTTTTTTTACCCATTCGTTTAAATTGCAAGTGTCTAATTTAAGTGTTATAGCTGGAGATGGCGTTTTCCCACCCCAGCCTCCTCCTGTGACTGCGAATAAAATAATGCAGATAATCGTGGCTACAGTGATTCCTATTCATAGAAGAGTGTTCATAGACTATCAGCTACCTTTAAATCCTCTTGGATATATATACAAAATTTTCTATAATATCCAGCCAAACCCAAACATCGCATCAATAGCTACTTACTGATAGCACTGTGACTTAGAGATAGGTTTGACTTTATATTCCACATGTTTAACCAGACCGTGTCCCACAATATGTCCTTAAAGGAGGCTACAAGCACGGCAAATCTCGCTTTTGTCATATTTGCATCAACCAATTTATGAATGATTTCCAAGTACGCTTTTCATGTACGTTTTAGATAATGACGTTATCAATGTATGTGTAGCAATTATCTAGACCGGATGTAGTCGTGCGGAATGTATTAACTGGCTTAGGCACAACAATACACGGCGAACTCCAGTTACCTTTACTTGGTTCTGCGAATTCCATATTACCTATATTCAAAACTGTGCAAGGCAATTAAATTTATTACTTTCAGTAGCAGAATATTAGCAAAGCCTAAATATTTTCCATGTTTTTTAAAATTTCTTTATGAGGCTGGGTGGGTTGGTGGCTTTGACTCCAAGAGGGTTTTTCATCATTGAGCACTTACTGTGATATAAGACAGACATGATAGAAAACAATCTTTGCCATTATTATCATAAGTATACATTACAAGATATCTGAAGTCAGTTCATATCAGTTGAGGATAACATAATATAGCTTGTAAGAGTTCTGACAAATAAGCTAATGTCTGCTTGAAAAGAGTCAGCGTAAGAGAACTAGTCGAGTCTTATTGGCCTTGATAAATATGGCTGCTGATGTGACGGTCACTTAGTCGTTAATCATACTGAGTCCAGTAGACACAATATGCCGCATGCTGGAGAAGCTGATAGAAATACCGATGATCTGATTTTCATCGCGTTTGTCAGGATATAGTCTTATGTTTGATTTCCAATATATCATAATTGTTTTCTAAGTCTGGAAACTTGGATATTTTAAGAAACAGCGAAACAAAGGGAAAAACAACCACTCTTCTTTTTATGCCTCATAAAATGAGTCTGAAGACGAATATCCTTGGATTTCTCGTCACATAAATTGATATTGTCTTTTGTTACCTACTGCATTTTGAAACTTGGTGCGAGTTTTCGGATTCTTCTGGAAGGTGGAGTGAGAAATGATCCTGTACTTAACAACAACTTTATTACAATCAGAAAAGTGTCATACTTAATACCACATAGGTTCTTATCTTTCATATATGATGCTTCATTTATAAGGGCCAACATAGAATTGCAGTCAATAGATCAACAAATGGGGTACAAACATATAAATAACTCTGGATAAAGGCTGAGATGGACGTACAGTCGATGTGACTATAAGTGGAGGAACAAACATGTGAACAAATATTGTATGCAGTCAGACACAGGGGTACAGTTTTTATGATCACCAGTCGAACATTGGGGTACAGTCAATATGATCGCCATGCTGACATTGGGGTACAGTCTATATGATCACCAGGATGACATAGAGCTACAATATATATGATCACCAGGATGACATGGTGGTACATTCTCTATGATCACAAGGCTGGCATAGAGGTACAGTCTATATGATCACCAGGCTGACATAGGAATGCGGTCTATATGATCAATATGCTGACATAGGGGTATAGTCTATATGATCATCAGGCTGACATAGGGTTGCGGTCTATATGATCACCAGGTTGATATAGGGGTACAGTTTATATGATCACCAGGATGACATGGGGATACAGTCTCTATCATCACAAGGCTGACATAGGGATGCGGACTATATGATCACCAGGCTGACATACGGGTACAGTATCTATGATCAAAAGGCTGACATAGAGGTACAGTCTATATGATCACCAGGCTGACATATGCCGTAGAGTCAATACGATCACCAGACTGACAAGGGTACGATCTATATGATCACCAGGCTGACACAGGGATGCAGTCCTTATGATCACCAGGCTGACATAGGGGTACAGTCTATATGAAAACCAGAGGTAGCACAAACATGTAAACTATTCTTGGACTTGGAAAAGTTATACGTATACAGTATATATGATAAACAGAGGAGGGAACACCTTAAAACGAATGCAGAATAACTATATCCATTGTAACCATTGTGTTTGTGCATTTGGAACTGTGAAACATGCAAGATGGTACGTGTTACATGCGATATATATTATTTTGCAGTTTTGAAATATGTTTCTTTTGTATCCTGACGCAGAAGTGATCATAATCCATGAAGACTTTCAGATTAATACCCGGTTATTGTTTTTAACACCAAGTGATCAAACACACAATTTCTTTTTCATGCACATAATGAACGCAACATACCGAAACCCGCATGGAATTCGTTCTTTGACTTTCACTGGTCGATATCGGGTGCATTTATGCCTTTGTTTGCAAAGCCGGATGCATTCGCGTCTGCAAAAGCAGAGCCGGACACGTTCGTGTCTACTGCTTCAATATCCAGGCATTCAAAATCCGATTAGTTGATATACAGGGCTTTAATCTTACAATGCAATGCAGTAAATTTAACGTCATGACTCGTGGGCAGTTTCTAAGTGTTAAAGATATACATGCAACTTCTGTACGGTGCTGCGGTGCTTGCTATGTCGGTTAATAAGCCGACCAGGATTTTATTTGTCCATACGTAGTGCGAGACCGATCCTGAGTCTTTCATTTCACTCAATAGCAACAAATCAACTTGGGTTTGGCCGTTCTGTCCGTTGGGGATAGTGCTAGTGGATAAAAGTCTTTGTCATAAGCGAACACATTAACAGTGATACCCGAGTTCAGTGTTTCACATTCCTTAAGTGTGGCTTTGGCCACTTGCACGGGAAATTCGATATCATCAAATTTGAGTTTAGCTAGGTATTTTCGAGGCATGTCTTGGTAATCATTAACCTGTTATAATGCCGACATGATTGCCGACGTAAAAGCAAAGGTTATGAAAATCCTTCACATTGATCACTGACCATGGTGGGACCGAGTCTGGTGTTGCTATATAACTGGATCCACGAATCGGGTGATACGGTGAGAGAGAGACCTTGACTTGAGTACGTAACTGGATGCACGAACTGAGTGATACGTTAAGAGATGGACATTTACTTGAGTACATCTGTCGAGTGTCCACCCGATCCTGCATTGGTGTATTTTTTCAGCCTCTTGAGAATTTTTTCAATGACATTACCAATTTCACCTCTAATGATTCTGCTGTCGTCTAATTTCAGGATTCCGCAAACACCACTGTGAATCCACCAAACAGTAGTTTGACTCCACCCTTATCACGACTAAGCGGAATAACCAGATGAGCACTGACGATAATGTCTTCTTTGACCTCAGCGTGACCAAAGTTTTGTAACACTGCCACGACTCTGGCAATCAAATTTGTCTAAAGTTGTCAAGCGTCTTTGACTACTGCGTAACTGGTTGGGATAATGGCCACGTGATTTTTCAACTCGCCTCTACGTTTCTGAAATTTGAATTCGGGCACTTGTGATTGTTGTGTTTTTGCACGAACATACTTAAGCGCTTTAGTAGCAATAGCAGAGGAGAGGCAACGATTTTTTTTATTCTTCAGCACGAAAATAGTTTAGTCCATACGAGTCTAGAATCGCAAGGATGTCAGCTTTTCTTTCACCACTGAGTATTCGGATATTGTGCTCGCACGCAAATTGTCTTAGTTGTTTTACCGTTGTTTTTGTTGAATGACAACCAGTGGCGGTGATGGTGATGGCATTAATTGCGGATTCAGCACAAAGATGGTTTCAATAATTCAAGTATACCAGCTTTTATCGTAAGACTGGGTATATGCATACCATACTGCCCTGCGAGCTGTCTAATCTGTGGCGCTGTAGGCATATGTGTACTATGTGAAGGGCGAAGCGCCTTTCTGATTGGAAAATTTTGTCAATCATTTGTTTCATATTTGGAATTTTGCCAGGACTAGACACTACGATCACTTTTATTCCGGTGATTATTTCGTCTATTTTTTGTATTGTGGTATCTGCTTGTGTTTATAATTCGGCACCAAGAGGTGTTTGTGGTCTTGATTTTTGTCTGCGCAATTTATAGTACTAGGATCCACAAGGCTGGCAACGTTGGTTACGAGATTTGACTGAGATGCCATATTTCAGGTAGGGTCGTATCTCCATGCCTTCATGTAATATTTGTTGTGTGTGTGTGTTCTATAGTATTCGTTATGGCATGGTCTGCCATAGGGTTCGTATTTTCTAAGGTCTGTTGCTTTGCATTTGTTACGTCCCAATATCATGGAGCTTCTGCGTTCCAATGCCACGGAGTTTCCTATTTACATACCTGTGGGCATTTATCTAACTGACAAAAACACCGCCACATTTTCTGTGAGCAGCACTCCCACTCGTACTCTCCATGGCGAACACGAAGCGGTAAATCAATCCTTGCCAAATAATTGACCATGCCTATCTCAGAGCAGAGGCTTAGCTGGGGGGGGGGGGGCAGGGGGGTACATATGTCCCCGGGCGCCAAGGTACAGGGGCACCAAAATGAGGCTTACAACGTTACATTATAATAAGTAAACAAGGGTAATATTCAAAAATGTGATTAAACGGGGAGGGGGCTGGGGCGCCAATTTTATAGTTCGTCCCCGGACGCAAAATATCATAGCTACGCCTCTGTCTCAGAGTAAACACAGCGAGAACATTCTGCGGTGTTCGAGTAAAACATCTGTCAAAAGCGGGTCTGCCTCGATAAGCGCAAGCGAGTCATCATCGAGTACATCAACATATTTTTTCGGGCGACTTCCGCATGCACCCGATAATGTAGAACATCCCATTGTGAATTGCGCACATTTTGTTCCTAAAGAGAGTATCTACACTGCCTCTCTCTTGCAACGCGTTAATGTACTTTGTAAAATGAATTGAGTTGGGATGTCATTCTGAAGCATCTTTCGTCACTGGCCTCATCCAAAAACGTCAGACACATCGGGAGAGTTATCATGTTTTCATGCATGATATTCTGCAGTTTCATGTTGGTTCAGTGTGTCTCACAAATCTGTCCAAGTTTGGTTCTTTCTATTTCTAAGACCACTCCCAGGTTCACCAACTCATCAATGTGCTTTACGGTTGTTTCGGAGAATTCATGTAACATCTTTAGAGCTTCTTTAATCAACCTGTATGATGCATTCAAATGATACAATGATCTCAAATGTCACAAATTTGAGATCCCATTCTTTTGGAAGTAGTAAGCTGCCCTTTGTAACTTTCATAATTTCTGGAAATATACTTTGTGACTCAATGATTCGTCGCCACTCATTTGTGTATAAAGAGACACTGATAGTATCTTTCATTTAAACCTATTCTTAGTTCTACTATAACTTCCTCTTTCTACCAGCATAAAATGATCAATATACATTTACCATAGATACTATATAACACACTTCAAAAATCAATACATAGCAGAATTGCTATATTACATTGATTCATTCATTGTAGTAGGCTGGGCATTGTGTGTTTTTGCCTGTCTGAGTTTATCAACATTCACTCTCTCCATATGATTTTTGTTTCCACAATCACAGCAGACTAGAGTAGTACAGAAGACCGGTATTTTGTCCCACTTTGTCAGCATTTCCATCTAGTCGAGTCTCTACCCACCATGAGGAAATCACCAGTCAGCTTGCCTGTGTACACGACGAAACTTCAGGGCTAACCAATGACAACGTTACACAGTTTATAGTTTCAAAATTAGGAAATGATTTGGTTTTAATATGGTATTTTGTTGGTTTTAAAAATATATTTGGTGAGAGAGCTGTCATTAACCACTCAACTGCTTTATAGAGGTATGTAAGACGGATCTCCACTATGCCAGTGAGTGGTGGTAGAGACAGGTCAGTTAACATATTGGTGATGCATCCTGTGTCACTTATTTTGTAGTCACCAGATTCAAATCTTGCTGCCTGCATTGGACTTTCTCGATTATATCAACATCTTTAATGTAGTACGGATCCCAGACCATACACCAATACTATAAAACAGATCTTACTAGTGTTTGATAGGCTGTTTGTCTATATATTTGTGGACAGTGTCTGGTGTTTCTTTATAGCAATGCCAATGTAGTGACTGATTTCTTGGTCGAGTTGATAATATGTGATTCCCACTCGAAGTACTCAGATATCATAAGTCCAAGATAGGGGTTTTCACTGACATGTTGTAGTATGTGGTTACCTAGTGTGCATAAGTGATATGATTTTGTAGATTTACTGGTCATACACATGAGGTAGGATTTAGTGGCATTGAAAGTCATATCACAATTTGTCACCCATTTTTCAAAGGCTGTGAGATCATTCTGGAGTGTATGGTGGTCGCTTTAGTTTCGGATTGTTTTGTAAAGAAAAAAGTTGTCTGCAAACAGCCTGGCCTGAAATTTCACAGAGTCTGGAAGATAATTAATGTGACAAAGAAAAAGGAGTGGTCCCAGCATGGTTCCCTGAAGGACACCCGAATCAAAAGTAACTGCTTCAGATGATTCTCTGTCTACCACCACTTGCATGTATTGCTTTGTCAAGAACATCTCTTGCCAGCAGTATAATGGCCCAGTGATTCCATAGTTTTCAAGGAACAGTAATTCATGGTGTGGCACAGTATCAAATGCTTTTGAAAAGTCTAGTATCACCATGTCAGTTTTGTATTCCTTTGTCATTTTTTTAAGTATGTCATGCATTGTTGTTTCTCAGGAGTATCCTGATCTATGGCTGAGGTTCAATTTATTAATCCCACCAGTACCAAATTATATGTATACATGAATTAAACTTTATTATGCAAATTTATGTGGATATCATTGCAACTCATTTCATTCTATGATTTCTTCAGACTGTTAAATAAATGAGAAAGCAATGATCAGCATTTCGTACACAATGGCAGGATCACTAAGTCCACTTTTAAACAAAAGTTTGTAAGGAAAATTAAAGCATAAAATGCATTTACTACTACTGCAAGGAATACATGCAGCAGTTGCAGTGGCTTAGTGGGTAGCATGCTGGACACACTACCGAAAGGGTATGGGTTAAATTCCTAACTTCTGATCAGCCTGGATCTGCTAGATTAGTGTGTCCTTAGGCAATTCTTTTCACTCTGATTGCCTCAGCACTAAACAGGCTAGGAATACAAGGGATGAACTAAAACTTGTAGAACAAATATATCTTCTAAACAAAACAAGCAGCATCATGAATCTTGCCAGCCTATAATTGAATCTGTCATATATGTAATCGCAATGGCAGGAAAGAACAGTTTTGAGCAGTATGTAAAATCCTTTACAAAGATAAAAGCCGACTTGAATACTGTTTATGGACCTAAAGAACTTGCAAAATCTAGGATGAGTAGATGAACTGATAAGACTATTTCAAAAACAGATATGCCAAGACAATCTGTGTCAAAAGAAATAGATTCTGTGGAACATTAGTGTGGCGGTGGTTTCTGGGCTTATTACATTTTTCAGCATGTGATAGGCTATATCAGGCAAGCAGCATATTTGATGTGATATGCTATATTAGCACATGATAGGCTATATTAGCATGTGATAGGCTATATTAGCATGTGATAGACTATATTAGCATGTGATAGGTTATATAAGGCAAGCAGTATATTTGATGGAGGAAGAACCCAGGAAAACCTTGGAAAGATCCACCAACCCACAGGAAGTTACTGGCAAGCTTCTCATATACCCATACTGGCTGAGCTCAAGACTCCAACCCATGTAGAGTCATAAGCCTAAATGATAGCTGCAGATCCCATATACTCTGCGACCTACAGTACAATGAAGATGACCATTACAACAGGTACCATATCACCATAACACTATTAAATTCCAATCAAACAGGACCAAAGTAATGAATGAGAAGGGAACCAAACTATTAGTCACTGGGGACCTAACAAAATGTAACTATGGAATAATATAAATATAATTAATGTTGGTGCTGCCACCACTGCCAAACTATAGGTACGCATAAATGAAAGTATATTATGCAAATATCACTTTCATATTTAGTGTTCTCATGACTCTTGAACAATGGCTGATATTTGGTAGACCTCAACACAATTAAAGGCTAAAACCTATGTAAAAGTATTTACAATCTGGACAATAATACTAATTGCATACTAATTGGATTAATACTACTTGCATACTAATTGGACTAATACTAATTGCATACTAATTGTACTAATACTAATTGCATACTAATTGGACTAATACTAATTGCATACTAATTGGACTAATACTAATTGCATACTAATTGGATTAATACTAATTGCATACTAATTGGACTAATACTAATTGCATACTAATTGGACTAATACTAATTGCATACTAATTGGATTAATACTAATTGCATACTAATTGGACTAATGCTAATTGCATGTAACATTTCCTCACATAAACTTGTATGTTGACTGCTTGAAACTTGCTCATGATAATATGTGGCATATGTGCATACAATACATATGCATGTAGGTTCATGTCTGCTGTTTTGTAACCTCATGTCTGCATACTGTAGATTTATGTCTGCTGTTTGGTTATGTTCATGTCTGCATACTGTATGTTTATGTCTGCTGTTTTGTAACTTCATGTCTGCATACTGTATGTTTATGTCTGCTGTTTTGTAACTTCATGTCTGCTGTTCTGTATGTTCATGTCTGCATACTGTGTGTTTATGTCTGCTGTTTTGTATGTTCATATCTGCTGTTTTGTATGAGAAAGTTCTATTATGAATTTCTCACAAAAGTCTGAAATATATGAAAAGAATTAAATTTCAGTATAATTTCAGTGAATTTAGGATGATTCATTATAGGTGCCTTGAATATAAGTTGAGCTGTTATATGAAAATGTAGGTGATTCAGACTCTATTAAATTTACCAAAAGAAAGAAGCCCAAAGCAAATTCCTTTATAAAAAAACAGAAAATAAGAACTCGGGTAGTATTATTTTGTGCAAGGAAATTACATGTGCAATTTTAGAAATTTTACTGGAGGCTTTTCTGATTGAACCGTTTTACAATGAAAGAATTTACAAGACAATCAAAAGAACATTAAATTGTGTTAAAGTAGAGACACTATGACAAGTGGATAAGAGCCAATGATGTATTTTGTTTTTATTTTTTTAAAATCAATTTTCTTAAAATATCCTTTTGAATTATTATCATTTACCCACCCCATACAGTCAGAATTCTCACCTCTGTCTGCGTGAGTTCGAGTCTCAGGCTTGGCTAACATTGGTACGTGAGAAAGCCTGCCAGTAGCTTCTCGTGGGTCGGTGGTTCTTCCTGGGGTTTTCCAGGGTTCTTCCTCCACTAATTATACTGGCCGCCATGTATAGCCTATCTTGTGCTGAAAAATGGCGGTAAACCCTACAACAACAACATCAGAATTTACTGGCTGAAAGTCACAGGCACTGAGCAACACTTGAGTGACTGCCTTTGCGGCTTAATCTGCTAACACCATAGTTCTTGCATTAGTAATTACACTGACTGGCCAATGCAGCCAAGGCATCACATGAAATGAATGCTTATCTAATTCATATATTCATTCACATGTACAATACAGTTAACCTGTTGAATTAAACAAAGCCAGTAAAAAAATGAAATGTCAGACAGTGAGCTTATTTTGTTTTAAGAGTGTGGTACTAGTAGGGATAGATATTATCAGCAAGTTCAAGATTCTAGCATGAAATGTGCCTGAGAAATGGCAGTGAAGTGTAAAATATAGGTCATAATAACCTACTTCTGCAATGAGGAAGGAATGTTCATCAAGTAAAACACTATATGGTGTCACAAGCTAAAAACAAAAATTCAACCAAAGCCAGTACAATGTTAAAAATAAGTCAAAGTGATCTCTTTTGTACAGGTTTGGTACTAAGAGAGATGTATATACATATAGTTTAATATACCAGTATGAACCATTAAAACATAAAATATAATCAATCAATGAAACATGAAATATTGGTTGCAGTAATGGTGTAGTATTCATCAAGATCCATCCCCTCACCATGTTTTGTGATTCTGTTCATAACAGAATGCAAAACAAAAGCACAACCTATGTAATCGTCAGCACAACACAAAAATGTAACCCAAGCAAGAAGATTCTGAAATGTAGAATCACTGTGACCTTCTTTTGTTGTAGGCATGTGGTATTAACAGTGATTC